>JAAWXA010000002.1:36709954-37211132 GCA_038090715.1 Florisuga fusca | reverse complement strand
GGCGCGGGCTGCGCGGCTCCGCTGCTCGGGACCGCGGGTGACTCACTGAGAACTTCACTTCGGCGCTGCAGGGGAAACAGGAAATCTTAAAACTTCGCAAACAGCTGGGCAGGACTTTCTTACTCTTACAGTAGTTCCTTCTCCCCCTTCCCACAGTCACCCCCCTCCCCTGCGCTCTCTCTTTTTCTTTCTTTCAATTTTTTTTTTTTTTTTTTTTTTTTTTTTTTTAAACATGAAACCTCACCCAGTTTGGTGTCAATCATCTACCAGAGGCCAGCCCCTCTCAGGTCTGGCTCTCCCACCACAAGCTCGCCGGGGCCAGCCCCGACGTGCAGCCTGAATCCCTGCTCCTGCCTCCTTCCCCTGGCGAGGGCCGGGCACAGCCACCCATCCCCGCTGCTGGGCTCCGGGGCGGCGGTCTGGATTGTGAAGGGGCTCAGGGTGGATGGGAACCCGCCATCTCGAAAGGGACTTGCTCCCCAAGAGTTGACAATCCTGTCATGGGGGATATGGGGGCTTCCTGGAGCTCCTCCTTGTATCCGGATCCCTAACCTTACCGATGCTGCTGCAGCCTGTTGCCCCCTCTGCAGAACCGGTCGCTGAAAGGAGGATGTAACCCCCAGATGAACTGAAGCAGGGGGCAGGGTATGTTGAAGGCAGAGTAATAACAGGAAAGGTTCACGCAGAGTAGCTGGGCACTCAGCTTGTAGATGTTGAAGCTCTTGACTTTTTTTTTTTTTTTTTTTTTTTTTTTTTTTTCCCTCCCAATAGGGCTGGAAGTCAGCCCCCAAACGCTGCAGATGTGACACAGTTTAAGTTCATCTCCATACTCAGAATCAAGTTTAGCTTTTACCAGGGATTTTGCCTTCTCCAGGAAGCAGAAATTGCACACAGGATTCAGGGACTAGGACCACAGCAGTGATTCCACCATTGTATGGCTCACAAAGAGAATCTAAAAACCATTAGAGTCACAACTTGAATAAGGCTTGAGCTTTCTGCCTGTATAAACCCATCCAGTACCTAGATAGCAATAGTCCTGAGACAACCCCCCCGACCCCTTTTTTTTTTTCTTGTTTTTGTTCAGTCTTCCTTCTCTGAGTTAAACACATGAGCATTTAAACTGATGCACATGGACATAATTGGAAGGTGTCTGTCTAAATTTTGGTGACTGGTGTGTGTCTTGGTTCCAGCACTGGCTAGAGGTACAGCTCTAGATATTTCAGAAAAATGGCTAAGCCTTCAGGGGAATATGTAATCATGCTCTGAATGTCCCAGATAAACTTTGTATGAGTTTGGAAATGCTTGTATAATGCATTTAATTGACCTATAACAGAAATTAAAAAAAAAATCTCATCGTGATTTTATGTATATTTTATTTTAAAAAATCCTTAAATGCATATTTTCACATGCAGTCTCAGTTTAGGGTACAAATCCTCAGAAAATACTCCAAGAGCATTTTCCTGCCCACCAGTCCCTTTAAATACAGTCAAGATTCACTCAGACACAGTTGCCACCTTCCAGAGGTGAGAAAAAAATGTTGAACTTCCCTTTGAGCACAGACTGGAGTGTTCTTATCAGTTCCTGTGCACCAGCTTTATGCTTAAAGCTGCCTGTTTTTTTCAGTAATCCACTTAAATGAAAGCATTTCTGAGCCCCCATCTGTGTATCCTGTATGCTGTGTACACTTCTCTCTCCTTGTAGCTGTCAAGCTGCAGGTGCCACCAAAGAGGTGTTGTCTGCTTAGAAAGTTGGCTGTGGGTACTGAGCTCTCCTGTTAGTTTTTGGTGACTAACTTCCAATACAGAAGAAAAAAACCACAAAAAACAAAAAAAACCCCAAAAACCACAAAACAAACAAACAAAAAAACCCAAACCACACACACAAAAAAAACCCCCCAAAACCTTAAATACAGATTTAATGTTACTATTCAATCCTGTATGCCTCACACAAGTGCCATGGATCTTCTCCTACATGGGCACCTTCTGACCAACCTCTCTCATCCTGAATCTGGGAGTAGGAGTAGGGCCTGCAGGAGATGGAGGCCTTGGGGAGGGCTCTACTCAGGTCCTCAATAGTCTCACACCCACAGTCTGTCAACACAGGTCTTCTCTCTCACATGAAAGTGACATAGTGCCTGTTACCCAGTGGACTTCAGAAGTCTGATATTTTCATAGCATCATTTTTTTTTTCCACAGACACATCATGCAGTCAGGATTGTGCTACAGAGGCATTTTCAGTGTTCAAATAGGCCTTGAAGGGTGATAGGTGATAGTAGAAATTTTTTGAGTGGAAGGAAAACATCCTTCCTGGATATGCTCAGTGGAAGAGTAACTTTGTCACCAAAATTCACATGGATGGAAAACTAAAATTAAACCAATTTCCCAGATTAGTCCCTGACCATTTTATGAACAAAAGCTCACGTCTTGCCTTTCTGAGTACTGTAAGCTTCCTTGTTAGGGTCCAAATGCAGCTTAATCAGGATTTCCTGGACAACCAAAATATATAAAACAAGGCTAAGCTGGTAATTTCTTTCCATTTCCTTGTTCATAATTCCCAGTTCCCTATTTTCAAGTGAATATTTAACTTCAGCCTTCTTGAGGTAAGAGAGAACCCTCTTCAAAGTGCCACAGGTTAAAGCTGTAAATAATTAACTCCAGCCTGACAGGGTAAGGAAGGGTCAGCTAATTTCAATTTGCTACTCAGAAAAGCAAAACACCAAAGCATTCTTTTCTTTCTGAGCCTTAAAAAGAGATACTTACAACACAAATGAACTAGTACCTCAACCTAAGTGCTGCTTGTTGCAGTCTTAGGTACAGCTTTTTCAAAGAGTCCACAAGAACTACTGAGTACAGAGGATCTCTCTTTAGTATCCCAAGCATTTCTTAGCTTGCAGTGTCATATTTCTGTCAAAACCCCATGTGAACTACAGCTTTATTCTCATAAGAACACTTTCAAGCCTCCACAGAACATGTGTTGTTACTAAAAAAGGTAGTTTCACTGTATGCAGCAGACACTTTTAACCCAGTATTGTTCTACCCACAGCAAAAAATCGCCGATGTGCCCAGTAAAACCATTATTTTCATTAGTTTATTAGCCACAGTGTTGTTTTGTTCCAGACTCTCACAACAAACTACTTCCCAAACCACTGACTTGGGATTAAATAAGTCCTATACAGCTGCACTAACACAATGTAGTGTTCATGTCTGCATAAAGGCGACATATGTGACTTAGGGTGAGGACATCTCTCACCTTATTTAGCTGTCTAAAAGTTAGCCTTGGAGTGAAGTTCCAGGAGATAGCTGAGACAACCTAGCCCTTTTCCTGCCTTTTTTGTTTGACTGTAGTGGGTTAGCCTCAGGTCAGCTTCAAGGACCATACAATGAAGAACAAGGCTGGATGAGAACAGCCCTTATGGTGGTAGCAAGCCATTCAGTCACCTGGATTTCCTTTGTCATCAAAGGATGGAGAGGAGTCAAGATATATTAAAAACCTCTAGATAAATGAGCTGATGACAGAGAGCATAGTTAGCCCAGACACTTTTTAGGTATCTGATGTTAGATGACATGAATCATAAATAAAACGTTATTTGAACTGTATACATCATATCATGTAAACTACAGGATGCTTTTACTGACTGACAAACATTGGAATTACTGCCTGTGGTTTTTGTTTGGAATGAAAGAAGGCAATCAGGAAAACAGAATACTGATATTGCCTTGACAAAACTTTAGTGACACAACTTTGACCAAAATAAAACCATAAATGACTAAGTTTTGTCACAACTACCTTAAAATGAAAAACGGGAAATCTGTTTTGACATATCCCATTTTGACATTTTTGTTATTGTACATATTGGTTTTTATTTTGAAGCAGCCAATTAGTTTTGATTGGTTTTGTTGTTCCCTCTATATTACATATAAAAACAAAACATGGCAGCAACATACACTACTTTGATTTCACTACAGTGAAAAAAAGAAGCTTATTTTCAGGGAAATTTTGGCATTTCAGTTAAAAACCAAAGTAAAAATTTGTAACCCTGCATTATTTGCAAGCCAAAACTCCTATTCCCTGCAGTCCTCTGGTCACAAAACTGACATTTTTCTGCTAATTTTCAGACTGAGGGTACTTGGCATGCAGTATTGGCCTTTCAGTGTTCTTGATAAAAATTCTGCTTGTCTTGTGCATCAATTGCTGAAGAAGATGTAGTATTCTTCAGAGCAGTGTGGGCCTTGTATCACCATTTGCATCATATTTCTCTCTTAATTCAGGTTATCATAGAGCTCGGAATTACAGCTACTATTAAATGCAGTTTTCTTTTGTTTGCATAATCACCGGTTTGAACATGTTACTAATTTTTTGCACCATTATAAGAACACACAGAGCCTCTAGCAAGGGCATTTACAAAAGGTTACATTCATTGCACAATGTTTTGAGAGACATAAAAAGTGTTTAGACTTAACACAGCATTATGCTTATCTCACAGACATAATCAAATTAAAACATCTGTTGTGTGTAATCATCCGTCAGAAGAAGGCAATCAGTTTGTTATCAACTCCTGCATACATCAGAGGCAACAAGAATAATGTTATCTTCAAGATTTATCTTAGGAATACTTTCTGTACAACTCTCCTGAATGACACTTAGAAAAATAAATTTTAGAAATATTGTTCAGAATAGCACTAGACTCTCAGGGCACTGCTGTTCACATGAACTCTGACTTTTAGCTATAATGCAAATCAGCCATTTTTAAGATTCACATTGGCTTATTTGGTGTTTACTGTGTATGTATAAATACTCCTGACAATGAAAGCAGAAGTACATAAGTGTCAGAAGAGATATTGCTCCTGCAGTGCTTCTGGCCCTGCCAGAAACGAGAAGCACCATCAGCCTCACCACATAAATTTTTACATCAAGAATTCTACTTGAATTTTCCAAAAGCAGAAGATATTTGGAGAATTTTATACTGTTTTCTTCAGTTCCCTGTTCTTATCACAGTGGGTATCTGAGCATGGGAAAAAACTTGCACTTTCTATAAGCATATTCTATCTTTTGTCCTAACTCTTTTACATGTACAAAGAGCTCGTAAAACTAAATCTAGATGAAGCAGCAATTTTAAAAGATATGGAAACAAATTATTACAGATTTGCTTGGGAGATAATTTAGGTTGGTAAAAAATATGGTTACCCGTGGAACCTGTCTCCATTACCGCATAATTTGTAGCATTTATTTTCATCAAAGCCTGTTTTCTTAGGCTTCTCATTAGAAAGAATTTGAACACTGGATGCCAAGCCTCAGAAAATATCTGAACCTATCAGAGAATCTAAGTAACATAACATAGAGGCTCTTCTGTTTCATCTTTCCCAGTGGAACAAAAGGGAGTTGTGAATCTATGATATATATGAATATATCCCTAAATCTAATCTGAAAGAATCCCAGTACTCCAACCACAAAGCCCCAGAACCAAGGGAAGTATCCTCCCATCCCACTAAGGAGAAGATCACGCCTGTGTTATTCAGGAATGCAGAACATTGATGATGTTAAACTGACTCATTTGACCAGGACCTTTAAACAAATTTATTTGTGATAGCACAGCTGTTCCTTTCAGGAAGGAAATGCATGTTTCCAGAATTTTTATCTGCAAGGCAACTTTATGATCTGTGGTCACAGGAGGTGGCTACTGTGCTTTAGAGGTCAGAAGCTGTACTTCTCTACAGGAGGATACAGAATGCCTTGGGAGCTGGATACTGTTCCAAAAGAGCTGAACCTGGGCAAACTGGGGCTTGCAAATAACTCAGCTAAATTTTTTTTTTTTTCCATTTTTCTTTTCTTGTGACTGAGACCACCACCAAACTAGCTTGTGTGCCTCATTCTCCCCCTGTGCACACACTCTCTCACACACCTTCCAGCTGATATGACATCTCCTCAGTTGGAAGGTGCTCTCTGGGCAGTCCAAACAGCCCTTAACATAGGGCAGGTATTTCCCTTCACAGCTCAGGCAGGACCAGTTGGGCTACCATCAATAGTTCCAGTTCTTGGCTGGAGCTGTCTCATACTGGGATGTGAAAATTTCATAGTGCTCACCTGAAACTCTGAGTAGGTATGGAGGATTCCAGCTTCATCTGGTGCACAGGGACAAGCCTTGGTGGCATTGAGGACTTCTGCAAGGAGAGGTTGTTAATCCATAGTCTCGGTGATATTCAAGGTTTTCTGCATCACTAAAACAATATAGGGGCTATCAGAGGAAAAATTTAGTGCACTTACTTATTACCCTTTTACAGTATTAAAATTTCACAAATAATCATTATTTTAACTGAGAATTAGATGCTTTGCAGTTAATAGAAGACGCATGATTGACTCCAGTATGGAGAAATAATACTGTGCATTTTCTGTCACTTTTTCATTTCTGGAGAGTCAGTTCCTCAGGTTCTACATTCAGATATTTTCTGCAGTGAGGGACCAAATGAGCCTTTCAGGTTTAAAGTCAGTTTTTCCTTCTATACAAAGGTGCATAACATTTCTTTCTTGGCTTTGCCATGCCTGTAAAAACATTTTCATGTCTCTGGTGACCTACAGCGGGAGAAAGTAATTTGGTAATTCTTCTGCCTACTACAAATTGAAGTGAAATTGAGACTGATAAGGGATGAGTGTGAGTGAGGATTTGCTGCATCTTCACATGCTTTGAAGCATAGATAAGGACACATCTTGTCCAGTGTTGCCACAGTTTGAACTCTGAATCATGTGTCATGTCCCTCTTGTCCTGAGAGTCTATGGTCCATGTAGTATGCAAACTGTCTAGCAACTGAGGAATCTGTGAGGCAAACAAGGCAGCCAGACAATGAGGTGGGATGCTGTACTGAAAAGTGTAATGATGCCCATTAGTGAGTGAGAAGATTCTGCTGAAATCAGACTAAATTTTTTGAAGAGCCTTTATGGCACTTGCCATTTGATGCATGTATTTGTTTGCCATAAATATTCTCCTCATTTTCATCTATACCTTTTTTATTTTTTTACCATGACTCAAAAAAAAAAAACCAACCCAAAAATCCCAAACAAACAAACCCTGAAAAATCAACTAATGTATCTTCCATCACAGATAAAAAGTGATTTACAGCTGTCTGCACAACATTACTCTTGCATGATTTCACTGATTTTCCTTTAAAGGGCATGCTGTTCTGAATTGGCTCATCTTTCTTCATTTTGTTGCCCTTTTTTGCCTCCTTTCCTTGGGTTCCTTTGCTTTATTTCTCTAATACCTCTTTCCTTCATTTCTTTCAGTTTATTTTTTCTGTGGATTTTATTTTATCCCCCCTGACTTTTCTTCTCGCTGTCTATTACAGACTGCTATTTTAAAAATAAATCCTATTTTTAACATCTTTAGAATGACTGCTATTTCAAACTATGATACTGTTAGACTTAAAATGTTGCTTCTTGAAAAGTATATCTGCTTGTGTGTTTGTGTGTGCACATTAAAATTTAATTCAGAAGGAATTCCTGTCTATTAGCTTCACAACTTGCAATAACCACACTCGGATAATTTATCAGTGTTAAAACTTCTGGGTTTCATACAGTAGTTTTTAGCTAAAGCCTAGAATAAAGTGCACTGTGAAATGAAAGTGCCATAATATATTTTGCAGCTCTGTTAGTTACCATGCTAACCACAATGGAGTCCCAGCCTAGGCTGGCCTCCATTCCTTTACAATATCTTCTAGTTGGACAATATCTTCTAGTTATTTTCAGGTGAACTGATAAGCTGGTATGTAAAATCCTGCAAAAAGCCATGGCACTGACATCCACTTTTTCTACCAGTACCATCAGCTTGCAGCGTGTAGCTGAACTGGGGCTGGCAATGCAGAATGCACTTAGCCTCCAGTGCAGAACCTGTTCTCAGTCCTCTCTGATCTGCTCATAAAATTTAGTGGCATATCAGATCATATTTTCACTGCCAAAAATGTGCTTAATTTGCAGCAAGGACACAAATTGACTCATGAAAGTACTGAATATCTTCAAGTGGATGTCAGACAGTTTGCCCTGTCAGCTTTTCCACCCTTCTCATGGACTGCATCATTAGCTCAGATGAGACCCAACCTGGAATTCTGTGGCTGGTTCTGGAGCCCCAAAACAAGAAGGACATGGAGCTCTTAGAGCAAGTCCAGAGGAGGGTCACAAAGATGATGAGGGGGGCTGGAGCACCTCTCCTGTGAAGACAGGCTGAGAGAGTTAATCCAGGAGAAGAGAAGGCTCTGGGGAGACCTTATAGTGGCCTCCCAGTAGCTGAAGTGGGCTACAGGAAAACTAGAGAGGGACTTTTTATAAGGGCATATAGTGACAAGATGAGGGGTAATGGCTTCAAATTGGAAGATTTAGGTTATGTATGAGGAAAAAGTTCTTTACAGTGAAGGTGGTGAGACACTGGAACAGGTTGCCCAGGGAAGTTGTGATGCCCCATCCCTTTGACATCCTGCTTTGGGTTGCTGTGCCCCTCAAAGGAATGCTGGGGTACATGCCCCTGCCCAGCGTGTATGAGTCACCCTCCATGGCTCTTGTGGAAGCTTTTGCGTGGTATTTCATCTAGTTACTTTTAACCAATTAAAAAAATGAAGGAGAAAAGTAATCTGAAACACCTATTAGGTCATTGTTTGATTTCTTTCCTTACTTAGCCGCAATGAGCAAGAGAATTTAAAAGGTAAACATGGTTTTAAGCACTGAATTGCTTTTAGTACTGTGATTCACGTTTGCCAGTGCCACAGTCATATAATCATTGACAAAAGGCCTTACATCAGTGAGTTTCTACACAGAAAAATGTGGACTACGTGCTGTCTTGGACTCCCTAAGAACTTGGTTATCTAGCTGCTGCTTATTGATTAGTTTTGATGTCGTTCAACTTCTTGGGTGTTGGTGAGAACAGTAAGAACCAGACAAAACTCAAATTTACACAAGTAGTTCAAGTATTGTTCCTTCCCTTCCCAATACATGGCTGTCAGCCCAGTCATTTAGCACTCTAGCTCCAAAAGTCTTCAGTCATGCAGAACATCCCCTGAAAGTCACAATTCCTTCCACGTGCTGTGACAAATGGTGCCAGCTGTGGCTATATTGCATGATACAGCTGGAGCACAGGGCCAAGCTCCATTTCTTTCCTGTTTTCTGCCTACTGCCCACCCACCTCAGAGCAAAAGAAGTTATGCCTTTGAAAAGGCCTTAACTGGCAACCAGGAGGTAGACAACTCATGGAGGTGATGAAGGGAGCAAGGTATCATTTTGCCTGTTCTACATGGACATGTAGACCTTCACCACACTGAACTGCAGGTCAAGTAGTCATAACTCATTTTATAACCTTCCACTGGAGGTAACAGCTGGAGGTAATCACTAGAGAGACCTGAGTCTTTTTTGGCCACTCTTTTTGTTTTGTTTTGCTTTTTTTTTGTTTTGTTGGTTTTTTTGCATTGGTCTCCAAGGAGAATCAGAGGAAACTAAATCCAAATGATTTTCATAGACTAAGAGACACACTACTCCCTGTGAAGTGCTTGAAGATCCATACTGGAATTCATACATGGTGGAGAAAGAGACCTCTGGGATACCCAGGTAAATTTCTTTTCTCATGAGTGATCATTATGACCTAAAAATGTAATCCCTTTCCTTATAGCACTGACTGGATTTTTAGACAAGGATGTACATCTATTCTGGTTTCTGTTGGTGACATTTTTGCGTGGCACATGAAGCGACAAGATGGGAGATAACTGAAACCTCTGTGGAATATTTTGTCATGTGCAACATGGAAGTAATAATTACTACCCCACAAGATGGATGAGACTTAGCTATTGTGGTATATAATGCAGACCACTTCCTACGTAGGAAGCACTGTAAACGTTATATGCACTTCATAACTCTTGTAGGTTTTCTTCTACACAGCCTTTGAGGTGCAAACATCATTCTCTTTGCAGTGTTCATGTTGATGAGTCCTAAGAAGACATCTGCAGTATCAAATACAATTCATCTGGAGCATGCTAACATCACAACTTACCACTTGTAACTCGGTGCCATTTATAGACTAGCAATGTGACCTTTCAGGTGTGGAAGAAGTGGTGACAACTGAGAGCTGCCAGGTGCTGGTAGAGTGTGCAAGCCAATATGTGATAAGCAGGAACCAGCATGAACTTTAGTTTCAAAGCCTAACAAAATTTTTGTGAAGGCTGCATTTGCAGCCCTAGACAGGAATTAGAAGTTGCTTTGCAGCAGCCACCAAATAAGCCTTCTGCTGCTGTGCTACGAGGGATGCACACACCACTTTCAGCTTTTGCAAAACAGTTTACCACAGAGATTTCCTTGCAGGGTTACCCCTGCTGCGTTGATACCGTTGTGCACAGGCAGCCAGGCTGTTCAGAGTGCACAGCTGGTGGGGGTTTTTCTGCCTCTTTTTACAGCGGGCAGTCATTTCTGGCCTTCATCTTCACCATTTTAGGAGATGGGCCCCAAGCTGTGAAGTCTGACTCTGGATCCAAACACAATTTTCTTCAGCACTGGCTTAAGAATGGTTTGCTCCATTCAGATCAAAGCCCAGCTGCAAAGTTTTGTCTTCCCACCAAAACTTCCTCAAAGCTTTGGGGTCTGGGGTTCTAGTTCTGGATTAATTGCATTTCTAGATATTTCTGAAATCTCTATGTAGAAAATTTAAGGACAGACCTTTGTCCCACTGAAGTCAGTGGAGTCTTGCTTTCTTGGCACTTATTTTAAAAACACATTTAGGTCATATAGGTAAGAAAATCAATGCCAAGTGGAATTTTCAGAATTTTTCCAAAACACCTAATATTTTGTTGCGAATCAGACACCTTAGGGCTGTAGAAATCTCTATTTTGTTATCACATTATATTTTGTTAGACATATAGCCTTTCTCTTTTTTAATAACTCAAGTAACATGTCCAAAAACAGTCCTTGCTTGGTTTGACCTCACACATTCGAATAGTTGCTTCCGGGGTGGTGGGTTAATCCTCTTAATAGATTTAGCACTAAGATAGGACAACAGATGAGTGGTCCACCAAGCCATTCCGAGATGATGATTTTTATGTTTCTGCCATTGTGTAAAACCAAGGTGTGAGCCAAGCAGGTGAGAGCTGATGGTGCTCAGAACACCAATTGTTTGAAGGAGAGGGAGGCAACACATGCAGAGCACAGCACTCCCCCAAGGCTCACACAGGAGTTTAAAGAAGAATTTTTGCACTTAGCTCTGTGTTGGGAAGAGATTTTTGGAAACAATCTTGTTCTAGGAAAACAGAGCCTTTATAAAGCATATGTCATTAGTTATCTTTGTTGCTTGTTTGTAACAAAATTAATATTGAATGGGTTGTGCTCACTGAGCAGCACAGAAACAGCAGTTGGCTTGAAATGAAATGAGCTCAACTTGAACATGCTCAGCTTCTGATCTGTATTAAGCAATTTCCTGGTAAAAGTGTGATTAAGATTTTTTTGTATAAACAGTCATTTCTTCGGATGTGTAGAAAGAAACATTATTGGTAGCAGGAGGTGGCTGTGGTCAATGTTGAGCATCTCAGCAACCTCTGATTACTAACCTAGTGCTCCTCTGCAATGCTGTGCAGTGTTCCTGGGCTGTTGTCAGCCTCTGAAACACACCAGTGGTTTCTGTTCTGAGTCTGTGTGAAACTTCATTGTGTTGCATGAAGGAAATCTTCGTGTATCTGAATTTCATTTCAGAGGCCCAATAATGACAGCTGGATTTTTTTAAGTGTTTAGAAAAGCAGAAAGGGCAAAAAAAGACTCTATCAGACTTGAGAGATCAGAACAGAGCCCTGGGAAAATCTGCAGTTGTAGCAGCACCTGTCACGTCACGCTACTCTTCATGTAGCTTGGGCCATGTAAGGAGGGAAAGAGGAATAAAATCATGTGGCTACATCTCAGTTCTGTTACTGTTCTTACTGTGTGAACACAAGCAAGGGACTTGAGATTTCAACACACAAAAAAGGTTCTGAAAGGAACAAGCTACTAAATGTCCATGTTGATGGAAAAGAAGACACTTAGAATACTTTCACATTTATGAAAGGAGCAGGGAGCATTTTTGAAGCCTCGCAATACAACAGTGCTGTCAGGCTCACACAACTATGTGGGACACTTTACAGCAATTGGGAAGTGAGCAGAGAAGTACTTGGATAAAAGTGAAGTCCTTTGTTACCAAAGTCATGTTTTTAACTCTTTACGGCTATTAGCTTTTCAAGTTCCCCAGAATTGTGCCATGGTGAAATGCTTCAGGCTTTTATGCAGAAAACAGTTTCATTACAGGACATGCACATGTGATGTTAATATTTGTACCAGGACATGAGGACTCTCTTGCCATTCAACAGACTAACATCACAGAATCATGGAATTGTTCAGGTTGGAAAAAATCTTTAAGACCATCTAGTCCAAACCTTGGTCTAGCACACTGCAAACTCGACCATTAAACCATGTCCCTGAACACCTTGTCTACACATCTTTTAAATAACTCCAGGGATGGTGACTCCACCACTTCCCTGGGCAGCTTGTTCCAGTACCTGACAACCCTTTCAGTGAAGACATTTTTCCTAATATCCAAACTAAACCTGTCCTTGTGCAACTTGATCCCATTTCCCCTTGTCTATCATTTGTTACTTGAGAGAAGAGACCAAACCCCACCTCGCTACAACCTCCTTTCTGGTAGTTGAAGAGACTGAAAAAGTCTCCCCTCAGTCTCCTTTTTTCCCAACTAAATAAACCCAATTCCCACAGACACTCCTCATGAAACTTCTACTCTAGACCTTTCACCAGCTTCATTGCTCTTCTATGGACATGTTCAAACACTTCAATGTGTTTCTTGTAGTGAAGAGCCCAAAACTGTACACAGGACTTAAGATGAAACCTCACCAGTGTTGAATATATGGGAGAAATCACTTTCTTAGTCCTGCTGGCCACATTGTTTCTGATACAAATCACAATGCTGTTGGATACCTGGGAACACTCTTATTCAGCCAGCTGTCGATCAACACCCCTAAATCCTTTTTCATCTGGCAGCTTTCCAGATGCTCTCCCTCAGGTCTGTAGTGGTGCATGGCGTTGTTGTTACCCAAGTGCAGGGTGTGACACTTGTCCATCCATGGTAAACCTCATGCAGCTGGCTTCAGGCTATTAATCCAGCCTGTCCAGCTCTTTCTGTAAAGCCTTTCTTTCTACCCTCAGGTAGACCAACACTCCTTGCCAACTTGATGTCATCTGCAAACTTACTGAGCATGCACTCGACCTCCTCATCCAGATTATTGATAAAGTTATCAAACAGAACTGTCCCCAACACAGCCCCGGTGAACACTACTGGTGACTAGTAACCAACTGGATTTAACTCCACCACCGCAATGCTTTTAGGCCATCCAGCCAGTTTTTCAACCAGCAAAGTCTATGCTGTCCAGGCCATAAGAAGCCAGTTTCTCCAGGAGAACGCTGTGGGAAACTGTGCAGAAAAGCTTTACTACAATTTAGTTAGGCAACACCCAAAGTCTCTGCCTCATCCACTAAGTAGGTCACCTTGACATAGAAGGAGATCAGGTCAGTCTAGCCCTTAATGGTATAGTATATTATATATAGACAATATAATTACTATTTAGATGAAGTAGTCCTTAAATAAGAGAAGAACTGAATTCTTTAAGAAACCATGATGGTGAATTGTGGCCTTAAGAGAAACAGTAGAGCACCCTTGTGCATCCCTTCTAGAGCCATCAGAACAGCCTTGTGGACAACTTATGCAGAACAACCCCCAGAACCACAGAGCACAGGGAGAGGAGAACCCCTTCCAGTCAATTAATCCAACTTATTCTTCAGTTGTCCATTCCCTTTCTAGGAGAGTTGCTGCCTCTACATCTTCTCAAAAAGACTGTTCAAGCTGATGGCAATACTTCAGTATAGGTATGCATACAATTAAAGGAAAAATCCTTTTCTATCTTAAAATTGTAAACAAAACCAAACCATCAAGTTTTAAAGCTGTGAGAGCTGCTGGATATTTGGAAACATGCTGTTATAGAGTTCATTTTCACAAAACACACCTTGTCCTGCCTTTTACTTTGTATGTCTTTTCTTGCCTGTACAGTACCTTCCACATGTACATTAAAACTTCTAGTATTCATAATTTCATTCGGTAAAATAAGTTCAGGCAAAGTAATCTGCAGTGGAATTGATTTAATTAGGGAGAGAGGGAAACAAGCCACTGCCAAGGGAAACAAGAGAAAAAGTCCCACCCCTTTTTAACTAAGTGGAAAGATGGTCTCGGAGAGGTACGTTCTGAGAATCCATTTGTACCATGTCTTGGCACTGAACAATATTTTGTTTGATTGCTGTGGTAGCAGACTTACCTACAATGGTTTCACAGGGAGATTAGAGCCAGGAAAGCAGTTTTTACCAGCGAGAACTAGAAAGAATGGCTCACCAGTGACTATAAGCAGTTCTTCAAGGACTACCAGTTTACAGATGCAGATTAGCAGAGTTTTTGCAAGAGTTTTTTGCAAGAGTGCCATCTGGCCTTCCTTTGAAGGAGAAGTGCTGTATAAACATGACTTATTCAGATGGGGCACTGCACAATGCACTGTTTAAGACTGAATGATATTTGTAATGAGGTTACTGTTCAAGCTCAAGCACTTTCACAACTTGGTGAGCATCATTAATTCCACAGGTGAGAAGTTCTCCCTCTGAGCTGTGGCAAAGAATAAAATGTGGGCAGTTAAATGCAAAGGTATTAAGCCTCCCTCCTTGAACACACCATGCCTTCTCAGACATGACTGAATTGTAATCAGAACTAAATAGATTAAACTGTTGTCTTAAGATATATATCTGTGGATTTGTTTTATCTTTGCTAATGTCACTCTACAACTGGACGATCAGGATTCAGTGTGAATCTTTCTGGAAATGTTGAAGGCATCCTTTAGGTCAATTGTCAAAGTGCTGCAATACTGAGTTAATAATAAAGCAAAATCCTCAGCCTCTTCTCAGGGCCTGTGCCTACTTTACTGTTGTTTACTCTGGATGATTTTATAATTTCTAATGTCTATGATCCTGAACTACTGAAATAGTAACAACTTTCATGCTGGGAGGCTCAGCAATTCATATTGCTCAGCTGATTAGGAATGTTGTTTTCCTTCACGGTGAAGTGCTACAGCCACTGAATCCATGCATTTATTTGTTGTGACACCCCTGAGAAATTACTCCTTTGTGTTGCTGTTCCACAAAGAAAGAAAACAGGGAAGCAGCAAATGTAGCAGCTTTCCCTGGTTTGAGCAAGTCACAGAAGAAAAATTCTTTATGATTTCCCTAAGAGCATCTGTTGGATCAACTGGCTTAGTCTCATATTCCCCAGAAGCTCCTCTTACCCATGACATTATAAAGAGATTTGGTGAAGATTTTTTTTTTTTTTTAAATTTAAATATATACATATTCTGTATGCTTGGACAGGGAATGGTATTTTATTCCTATGTGTCTTCCATTCAAATATTTTTAAAGTATTTAGAATTTTCCTGTCACTTCTCTTCTCCTTATACACTCCATTCTGCACCTAAAATGATGGAATGGAGGAATAAACCTGCTAAAGTTTAATTCCAAGCTGTTCTGGAGAGTCTCCAGATTTTAATAACAAACATTTCAAAATTATGCAGCTTGCTCATATATACAACACAATACAACTTGTATGTGTTTAAATTGTTTTTTGTTTGGTTTTTGTTTGGGTTTTTTGTTGGTGTTTTTTGTTTGTTTTGTTTTAATTTGCTGTTGTATTGTTACTGCTGTCGTGTTATAAAGAACATAGAAGCTTTTGTGGTAGGGTTCAAAAGATTAATCAGAGCAGCTGGAGATGGGAAGAATGACATAGGTAACTGTAAAAAACTTGCCACATTCGCTTGTTTCTGTGGGTGATTTCCGTGTTTGTTTTCCACATTCAAGCAAAGTGACCTTGTGTAAATGAAAAGTGTGGCCTGTAGCTGGATTTGAAGAGTTTCCAAAGGATTGGAATGACTGTGTATTCCCACCTGCAGAGACTGAAGAACAATGGCATTTCCTTGTTCTTGTCAGAGCTTTCTTATCAATTATTAGAGTTTACTTACAAAAACAAATGAGATCAGGACATTGGTGTTAGCTGTTATACAAAAATAAATGGAAGAGAAATGCAAGTACAGCTGTCATCCCAAAGGTTTGTAGTCTTACAAAGCTGAATGAATAGTGAGAGATAGTATGACATGTCCATGGTCACACATGAGCTGTATCTTAGTAGTGTCTTCTGTGCCAAGAAAAATACAAAGCTAAAGTGAATTATTTGAGTTAAGCCAATATTGTGTCTTCATGGACACTGTTAGGTGGCTTTATTTCTGAGTTCTATTTTTATAGATTAATTCAGAGTGGAAAGTCAGCTTCACAAGTAGGAGAGGGTCACCTAGAAGACGACTGAGAATATCCACTAATTATCCTCACCTGGATAAAATACTGGGAAAAAATCCCACACAACCAATGACCAGAAACTTAAAAAGCCTTTTAAATTAGATACTTTCTTTTAAGATTAGTGAGGATGACCAATCATTGGATCAACTGTTGCAGGCAGTGCTGGATTTTGTATTCCTCAGTGTCTTCAGATTGAGAAGATTAAAAATTGCCATTTAACACAAGTAACTTGGGTACGTCAGAACAAAAAATGCAGGTCAGACTAAATCAATTAACAGTATTTTCTGGCCATTAATTCCAGGAATCTCTGAAAGAATTTGAGAATATTAGGAAAAGGGTGGGCAGCAGATCTACCTGTCTAGATCCAGCTTCTTCTCACTGGCTTGTCCTCAGGGCAAAGCACTCCTCTGATTGGTGGCTATTGGGAAAGTGAGGTTCTTTAGCTTTCTTGTTTTGGATTAATCTTCCCTCCTCTCTGAGCTTCTATACCATTTATACCAGGCTCTTTTTACATGTATGAATCTGTATGTCTTGTAAAAATTCTATGTGTGACAGAAGGGAAGAGCCATGGCTTCAGTCTCATGGGGTCTACCTTCAGTCTGGCAGGGATGTGGCAATTTATCCTGAAGTTTTTTTTGTGAATTAATTAACTTCACACCAAATGCCTTGTCTAAACTCTCTGGACTTCCCATACTCCCCAGCAATAATCACTATGAAGAGGAATACAGCTCTTTCCATGAATGTCTCCTACAAAGTATGTGCTGATGTGCCTGCCCACCTACCCATTTTTTTCTACAACAATGGCAGTTTGGAATGATTATTTCTCTTTTTCTTACATTTGTAACATATATGAAATAGAAAAAAGTCATTCATTTAATGACAGAACCACAGGACAGCCCAGGTTGGAATAGGCCTCAAAAGATCCAAGGTTGAACCTTTAAATTTAAATTGCTATGGTGAGTGTTCACTGTGGTAATATGGAAATGCAGTTGGCAATCATCATCTGAATGCACAGCACCAAAAAACAGGCCCTACTCAGAAACTTTTGAGTCATACATAAATACATGTTTTCTACAAGCTTTTACTTGGTCTTCTTTGTGAATGAGTTATGTGGCTCATATGCTGAATTTAGGCTGTGAAGCTGTCTCAAAGCATAGCAAGGTTTTCTTTTGTCAGTCTATGTCCCCCAGCCATAAATGAATGGTGATGGAAAGAGAGTCTGGGGATGAGGTTTACAGACACACAACTTCTCTCTTGCTATATAAACATCCAAGGCAACAACCACTGATTGGTGTGAAGGAGCTTTTAATCTTCCTCTCCATGGAAATCAGTGTTAGTCACAAATTTACAGCTGGCTTTTTGTCATATGAATTCCAGTCAGGTCTATTCCCTAGTTTAATTCAAAGCAGCTCCCTGTTTCTCAGCCGATGCTTCACAACTTAGGCTCAAACACATATCCAGAATTTGATTCTGGTCCATACAGCCAGATAAAACTTTGGCCATGGGTTTTATAGATCTACAAGATATTCTGTGATGGAAAAGGATAGAGGCAAACCACTTTGCCCATGACGTTTGCTTGTGACTGGAATACTGACTCAGGGGTAATTTATACTTTGAAGACAAAAGGCATTTTTGCTATGTTATTTAAATACTCTTGCATGCATTTTGAAGTCTTGGCCTCAGTGTAGTAACAGTCTGCATATTTTCCCTTCTGCTCAACTGTTGTGGTCCCACTTGTCCAGAAAAAAAAGCAGGAATTTTGATGGAGTATTCCTTTCATTTTAGTTTACTCTTACTCACATTCTTTAGTATCATATGAAAACCACCCTCACTACAGTGGTTTGACCTGTATTCCCTTGGATTTAGTCACTTGTCCAAATAACCCTAAATATTAAACTATTTCACTGTTTTAGAAGCAAGCTGTAAATACTACCTCCTTCCACCCATCTGTGTTTTCATTCTAAATGTTGCTTTACTTGACTAATTCCATCATGTGTGTTATCCCATCAGAAACATGATATCTTAACAAATTCAAATCAAGTTTGAAGCAGCAACGAACATCTTAATATTTAAGCATTTTGAACCAAATTGTATTTCGCAGATGGCCAAGTGAATAAACCACAGGAACTGACTTTTGTCCCCAGGAGATCTCACTCTTAGAATTTCATAATTCAAATTGTTGTAAAACTGAGTACTTGAAAAACTTTACAGCCTCCCTTGAAATAAAAGCAACAAGTTGGAAACAGTCTGAAGATGAAAAAACAATCTACTAAGTCTTAAAACCTGAAAGGAACAAGGTACTATCTGAGTACCTTCCACATCACATTAAAAGGAACAGTTAAGTGCTTGGTTGCCTGGATGGGATTCCTTGCATATGCTCTGTGAGATGAACAGTCATTAACTATTTTTTTTTTTGGTGTGTAAAAGCTGAGAGAAAGGAGAAAGGGAATATGGAATAAAAACAGCTGTTGAATTGTGTCATTTATGGTCATAAGCCCACTCCCTCCTTTCCTTCCCCTGCCCAGTCACATAGGGAAAACTGCAATATTTTATGAAGATTATCAGAATCTAGCAGAGCATTCCACAGCAGGATTAGCTTGGCAAGAGGCACGGACACAGGAAAGCAAAGTCAGATTCATACTGTGAGTAGTTCTTACACATTTTTTCCCAAACCTCCTCAACTAAAGCCGATCAGAAGTATGCATCTGTCCTTGACATTTCTTCAGTTGCTTTGAAAATTATGGCTAAGTCTGTAAACAGGTACTGAGAAAAAGCTTGCTCAGGGACTCAAGTTCAGACATATTGTGCTTAAAGCACCTTATGCTATGGAAAAACTCAACAGTCACCTTCTGGAACCATTCACAGGTTTCGGTTTCCACCCCCATTACAGGAGTTCAGGCTGGAGGTGACAACTGTATGAATCACTGGGGAAAGATGCCCATCTACAAGGAAATTACAGTTTCCTAGTAAACTGAAGGTGAGAGAAAACATTTCTGGAAATTGCTGTAAATTTTATCATAACAGTGGAGTGAGGATTTGTCCATAACTTTGATGAGTAAGGGCTGTACATCTTTGAGAAAGGGTGGTGACAATGTTTTGGCCAACTTCCAAGTTTTTCCCCTCCCACTTCAATCTTACATGGATTCAGCCTGAGCTGTTCTTCATCTACAAAGTTACTAGTAGGCATTTTGAAATGGTAGAAGTGATAGTGGTTGGATTGTCTCAACAATGGGGGTATAGGAAGACAAATAACATGAGATAAGCTTGGATAGACACATTTTCAGTAACTCATATTAAGGAAGAATTCCCTTTTAGGCATTTCATAAACATCCTAGCAAAATCTTTAGTCATGTCACGTTCTCTGAACACTTAGCAAAAGGTGCCAACCCTCATCTCCTGACAGGAGCTCACATGTGAGGCTGAACTGAGACAGAGGAGTTGGGCTAAGGTGAATTCATTGGCAGAGCCTGCTAATGGAGACCTTCTGTATGACTCTTCATGACAAAAAATACATTAGAAGATACCCTATTCTTTGGCTTAGCTATGCTTACCCTGTGCTGTTGGTAGCTTTTAATAGGCTGTGCTGACTAACAGAGAATTTTTCCCACATTTCTGTCCTGCATGAATATGCATGCAAAACACTGAAGTACAAGCCTGGCTTTCAGAATAGCTGAACATCTCAATTAAAGAACCAATTTTTCAAAAGCCCCAGCACCCATGCAGGGAACAAAAAATAGCCTTCAGAACTGAACAAAACAAAATCCACTTTAGCATCCATGAGAGCAATGGGAATCTTGGACAGCATGTGACTGAAATGGCCCAAAGGAACTGAACTCCAAGAATCTGTCTGTGCACAGGGCTACTAAGTCCTTCTAGAATACATCCTTCATTGCTGCACCTTTTGCTTAATTATGAAAAAGTCACCACTATGTTTAGGCATGTTTGGCTATTTATACTCATGAAACCAGTGGATTCTCAGATTGTAAATCTGAGACTGCCATCTGCTCAGTAGTGTTCCTGCTTTCTGAGGGCTTGTTTGCTGCTCCCTGATTCTGCCTGTCACACATTCTCGCTGCCACTGAGGCAAAGAGGAATTTATTGTTACAAGTGGCCACAGAGACTGTACCTACATAGAGACTGTACCTACATAAGATGGTAAGTTAAGCAGTCCTAGTGAAAATATTTGATGAATCAGAGAGGTAAAAGCAAGGTTTAAGAAGAGCAAAGTATATGCTGGGCAGTATTTCTCTGCATTATACTACTGCAGAGAGGATGCGTGTGGAATACATATAAAAGCGTTCAAGAACACTCAATAAACTCTTATTTTGCTTCAGCTGAAATTTGCAAGCTGAAAATAATGCCCCTTTTGTGTGAGCAAAAATGCTCTAGATTGAAATAGTTCAAGAAAATCTGCATAAACTCAAACTATTCCCAAAGACAGAGACCAAGTCCCTGAAAAAATTGCCCCTGAAGCCACTATGCTGATTGCACTTGTCTCCTGCTTCATTTTCTCTTCTTGCAGTCCATCCGCATTCTTTACACTTTCAGTCCCAGGATAATCAGTGTTTGTTGCTCATAAAACTGCTCATTCCACAGTGAACTTAAGCAGCATCTCTGTGAGACTTCAGAGTATGCTGAAAAGAGCAAGCTGTATGTTCAGTTGTTTGGTGGGCTGAAAGTTAGTCAATGGCTGCTGTGCACTTCCAGTTTTGAAGGCTTCATTTTTGCCTTTGTTTCACAACACAGCTTGGAATGACTTCATTCAAATGGACATTCATACTTTATGGGTTCTTAAAGAACAATCTAATATTTAAAACAGAGATATCCAACCTCTAAGACAAAGAGCTCTACTTTTACCTATGGATATTTTTTTAATTTTTTTTTTTTTTGCAAATTCCAGATAACATAAATTTAAAAACAGAACTATACCACATCAGTAATTTCTTTTACGTGGTGGTTAAGGCGTATATAGGCAAGACAGAGAGAGAGATCAAAAGACTGGACAGATCATAGGGACTTTAAAAAGTCTCTTACATTTCCAGAATTCCTTTCCTGGTAAGACTTTGAAATCTCACAGCTGCTGTTCTTTTGCTTGCCTGATTATTTCCCCAGATGCGAAAATGCTGCAAAACCATTTTGTGACCCTTCACAGAAAATATTTTGACTCAACGATCAATGACACAGAAGTTCCTGCTGAATCGTATTGCCTACATTTGGTGTTAGAGTGGATAAAAAACAAACCAAAACCATTATTGATTCGCAACCATTGTACTTAGAACTGAGGTATTTAGGATGTTTTTTTCCCAGCAAAAGTGTATTCTTTAGCCTTTTAGGAGTTTTGAACCTGCTTCTCTGTATCTCCACTATCGTTTAAAGCCCTAGTTAACCAAAGGATTTAAAGCCATTAAGGGAGAATCTTTCTCCTTCAGTGGAGACTGATTTCTGGCCCTGTACCATGTGCCATGACAAAAACTCTGCAAATCAGAAAGAATTTTTGTTAACAGTTGTCTTCAATGTTGCTATACAAGTACCTAAGAAAATAAAGATGGAGGAGAGGGAAAAGTTAATTAGGAGAGCTGTGAGGCAGGGCAATTCTGGGAAAGTACTACAGAGAAGTCATTCTTGTTGCTTTGTAAATTCCTTGACTGATGGTTCCTAGTTGTTTGGCAAAATGTCCCAGCTATCAAGCCTTGCAAAGAGACACAATCAACCCATCCTTCACACAGGGCTGACTGACTCATGACTACCTGGCAAAGTGGGGAGATGACCAGTACTGGCAAGTGGCTGCTGAACTTCCAAAAAGGGCCAGTAATCTGCAGCGTGGGGAGCAGCTCTCTTCAGCTCCTCTGGTGTGGTGACAGGACACCAGAAGTCCTCCTAATTCTGTTTTCCATCACATCTTTCCCTTTTTTTTTTTTTTTTTTCTTAAACATTTCTTGCTTTAGAACCTATAGGTTGTTGTGTTAAAAAATATTTCTATTTTCTCATGCTTGCTCTGTGTCATCACAAACTAAGGGAGCCAAGAAAAGAAAAAAGAAAAGAAGAAAAAAGAAGAAAAACAGTCTAGAAGGTAACCTGACTACTTGTCTCCATAGCCAAGTGTTTGCTTTCTCCAGACTTGAGATACTGCTACAGAAGATCAGGCTAGGACCCAAAAATGCTGTTTCTCTCCATGGTAAATCTCCAGGGCATAAGCTAATGGTTGGAGAGATCAAGAGGGAATCCTGTTGCACAGCCAAGTACAAGGACAGTTTTATAAACTTGGCCAAGTGCACATCAATGTTCATTATCTTACCGTATATCTAAAAATGTCTGTCTGTCTGAAGGCAGGAAACTAGGTTAAAATTGATGAATTTTTTTTTTTTTTTTTGGACAGGAAATTAGGCAAAACAACTGCTGGTAACAACTACCCACAGATTTATCAGCCTGCTTTTACAAAGACAGTGAGATATAAAATTTGGCAAAGGAAATGATTTTCAGACAGATGCTCTCCCACTTCTTTTAAGGCTGTTTTTAAGAAGCACCATTCAACTTTCTCACAAAAATGGTGTTGCCTAGCTTTTGCTTGTCACAAGAAAGGGCTTTCAGAGGTCACTTCTTTATGCTCCTTCCAGTAATACTTGCACATATAAGAAAATTCCAGGGTCAACGAGTCCAGACTGACAGGACATATTCTATGGTTACATTGGTTTAATTTCTTAGAAAAAACATCACATTTTCTGTAATTTGTTTCATAATCTGGTATTTAGAGTCAACTATTTACTCTGAAGAGATGGACAGCTAAATTCATGGGTGAATCATATTGAATTCACTGAGGTTTCTCAAGATACTAGTGGGTGCACAGTCAGGCTGTTGCCACTGTTTTCAAAGACCTCTTTTTCTGAAGTGCTGCTGTGCTTCACAGCTACTCTAGAGGCTCTGTGTAGAATTAGGGTCTAGGACACTAAACAAAGGTGTCAGAATCTGAGCCAGTGGTGGTCATGTTCAGTCTTTTAGATGGGAATTCTTTAGACAGGAATTAGTGCTAGAATGCATTCTCTTCTGTCAAGCCTCATATGAAGAGGTATGCCAAGCCTTATATGAGGTAAGTCAGGACTCATGTATGCATGATAATTTGTCCTTTTTTCATTATTCTGGTGGTAAATGTCATTTATCAAGGGATAAGCCTTGATGTGACACAGTTCCTTGCTCATCTTTCTATACTCTAAAGTATTGGAAGCAAAACATTTGCAAGGGGAAAACTTCCCAGGAAGACAATAGGCTCCTCCAGAGGAGTGCAATTTCGCAGGCTGGCTTGTGCCTGCAGACTGTATTTATCACAGAAGCAATAATTTCTTTTCCCAGAGAAGAGGAAGAGTAGGAGAGGCTAAAAGGTAACAATTCAGTTACCTAAAGGGAGTCAGAAATTGCAGTTAGATGTCCTAAGTTATCAAAGATATCCTTGTATGATACAGGCCCTAAGAAAGATTTCAGGATAGACAAATCAAAGCTGGAATACCCTAAGGCATTGAAATGTCTCTGGACACCTATGTTTAGATGAGTGAATCCCACCCTCACACAAATGAAGCAGTGGAAAGCATCTGGTGAGCAGAGAAGTATCTGAAATGGAAGGAAAAAACCTACAGGAGGCAGCCAGAGTATGCCCCCAAGAGTCTCTGCTAGAAAACCTGCAGGATTAAGGGTTTTATAACAGGAAAGGAAAGAGAAGATTACAGTGGAGAATATGAAGAGAAAAAAAGAGAAGAATAACTTTTTTTCTCAACATGGTCATCTATCAAATGGCAAAATCAAGCACTAGAGAAACAGGTCCTGGAAAGGGTGTGTGAAAAGTGGGGAGCAAAGAGAGAGGACAGATATAATTCAGAGAAACACATACAACCCACCAAGTTTAAAATAAAGTAATAACACCACACTCCATAAAACTACTTTCAAGTACTTCCCAAACAATTTCCCTCAAAAAATGATAAATCACTAGTTTCTACAGTGAGATGGAACCTGTTCTCTTAAGACTTTCCCTAATTCTTCCATAACATTTCAGAAACCTTCAGTTTCTCTTTGTCATCTGCATACCACATTTAACATCTTCCCACACAATTAAATGAAAACAACATGAGCCTGACAGCCTTTAGAATACAGGAGGAAGCCACACAAGATGGGAATGGACAAAAAAAAAAAATGGATCCACTTTTCCACAAAAACAATCCAGAGGGCAAAATTCTCCTAGGAGTTCTGTCTCCAAAGTAAGGACAATTACAGTGCTGTAATTAAGACAAAAGGTTACCGATTGCCTCTAATTACATTTTTAAATTCTACTATTTTTCATGGTTCATTTTTCTTTGAAATCTATTATTCACTGGAATGAGCCTGAACAGCTGTGAGCTTTCCTTGGTGTTGTGCATTGGAAATGCTATACTTTGAACTAAGTAAATGTGCACATTCTGCTTGTCTTTATCTCATTACATTGCGCCACAGAAAACACTCTACACACAGAAAACCACCCAGATTTCACAATTACATGTAGGAGGCCAGCACTTGATACCTAGAGACACCAGGCCTGCCTAGAGGTCACCTGGGATTAACTCCCAAACTGCACAATACATATCAGTTTCATAGACCTCATAAAACAGGGATTAAGATTTCAACCCTAAATTAAGATACTTGACATAATTTCAGCTGTTTTAAAAATGAAAGGGGGAGAGAGCAAAGAAAATTTTCTTAGGAGAAAATGTGGGGCACAATTTACATTACAAAAATGTCCTTATCTAGGCAATATTATATTTTCCCCAATGCTCTGTCAGGAGACAGCAACTGATCTGGAAGGATTGTATGAGGATGTAATTTTTGTTCCCCAGAAAAGAAATTAATACCTGCCTAGTAAAAATACACCAGAATCCAGGATGTGTTGCACCTCCAAGAGAGAAAGTTTTACTAGTAGCTTCTCAGTTCTTCATGAGACAATGATTTCCATCTCAATGTAGGTTTAAACAGAAGCAGGGAGGTGTTGCTTTTTACAAATTTCTCTTTTACTATGTTTCTCCCAGCTCTAGATCACATTGCATGAAAAAATGCCTGTGTGTCATCTTTGTCTTTCCTACATTTCTTGCTGATCTTTGTTGTGGACTGGTACAGCTTTTAGATTTGTTCTTCATAAAGTCAAGGACTCAGAATTAAGTTTTATTGTGAGCTGTATGTTTCCTATCTGAATAACAGAAAAAAGACAAAATCCTGACACAATCAGTAACCCTTATGCTCAGTTTACTGAAATGATAGGGACTAGTCAAATATTGACTATCTTTGGAGCCTCTGAAAATACCAAGACTATTTTGCCTCAGGCCAGAAATTATACAAAAACATTTTTCTTAATGAAAAAAAATACTTTAAAGGCTTGATTGAGTGCTACATATATGGAGGTCAGGTTATTCTCCAGTGGTCTCCACTGAAAAAGCTCAAAGCCTCATTTAGTGCTTCCCAGCCTACCTCTCTTAGCCTGGGTCAGTTGCCATGGCACCTGCACAGCTCTTTGAAAAGAGGCAAAAGCCAACATAGGCTATAGCTGAGTCAGCTCAGTGGCTGACCTATTAAAAAGACTATTGCCTAAAACTGAGCATTCCTGGTTGCTTTGACACGAAGCACACTAGTTTAAGCCAGATGATAACACTGCTGAGACAAGATGGTGCATGTAAGGGTTATGAGCAATAAAATATTTCATTTAGGCACCAGGCTTGTCAAAAAATTATAAGGTGCCTCTGTGTCATAACACCAGGTGTCAGAGAAGCTGGCAACTAAGGACAAAATAATACACTAATGTTCAAACAAGCACATAGTACCTGGAGTAAAAGAACTCAACAGCTCTTATTTTGTACTGCGTAAGGGTTAAAACTTTGCTGTTGTCTTTGCTCTGACTTCTCCAGAACTAGACAGATAGGAAGCACAGGTTTCCTAGGAAGGAAGTAGGTGATAGAGGCTGTGGTCACTTGATTAGTACTGATGTGGCACATTAAGTTCCAGTTGAGTGATAAGGATACGCCTTTTCAGAAGAGGACCATATTCATCTCCAGAGAGATGCCTTGAAGTCTCTTTCTACTAGCTGCTCATTTTTCAGTATGTGTGGCATCTCATTCAGTGCCTGGGTTTATTGTGAGGGCAGGAAAAAAAGCAGGAGAAACAGAGGCCAACAGTTTTGTTTCTCAAGCCTCTGATCAGCCTGACAAACTCATTCTCCTGCCAATAACAGCAAAAGAGTGTAGTGTTTGTGTAATAGTGGGAGGAAGAATTCATAAGCACATGGAGAAATTCTACTTAAATTTTAGGAGCTACTAAACCACCTTATACTGACAACTGTGTGCAAAATACTGGACATCTCCTGTTTTAGTGCAACATGCTATTCCTTCCTAAAGCAATCACTCTTAAATCTTCTTTGCTGTATAAGAAAGAGAAGGGGAGTTTTTTCTTGTAAAATGACGCTTTTTTACAGCATCATGGGGTTTGTTTTTTTTAAGACTTAGCTGAACTAATGCCTATTTCTTCAGTCATCCATGACTACTGTGAAAATAATAGAAAGTGTATGTGGTTACTAAATAGAAGTCACAGGGAGTGTCCCTGGGTCATTTGCCCATGCTCCAGACTCCAGCTTCAAAAAACAGGGGCTGGCCATACCCTGCTGCTGATTCTGCTTCTGGTATCTTTTGGGTCTAGAGAGCTAGAGGTAGACTGCATCTGATAAGGAACTTTGTTTTGTCCCCAAACCCCCCAGACCACTGAAAAATGTTCCTAGCCTTACAGCTAGGGCTCAAGACGGAAAAACAACTCACATGCAATCTGAGATGTTCGTAACCAAGGATGAAGACACATTATGTGAACTAAACACTGCCCGTTTGGTCCTATGACACCCAAGCTCTTTGCAACCTTCCTGATGGAAAGAGCACACAGGCAGATGAATGCGGGTTCCTTTGGAACATTCTGCCCACTGGAAGAGAAGAAATCTGCCTTTCACATGAAGTCATTTTGCCAGTGTTTTGAATAGTATTTTCCGCATGTTTTTTCTATGAGATCAGCAGTCATGCCCTACTGTTCCACATTATCAGCCTCTTTTTTTTTTCCACCCTGCGTTTTACATTAGCAAATCAGCCAGCTCTGAGATCATATTACGCAAGTTTCTTGTTTTCTTTTTTCAATTTCTGTGTTTCTCTAATTAATAGGAAGTGGCCTTCCATTATGGCCTAGAGATGATAAATGGCTTCCTTTCCTCATTTGTCCTCGGCTTAGCTACGAGCCCATTGTTCCCTGAGCCCAGCTTCTTGTTCCTCTTTGCCAGTGCTGCCAGCCCCAGGGCTGCTGTGCTTCACAGAGCAAGAACCACTGCAGGGACAAGGCAACCATGTCTCTAATGTATTTGGCCCTCACTGGCCAGAGGTCCCTGTGACAAAGAAACTTTTGCATAATGTAAACATGTTTACTGCGCGCAATAAACCTCAACCTGCAACTTTGGCTCTGACTGGGAGATAGACCCTCCTGGTAGTAGGATTTGTCTCACCTAACATTAACCTACTGCAGTACAATTGTCTGAGCTACTGAGCTTTTTTACTACAGCTTTCTCTGTAATCAGTGCAGAGGAGCATTCAGCCCATCTGAACTGGATGACTTTTCTCAGGAGATGCCTACTTGCCACTGGCTATAGAATGAACTGAGGCTGCTACTAAATTAATTGTCAACTTTCCAGATAACTGAAATAGTATGATGTGAATTCCATCTCACAGTTTCCTGCCCCAGTTGAAACCCGATCTGTGTTCACAGATCTCTTCTTTATACTGTAGCCTAAGATGATGAGTGCTGCTTCCATTTTCTTTTTTGAAGCTGTTGTATTATTTCCCTTTCTTCTCTCTCATTACTGGAACTAGTAGAATAACTTGCAAAAAATTGCATATCTATATGTAATTAAAATTTCGGAAAAAAAAATCTGTGAGCATGTTCCAATATTCTTGCTGTTTAAAGCATGCATATGCTTTTTAAAATTCAGTGATTGCATCATATGCAGACAGTTGGCTGCGGATATTCAGTAATTAAAATTCAAAGACTGTGGGTTATCCTGATTTGGATATATTGACCACAGAGTAATTTTCCTTTTCTGTGTCAGAATAACAACTAGTGGTTATTTGAAGTAACTCACTTGGCTCTGTTCAGCACTCATTTAAAAGCATAGTGACAGTATGTTATAATGACCTGGCTGCATGGCAATAATTTGGAGCTGGGATGGAATTATTTAACCTTCTGAAACATGATTGCTTGAGATTATCTTGTCTAAAAATTAGATTTCATGACTTGAAAATCTATTTTCTGCAGATGAATCCTAATAATCCACTTAAAATTCATAGTTTCTAAGAATGCTACTCTTGAATTTATTTGCTACAATATTCTGGGGAAAAAAAAATTCAAAAGAGTGGGATGTATTGGAAATACATTTCCTACTTTTCTCCAGCAAGTTAGAAGCTTAGACATAACTCTGAACTACTAGCAGGTTTACAAAAGGAAATAGTGAACTGTTATTGCCTTATAAAAATTAAATTTCTTCTTGGAGGAAATGCAGACAGTCATTTGGCTGTCTTTGCTATTTAGGATGTTACAAGGGAGTGGTCATTTCAAGCTTTGCAATGTTTTCATGCATGCAGAAGTCTGAAGCGTATTTCAGATTTTGGTTTGGGAAAAAAATTCTTGGGTCCTGCAGTTATGTTTAAAACAAGGACGAAATATTTAGAACCAGATTGTTTCACGGAGCAGAACACAGATATAACAACTGTTAAAATAAGATGCCTTATTGACAAAGCTCAGGAGACAACAGCCTGTAAGTAAAGAGTTGACATGATGTGTCATGTCTTTGTGTCTACACTGAGAATCCTTTCATGAAAGAAGTGGCCAAATCACCCTTCTAAGTAATCTGAAATCTCTTTTTCCTTCCTTGTCCTCATGTCTTGATAGAAACTGAGTTGCCTTCCAGTAGGCAATTCTAATGCATTACTTCTTTCTCATCCTTCCTATATTTGAATTTTGTTATTCCATATTTCTGTCCTGTTTGGGCTAGGATTTTCAAGTCTGTGTTCCTTGCAATGGAAAAGACTACTCAGCCAGCTGGTATTCTCTCTCTCATATATTAATTGGTAAAAAAATCCAAAGGCCAGAGCTCTGGACATGTTTCAGTGAGATGAGGAAGGGAAACGGGACGTGGCAAAACTGATACCTGGGTGTCTGGCAGCTGAATGCTACGGCAGCACATGCTGATAAGAGATACCAAACAGAGGATCAGTTCCACAGAGATGTGCTGGGAAGCTGATTTAGAATCCATGCTTAAACAGTTCCAAACAAACAGTGATCTGAAAGTTGACTCCAGCTCAGCAACATGGTGACCATTCAGCTAGGCTTAGAAAATATTTTGTTCTAAAGGTTTTAGTGATTTTCATTTTCTACAGGAAAACACCCACTGCATTATAATCATGCACTTTGCACTCAACACAGAAAAAGATATGGTTATTTCTTTGCAGTCTGAACAGTTGATTTAATACTGCATCTTTGTTGGAAATTTGTCAGCACTACTGATAAACTCTCACAAGTTTCAGAAGGGATTGTTCAAAGAAGATGACAGGCATTAGCATGCTTGGCAAAAAAATCTCCAAACTCACTGCTCAGCTCATTCCTGTTTTTCCTGTAAGGTTCTCTGGAGGAAGCATGTTGCAACCACAATTTCAGAAATTCCATTTTGGTTGTGAGAACTTTGCCCACTCTAGAAAAAGCTATGCCAATGCTGGAGTAAAGTGACATCCAGAACAGGAAGAGAAGCAAAATATTCAGGAACACTTCCCTCTCAAAAAGTATCTGTAAGAATGTCAGTCTGTGTCCCTTAAGATCTGGAAAACCTCTGAAATGCCTTCTTCCAAAATTTCTGTTGTAGTTTCCAGAGGCCCATCTGCAAAGCTTTTTCTCAGTGATGCAAATCTGTGACATCTTGTACGACCACTGGTCTAATGCAGCAGGTCCACCTTCTGGCTGAGGAATCCAGAGATTTACAGTACTTATAAAGAAACTCTGAGGCCTTTATCTGGCCTACTTTGGTAGTGATGAGAAAGCATTATGATAACTGAAAATGATTGTGTTCACATTGATATCCATGGTGGGCTGATGCAACTTGAAGAAGTTTTCTTTAATGGACAATGGTGATGGTCTTACTCCAATACATGGGGAAGGCAGACAGCTCCAACATTAAGAAACCAAATCAAACAAGAAATATTGTCATAGGTCAGAGTGGAAAAACCCAAGCGTCAGGAGTGTGTATGTTCTGTGGCAAGAAAAATCAGTATTCTCTAGGCTTGTTAGTCTAGTATCCTTCACAAGTGTAGAAAAAGTCAAAAAGGAAAAGGAGGCTGGGAAACTTTCCATCCTTACTATTGTAAACCATGCACAACACCTGGAAATGCTTACAATTCCAATAGTGACTCAGAATATAGCTTTTTTTACAAGCACTAGTACTCTTCACTCTATTGTTAATATGAGCAACATAGACTCGCAAATACTACAAACACTTCTGGGGATATTCACTCAGATTTTGCTTCAACCAGACTTAAAAGGTTTATATTTATTTTCTTGGATTACTTTCTTCACCGTGGAGAGAGCTAGTAGCAGAATGAATGATTGACAGCTAGGTTATGTCTACAAAGCAAGAGAAAAGGATGCTTAGCTTTAGCTAAGCAACACTCAAGTACCTATGTGTGCCACTGGGAAGTGGTTTTGAAAGTCAAGCACTAAAGCCAGGAATTCAATATCTGATTTCCTGGGATCCATTGCATACTTTTTTGTTTCCTTTTTTATCACCTCATCACTTAAAATACTTATTATAATAAAATGATTCTATTAAGGACTTATTAGAAAAAAGCATACTGTAGACTCCCCCCCAGAATAGTAGTTAGGTATCCTATCTGTTCTGGTCTCACATGAAGTGATGACTCTAGCTTTGTTTCGGACACTTAATTGTTCTTATAAAGCGTGAAAACTTTTGTTTGCTGCAATTGTCATAAGGGAAAGGTCTGATAAGAGCAGGGCTGCTCAGACCTACCCTGCTACCCTTGTAGCATTTAGTTCTGTCCTCCTGCTCTCCTGCTTGTCTACTCCTTGCACCTGGACAAGGAGGAGCCTGATGCCAGGCTGCCGGTGCCTGTTTGGTTCACACAGTGCCTACTCCCACAGCATCCCTGTCTGTCTGCATACTCTTAGGCTCTCTCTGCTTGACACACAATAATGCAAACAAGCTCCTCCTTCTACTTACACATAAAAGGCAATGTAGCAGAAAAAAGTCACATATAAAATTTTCACAACAGGAGATTTTTAAAGTGAGGTTTGAAGACAAATGGAGTCACAACTCCCCAGAAAACCCCTAAAGAAGAGCCTGACTCTAGCTCAGGCCAAGGTGAATTTTGGGTGGGAAAGAGGGCAGGTTCAGCGAAAGAGGAGGGTGGGACATTTAAAAAGGACAAACGATGTTCCTTGCCAAACCACATGTTTTGTAGCCAGACCAGCTGCATTTGCTGGAAGCCTGCTTCAGCAACCTGAAAAAGTCAGTGCCAGATAATTTCAATAAAGAAATAGCTTGTTTTCCTGCAGTATTTGCCACACAACATTGTCATTTCCATCTTACATAGTACCACAGGTTTCTGCATCTATTCCAACTTGCAGAAGTTACAAATGGGAGAGGTGAAGATACTGGTAGCTGGTAGGACAGGTAAGGTAAAGGAGTGAGTAAGGAGGCAGCATGGAGTTATATCCTGTGCACAGTAACAGCTAAAGTGAAGTAACTGGCAGTATGGATGCTTACAGTCACTTCAATGGCCAAAGGTTCTGAAGTGATTGGGGTGGGTCACATCCAAAACTTGTGTTAAACTGCCTACACATTGAGGAAAATGCAAGTGCTCTGCTTTGACTCAGGTCTTTGTCTTTAGAACCAAGAGCTAGAATTCAATTTGAGATGCAAGCTCGTATTTTGGAAACCAGTTCTGTGCCATAGAGCACTCCCCATAACCTGTGCCAGGACTGCACGAGTGCAGGTCACCTGCAGCTGCAGCTCTGGTATTAGACTACCAACTACTTGCTTAACAACCAAACATGCTGTGACCATGTTTTTGAACTGGTCTTATTTCAGCATAGCATTAAAGTTTAAATTACAAAACATTATACCCCTCAGTTAATATTTCCTTTAGCTTTTGATGTCTGTTTACTGTTCCACATACCTGTTTCTATTTTAAGTCAGAGAGGGTTTCTATGTACCTAAGAGTATACATATCTAAATGAATGTTTCTGCATGGATAATACAGTGGGTAATTTTAGGTCTAGAACACATACTGAGAAGTGCACAGCCTGCCAGAAGGATTATAAAACCAGCTGTGTGTTTTTCAAATCTAAAGGACAGGTTTCAATTAAGCAAAGCTAGGTTCAGCTGTACAGAAACCAGTGCCAGGTAGACAAGGCTTTTATGATCCCTTTGCCTCCTTACCCACCCTTCCCGTTTTGTTCTTTTGGCCAGATACAAAATGAATATTTGTTCTGAACTTGCAGCAACCTTTGCAGCATCACAGTCAACAGTAAGGCGTTCTAAGGTAAAGAATTTCTATATAGCTGAAAGACTAGAAGGGTGCAAGAGGCATGCCAGAACCTGGCCCATTGCCAGGAGGATAACCTACCAGTTGGTATTCTGGAGCTCACTAGCATTAAGCAGGCAGGAAGATGCTTGTGTGTTTTACCATTGTATAGCCTCTGACCCTGTGCCAAAATAAGCTTCTGAAATGGATGCACAGTGCAGCATCTAAAACACTTCACTGTCCCAACTGCAGCAAAAGGAAAACACTTTTTTTCCCTGTTGCTATGTACTTTGGCAGATATCCCACCCAAAGAATTGTGCTCAAAGTACTCTGGAAACACCTGCCAGGAGACTACTTGGGAATGTTGTTTAAACAAGCGTACCTGCCAACTTTCCAGCACTGTTGACTTTACAGTACCAAAAACGCGTCCTATTTTAAAACAGACTTGATGGATAACAGGAACTGGGCCATAAGGACAAAGCACAGAATGTGCTTAAAAATTTGCTTGTAATTTTTGAAGCTGCTTGAAGTAAGTAACTGTCTAATGTACAGACATTTCAACATGTAGCAGTACACGTGGTTGGACTTGAGACAGGAACACATACGTAATAATGGTATGTGTTGATGTTGTGTGAGGAGAGGAAGGATATGTTTTTCCTACAGTAATTTACTTCCACTTTATTTTATGCTGATAAGACATCTTCTCAAGTGTGTGTGTGCTCAGTATTTTTAGTAAAGCTATAAAAATTTGCAAGGGAAAGCTTTCACATACAGCTTTTGTTCTCAGGAGAGGTCACACAGATGCAGAGGTAACAGCAGTAACCACCTGACAGATTTGTTCACTGAAGGGGAGATAGAGAAAAATATCCCCTTTACATGCACAAACTTATGCACACACACACACCAGCAGAGCCAGAGTTGCCAGGCAATGACGAAAATAGTCTGGTTCATTAACCTCAGTCAATGCATGACACATGCCAGATATCCTAATGTGGAGGCAAGATTTCCTGCCATCCCCATCATGCACATACTACTTTTATTTCCCCATTTAGTGGGTTTCTGGGCCTTTTTTTTTGAGGCATGAGCAGCTCAGTGGCCGTTTTCTTAAAACCCATCTGGTCTCTTAGAGGATTTCAGAGATCACACCTTTGTTCTTGGCCCACTCCTAACATGTGTTTGTGTTGGAGAACTTGAATCCCACAGAAACTTTCTGCCTGTGAAAATCTGTGTGGCTGTCCTGCTCCCCTCCACTATTTCTAGTAATAGCCTCATCCACATTTTTAATCTCTCCAGGAAACTTGAGCAAACACAGAAAATGGCTCTCTAAAGGATCCTCTCAGGCTCAGGGAGAAGGCTTATGCTCTCTGAATCAATCATTTACAATATGCAATTCCAGTCATACAATAACTCCAAGAAAGGTTGCATTAGTGTTCTGCTGACCCATGGATGTGCCAAAAAGCTCAAATTCAAAGTTGCACTGAACCCCCAAGAGCATGCAGTCATTTAACAAATGTCCATCAACATGGCACATGGCAAGTTCCCTCATGCTGTTTCACTTTCCTACTAAGTGTCTCACATTGATTCACAGTAGTAACGAATACATCTACCACTTGCAATGCAGTATTTGGTGAATTTTAAAACTCTGCTCTAACCAGATAAGATCGAGAAGCAGGCTGAAATGCTCTTTATGTCCAGATAAAAAACTATCTACTGAGTCAGCAAAAATATATAACTCTGTCCTGAAATATTTACAGCCTTTTTGGACTTCTTTCTCCCCAGCTAAAGCCAAAGGAGCTTTGCCCAAAGAATATAGACTTTGTAGAGGTCTATCTATATCCAACATCTCTCCAATGTCAATGGAAAGGCTCATGGTGACTTCAGTAGGGGCTGCATGAAGCCTGACGTTGTAATTCATGAGACAAAAGGCTCACAAGAATTAGCTGCAACTACTCTTAATTAATCAAGTAATTTTTGGGGTAGCATTTATTGCTGATCTTTCCACTGTGGAGACACCTCTGCCATCGGAACAAAGAGAGTCTCAGTTTCTATTGAAAGACAGCTTAGAAAACATTCACAAATATTCCACATCTTTTCTTCACGTAAGTTGCTAGGGTTCTATCACTCCATCTTCCTCTTTGCACAGACACAGATATTGCTAACGATCAGAGCAGGGTAAATAGTACACAACCAGTTCCATGGGCAATACTGAAATACAGAGCTCTAAGCTTATCTTGAGGATGTTGAGCATTTCTTTTCACAAGCATCCATCTTTCATATGCAGTATCCTGTCAGGTGAGAGTTTGTATTGCCAAGAAAGCTGCAGGCACATGAAAATGTAAAAAAACCTCCCAGCTCCTTAATTAACCATTGAAATCCATAGGCATATGGAAGGGACAAGCAAACCCAACAGAATGTCTAGTTATCTTTTTCATACTATGTTGTAGGTTTGACTTTGCGATGGAAATGAAGTGAATCACATATGCCACCTTAGGAAAGTGACTCTAGATTCAATCTCACCCCAGATGGCTCAGTACATCTTTCCCCACTGTGTTTTTGTTGCTGTTTATTTACTTTTCTACAGGAACACTACAGTATTTGCTCTCTTTTCTGGGTTCTGCTTTGTCAGATTTTCTTTTCTTCTTTTGAACAATATAGAAATCAAAACCACAATTGTGTTTCTTAAAAATATTTTTTAGGAGGAATAGTGCTCTAAGTACGGTATTTATTTTTAAAAGCCTTCATGGTATTTTAAAATATTTAGCTTAGTGCACAGAAAATATATGCAGTGCTTTGATATTCCAGCAAGGTTCAGATCTCTGACTTCATGGGAGGAAATTTTGTTTTAGTTATTATGAGCTCTTTTATCCATTGTCTAATTCTTGTTTCCTGTATTTTTAAGGATAGGAGGACGAAGAATTAGGCTGATTCAAATTGGAAAAAATGTTATTTTAAAAAGCTAAACATAATTTCTGAGGTGAACTGTCCTATACATTACATCATTAAGCATGAGATTTTTGCAGCACTCTTGACAGTGAAATGCTTTCTATTATAAGGTACTGTGCTTACAGGCTCTGAAAGATGCTTGAGATACTTGGCTCAGATTTGTCTTCTGCATGTAATGAAACCATTTAGGCAACATCATAACAGATACTAAGTTACTCCAGCAAATACTGAGAGATGGAACCTGTATTCAGTGCTGTTTATGATGAAGATCAGAAACCCACCATTCAGATTGTGCCTCTCAAGAACTCAAACAGCTATTATGTTCCTCATATGAGCTTTTGCATTTAAAACTCTCATATCTGTGTCAGAACTTACAGTGTAGCAGCCATGTGAAAAGTTCTTTCCTTAAAAAGAAGCCTTTTTTTTTTTTTTTTTTTAATTTTTTCCCACAAGGGAAACAATGTCTTGCAAGCAGTCATTGAAGGTCGTCGTAATGTTTCTTTTTATTTTTTTCAGGAAAATTTTAATCTTTCACATAACAGCACACTTAATTTTCTGAGTGGGCTTTTGAAGAAACAGGAGTTTGGGAACCTAACCAAAAAACCTCTCTAACCTTACCAAAGGTTTGGTGAGACCACTTTCAGAATTATTAAAGGTTCATCTGTTTTATTTCTGGGGTGACAGTTTTGTTCCATCACTAATGTTTTTATTTTCCTCCCTTCTTCCTTCTCTACTTTAAACAGTTGGGGTGGATCTACTAAAGATCTGGTCACTTAATTCAAGCAGCATCTAGACCCAAGTTTTCCTTTCAGAATTTTTCCTTTACCTGTAAACCCTAAGTCTGAGATGCTGTCTGAGACTGGCAACTTAAAGCTCCTAAGAATAGGAAAAAACAGACTTAGCTAGAAATTACAGAGCAAATTGCTGGAATTTCACCAGAAATAGTGTCAGATCTGTCTGTGCTGAGCAACTGTCACTGCAAGAGCCTGTAGAGTCTTTTGGGGTAAATGGGTCAGAGAAGGGTTTCTTCCAGTCCAGAGAGAACCTATTGCTCTATGACAACTTGTTCAGCATGGAAAGAAGGAAAGACTACAAAGAGTAGTGTAAGGAAGCATCACATATTGTCAGTGCACAGACTTTTCTAATCCTAAACCAAAAACTTGTGGTTGCTCCCATGTACACTGGTTGGTGGTTAATGTTCATCCTACATCATTCGAAAAATCTTTGAAGGACAGAAAAAAAATCTGCACTGGACTTCATACCTCCATAGCAAAATTTAAGATGAGTGGGTGTAAGAACTACCTACTTTGGTCTAATGCCATCTGAGAACTTCTGGATATTATACAGACTATTATAAAGGTCAAGCCAGTTCCAGCCCCCTCAGTGGTAAAAATGGAAAAGAGCAGTGGACAAGAACCTGGTAGTGTTTTTCACTAGAAATAACAATAATAAACAATAATATGTGGATAAACAGCAGGGAACCATATGTACACATCAAAAGTAACTCTCCTACACTATTACTGACCTGGTGTTTTCTACTAAGATCTAGAAACAAAGGAGCAAAACGTCAGTCCCAAATCCAAGCAGACAACTAAGGAGCTTTCTGGGAACAGAAAAATATCCCCAGCCAGACAAATAAGGCGAGAAGATCATACACTTGAGGGGTCCAGCTGTCCTATGTGTACAATGCTCCTCCTCATCACCTGCCTCTGCTACTGGTTGTGCTCATGGCAGAGTGCCTGCAGCATCTCTAAATGGCAGGAGGGGGAAGGGAAGGAAGGAGAGGGAGGAGTATGTGACAGTACCAGGAACAGATTCCCCTTGCGTCCAGGGCTCCTCACATGCCATCGAGACAGGAGACTCCTGACTCTCTGATTGTGTCTTATAGCTCAGGTGACATTTTGTGACTCCTAACAACTATTTTCTCTTCTCTTGAAAAGTGCTAATCAGGTTCTTCATTTATGGCTACTAACTTTCTTTCTTAAACTACATTTTGTTTAGAAGCCTGCTGTTTTGTAATTGGCACCTGTTCCATTCTGATACAGGTACAGATGCAAAATTTAACTGTATTTATTCACATATTTTACCTCCCTAGCACTTCCCCTATTTGCTGCACTCTGATAGGCAACATTATCAAAGTTTACTGGGCATAAAATACCAGCCTTGAGACAATTCTGCATTTTTTTAAATGGAGATACTAATAAACATGGAAAATGTCTCAAGTTAATTGGGTCTTCTCAGAGGGACTGGAATAGGAAAAGGAAATGACAAGGGAAATAGTTATAAAAATAAACCATTCTTGTTCTCTAAATTTCCTGATCTCCGGATTTTTTCATAAGCTGAAGTAAAGGAAATAACCTCACAGCTGGTACATTTATGCATTTTAAATGCATATGAATAGGAATATTTATGCTTTAAAATACCAACATAATTTTAAAACACCATTTTCTAATTGCAGCTGATATATGCTTCATGTATTTTTTGGCAGCTTCATTTGGAAAAGACACAGAGAACTCAAAAAGTGTAGGATTTCATTAGTAAAAAAAAAAAAAAAGAGAGAGAAATAAAAAAACCAAACCAAAACCAACAAACCATAGCACAGATTGAGGAGCTTGCCAAGGTTATGGGAAATCAGAGAAAGAGACAGACCAGCCTCCTTCCCCCAAACTCCACCTCTATGAACTAAAATCAGGAACATTTGCTGCCTGGGACAAGACTACTTTATTGAAGAAAGCCATGTGAGCCTAGGTAAAAAAGAACAGTATGTGCTTAGGATAAGCCAATCGCCCAAACTCATTTTCCATAAACAAGGCTCTGCTAGGGAGACATAACTCTGTTAATCCTGTCTGGATGACTTCATTTGTGAAGCACTCCAGAGCTTGCCATAGACCGCGTGATTTGCCCAGCTCCATTCACTCTGGAAAGCAACTTTCCCTTTGACTCTGAAACAGCAAAAATGGTCACTTATCAAAGCAGTAGAAGAACTACTTGTCCCATTGGATCATGAATACTCTAAAATATCAATCTCTCTTCCAAGAAAAGTCTTTCCAAACCATCATATTTCACTTATTTTTATTATTTTCCCCTTGTTTTCAAATAACCTCAAAACCACTTTCAATCTGCATCCACAGCCATTTAGCTATTCCAGCTACTGGATACTGCAATTAAGACTTTCATACTGAGTATGAAAGAAATCCATATTTTGATTTCTTACCAATGTCCTATTTTACATTCATATTACATAAACAGTTCAAGCAGCAAATACTTCAAAATTAACTTTCTGCGTTATTTTTGGTACCTTTTCTGCACCTCCTTACTCACAGCATAAAATCTCTTTTGTCTTCCTCAAAAATTATTTAAACAATTTTAGAGTGAATATAATGCTTCCTGTCTTGATGGAGAAGTACAGACCAAAAGCCTTTTCCTGTAGTAAAAGTTGAGATTTGTCAATACTGCAGCAGTTTTTCCCAATACTATTCCTCAAGCTCTCCCAGAGTGTTGTGGATTGGGGATGATACTAGGAAGCTGTGCCTTCTCCATCCTACCTCTCCAGCTGACTGCTCTTAGCTCCTCTACTACACGTGCAGCAGTAAAGCAGAACAAGCTGAATTTTCAGTGCCTTCATGTTTTATTTCCTAACTCTCTGTGAAGAAGTTCTAGCATTCAGACATCTCCATTGAGAGGTCAGGACTAACTCCAGGACAGTGCAGGTTTTGGCCTCGAAGATGAGGTTTTCAAAGATGCCAACAAATGCAAGGTGCCACATGGGTTTTTTGGGATGAACTTCTTTCCACTGTGTCCTTGAGCTAGAAAAGCAGGTCAAGGAATAAGAATCCCTTGAGTCTAGTTAAAAGATCCTGGCTTGCAGTGTGAGAATTGCTTCAGTGCTCTTCCATGACGAATAGCACTTTGCTACATTGAACAATCTGTTCTTAAAATACAAAATGGATATGCTGATCATAAATTCTGGGTCTGTTTTTATTTTATTTTCACTGAATTAAGGAGTTTGGCTACGTGATTCTGAGTGGGAAGTAGGCAAATCAGTAGAACTATTCAAGACTAGGGTTCCAGCAGTAATCAGAGGGCAGTGGTTATTAATGTGAAAAGAAATCCTATCTGGAATCTAATTGATGAGAAACTTGGCAAGATCTTCAAAGCCTGACTTTGTCCTATCTTTGCTGTACAACAGAGTGCAGTGCAGGGGGCCCAGAGCTGGAAGAGAATACAGTAGTTCAGAAATATCCACCCTGGTGCTGCACTGAATATTGCTTTTGATGGCTTCACTGTGTTATGCTAATATAAATTAACTCATGTTCACATTTGAAAATTTGAGCAAATGTGAGGCCTAGAGTAAGTTTTCCGTTAGTTATAATCCATTGTCAGCTTCTTTTAATGAATCAGGGAACCAAAACTTAAATCTGGAAAATCCAGTGATGTCTTCCAAACAGGAGATACTAAAACCTGGACTGAAATGATTTGTTACCCTAACACTTGGAACACAAATTCCTGGAACTGAAAAATATTTTCCAATTACATTTTTGTCATGAGTGATACATTTTCCTTAAAAAATTTAGTTTCAGGGTTTGGTTTTTCTTGACCAAAAAGAAAAAAGAAAAATCAGTGGAAGATTCAGAACTGCCTTCTTAGAGCTGACTGAAGTGTGTGCATTTGGGGGATTCTCAGGAACGGATGAAGAGGGTGGACAAACACAGGCATTGACAATTAGAAGTGGCTGAACAGAAACAAGTCTCAGCATGTAAGGTGCTTTGCAAAATATCGAGATATGGTCAGTCAGTATTAAGAAGGTCTTGTAATATATATATGTTTATTCACATTAGATATTGGGGGAGTCACAAATTTTTTAATGAGGTGCTTTGTACAAAAAAAATGTTGTTCCTCCTGTTGGCTTTGTATTTACACATCTTCCAGGATGGCTTTAAGACTTTTTATGATCACAACTATTGTAGCTTTGTTGAATTTTGGTTTTTTGTTTATTTCAGTGCAGCTGAACTAATCCCAAATTCTGGTACAGTGTCTCTTGAAGAGAGATCAGTATCTGATTTCTGCACTGCCTCCTTTTGTAGACTTGGCTTTTATTCCATTTGCTAATATCATTGAGATTGCCTGTAAATCATTTCCATCAGGGCTGTTTTTCCCATTTTCTTCTTTTGTTTCTAGGGTATTTTGCTGGCTGCCTTCCTCTAAGGTACAATTCCTGCAGCCAGGACAGAGGGTTTCTTCAAAATGGACCTATTGCCTCTAAAAATTGAAAGGGAGAAGGAAAAATATTCAAAATTGAAACTATTCAAACTTGAAACTGTCTTACTCAACACAGAAATAAGGAAATAGAATGAGAGGTGGAGATGCCTTAGAAACTAAGCCACACCACCATGGGGTCCTACTTAGTCTCACAGCACACCAGCTCTGCTGCCTCTGTACAGGCTGGCATGCAAGGAGGTACTTGGTTAATTTAGCTGCCAATTCTTCCTTGTTGTCATAATAGTTAACTTACTTTCTTTTCAGATTTTGCAATCAGGACCTTTAGTTAACATATATTCTAATAATTCCAAAAACTGTTTAAACACCAAAATTATTAGAAAATGCTACAGCTTGGAAGGAAAAATACGTTACATACTAAAATGCGAATTACATACTAAATCTGTCTCCTGTTACTTGAGGATTCGGAAGAGTTTCCCACCCACAGTGCCAAAGGCTGAGCATATTCTGTGCAGAAAGATGTTTTTTATTCAGGTTTTGCAGGTGAAAAAAAGTCCAGTAAAATCTGTTTGTCTTTTTCACACCTCAAAAAATGAAATCTGTTAAAAAAAAAATCAGTAACAGATGGAAAAATAAAAAGCCAGATTTCTGAAGCTAATAAAAATTGTAACAGCTCCAAGTTAACTCTGCAAGAAGTGGCAAGAAGTATCAGACTTGCCTAGGCATTTTGAAACTCCTGACTAAAAATACCACAAACAAGATATGGGCTACAAGCAAGTCATCATCACAAAATAGGTGTTAGAAAGAAAGGAAATTCAGATGAAGTGTTTAGATACAGTGCATGTGAGTCGATCCCACTCCTCACTGCATACTGGGACAACGACTCTCTGGTTCATGATAAATTGCTATTCAGAACATCTTAATCAGAGTTACTGGATAAGACCTTGAAGGACTTGCAGGGAAAAACTAACTATTTGTTTCTCCAGTTAATTCCCAAATAAGCTGATCCAAATCCAAATTTTAAGAACTTGCCCTACTTTATAATTTAGCTCTTTAATCCCACATCGTTTCTTTTACTGCTTGAAAATGAAAAAAGAAAGCAAAAGTTACTCCTCGGGACAATGATACATCTTTAGGGAAAAGAGGGAAAAAGGCCTACATCTCCATTAAAATTAACTTGTCAGTGAGGTTGTCTCTCTGCAACTCTTGTGAGTGTGCTACAGTTGAACTATCACACTATGTATCTCACTCCTTTCTTCTGCCATGTCATTTTGATTTTAGAAAGAATGATATCAACCCATGTCAGTTGACATGGTCATTTATTTTTTCCTTTTTGGTCTGTGTCTCCCTCACTTCCCCAGTGTCTTGCTGATGGAAACTCTCATACTTCTGCCTTTGCCCCTAATATTTTGTGTGTGTGTGTGTGTGTCTCTCTCTCTCTCTTTTTTTTTTTTTTTTTTGGTTGCTGTTGCAAAATAAGTAAGAGCTGGAGTAAGATCAGGTGTGGTGCCTAAACATTTTCCTAGATAACTAGAGGGGACACCATTGTAAGTCAGAGACCACCCCATCCTTAGCTCTCCAGTTTGCTTAATCTAAAACTAATTTGTATTGCCCACAGCACAGGGCTTTTATCAAAAGAGTTGAGCAGGGACAGGGTGGGGATCCTGTTATGGTCGGGTGTGGTTTTTCTGTAGTTGAAAAGACTCATCCCTCCATTGTATTTACAGGAAAAGAAAATCAATCATTTGAACATGTCCTCATCCTAACCCAGTTGCTGCACCCAGATAAGAATGAAATCCAAACTCCCCATCTCCTCTAGGCTTCATCTAACTGACTGTAGAACTCCAGATCTGCTATGTGCTCGTGACACAGAAATGCTTGCAATTTGGGAAGACAATCCTCAAGGAAGCAAAATTTTTATAAAATGATGGATAAACCTGGATCAAAATATTAAAACTGATTTTAAAACAAGCATCTGAAATAGGAAATAGTAGAATTGAAAACCAGTAAGTAAAAAAAAACAACAACAAACCAGAACCCTACAGTAAGTTTTATTCTAACCCTGAACAATCCTCATTAAGAACATGGAAAGCCATATCACCTCCAAGGCTTCTCCTCTCTCTCATCTTTGACACCGGACACATGCTCAGGCCTCTCTGTTCCTGACTATTGCTTGTCTTCCTGCTATAGATGTAGAGGAAGAGAACTGAGAGCTGCACAGCAGAGAGGAGGGGCAAGGAACATACACGGGGAACAAACTGCAAGGGGGGATTAAAGCTGCAGTCCGTGTTCATCCTCTGGCAAAGGGAGATGCCTAATGAATAAAGTGGGTGTACAAGAACTTTGAGGGAGTGGAACACCCAAGCCCCCAAGAACTTTATTTTCATTTTTTTACTGCTGGCCTTAATTGACAAACTGATCCCAGTTTGTCCATGGATTACAACTCCAAAACTTGTTTCTCCAGCTTCACCGGACTCCCTCCTCCTCAAGTGTCACCGGGGATGACCAGAGGGGTGTAATCACATCCTCTGTGCCACCTGGGGCAAGGAGGACCTGAGGACTCCTCCAGAGGCAACAGGGCTCTCTGCCATGCCCCCGCAGCATGGGCTCTGCTGAAGGGCTGGTGCACACCAAGAGATCCAACTGGCTCAGGAGCCAGAGCACGAGGCTGCATCTCTGCAGAGCACTGCTCAGATTTGATTTCTTGGAGCTTGATTTCTGGACTCCCATGTGACTTCCTCCTGCAGATAACCTTTTCTGTCATGGGGACCCAAATTGCACAGACTTAGAGAAACCAGATATATATGGAAAGAGCAATATCATTCTGCAGAGTATGAATCTAGAGAAGCTGTAAGAATACAGTTCTTCTGGTCACACAACCATCACAGCAAAGGGATTAACAGAGCTCCTTGCTGACAATTTTTCCTGTCTTTAGCATTGTTATTTTAGGGCACAAAAAAAAATTCAATTCTAAAAATAAGTTGTTTTTTTTTTTTTTTTTTTTTTTTTTTTTTTTTTTTAACAGATGAGAATATCAAATGGCAGAAGAATTATGGAGAAAGTTCTTACATGAACTATATAACAGTAGGTATCAGCACAGCTATGGAACAAAGCGGATAGATATGACCATTTTTGACAGAATGTTTTAAAAATAAAAGTTGTATCACGATTTTCCTCCTGTTTGTTTTTTTATTTGGTTTGTTTGTTTGTTTTTAGAATTAGAACTATGCCTATTTATACATTCTTCCACTTTTGTAGTTTTCAAAATGAATGATTTTGATCAAAATATTCTTCTACCATTAAAAAAAAATAAAATAATAATCCTTTGGTCAAAAAGCATTGTTTTTGCTGAAAAAATGTTTCAAAAACACCCATACAATAGCTCCAGTCAAGAATTTGGTTCCACTTTTAGAGTTAATGCTGCTGCATTATTTCCCTTCACATGTAGTGAGTACAACCATTAACAGCATGGTTATGGTACATGGAAGATACAGTTTCATGATGTTTCATAGAGCAGCATTCCTTACCAAAACTTTACTACCCAGAATACTGAAAATTAAGGTGAGATAAGATAGAAACAGGCAGGTAAATGCTAGAGAGAACAAAGATGGGAGGACTTCTTTTTTTTTTCCCTGAGGCACTGTGCAGATGGAGGACAGGCAATGTGCTTGGAAGAAATTAAGTGGTCGCATTTTTTAAAGCGTGGGAGGAAGCTTATGTGAAGGTACAGAGCCAAAAGTGGGGTGAGAAGGTGGAGTGAGTTGTCCTGGGGAACAAAGATGTCTGAAAGCTTTCAGCAGTGCTGCCTTTCTTGCAAACTCAGTAGCCCCCTTACAGCCCCATCCATAGTGCAGCTAATAGCATGGGTGTAGACGTTAGTGACAGGCTCTGGAATACATCCCTTCTTCTGCTCCGGTATCACATTAAGCCACCGGATGGACATGTTTGCATAAAAACATTAAAATACAGCATTGAAAACAAGCCGTATTTACCAGGAACTGTCAGCCCTCTATCTGCTCCAGCCATTTTACTTCCTCACATATACATATATTTACATCATTTTCAAAATGCATATTATTAAGCTGACTGTTACGGCTCCTCTGGAGTGTTTACCATCTGTTATGTAAACATATCACCGCTACAATTTATAACACTCCTGTTATTTACCCAATAGAATGTGCAAGTGTTCCAAGTAAGCCATTACCGTCTGCCACGTAAAGTAAATCCATCTTCAGCTGCTTTTGCAAGCCTGAGTTATAATGACACTTAACATTTCAATAGTGCCATACAGGCTGGAAGATCTCAGTGTGGCTTTTAAACATTGTTGAATGAATTTAGATTTAAAAGCAATCCCACGTGGCAAGAATTAGAACTAAGCCAATAATTCACAACCAGGTCCTGATTCAGGAGACTTAATTGTGGGCACTGACTTCAATGGAGCTGCTTATGTGTGGGAAGCTTCACACGTGCCCAATTTCCCAGGTGACTACAAATCTGTAGGGTCCATGACATTCATTTTTCATCTCTTTCTGTTTGCAGAACATGATCAGCTTACAATCTTAACACAGGAGGTCTCTCTGCAAACCACGCTTAATTCTGTTAGACATTTGGTTTGAATTTCATGCACACACACACCTCCTCCCCACCTTCCCCTCCCCCCCCATGCCCCAACCACACAGTGAGTTCATTCTTTTCAGGTTCCTTGTATTTTGTGCTAACTCTTCCCAGAAGAGCATTTCGCTCCTTAGTCACCCCACTGCAGGGTGTGCTTAGAAGAGCTGGGGGGAGGCAGATGGGAAAGTCAAGCAGAGCTCTTCCCAGCTGGGCAGCAAGGACACAGCTCTGCAATCAGACATTTCTGTTTGCTGGAGGTTTAGAGTCTTGAAAGCTGTTAGCAGAGTGAGGAGTTCCATGTGCCCAGACTAGAATGTTAAAACCCCACACATATACACAGCAGGACAGTGACACAGTAAGGAATATTAAACAAAAATCACCTCTTGTCACTATTTTTCTTTTTTTTTTTTTCCTTTTGCAGTCCAAGATTTGGATTCCTTAGATATGTTATGACTGAATCTTAACGTCCTGCACTTACTTTCTAGGGGTAACTCCACTGGCAATAAAGAAAATGGAAACAAAATTTCATAATAACTTCATTATGAACATATATTTAAAAAGTCAAATCATCCTTCCAGCACTGGCTGCTGGAACACTAAAACAATGGAGTTACAGCAGCATAAATAAGAAAATAATATCTTTTTATTGTTTTACCTAAAAATTTCCAAAACTCTTGATGAAATGTCTTAAAGGACTCATACAATAGTTTTGGTTGGAAAAGACCTTTAAAATCACCAATTCCAACTGTTAATCTAGTACACTGCCAAGCCCACCACTAAATCATTCCCCTAAGTTCCATATTTACACATTTTTTAAACTTCTCTAGCAGTGGTGAGTCAAACACTTCCCTGGGCAGCCTGTTCCAGTGAAGAAATTTTTCCTGATATCCGATCTAAACCTCTCCTGGCACAACTTGAGGCCATTTACTCTTGTCCTATCACTTGGTACTTGGGAGAAGAAACCAACACACACCTTGTTACAACCTCCTTTCAGTGAGTTCAGTAGAGAGTACAGTCCTTACACTAAATACTAATAAATTAATTTAAAAGGACTCATAAAAAAGTTTTTAAGGATACTGTTGATGTATATCTATGCATGCTCCTGCAACTCTGAGCTGAGGGAGTATAAACTATGTATGATAATATTTCTGCACAAGAGAAGGCATAATGAAGTGAGTAAAATCTTTGCACTTTAAGAAATGGAAGAAGAACTATTTAAACTCTAAAAATTATCCAAGCTGCTAGTGATAAGCTATATTCAATTATGTTTTGTTCCAACAGTCTGTTTCTAAGGGGCATCAAAACGCATTTAAATGTGCTCTGGGGTGTGTATGCTGCACAGCTACTCTAAGTAGTAGACATTACACAATCCTACTTCTGATCACAGACAAATTTTAGCACCAAAGGTGTTTTCAGAAGCAAATTACTACACAACTTAATGCACAGATATCAGATCATTTGCTGTGTTTCCAAGGGTACCAGACCACTGAAAGCCACCATTGAACAACATTTCAGCTTCATATGTATATATGTGTGCCTTCTTAGATAGTAGGTGGAAGCCAGGCGACATGTATGTAGTGCATCAAGTAAATGCTGGTTGGAGATTTGACAGATGTGCTAGAACAGGGTGTCTTGCAACCGCTTGACATTCTGTGGGCTGGCAAACCAACTGCAGGGGAAAGCAATGTGTAGCAGGGAAATAGCTCACAGGAAAATTTCAGTTAACCTCCCCTCCTACTTTATCATATCCTCTGTTATTTACGGCTGCTTATACCTTCCCATTCACTCTGTAATGATATAGGAAAATGCAGTGTCCGGAAAAATTAGTGGAAGTCACTCCCTCAGCACTAAATGAACCTGGTTCTTGCCTGGTGGCTGATTGACCTTGAGGTACTTCCATTTAAATCCATGGAGCTTAGTTTTGATTAACACTCATGTAACTAAGGTGAGGATCATTTCCATAGACTCTCACATCTGATACTTAATTTTCTGCAGTGACTGAACAGACTTCCACATAAGTAGCACTCCTGGTATTAAAAGCTGAACTCTGGGCTGTCTGAAGCTGATGACAAAATGCTCATTGCTCCTGATTTTTTTTCCCTGGCTTTTCAAGGATATCTAAGCAATTTAGAATGGACAAGACAAGTGCACAGTCTTACAGTAGAGAGAGACGCTGACGTGACAGATAAAGATGAATGATACACTCATAAAAATAGAGAACTTTGAATATCCTTTTTTCTGTAGATTTAATTTAAGTCAGACCCTTCAATATTGTATGGATGTGGTTTATATTAAAGAGTTTGAGAACAATCCCTAAGCAGTGAATTGAACACTTTATCACTCAAAAATGTAATACAAAAGTGAGGTAAAAAATACAAGATATGAAAGGCCTGGGAAAAAAATTAATGTCCATGCTCTGATAGATCCTAATGATAAATGATCTCTCACATGCAGATTGAAAATTGCTTGCTTTCTGCTTATGATGAGCTTTTCTATTTTACATTACTGAAACAGAAAAAGAGGACTTGAAATATTTCTAATTACAGGGAAATTCTGAATCAAAAAAAGGTATCTCTCATTTCTTTACATGCCTCGTATTCATTTTCTGAGAGATACATAAAGTGCCAAGTGGAAATCCAGAATACATGGATGCATTCCAACTCTCCCAAGATAGAAGAGGTTTGTACATCTACGTGTATTAGCAAACATGGTTATTTGAAACCTGAGCATATGGGTCCTTTGTACTGTCTCCGAGTACAGCAAAAGACATAAGAAAGGTTTACATTTGGTATTTCAGCATGAAAGATACTGTGGGACAAGGAGGAGGATCCTTCCCCAGCAGCACAGGTTGGGGGAATGACCCTGTTCCAGCTCTTCTCTCAGCATCCACTGTAATGGCACTCCTCTAAAATGGGAACAAAAGACAGGCAGAGTAGGAAGTGCTAAAACTGTATATTCTTTCTCATCACCTATTAAGAGAATACACTTTAGAGAGGTTTCAATTTATGGTGGGAGCCAGGCAGACCTTAAAGTACAAAAATACAGGAAAATCAAAGAGGTGATTTAAAAGCTCTCACCAGTCTCTACACTAACCGCAGTGCCTGAAATCAAAGAACAGAGTTTATACCACTGCCAGCAAATATTTTGAAGTTGTATCTTCTGAATATTTCTGTTAGCCTTCTTTCAGCAGTAGTTTAAGCTGTTGTCTTCCAATTTTTGTCTATGTTCCTGCAATGATTATGTAACAATAGATCTACCAGTGAAAAGAATCAGGTGACAATTGGCTTTTTGGAGCTCTTAATCCAACTTCTATTTAGGAAACTAACTTGATGCATTTCAGGAAGCAAAGAGGAAGTAAAATTCAAATGAGAAGATGAACAAATACAATGAACAAAATGAACAGCTTCCAGAAAACTGACCTCCTCGTGATCCCATCATAGTGAAGAGATTTACAGAGTCTATTTTCCTTCCTTTTGCAATCATAAAATTTCAAACTTAGCATTAAGGCACCTCTGAGTGGTGCCTTTCTGTTTCATTCCCAAATATCTTTCAGGCCACAAAGAAGTTTATCTGTTTCTTTTAGTAGAGTAGTTTTGCAGCCTTGCTTACCAGCACTAGTCCCCTCTCCAGAAACAGATGTTTCTGGTTGAGAAATTTCAAAGGCATGTCACATACACTGATGATATCTCATCGTGCCTTCCACATCTATTATTTTGAGCATCATGTGATTTTCCTCTTGACTACATGTAATTGGCTTGTGATAGCCACATGAAAAGACTATGATTGGCATTATTTTCATCCAAATCCAGACATTTAAGTGAAGGTTTGGAATTAGGAGCATCTTCACCACCTGTATTGAGTGAATGGCCTTCCAGAAGCCATTAGCCACCTCCTCAGATAGTGGCACACAGAATCTTAATCAGGTGCAAAGTGTCAGTCAGCAAAGAAGCTGCAAGTTTCAGACTATTTATCCATTGGAAGAAAATGCAACGGAGCTAAGATTTCATTGCAGCTACTCAGATGCATTTGCATGTTTCATGGGATCAGAGTGCTTGAAATTCAACAAAACTAGTACTCAGCTTCTCAGAGGATAAAATTTTCCTGCCACTTGTATTGCTGAACAACCACAGGGGTGTAAAAACAAATAAATGTCTATTTACCAAATTTTGCATTTCTCATTCCTATAAGATTTCCAAATTATACTTTGCCAGTATAAAGTGCAATTGTTTGTACTGAACCATGTACACGTTAGCCCACTAGTCTTGCTCCCTTAAGTGCACTACTGATTTTTTCTGCTGAGACATAGGCTTTATCAGTATATATTAAATCAACAGGCTTTGAATTTGCTGCCTGTAGTCTTGGCTTGAAAGCACAGGTTGAGCTTCAATCAGCTATGTGTTTTTTCACAGCAAATCCATTAGAGCAAGTAGGGTACCATGAAGTAATCATGGTAGATGAGATGTGGCCCAGAAGTCATAAATGGTCCTATCATTCCACCCAGCTGCACACTCTTTCTAGTTGGCACTTTTCTTTTTGGCTGAATGGAGATGACTGTAAGGAGAAGTGGCTTTCTGGCACAGTCTAAAGCAAAGGCCAAAGTCTAATAACTTAATATTTGTACAAGTGGCTCCAGGTAGATTTATTCTTGAGAGCATCAGTTTAATTACTGTAGTTACAGACTTATCTAAGGAAAAAAAGAAATACAAGGGTAGAGTAGAATAACCAGTGAGCAATAGCACATTATTTGGGGAAAAACCTCTTTTTCAAAATACCCAGAAATTACTTCTGTGGGGTTTGAGGCTCCTAGAAAGATGTTAGGTGCCTGTGAGATACAGAGTAGGCTCAGCTTTAGTACTGAAAAGTGTCACTCCCCAATTCTGATAAAGGCTGAAGGAAAGCATCTTTCAACAGAATCTGCAAGACTTAATTTTTCTTCAGTAAAGGTTGTTAGTGTGTATTGAGTGGAAACTTCTTGCAGAAACCCATGGCTAGGTGGCAACAGGGCACCCCATACAGGAACTCCACACAAAAGGGTCTCCATGCAGTCTGTAGAGCCAGCCACTGCTCCCCAGATCACTTGAGAATCAGGCCACACCATGGTAAAATATTATTGGGAGCTTAAAGTTCCCGTCAGAGTGGACTGCTTTAGTCATATTTCACTAGCCTTAAGAAGGAAGTTTACTGCATACCATTTTCTTTATAAACTAGAGCTATAAATAAGGGATAAATACAAGCCTCCCTGCGCCCCACTGGTTCTGTCAGCATGGAGAACGCTCCTCCAGGCTTTAAAATAAATTTCAAACACTCCAGCCATATTGCCTTTACCACCAGGGTTCCCAGGATTAAGTTATTCAAACCTCCTTGAGGACCAATGATCCCCACTTTTCCCTCTTTATCAAAGTTACCATAGACAAGGGATATAGCCAGGGAGTCTGGCTCTGCTTTACAGCATGTCTCCTGGAATGACACTTTGGCTGTATAAAGTGTTGACTACTGTGGCTCTAGGACCCTTTGCAACATAGGGATAAAAGCTTTGCATTTAATTTCTGCCAAATGTAGAGAAGTCCTTATAGGCTGTAGACTATCACGGTTACTTAAAAAAAAAAAAATCTTTTAAAGAAAATTAAATGTATACATATATATGAATGATCGAGAGGAATTAAACTGCAGAGACCCTCCCAACTGATTCTATAGGAAAGGGGTACAGGGAAAAATTTAGGGTTTCACTTTGGGTCATAGGGCTCATCTCGCCTAGCTTCAGCTACCTTGAAGAACAGCAATCCAAGACAGTCACACAGAACTAACAGTCCTCTCAAGAGAGGTTGGTTAAATTACTCTCGGAAGATACATTCCTTTGCTCCTCTGTCTCCAGAAAAAGCTAAAATAAATAATGTAGATTAAGGAGCAAGACTTAAAATGGTGGAAGTTAAGATGTAATTAAAGTAACCCATGCACTGAAGCCTACTTCCTGCATGAGAGAAAAATTGGTAATTCCAGTGAGTAATTTACAAGTTCTATTTTCATTTTAATGCAGGTTATGGTTTCAAACAGTTTTTTATACCCACTGCTTCTAATCTGGGATTTAAATTATGAATTTCTGCTTCCTTGCTTGCCTAATAGGTTTTGCTCTTATTTACAAACTGAAAAGTCTTAAGCTTGGTCCTAATATTTTGTAAGCATAAAGGCATTGTTATGGATATGAATAAGACACCGGAGAACCAGCCTTCAGGCTAGAAGGAAAATGAAGCTCTGCAGGGCAAAGGGAATATGACCTGGAAAGTGAAGCAAGACGAAAGAGAGGAAGGCAATCTTAAAAATGCCTGCTGATAAGTACTTCATGACCCCGTAAAGTTATCACATTCACTCTGGAGTCATATGTGTGCAAGTACAAATCTAGGAAAAATACCAAACCAAATCGTTTCAGTTTGGGGAACTGTTTCTCACGCAGAATACAAAAAAATTAAAGGACCCTCCCCAGTTTTCTATTTTCTATTTCTCTGTCATTTTTACAGAAAACATTATAATGCAATAGTTGGGGTGCCTTTGTAGCCATGATGGCTGAGCCATATTAGTGTGAACCTTCTGCTGCCTCTTTCAGACCGGAATAAACATTTTCATGATTGAAGACTTGTCTCTCCTCTACAAGTATTTCCTCCAGTCTAATACAAACTGTGGCCTCCCCCTTCAAGCTTACAGTTTATTGAAAAGGAATATGCAGACACCTTTAGTGTCAGAGGTTAGTGAACAAGACTAGGATCAGTGCTTCCCTGCCACAAAGGCCAAGCAAGAATTAAATGCATATTTCAATCCAGCCAGCAAAAAGGTAGAAGCAGTGCTGAGGGAACACAACAGCAAACATGGAATTTGAGGAGGACTTTGGGAATAACACCCAACACCTGCAGCCTCACTAGCAACCAGATATTCAGGTGTCTGCAAAAATGACTCATACTAATTTGAAAGTGTAGATGGAAAGATTTGGCAGCACAATGAAAGAGGCAACTCTCTTTCCATGGAGCCAAAAGATTGTTCTTTAGAAAACAATATATTCAATGCCATTTTAATCTCACCAGGATCATTTCCCAAGATTGAGAAGGGAAATAAACAGTGGGTGATCAGCTAATCAACATCCCCTGGCTAACAAGTGCTATTGAAGAGCTATAGTCTCACTCACTGATAAACAGATCATTTCAGATTTGTTAAAAAGCTTTAATTATTTCAAGTCTTTCATGCAAGGAAAAGGTGACAATGGGAGGTCAGGCACGGGGTGTCAGTGGTGAGGTTTCAAAAATGCTTTTTCCACAAATTATTTTCTGTAATCTCTGAAAGCAATGCTGCTTCTTAATAGAAGTAACAGTTGAAAAATCCCAATGTGAGAGAGAACAGCATAATAGGTGGGTAAGGTTTAGCAGTACAGATGACTGCACCCAAAACTCACATCTCTTATGATATGCAGGCAAGTCTGCGTCCCTACACTCATTACAGCTAGATCTTATTGTGAGTTTGGCTGTCAAGGCATTAGTGCTCTGCTGTTTCCAGATAAAAAATGTAAAATGATATCACATAAAATGGATACTTCAGATTGCTTCCAGCTACTCTATCCAGCTCCCATCTTTCTTAAGGTTTAAATGCTGTGGTCCTGAGAACTCCACATTAAAAGCTGACATTTCTTCTGTATAAGGAATTCTAGATTTTTTTCTCCCTTCTTTGGAACAAAAAAAATTGGAATTTCAAGAGTGTCCCATCTAATATCAAAGTTCCCAAATATTTTGTTTTCAAATTGCTAAAATGATTGAGTTTTTAAAAAAGTTAAAGCAACTGAAACTGAAGACTATCACAGACTCTGCTTAATGCCCAGCTCCCAGGGTGGAGTTTCTGATAGGGAGTCAGAAGCAGCAAAATGCAGAGAGCCTGTATGTGAAGCAGCAGACTGGGACTGGGGAATGAGTGTTCCATCTCACTGGCAAGGGTGTCCAGGGTACAGTTTTTACAGAGCAGGCTTTTTAGTTGTCTTATGTATGTCCTGCTTTCCAAACGAGCCATCATCAAAAACCAGAAAAAACTCTCACACTTTCTTTTTCCCAAATATGGAAGGAAAACTGCTTTAGGCAAAATGAAATGTTGGAGTTTGAGAATTTGTGGTGTTTTCTGGCTTTTAGATTTAAAAAAAAAAACAACAAAAAAACCTAAGTCAATTTAAGAGAGAAATGTGCTGCCTTTTTCACTCCAGGTATCCGTAAATCTCTTGTATGTATAAAAATATTTATTTTAAAAAGCTGTTTTGTATCTGGGAAATTTCAACAGTGTCTAAATGAGTGCCCTGAGAGAGGCTCCCAGCATGAGCTCTCGGCTGCACAACAGTGGGCCAAACTCTAAGTGGACCTAAGGCACCTTGGGCTTCTGGCCTCTAAATGCCTGTGAGTCTTGCTAGCAGCTACCAAAGCCCATAGAAGTCCCATTGTATTGAAGAAGTGACTCTTACTGGGGTCTACAGCCTCCTGCCAGGCAAACAATCATGAAATGATGAAAACCTCTTTAAGGTTTTCTGTAAGTTTGCTAAAGCTGATGGAGATCTACAGTCAGTCGCGATTTTCTGACAAAAAATCGTTTGACTGGAGAACATCCAACCCATTCTATTCTTGGGATGGCTAGAAATTCCAGCCTACTAGACTTCCTCTTGTTCTTTGACCTATGACAAAACATACCATGGCTAATGGAGCCCAGAACAGCACACTTCAGTCAATCAGGCCTTCAAGCACATTTCCCATGAGTATCTCATTTCCAGGAATACCACTAATTTCCAGATAAAAGCACCATAAGCATTGCTGCACAAATGTGCTATCCTTTTCCCTGTGATTGCTAAAAACCTTTGCCCTCAGAAACAGGGTTGAAGAGCAGAGACAGTTGAAAGACCATTTAATATCAAGTTTACTTTTCAGAATGTCTAGATGTTGAAACAACCTCCCTAAACTTCTTCTACTATTGAATTTTGGCAGATGGAGAGGCACGTATCAGTCTTACAGTGAACTGGGAGAAAGTTAACAACCCCCTGAAAATCAGGTATGTCCTGAAACGAGAGCTTGAGTTGTCTAGCTATGAACAAATCTGTTTTCTGTCTTTGTAAGGTAACAAACACCCAGTCCCATACGGGACTGGTAAGTGCAGGCTTTTCTGTCCAGCCAGTTCCAAATAATAATCACAGCCGTGCATTAGCAGGGTAAGGGCAGTCTCAGAGACATTAAGTTCTATGCAGTTCCATGAAGGCTGGATAGAATCAGACTACCAGTGCCTCCCATGAGGGAAAAAGGCACAGTGCTTATCAGATACTAGAATGTCTGAATATCAACCCTCCCTCTAAACAATACCATTGTTGCTAAGGCTTACATCTTAGGTTGTGAAGTAAATCACCAAAGACATTCATAGGAAAGTAAGTTTTCTTCCCTTTAATGCTGACAGAAAAACTATTTTTCTGATAGAAGGAAGACAATGTTACTGGAGTTTTAAATTTTTTTTTCCCCCAGTCTTGCTCATTTGCTGCTCCTCCTTTCTTACAGGAATTATCACAATTAGGATTTTCCCAGTTTTGGATAGTTTACAGACTTGGATTCAAACTGGCTGTGAAAATCTGTGTGAGACAAGGTGAAAACGGCTCACATGGGCAAAAACTTGGCTATCTTTTAACAACTCTCTGAGTTGGTTTTACAAGATATCTAACACCTCCATACAGAAAATGCTTTATCAGTCATTAGGCATAGCTTGCAGTGATTATGAAGGAAGCTTGTGAAAACAATAGATGGCAGAATAACTATAGGATTTTGCTTAAACAGCAGTATTCACCTGTGTTGACTCTGAGTTTACTGAAAAAAATAAAAATTTTTATCATTTTCTGAAAGAAAACAAAGTCCCTCCATATTCTAGATTAAGTGACAGATATATTCATACGATGCACCATGGAGAAATGGGGAATCCTGGAGCCTCCTGCAGCAAGTCAGAAGAGGTCCAGAGTGGATATTGAAAAGACCATTATGATTTAAATGATTTTATCTAATTTGGAGAGCAGAATGTTTGAATTACTGAACGTTAAAAAAGAAAGCAAGACATTCCAAGATCTTTAAGTGAATTATTGACACAAAAACTGCAAGGACTCAGCAGCAGTGTAAATTTGCATTTCCACAGTCATCCCTGCTGAGATGGTCTCAAATGAAACAGTGGGATCCACACATGTAATTTTGTGCAGGAACTATTCAAGCCTGCTTCAGTGAAACGTAGAGTATATTGAATTACTTTTATGCATTCTTATTTGTCAAATGCTGATGTTCCTTAAAAAAAATTCTAACCAATTTAGTCAGGAAATTAGTATGAAATGACAACAGACTTTTTTACAGATGGGTTTTCTTGACTGTTCTGATGTGCTTAGCAGGATGATGCAGTGCAGCAGAAGTTGCTAGGGCCAAAGCAAAGATGAAAAAACAACAAAATGGGGACTTTGACCTTAGGCTCTTGTTTAAATCCATCCTTGCTCAGCAGAATGGTTGAACACCTGCCTTGCTGACTCAAAGGCCAGTGGGTGTCCACTGTGTACCTAATGCTTGCTTACACAACACTCTTTTACAATGTCCAAGTGTCTCTGAATTACTCACATCACAACACACTTGATAGTGAAACACTCCTTTCATCACTGGGGAACAAGTACCTAAGTTTGCTCTTTTTGTGGTTTTCACCCATGGTTGGGCCTGTTGTCTTGGTTAAAGAGTCCAGAGAAGCTTATGTTGTCCCTGCTCTTGCCTACTCACACCTAGCAGAGACAATCAGGTCCACACAGCACACCACTTAGTACAAACTCTGACTCCACAGCTGTCCCTCCCATACACCTTCATTTTCCCTCTGTCAAAGGCATTTCTAACACACTGCTAATGACATGCACAATACTTGTTTGCTCTGTGCTTGACATGGCAGTGTCCCTTTAGATCACATTTAGTGATCAAAACAAAGCTCCTCATCAAATTCAAATTTCGTTTTAAGCACTGGATTATCCTTGCACCTGGAGAAGAAGGATTAAAGCTTTATCATTGTATAAGTGGCAATTGGAACAAGCAGTTATCTACACACACAGAGCAAAGGTAGAAAATATGGTTAGCAATGACATTTTAAGCCATTCTTTGAAACCACCCGTTACTAAATATACCTTTTCTTTTACACACCATATCTGGAAGAGGGATTAGGATCAAAATGTCATTTTAGATAGTATTTTATATCCTTGACTTCTGTAACATTTCTAATAAACCTCAACATTTCTCCTCTAAAGAAAGAGAGATTGTAATATTCCAAGGCATAAAACATAAAATGAATTATTTACAACTCCAGGAGAGAGATTTCTTTTTTTTAATTAGTGGTATTATTAGTGACTTATTAGTGTCTGGTTTTAAAAATTGTTAGTACTTCATAAATTCTTAGAAAACTCATTTTTACACGAGGGTTTGAATGATAGTCATGTAAAGAAGAGCAAGACTGAGCTTATTTAAACGACAGAGAGAAAGGTAGGAGGAAAACATATGCTAACTTTGCTATTACTGCATTTAGGATTTGGTTCCTGTGAACCCACATGCGTTTTAGTACATAAATAAAAAAGCTGTTTAAGATACTACTTTTATCAATGCACACATGAACCACAAAGAGCATGAACAAGAAGAGGTGTATACACGGTGTGGCAGACGTTGTGAACAGAAGGTGAATTCCAGGAAAATCTTTTGAAGGAAACGTGTCTGTTTCTGCCTTTCAGGTATGTTTATTTTGACTCTAGGCAACTTCTAGCCCATGTAATTTTATCAAAGTAGTGCAATATTGCTATATTAAGCTTATGTATTTTTAAAATTTCCAGCTGGAGCTGACAGCCCAAACTACCGATTCCAAGCATGACACAAATACAAATAATAATTATTTGTATCATTATTGTTAATAGTGGCTTGAGAATCTAGAGAGATGGAGATCTACTTATAATGTTATGCAATGTCAAATATTAATAAAGAAATACTAATACTTGCTGCTTTGCACCTGTGAAAATTTCTATTTTGGAAAAAAGACATTTTCCCCTGTCCTTTCACCAGCCAAAAATGTTTCTTTGCAAAATTACCATTTATGTGACCATAAAATCAGAATCAGGATCCAACTCATAAAAAAATTCCTTTGAGGTAGGTAAATATTTCTTCCATTACACAGAAAAGGTAATGAGTTGTGTAAGCTGAGCCATTTTCCCTTAAAGGCACATCATTAGGATTGGAACATTCTGGTATTTAATTCAGTTAATTTCTCTCCCATATTGTATTTCAAACTGGAACTCTTTGACTCTGAGGATTTACACTAGGTTCCATGTGGACAATACGACAATTTGAGGGTGATTTTTTTTTATTTTCTGTCCTGATTTTTCCCCTGTTTCAGTTCATGAATGTCTTTTATAGCTTTCTAGTAAGGAAGGCAAATCAATTGCGTGATGGCTATTAAAAACTACAAATCAAGTTTTCAACATCAATTGAAATTGAATATTTTCAGGTTATCTTGTCTTCCAAGTAATATTTTTCTTTAGATATATATGTCCTTCTTACTTCCCTTCTCAGTCTATTTTTCTTTCAGATTTTTTGAGTTCATAATGACTGGGAGAGAGAAGAACACATGGGTGCCTAAGGTCATCTTCATAATTTTGTACTTTGAGTGTTGAAAGAGTGTTAAAGAGACAGAGTCTGTAGCTTATGAACTCAAAATGAAAAAAATTTCTAAACACAAAGTAACAATCCTGAACTCAGATTAGCATCAAACATGGGTCAGATTTTGAACTTGCTCAACAATGTAAGAGAATCTCAGTAACCTCTTACAGAACTCTCCATTATGCAAGATTGATGCTAAGCTTGTATGTGAAACCTCAGTCTGCTCCCTTAGAAGACTCCATTCACAGACTGAGGCCAAGGAAGCTGTAAAACTTCAACCATTGTAGGTCTCAGGGCTGTTTCTAAACACGGAGTGAAAAATAGCAGAAGTGACTGTCCCCAGTGGGCTGCTCTAACTTTTCTTATTTTAGATGACAAACTTTCTCATCTTTCTTTCCAGGAATATTCTGGACAAGAAACCTTGTTATTTTTGTGTTCAAGTCTACATTTATAAAAAAAAAATAGTTTTAATCAGCTGTACATTGAAGTATAGCTCTGTTCCCAAGAGGTTTTGTGATAAGCATCTTACAGTGATTTTTAGCCAGTTCACATCCTGTATCTTTCAGCACAATCAAGCAAGCAAAGCTCATGCTTTTTATTGGCATGACTTGGCTGAATGTTTCTTAAGCAACGCTGTAAGAATTTGCCCACATCCTTGAGAACCTGGATTTTAACCTAATTTGATTTCTGCAGAGGTATGGCTGGGACTGATGTAAACTGCACCACTGTGTTGCTAAGGGATTTCTGCAAAGTAGCTTTTCTCATGCATTCTGACTTCACCCCAAATTATTCTTCAGGCAGGGGCCCTGTTCAGAGGTGCTGAGAATCCTCAGTTCCTCTGAAAGTTAGTGAGCTAATAAGTTTCTTGCACACTGCCACAGGATGCTAACATTTTGAATGCTGCTCCAAACCACATCTCTTTCAGCTGACTATGCTTTCCGCTTTAATTTGGGGTTTGGCCAAAGGACAACATTCATGTCAGTCCTATCTTGACATCAACAGTTACTTACATTTCTTCATTATTTCACTTTTACCAGCTGGCCTACTATATTCTAACATGTCATGGGGGACTGTATCAATTGCACAAGGTTATGCTACATCTGTGAACATAATGTAAAAGTGGGGTTGGTAGAAGGGGGGTTTCTTACAAAATGGCAGCTTTACAAAAAAGGATGCGAAACAGTAAAATCAGAATAGAGATCTCCTGATTTATGAATTACTTTTATGTGAATGAGTTACATGACCACAAACAGAAACCAAGCAAATATGCAGTTAAAGTCCTGGACTAAGATAGGGACTCTTAATTTATCCATCCAGAGTCATTCTGGAAGCTTAGGGCTAATGTTTAAAGTTAAAACAAACAAACAAACAAATACTCCTTAAAAGAACTGCAAATACTCTGTTGTTTAAACTGTAGTGAAAAGAAATCTCCTTCCAAATGAGAACACCATGATGGGCTGGGCAGAAAAGTGCTCAGCTTCTTCGTTGACTTAATATCACATTCTCCAGGTAGATAAATCCTGAGCCAGGATAATATGACTGTGCCAAAATGTTTCCCATAAACCATATGGTGGCATGACAAAAAAACCCGTCAACAAATCCAGGTTAATTGATGCCAGCTGGGAGTTTGCCCCCAAAATCAATATTTTCCTTCTATTTTAGCAGTCATGAAGTTCTATTCCCACTTTGTGAAACTGTATTTCGTGCAGTAATACTTTTATGCCCACGGATATTATGAAACAATTTACATCTGGGGAGAGAACCCAACACCTGCATCTTCTATGCCCATGGGTACAGAAGAAAATTATACAATGCATAGGACAGTATTGTGGCATTTAGTCTGGTACTACTCAAATACTGCTGTGAAGAGAGCTTTTGAGACATTAAAACAATAATGTTATTATTGTCACCAAACAATACTGCTCAAAGAATCAGGGCTATATATAAACTCCCAAGAATGTTTTCATCAGGTTGGGAAGCCAAGTCTTTGTGAGGCTGAAAAGAGGTTTTAGTAACTGAACAAGCATCCATTCTGCACTACATTCCCAAAGGGTTAGAAAAATGGCAGAAGGCTACATTCTTTATGGCATATCAGCATTTTTTTCATATGCATAACTAGAGAAATGAAAATATATCTTTGTTTTATATGGATTTTCTTTAGCTTTCAGACTATTGAGCTGTCCTTCAAATGCCTTTCACTAACAAAGACTTAACATTTACCAGAGGATGGGGCAAATTCCTCAGGCATTAGAAGCATAGTTGATTAAAAAAGCCTGCATTTAGTAATTAAAACTGTACAACTAATCCACAACTTGAAATATTTTGGAAGCATATCGTGGGGTGAATAACGCAGCTGTCAAGTACAGAAGAGCTTTTCTCATGAAGGATCATTTTCACAGTACGAGCATCTTCAGATCCCCTCCAGCTATGATGCACTTCTGCATAGTTGGAGATTTTTAATATTTCCTAATAGCTGATATAAATCACAAAATTTCATAACAGCACAAGATTTCCTAGCGTTGGTTTAACACATACAGAGAGCAACAATTTGCTGTATTATCCAGCTAATGCTTAAATGCAAGCTGTCTTGATTCAAGCAATGTAATTAAGATGGATTTTATATATTGCTGGTCATCCTTTTGTAAGAGCTTTGCCATTCCATATACTAAGTGGCTTAAAACTTTAGATTATACAATTAGTTATGACAGACACATCTGGAGGACTGTGGAACACCCAAATTTACATGAAAGGAACCAAACACTATGAACCTTATAATGAGATGGCCTCCTTCCTTTTCTGTCATCTTCTGATAGACATGGTCACCTTTCCTCACATCTGTACTGCTTTATCAAAACACACACGTCTCAGAACATCTGTGTCCCAGCCCGAGAAAGGGAATTTGCTATTTTTCAAGTTTGAATGAAATCAAGCCTTATCCTTATGTGGATTTTCAGTCAAGAAAATAATAAGGGAATGTTATTAACATTTTTCCTAAAATATTTCTGGTACTTCAGTCAATAAATATGTGGATCTCTCTCAATCATGTTCCTATTTATCATTTATGGAGGAAAAAAGGTCTTGTTTGTTGTAGAGGAAAATAAGGAGGATGACTTACTCTATGTCAGGCATTTCAGAAACCAGGACTGGGGCCAAAAGCACCAGGAAAGCCACTTTACTTGAGTCGTCCATCAGCCATATCTTACTCTCTTTGTACTTATTCACTCACTCTTCACCACAGGAGGCTGAACTTGCCACACCAGAGGTATTGAAATCTGAGGAGCAGCCAAAACTGCCAATTGCAATAAAAGGGGAATCTCAAACAAAGGGTGGTCCTGGGTGTAACACTGATTTCTGAGCCAGAGATTGCTCAGTTGTACTGTAACAAGCTACCAGCAGGTACTACTTTCCCAGTTTTTCTGTTGCATCAGTCTTCATGGACCCTCAGTCAGAAGAGGGAAAAGACAGGAAAGATGAAGATCCTAAAGATCCTAAAGCTCACATGGAACACAGTCGAAGAGAGAAATCACATATAAGTAGGTAGCTCATCAAGGCCCGCCTGGAAGGGAAACAACTTACTCAGCTGTGAACTGGGAAAAGGTTTCCATTGATTTTGGAAGTATTTTACATTCAATATCTTTAGGCATTAAGACTAAAGAAAGAAAACTATGGGAGATTTCACTTCTATTACCTCTGTACTATGTTTATTGATGTAATATACTGCAAGTATGCTAGCACCTGCCTATTTAAACTAATCACACTGAAAATGGTCCATGTAAAACTACACAGCCTCTTCACAGAAGGTGTATTACTGCTCACCTTTACCTCCTACAAAACCATCTCTGCAGATATGCTCAAATCATACAAGAATACAAATTCACATAATCAGATTAGATCACACCAAGATGATTATTTCTGCATTGACAGAAAGGAGCAAATAAAAATTTCCAATGTTTCCAAGGTTCCAAGCAAACTTTCCCTGCACTCTCAGTTGTCTTCTCAGTACTCAAGAGTACGAAAGTGGAAATATAAAATATGGAGCTGATGGGATATGAAACACAGTGGTTATTTCTAAAGGAATTTCTAAAGTGGTTGTTTCTAAAGCCCATCACTGGGCTCCTAATTGCTGTTACATTTAACCTGGAGCTTTAAGAATAAAACAAATAACCATTTCCTAAAGCTTACTTCTAGCTGATTCAAAGTCTTATCTCTGTTACAGCATCACAAGAGAAACACAAATTGCATGGCAGTATGTCAGTAGAAAGGTTAGAGTGGGAGGTCCTAGAAAGTATAGCACAGTGGAAAACCTTGACTGATATTTATAACTGCAGCAGAAAATGGTTGTTGATCTTGGATATTATAGAGTAAAAAATGAACAGGCCCTTCCTCAGCATTGTGCATATGCATGTCTCTGCAGACATGATATTGATGACATTAAATAAGAAATACTTGTCTCAGAAAAAAGAAGTATGAATACATAGACACATCTGGGAGACAATCTGAAGAGTCTGGTGGTTGTGAGTCATCTTAGTTTGTAGGCATTCTCCCACATCCAAAAAACCTTCATCATTATTTGCCTGTTTTCACCATGGAGGCTACAGGGCTTAACACTGACATCCACATTTCCTGTTACTCAGAAGGGTGGCATGGAAGAAGGCTCTGTAGGCTTTAATCCAGGTAAGAACTGCTTACCTCCAGGCACACAGCTGGCTGGCTAAGGTCAGACATGGACTCTTTGCTCTGTCTGACTTGCTTCAGGACTTGGCTTTTACACAGCCCTTGTATTCTCTCCCATGTCTTTTTATGCCATTTGTTTCAGAAGCTGGGACCGAACCCTTCATGTTCATGAAGCCACAGTAAGCTTTGCTTTCAGCTTTAGTGGGAGCAGCATCCTGTCTGAGCACACTGTGAGCTCTATCTCCCTTTAACTTACAACATGTCAACACATTTCTGCAGCTCTATAGAAATTTCTGTAATCTTTAAACAGATGCTTGTTACAGATAAGCAGGGAACAACATACTCTGCTGAGTCTAAATCCAAACAGTGCTATCTCTGTGAGCTATTAAAACACTTCAGTCTTCTTCACTAGCCAACAGCAGTGTAAGGGATACTCTGCTGCTAGCTTAGAAAACTGTCAGCCATTTGTTTCCTAGAGAAAATATTACCTGCATTTCTTGAACCACAGTGTTCACAATACACAATGAGGAATAGAAAACTGAGACTATTGAGATTTCTCCAAACATATCCACCATGTGCTCATTTTAAAACCAGGGAACCATCACTTTTCCCTTTTTTTTTTTTTTTTTTCACTCTCAATAAGGATTTTAGTTATCAAATAAGGACTTTATTTTTCACTTTGTTTCCCAACCTGCTTTTTAAAAAAATAACAATGTGTCACCACCTCTCCACTTTGTGTTGAAATCTAGTGGCAGCTTTCAATGTATTATTTTAATCAAGCTTCCAAATTTGTTCATAAGCTGTCCAGGTCACAAGGAGAATTAAAAACAAACACTGGTAATATATTTCTGCATTACTTCTGCAGGCAGCTATATTTGACTTGTAAGCAGAAGCAAAGCGGGCAGGATCCGCATGACTGGAAAGGGCATCAGTGAAGTCTGACACTGTTTAAGCTTCTGGAAGCTCTGCTCTGAACTCTGCAGTGCCTCTGTTACTTTGGGATTTGTGTGAGAGATAGAGGCTTAGCAACTCTCAAACAGCACACAGATACTGGAAATTAAAAGCTCACCACTAAGATGCATAAATTATTTATGTAATGGTAACAATTGTGCTTTCAATACACGTAACAGGTTCCTCATTCATATATACTTCTGGAGACCGTACAGTATTTATGCCTCATCTACTGCTGTCATGATTATCAGTAATTATGCTCTCATTCTAAAAATTGACCCCCTACTCCTCCATAGCTCCCAAATCAGGTTTCAAAGAAAGGGCTAAGATGTAACTTCCCCTAAGCTTATGGTTATGTAGAAGAGAGAATTTCATAATTATTGCAACATTCTGTGCCTTCCAGGAATTTAAAGACAGGCAGTGTTTCAGCATCGATGACACAAAACAGAAAACCATAATTCCTTCCTCAGTTTTCACTCTCTCACAGCAAAAACATGACAAAAAGTAGGCTACATGATGGATATAACAGAGCTAAGTGCACAAAAACAGAGTTTATTAGTGATTAGCCACACATCCTGATACCCTAATTATAGTTCATCAGCAACTCAGCAACAGAGAAGAGCCTGGATTTTCTGTGGAAGTACAAGTGCAATGTTTTTGTCAAAGTTGCTTACTTGCTGCTAAAAAAAAAAAAAAAAGTCCTTGATCAAAAAATATCATTTACTACACTGTAGATAAAAAATACTTTGTGGGGGGTCCTGTCATCTGTGACAGCAAGCCAAGCATGGTTATTGAATCTAACTACAAATTTTCAGTCATTCAAGTGTTTGATGGCTTGTGAGTTTATTTTTACCTCTGAATTCCCTAGGCTATAAAAAACCCATGTATAAATAACTTTCTGCTAACTCCAGCATTCTTGTAGGTATAATCTACTATTTGGTCAGTATTTTACCTTTGTGCACACTGAAGCCAAAGTGATTTCACTTACAAAACATGTTTGTTAAGGCATATACCATTTCTGGTACCTTTTGTTTTAGTGCTCTGCTCTTCTTTGATGCACACTGAAGATTTTTATACAACAGTGACTAACCTTTTATCCCAGAGATGCTATTGGCGAAGAAATGAGATTCTTCCTCCTTTCCCCGGGCAGTTTTGTAGGATGGCAGTTCTGACACACAGAGACCTCACACCAGCTGCTGCAGATTTTCTGTGGACCAATTAACAGAAGATTTCACTGTACAGAGATGTCAGTGGAGATCTTTTCACAAGTAACTACAACAGATTTCTGAAAATGCCTACCCAAACTGGACTATTACAATCCTAATACTGCATGAAGTGCTGTAAATGCTTGTAGAGTAGCAGAGCATGTTTCAGATGCTGTCTAGGGGTTCTGAGGTGAGAAGGAATAGCAATCATTTCTTTTTTGTTCTCCCCATTTCTCAGATGCCATTCGCCTAAGTACAGAAGAAAATGAACACACAACCGTACTCCACTTGGAACTGCAGCTATTTTGGGGGGGTCTTCAATCAGTCTGCATGTCATGAACCAGCAAAAAAATTTGTACTACATTTGTTAATCACCTTAAAATTAGCTTTACTATTGAAATTGCCATGATAACCCTGTATGCAACCAGGGGGAATCCTATTTCTTTTAGAAGACACCTGAAAGATATTTTTTTCATGTTTTCAAGCCTGCAGAGTAAGTGACAAATGCTTGTATTCCCCAATTATATACAGATAAAGTCTGCATAGTCTTTTTTGTGGAATGTACTGTGAAACAGTAGCCACACATTCAACTTAAAAAAAAAAAAAAAGGAACAAATATTTCAAAATGTGTTCAGCCTCATTGTTCCATTACAGTGAGGCATTCCTGCATTGACTTATCATTTGTCTGCATGATTTCTCATTTCCTACAGCAGTATTTCCTTTTGCAATGAAAGAATATTGCTATTATTTTCTCACTGTAACCTAGAGATCCATTTTACATGTCTCCTGTTGAAACAATTCTGGTCTTTATGTTCCTTCATCAATGAACATTCAGGATCACCAAGTTCATCCAAATAATTTCTGCATTTCTGTGATATTATCTACAAAGTAGTCTTTGTGAAGGACTTGGAAATGTCTTTTTGTGAATAATAAATTTATGAGAGAAAGATAATTACGAGGCGACTGAAAGTATTCTACTAGTCATGAAATTTGGCAAATATTTTTGATTAAAAATATGTAGCAATGTAAAAAAATACCTTAAATTTCTACTTATAACATTTAGATAAAGTATTAGAGAAAGAAGCAAAGTCAAAGAGCTAAAAAGGGATTAAGAAACATTAAAGACACTTAATGACTTGAAGACCTTGAAAGCACAGGAAATGCTAATATAAGAATGCATCCTGAGGAAAAGGTTATAAAAGGAAGTAGCAGTTAGTGTGTTACTTAAATTAAATTGTAAAGCATAATATAAAAACTATGGCTAAATATAAGAAATTGTTTAAATAAATTGTCATTTTTTTTTTTAAATTAAAATTTGTATCTGACAACTCACATCTACTAACAAATATATAGTGCAATTTGTTTTGCTGGATTACCAAAGGTATTTAGTTATTAATCTTCCAAAACTGTTTTCCAGTTTTTATTATCTTAGTTTGAGACAACAAAAATGACTAAGCATCACAGCAGCTGAAGGAGCTACAGTATTTCCATGTTTTATTAAACAAAGATTCATAAGAAAAAACAGATTTGGAAACTCAGTGAAGGGAATTAGAAATATAAGGTTAATAATTTTAAACTTCAAGGCTATCAGGAAGAAATAAAAAATTAATTTTCATAAAGCTACATACTGGCTTTCAATTTTGAGATATCATTCATTTTTTCATCTTCCCAAACTTGAAAAAAATTGTATAATAGTAGGAAGAGAAAAAGAAGCTTTTGAACAGCAGGAGGGCTGAGAGTCATACCTTTTCACTAAATTTGTTTGCAATCATAGTATCTTAAATGAAGATTAGCCTTCAGCAGCAAATACACTGGCTGCTCCTGGGATACTCAGGAACACGCATTTGGATGTTTACTAACTCACAAGGGCCACTAAGAATTTCCCATCTGAAAAAAATGTCTTAAAAAAATTACTCTTGTCCTTATGAAACATGTATAACAATGAAAAGAATGAAATGAAAATGGTATCTTTTAGGGTAGAAACTATCAAGAGCTGGTTGCATATATTACATCTCTTAGCAGGCATCTGAACCATTAAGTCTACAGAGAGGTCTTCAACTAATTTCTTAGTATAAGCAAGAGAAACTTAAGTATTTGGTGGACAATAGGCTCCACATGAGCAAACAATGTGCAGCAGCTTCAAAGAAAGCCAACAGGATGCTGGGCTGCATGAGCAAGGGCATCACCAGCAGAGAGAAAGGAGTCATCATCCTGCTCTACGCCACACTTGTCAGACTGCACCTGGAATATTGCATCCGGTTTTGGTCCCTGTTGTACATGAAGGATGCAGACAGCCTGGGAAGGGTCCAGAGAAGAGCCATGAGGATGATCAGATGACTGGAGAGGAGCACGTGCCATATGAGGAGAGGCTGAGAAGACTGAGTTTGTTCAACCCTGAGAAGAGAAGGCTTAGGGGAGACCTTATTGCAATATTCCAGTACTTAAAGGGCACCTATGAAGAAGATGGAGCCTCCCTATTTACAAGGAGACAAGACAAAGGACAATGGGCACAAGTTGCTCCTGGGGAGATTCTGACTGAACACAAGAGGAATATTTTTCACTATGATGGTTGTCAGACACTGGAATGGTCTCCCAGGGGAAGTGGTGGATTCCCCGACTTTGGAAAGTTTTACATCTCAGCTCAAGGGGATGCTGGGACATGTCATATAAACAATAATATAAGAAAGGTTGGACCAGATGGTCCTTGAGGTCCCTTCTAATGTGACGTTCTATGATTTGCCTGTGTCTTGTTTCCCTTCAAGACAGGCACATCCTCCTGTGATAGCACCTTCCGGGGTGACAGGGGGAAAGTGCTGTGGGTTGTTTGGGGCAGGTCTCAATTTTGCAACAGAGCTGTGAAAGGCAGCCTAAAGAACCAGCTAAAAATTGCTTCTCTGTTGCTGGCTGAAAGAGAGGAAAGTCTATCTAGAAATCTAGGGAAAACAGACATACATGCAGAATTACCACACCACCTGTAAATCATCATCAAAGCTTTCACTCTGCCAACATACCAAGGCAGTTAAACCAGGGGGCTGCAGCTGCCTCTAGAAAGTACTGAGAAAGTCAAAACAGAGCTTCCCTTTGCAGCAGCTGTACCACAGGGTAAGTGAAGTTTATTATCAAGAACTTGAACCAACTTTCCCATTATTATCTGCAGTCTGGTTTGGAGATGCAGCTTGATGGAACAGAGGGAACAAGAACCTTCAGCAAGAAAAGAGTTTGGCTGTAAACAGGCTAGACTTCAGTCTTGTACCCTTTTCTCCAGTAGTGGCAGAAAGTAGCACCAGGAATAACTCTTGCTAAGAAATCTGAATTATTTTAAGTTTTCTGAGTTTCACTTCCTTGGGCTCAGCAGGTTGACAAACATCAGCAGCAATATTTAAAAAGATATAGCAGATCCACTAAGTGTCAGATTACGTAGAAACTATTAATGGTCTGGCCCAGAAAGTTTCCTTCCTCCACCCCAGATTAGATCAATGAGATTGAAAATTAACATCAATTAATTTTCCTTATTTTAAACAAACAAATGAATCCTCACTGACCTGTGAAATGCAAAGTATAACAGGGAAAGGTCCAGTTCAACCACCACCATGCAATTAAAAAATGAGTATGCAAGTCTCCCGTAAATGACCACAAACCCCCTGCTATCTCAACTTTGCGATGTGCCTGGCTATATAAGCTCTGGATTGCTACAATCAGTTTCACATGCTGCTAATTAGTTTCAATTTGTATTAAAAGCAAAGCATGCACTTTTTGAGCATCTGACCTTAGATGTATTTTTCAGGAAGAACTGACTGTCTCCGATATCTGAAGTGTGCAGAGAGTAGGTGCTTCATATAAAAATCAGCAGGTGACCAAAGAAGATACTTAGCTAATCCTAAAACCTGAGCATTTGGGTCAAGCAGCAGGTTCTGCTTTCAAATTCTACTCATGAAAGCCCTGAACTGCAATTTACTCATATCCTACAGCTGCTGGTGACTCAAAATCAACTTATGAATGACTGGCTCTGAGAAATATCAAAGTAGAAGTTCTAACAGTCTCAGGAAAAAATAAAGTAGCACTTTCACTTCTGTGAAAGTTTGAGTGCTTTGTGACTGTTGCCAGGACTCCATACTTTATAGATAAGCTCGGTTGATATAACCCTACCAGATTTCTGTCCATGTCACGAAGCATCATAGCATTACTTTTGCAGAAAAAGGTAGGTATTCTCTGAACTACCCTTTTTACTTTTGATCGCTATTACAAGCTTTTTCTCTATTAAAACCTAGAATCTCTACCCTCAGGTATGAAAGTCCTGCTTTGATAAAGACCATTTCCTCTAACTTCTCTACATACTGAGACTTAAGGACACTTTCTGCATAAATACAGAAATGGGAACTCATGCAAGTATTTTATGCTCTTGTTTCCAGGCAAGATTCTAACCAGGCTGCTTGCAGCAAAGCAAATCAATTGAGGAAAAACAGAGTTCAGATTTATAGGTTCTCCTAAGGTTGCAGAAAACCTCAAATGGCTTTTCTAGCTGACTTCACAGTTGATTTATAGACTGTCATCAAATCAGTGGTCAGAAGCTGACACAAAATGTCTTCTGCAAGCTTTGATTCCTTATTCATTATAATATCTTCTTCATTTATATTCTATTGAACCCAACAACCCAGGATTTCCTCTCTCTTTGTTGGGGAGCTTCCTGTCCCTGCAGCTGCCTTCTGTGATGTCAAAGCATGAGTTAAGTGTTGCCTGAGGATTATGTTGCCCAAATCAACTGAAAAACCCATCAGATTTGAGTTTTTAATCCTTTCAGCCTCTCTGGATATCTGAGTTTAAACAGCAAAACCTTCTCTAATGAGGCAACTCCTCCCCTTCCCCAGACTTCTTGACAAGTAAAGATTTAATATGATTTGCCTTGACTCTTACACGTTGCAATATAGTGAGTTTCCTGTTTTCTCCTTTACTGTAGCAGAAAAATACTTCTACTGCAACAAAGTCTTATATAAGCAGGTTTCACTCTATCTATAATTACATTCCATTCTTGCCTTCCAATCTGAGCTAAATCAATTTTTCTGGTGGCAGTCTGTTACTCTGATTCTGTATTTGAATAAAGCATCAGTTGTATTGAATATGCTAGAGCTCGCAGACTGTTGGTCAATCATTCAGTTTGATATTAATTGCTTCTTTGAGATGCTTTCCAGAGAGCTGAGGACAAAATGCATAGTGTCTTAGAGCATTCAGAAAAAAATATCATGTCTGAAATTCTTTGATGGAAGATTCATCTGCTTGGCAGACAATGCACTTTCTCTCTGAAGAGTTAACAAAATGACTAAAAAAATCCATTATTTAAAGATTATCCCGTTTCCTTCCAGTGAGTGAAAAAAAAATCAGATATATTTTGTTTGGAAGAAAAAATAGATTTTATTACTATTTCAACCATACTTGTAGTTGATAAACAGAGGTTGGGGGTTTTTTCTTTGGTTTTTTTTTTCAGGAAGAAGGTAATTTATTATGATGATTATTATTAAAATGCCTCATCAGTCATTTGTTAACAAGTCCAGCTGTGTTCATGTATGATTATAATGGCGCATGCTTAAGATTACAGTAGCAAGCAATGGCATGATCAGGTAAAATCAAGAGTGTTTAGCACTTCTCTTTAATGACTGAACATCTAGAAGATGAACTAAACACCTGGGATGAGAGCTATGGGTCTGGCCTTCATGTAATATAGCCAGTTCACTGCTGGAGCCACATAATTTTCTTCAGGTATAGAAGGTACTCCCAGGAACTATCTGAGACACTTGTAATTATATTAATACAAAAGCAATTTTTGCCTCAGTATATTAAATGTGTCTAGCACCCAAAAATCATTTTGTATGATTTAATATCGAATTCACTAATTCACAGATATGTAAAATGTATGTAGCATCATTTATTCATTGGCCATTAGAAATATATAAAATAGCTGTAAGATTTTTATAAGTGTCTGACCCTTTCTTCTGATAGTTATGTATTGCTATTTCCATCAAAGCAATTATGGCAGGAGCCAGATGCACCTATTTCTTCTTGATAAACGATATCTTATGCAGTATTTAAGTAAGTCGTGTGTCTGCTCACCCTAAATATTTTTTAAGAAGAAATAATAATTTAAAACTGGGAGCTGCCTACTTCTGCCACTGTCTCACTGTACTAAATAGTGAGCTATGTTACTTTTTTCAAAGGTAAGACTCTCTAGCACCAATGGACACAAAAATACCTTTACGATTTCTTTGTTCTCCTTTCTGCATTTTTCATGGAGACCTTTTCATGGTAGTATTTCCTTTTTTTCCATAAGCTCAGTGGACACTCCAGTTTTCTCCTCCTCCTATCTTACTTTTGAAGTCACAGTAGCTACACCTCATGCTCAGACACTGTAATTCATAAATGTTTTAACATCTGCAGACTATTCCAAACAACTTTGAGGTACAAAACTAATGCATCCAGTGTTTCTCATTTGAGTACAATCATCTGCTGAGTCTTGGGGCAATCACATTAATGCCTTTAATTTTAAATGGACACTGTAAATTTACACCAGACAACTCTTCTTTGACTTCAGAAAATCACAATGTTCTACAGCTGCAAAAATATGCAACAGCCAGATATTATTGACACTGGATAAGGCTCTTCATTTCATATTTTGCTATAGTAAAATATTAAATCCACATGGAAGAACCACCAAAACAGCATTGAGAACAGCTTGGACACTGTGGGCTTACCATTAGCCAACTCACACAGCTTAAAGCAGAGCATGCCCCTTCAACCATGTCTGAATGTTGTGACCTACAGGATATTGCCATCACTGGTCCTTTTTTCTCTCACATTCTAGCTCCCAAATTAAATCTGCCTACAGTTGTTTTATCAGAAGAAAGTAACTGACATAAAAAAAATTCAACTAGTCTTCAAAGCATCAAAACAAAACCAGCAATATCAGCCATCCTTGCAGCTGTCTCTTAGAAGTTTGTGGGGCTCAGCCACCATTACTGTGCTTGCAGACAGAGTGTACAAGCTGAAAAACTTGTGATGATGACATCTTCAAATAAATCCTGTGTCATTTTCATGTGGTATTGCATCAAATCTCTCCAGGGAAGGTAGCTTTGCTACTCTATGTGCAGTGGCTCTCACTGTAAATTTTTTTTTCATACTTTTCCCATTCAGATCCACCAGTAAGAGCCATTCTTGTCATGCTTTTGCAACAGCTTTAGTGCCTCTCTCTCCTGCTACCTAGGTTTCTTCACAATGACTCCAATAACAAGTCAGGTGATGAAAGAAAAAAGGAGCTTTAGGAATGGAAATCTTGATTACAAGGGTCAGGATGATGTTCTCTAGTTACAATTAATGGGAGCACAATGGAGGGATGCTCAAAGGTGCTGCTCAGAAATCAAGCAGCTGTACCACATGTTTAGAGGAGAAAAAGCATGGAGTGACCTAAGATGCTGAAAAGGTTTAGGTGATGCAGTGAGCTTCTCAGGGGGACTAATTAGCCAAGGCTTAGTGCCACTTCCCTTTCTGAAGACAGTGTCTGCTCGGAGCTTAGTTAACTGTACAGATCAAGTGATTCAGTTCAGCCAGGTATCTCTAACGTGGCATTTTATCCCATGGTATACAAGCCCAGAGAGCTACGCTGAAGCTGATGAACATTCAAGTGAGAAGAGCTGAACAAAACAGAAAAAAAAATCCCAAACCTATAATATAAACAAACCTGTTAATCATGCAGGGAAGATGGCAAATGAAAACTATGGAGGAGTTAAGAAGGATTCTTTCCTTCACAAGATTACCTGTCCCATCCCTTCAGCAGAATCAAACCAACCAACAGAATCTTTTTTTCATAGGGAGGATCTGCAAGTAATATTCCTAAAACAGAAGATAGCATGTTTGGCCACAGAAACAAAAGAGAAGGTTGACACATTCAGCAGAATTTCTGAGCTTATGAATAAAGATGACAACTGAGTGAGAATGGAGCCAAATCTCAGAGTAAAAACTGGATAGTAATATTCACACCTCTAATGAAGCCAGGGAATTTCTGGCTCCGCATCTTTTGTGTCTTAAATATGACGTTTTTTGGCATTTTGCCTCTCTGTGTGTGTTCTAGTAGTGAAAAGAAATCCTACCTTTAAAAATTTTTGTTTGTTTGTTTTGTTTTGTTTTTTGTTTTTTCCAATGAAATACCCTACTAGCAAACTCTGAGGTCAGGATCACATCAGCAACAGAGAGTTGGGCTCAAAGATAAGCAAAAATAAGATTAGACTAGAGGAAATTTCCTCTCCCTGAACAGTGTCCTCCCATGCACACAGGTTATCCTTTTCATTAGATAAGTATTCAATTCATTTTGGGACATGATGGCACTCCTAAATATTTGTATCTGGAGATACTTTGGAGCTAGGCTATAGCTGAAGTCTACGTGACTTCTTACCTGTCCCATAAATTTGTTAGATAGTAAAATGCTAAAACAGCACAAAAATTTACTCCATCAGTTCCTGTTGCCTTACAAAATATCTTGGCACCCTAATTTCATTTTCTTTCAACCATCTTGCAACAAGTTTGCTGAAAACATCATGTTTAGACAGATTGACTGATAATTTTTTTTCCTAGTACAACATATGCAACAATTTTAGCTTTTATTAAATATAGATAGAAAAAGGTTACACACAAATGTTTGCAAAGGGTTGTAAGTGGAGTTGCTCCGGGTTCTGGCCTAGGTCTGGAGAAGACAGATTTACCCTCATCAGGTTTGATATGACCTGGAATGGAAGGGGATGGGAGTGTGTGATGCAGCTGATACACTCAGAGACAGAGCTGCCATTCAGAAGGGCCTCAACAGGACACATGAGCTGACAAGAAACTCATGAAATTCAGCCAGGACAAATGCCTGGACCCATGTCTGGGGCAGACAGGAAACAGGGTGGGATTTCCAACAGCCAGCAGGGTGGCATAGCCTGGATGGGGAGCAGCTCTGTGGAGAAGGGCTTAAGGTCCTGGGGGAGCTGTGTGAGACCCAAACAGAACAGGCTGTGATAATTTATGCTCTAGAAGAAGGTCATGAAGTTACAAATACACATGCATCCCTACCATTGCACATCACTGGAGACTATTAACCAGCTACCTTCTGCATCCTCTTAGAAGGTTAGATTTGAGTGTTAAAAAAGAAGGAGGCACAGAAAGCATTTGGATACTCACAAATTGTCAGATTGGTCAGAACTGAAAGGTAGAGAACTTATTGGGGCAATGAAGAAGCTTTCAAATTATTAGTTTAAAATACTATTTTTTCTGCAGTCCACATTTGGAAAATGTAAGTACACAGTCTAGATATTCTAAAAAAAAAAAAATAAAAAAAAAAAAATTGGTGTGCCACACTATCCTGTAGCAGCTGGGTTCACCCACTGATTTTACATATGCTTTCCCTGTGGAAATTCAAGGCTGAACTGATGAATGCCCTCTGCTAGCTTGTGAGGACCTTTTCTCTCCTTAAGCTGAGGAGAGCTTTGGGATTTTGCTGGCTTGCAGTACAGTGGATGTAGGTTCCTGGGCTGCAAGTGGGATGTGTGGCGCCCACAGTGAATGTGCTGGCCACCGAGCTGCCATGGCAGCACACACTGCTGAAGAGAATTCCCTGTCTGAGTCAACCAGAACTCTCCCTGGGGCTTTTCCTGTGCTACTGCTCCTGGGCAAGCTCAGACCTCAGAGTCACAGCCAGGCCCTATGTGATGCTATTCTTATCACTGGTGTAGGCTGGGAGATACGGCAGCAGTATGATGCAGATGGAAAATCCTTGTGGTAGCTGCCAATACTTTCCAGATTGAAACTTGAACCACTGACATTCAAAACATAGAGGATGGATTTCTGTCTCTGAGTAGCTCACTTAACTTTTAGGGAATTATGTTGACCTACCCAGAAAGAAGTTTTCCCCTAATCCTGAAAGCAGTTAACACAAATAGCCACAGAGAAGCTGTGTAGGTCATTGATTTCGTAGCTTATTTTGCATGTATACTAACTTCACCTACTGGATTTAATGAGTGTTGATTCAATTTTACGGACTGTTATTTCTTCAGTGGCCCCAAATCACATCAAAATCTCATAAGGAAAGAGTTCTCTGATTCCAGGTGGTAAAACTTGGCTGTATCTTCATTCTCCACCTGCTTTTCTTTTTGTTAGGATCATGTGTTTTACTGTGGTTTTGTCAAAAAAGTGAAATACAATTTGATAGTTATGATTTAAGTAATAAAGAGCTTGTGGGCTTGAATGTAGCAACCAGAACTGCCTGTAAAAGTTGCATTTTGTGGGAAGGGATTTAGTATATTCAGCGAAGCCAAGCATTTATTTTTCATGATTATTTAGACTAACTTGGAAAATTCAAGCCTTGTTTTCCTAATGGAAGTCTCATCTTTCAGTCTAAAATGTATAAAATTGCTCTGGGATGTTGGTGGCTGTTATCTACCAGATTCTTCATTCTCCAAACTCTCAGATAGCAAAACATTTTTTTTCTCAATTACCTTGAAATTACACAATATTCTGAAATACTCACACTTTCACACATGTTGACTGTGAGGCAAAGAACGGGTAAACCTGAGAAGAAAGAGATGAGAGCTCTTCCTCAGACAGCTCTGTAATGAAGAACAAAGTCTCTCTAGCTCCTTCTCCCATGACAAGGCATGGATGCTCAATTACGAAGTTTGGAAGACTAAGTAAAAGGCAGGAATGTGTTGTGGAGGGTAGACATTGAGCAGTCTTATAGCATGGGGTGCTTTGAGTTAACAAAAACTTGTGAAGGAAGCCAAACGACCTTTTTGTAGTATAAAATTCTCTTTGTAAGGTGGCTAGAATGCTCATGCTAAGTGTAAATCGATAGAAGATGAACTCCAGTGCAGAACCTCTGAAACGGGCCCTGCCTCCACTTACTAAAAGTAACACTGATATTTGAGAAACCGAAAAGTCTTTTCTTCTCAGAGAATTTCCAGTGCTCTACTGCTTGTTGCAAAAAAAGTAGAGCAATATAGCTACACAGGATGCTGCTTGCAAACTGAAGAACCCACCAAACCTTTGTTCTTTCTGGTGACTGAAAGTACTTCCAGAGATATAACAGTGTTATGGTCTACACTAGATTCTTCCTCTATGCCATGCTATGACACTGCTCTCAATATACTGAGACATATTTTGCAAATAATTTAACAGAGAAGTTGAATTTCACTTCTAGTCAAGCAATTAAGAAAACTGTTTTTCTCCTGCACGGAAAACAACATAACAAAGATGTGCATTCCTGTGGTTATGTTATGATACATTTGCCTTTGCCTGTGGTAAGGTAACAGCACCTGTGAATTTTCATGGTCTTGGTACAGCAGCCTCTTTCATTAGTCACCTTTCTAAACAGTGGAGGTGAACTTTCAGTTGCAGTGATGATCAGCATGCTAGACAGAACCACCTTATGCACAACCATGTGCTAATATCCATGCCCAAGCACTGGTAAAAGCAACAAAACATTTCACATGAGTAATAGCAAGAAAGATCTGGTCCATGATTACCAGTCTAAGTAAATCACAGTCAGATGCCTGACACTTTAAAAAAAGCAGCTTTCAAAAATTTTTTTTTGCCTTTGTTCAAGTCAAAGAAAAAGAAATATACCAATATTTCCTCATTAGCTGTGAAGTATTTGTAATAAATGACAGTTTTTCTGAAAGACACAAAATAACTTTAAGACTTCCCCAAGTACAAAAATTTAAAAATTCTGGCCTTTACTTCTTATCCTGAAGCATTCTGCATGCCACAAATTTAAAATCTACCCTCCATTTTTTTTCTGATGGGAATTACGACTTTCTTTTCTGTGGGCCGGCATAGGGACTGACCATATAAATAGACCTGTCCTCAGGTAGGTCCCCAGGTAGCCTAGAAGTAATGCATATAGTCTGTTTGTTTCCTTCTTTGGGTGTGATAAAGAGGAAGGTAAGTTATAAAAATAGCTATATGAAATAGGCTTGTTTTCCTTCAACACAAATGAAAGCTATTATTTTCACATCATTTGTTTTTTTAATTCTGTTTAAAAACTGTGCCATCTGATTGAGGGCAAAATTCTGGTGAGGAAGATTAATTGCTTTTCAATTAATCCCCCATACGTAATGGGATCTGTGTTCATTACAGATGGGGTGCTTGACTGCACATTCGTTACCACTGACATCAGTGACACTACTCAACAATTCTTGGGCTGAGGACTGACTGGAAATCAGGACTGGGTTGGCTCTTGTGAGACCCAACCTGGAATACTGTGTCCAATTCTTGTGTTCTCAACATAAGAAGGACATAGAGGTCTTAGGAGGAGTCCAGAGGTCCATGAAGATAATCAGACAGCTGGAACACTTCTCCTATGAAGACAGCTTGAGAGAGTTGGGGTTTTTCAGCCTGCAGGAGAGAAGGCTCCCAGGAGACCTCATAGGGGACCTGAAGGGGCTACAGAAAAGCTGGTCAGGGACTTTCTGCTAGGACACACCCTGATAGCACAAGAAGGAATGGTTTCAAGCTGTAAGAGGGTAAATTTATATTAGTTATTAGGAAGAAATTCTTCACTATGAGGGTGCTGAGATGTAGGAACAGGTTGCCCAGGGAAGCTGTAGATGCCCCATCCCTGGAAGTGTTCAAGGGCAGGTTGGATGGGGCTTTGAGCAACCTGGTCTAGTGAGAGGTGTCCCTGCCCATGGCAGGGTGGTTTGAACTAGATGATCTTTAAGGTGCCTTCCAACCAAACCATTCTGTGATTCTCATCCTCTGTTAGAACCGGATTCTGGTTTGCAGGAGAAGCCAAACTCTTCTACTGTACCTGAGAACATGCAGGATGGAGCCCCAAATTGACTTAATTAATACTAATTAATATTAACAACACAGTGGTGCTCCAGTCTGTTTCATTAAAATGAATCCTGAAATTATAGCTACAGAGCTTCTGCTCCTCACTTCATCTAAGTCCCAGTACAGGTATCCTGAAGATTTGGTAGCTGAAGAAGTAAGTGGAAGATGAAAGCCACCAGTTATTTTGTTGTTGCCATTGAAGGTCTACTGAAGGACAATAGAGTTTCATTGGTTCTCACCAGCTGAAGCTCTCTGGATGAAATGTTTCTTGCAAGCTGGAAAGAAAGACGGAGCCCGTACACCACAGAGCAGCCTCAGAATCTTCCTGTTACTTTTTCTTTTGTACCCAAGGAATGTGCAAGTACTAGGGTGAAAGCAAGAATGAAGAGAAGAACAGAAACTGAACCACAATGATTGTGCTGAGAACGAGCTGTGAAAAATTGAGTCATAATGAAATGACAATTGGGACAGCTGGGGTGGGGGAAAACCCATCATGTTGGGTGCCTCAGTAAGGTCAATTAATAGGTGAAAAATGTGCAACAGGATGCAGAAAGCAACATATGGCAAATACCAGTGAGGTAACTAAGGCTATTAATTGCATTTTGCATAAAAATTAAAACTCTTGTAAAAACAGTACTGCAACAATCTGTTTGATTTCTGGTTTATGCCTACTGGAAACTACTGAAGTACTTTTCGCACAGAAGAAACTTGAAAGGTCTGTGACTGTGAATACTTGGCTTGGAAAGTCTCTGACACCTGTTAGCTGAAGGGGACATGCAAGTTCCATATTGCTCCAAGCTTCACCCACTGACCTGTAGGACTGTGAGCTATATTCTCACAGAGGTGAGTGTCATTCTTGTGGAGAGACCCAGAGAATTTCACTGGAGATCCATTCTTTGTTAGGATCTACAGTAACATCATCTGTTGGAGTAGCCAAGGATTACTGTGTGTCCTGCTTCCTTGACCATTTTTCATATCTGCAAGCAGACATGCAGCTTGGGAACCCTCTGCAAAAGTATTTGCCTGAGTGTATACTCATGTGTGTTTGTGTGTTCGCCAATACGTTTGGCAGAGACAGAATGCATCTGGCTCAAAGAAACTACAGGATATCTACTCTGACAGCATTCCAGTATTAGTAATGACATTCAACTGAGGCAGACATATCTATGGAACAATCATGCATTTGTCTGGTCTTTTGAATCAAAGATCCTAACTTGAATTGGAAAGGGCAAGACCCTTTCAGAGCCTTCGTGAAGCAATTGAGGCTAGGAGATCTAGAAGGCCAAGGTTTTTTTTCCCCCTCTTGTTCTCTGGAGCCTAAATATGCAAGAACAGAGCACAGCCTGAGGGAGGCTTTGCTCACGCTTGAGCCTCTGACCTCAAAATAGAGAGCTTGGAGTCAGCTAAGTCTCCCTGACAATGGAGAGGGGGAAAAAATGAAAACTGCACTCCATTAATTTCTTTGGATTACAATTTTATTCTCAAATGGAGATTATCAATAAACAGTGATTAAGAAGCAATCTCTTGTCCACTTAAAAAAAACCTCTGTGTATATATATCTATATATATATATAGAGAGAGAACAGAAAGGTGAAGCCTACTTGGGGCACAGCAGGCAGCTCTCGGGTGTGCCAGGCTGGGAAATGGCACTTATCCTGTAGCATTTTTGGGTCCTATTTGAGCCAGGAAATGCCATCACAGCCTGCAGCAGATAAGATAAAAGAGCTCTAAAGAGGGCTGCAGAGTCTTAATGAGAAATCAGTTGTTCAAATAACTGCTCATAATCTGTGTATTTGAAGAAGCTAGTGCCATTTCCCCGACTCAGTACACACATGCCAGTGACACTGCTGACACACAGCTCTCTCAAGCCCTCACACCTATGTTTTTTGTAGGGGGAAAAAAAATGTTTGGAAATGAGAAGAATCCGTGATCAAAAAAACCCAGCCCTCTCCACCTCCTCTAGTGCAGTTTCACTAACCAGTAAAATGAAGAGTTAAAGTGAAAGGAAATGGAGTACGACATCAAACCTGAGGCCAAGTCCTTAATTTGTTTTTTTGCTGAGGCTGAACTCAAGGAAGTCAATTGGATCCTTGCCTGAGTAAGTACTGAGCAGAAATTAAGGAAGGGCTTGAAGACTGGGGCTTTGATGATTAGGTCAATGCCTTCCGTGTAATGCTCAAAAGAGCACAGAGAAAAAAAAAAAAGAAAATTGTACCCCTTAGCACTTCTCATTGACAGCTCAGTCAGGAGGACTTGAGGACTTCTTGAAGAAACAGGGTTCCACAATAGAACTGATAAAGCCTCAACAAAGTGGGAATAAGAGTGGGGCTGAGCAGTTGCAGCCTGGTGACTGAGAATGTTAAAATGAAAACCATTTACTGTTTTGACAGAATCCCCTTTCTGGGGTTGCTCTGTGAAGAACAAGATGTACGCATACATCTCCACCACAATGCTGAGCACACCATAGGGTTCTAAATCAGACTGTAGATATATTCTGCAAAGCAATTGTCCAAGGATGTAGTCCAAATCCTTATGCCACTTACTTCAGTGAATTTTTTGCCTGATTCAGTGAAGTCCAAAGCAGGGCTTGCAAAACCTTCATTGAAACTATTGCTCACCAGGCAAACTACATGATTACAATAAAAAAAGCTTTTACCTACAGATATGGAACCTCTACTAAGCAGATGAATTCTTCTAACACATGCTATTATGACAAAAGTTCCCCCAAAGAAGTAATAAAAAAGAGGATGAGAGTGCTCAAAAACATAACCAACAAGTGACCCTGCTTTGACTCCAGAGGACTGAGGACAGCCTTTTTTCTTGGATCCAAAAGTTATGGTGAAATTTTTATTGAGTCATCACTCAGACAGTCTTATTGACTCCAGTGGAATTCTGCAACTCCTATCAATCGTAATTGTCCAACATCCTTCCCTTGACTCCCAATTCCTTCCTTCCCAGTCTTTTTCTTCTCACCTCATCAAGCATACCTCGAGCTAGTTCAATGGCAAGAGTACAAATGCAGCACAGCAGAACTGGCCAGTTTTATTTACTCACAGACATAAAAGCCAGAGAGAGAGTCAGTAATTCTGGAATCAACTGATTAGTCTGCACATAAAACCAAATTTACTTCCATTGTTTTGCTGCCTGCAGCAGTAGTTGGGAAAGGAAACCTATTAGTAATCCCCTTCTGTGTTGCTTTCACTGTAAATAAGTGTTTTTAGTGGATTACCTGAGGATGTAGATCTCATATTTTAAAATTTCCTTATTGCCACATAAACAACAAGTGTAAATTAAGCTGTAAGCAGATATATAACCAATAGTGCTCAAGGTATAAGTTCTGCTTCAAAGAGCTTGATTAAAGACAGATTATAGCATCAGTGAGGAGATGTATACGTATACTGCCAGGCTGATCTGAAACAAGCGAGATCTTTTTAAACAAGAAAGCAACTTAAGCATATTAAATCAACTACCTTTGCTTTGTAAAAATATGCAAAACAGTTCTGCTTCACCCCACTTTCTCCCATGCATATCACTTGTTAGCAAGATCTATTACAGTGAATGTAGGAAAAAAAGTTCAATTAGTGAGAATTAAACTCAAAAGGAACAGAAAGTTCAGAAAGCTGGTAGGCACTCAATGGTTTGGCTGGCTCCAGGACTCATGAGGCATCTGAGTATGTCCTCATTGCAGGCTGTGCCAGGAACTGGTGTGTCTCTCCATTTACTGTGAAGGGGAATCTCACACCCACACTCCCTGGTGCTGAGAGACTTTGCATGCTGAGTGTGTCTGTCACAGAGCTGTTCTCACCTCGAGGAAGATCGAAGCCAAGAGCTCTGAGATGCTTTTGCACACCATCGGTTGAGGCAGGGGAACAAGTTGTCAGTCAAATGTGTCCAGTGTGGGAACTCTGCCAGCAGGAGAAGAAGGCAGAGGGGAGCTTGTCTCTGATAATTGTAACTAAAGATGTTGCTCCTACAGGGATCATAAAGGATGGCTGGCATTACCACAGGAACCATCAAAGAGAAAGTGAAACTTTAGCCTTATGATGTTTGGAAAAAAAAAAAAAAAAAAAAGTTATTTATTATGCAACTGTTTGTGCTTGAAAAGGGCAGAGTCCTCTGCATGTATTTCTGTTTTCCTCTGCTCCTCTCATGAACACTTACCAACATCATCATTTGGCTCTCATAATAATTGTCCACCAATTCTTTCATTTCATACTTTTATGAGATGGCTTTATGAATCATTTTCTCAGTAATACTTTGCTTCTACTACATGTAGCATGCACATTTACCAGAAAAGTACTTGCATCTAAAACATAAGACCTTCCTTGTTGGCTGGCTGATTGGACATCAGTTCTACACTGCATCAGGCAGACAGACAGAAAGGTTTTGGGAAATATGACCCAGCTGTCACGCCTGGCTACATAAAGCATAATTGTATGAACACTGTCATCTCATTTCTGGCAACGCATAAAAAACAAGAAACCAAATGGGCATACTTTTTTGCCTCTGCCAGTGTTGCTGTTCCTGCATGGGTCATGCTGTGACTTGATGCAGAAATCAGTGTCTCTTTACCAGAAAGCAGAGTCTGCATGTATGTGTATGATGTGCAGAGCAGGAATCTGAACTGTATGGCATAGGGCTCATGAATCATTTGAGAACCATGCGAGCTGTAAGTAGGACATTTTGCCTCAGCAGAAGTACATAAAAAAAAAAAAAAAAAAAAAAAAAAAAAGTATCTGGTGCAAACACTTTGGGTTTAAAAGTTCAAAAGCCACTTTCTGAGACTACACCCCATTGCCTGTATATGAAATTCAATGGCAGATATATTTGCTGTTTTCACCTACATATTAATTACCAAAGAAGAGCAGGCTGAAAGGCATACTAATACAGAAAGCACAAAAACATTTCTTACAAGAAAAGTGCTCTTGGGGGGGAGGGAGAGACAGATGTCTCCCTGTTTGAGCCAGAAGCATGTATATAGCCCAAAATATAAATATTGATTCTCATACCAGATTCACTACAAGCTTGGACATGTTTTATGTAAAAGGGAACATAATTCTGGGAATCTCTCCCAGAGATGCCTGTATAACAATCAAATTTCAATTGCAAACAGGAAAAAAAACATTTGAGAGTGGATCCTGCACCTTCTGCCATGTATCAAGTTAGTTGTAATAAATCATACAATTTCATCTGTTAAATAACTGCATACTGGGTGGTGTCTGGTGGTATCTGACAGCCTCATGTGAGGAAAGCAAATGATAGTCAAAATACAACGTAACAGTATGGCAGAAAGCAATAGTCTGTTATTATTTTCGTTCTTTTCTGAAGCTGCCAGATGAACCATTGTAGTGATCTGCAGAACCTGCCATGATTTTATAGCAGCTCTTGTCTACCAGAGTGCAAATCAGCTGGAACTCTGCAGCTCAGAGACCTGCAAAGCCCAGAGCAGGCTGAAGTGGACCAGAAATGAGGGTCTGGCTTATCCTGTCTGCTCCCACCTGACACTTCACAGATAGGCAAGCAACCAGTTATGGGCCACAGTAGCTCAGCTGTCAACTTCCATAATCCTTGACTGATACTCTGGGCTCTCAAAGAGACAGACAGAAGTCAAAGTACTTAGTAAAATACTGCAGTAAGGTTTCGAGAGTTTAATATGAAGTCTGAAGCTATAGATTTTACCCCAAGAGCATATGAAAATCTCACCCAGGAGCATAGTGCCTAACAGTCATAAGTGCCCTTAAACAGACAACCAAACAAAACCAAATCCCAGTTTACACTGAAATAAGCAGTTCTGTTTAAAAAAGACTCCCTCTCAGCTCTTTCACCCTCCCCTTTGGTTTCAACTGTTATTCAAAACTTAAAAGTTCTGCGTCTGCCCCTTCATTTTGTGTGACTGAATTTTTGTTCTGCTGAGAAACTGGAATGTAGATTTGATAAAAAAGTAAAAAAGCAGAAACTCAGTGAAGAGCAAAAATAGTTTACTTATTTCTAAAGGATATACCCCTTTCAAAAATGAAAAAGAAAAAAAATGAAGAAAGGTATTCAATTGGAAGCATGCAACTGATAAAGAAATATAATTTTTTTACTTGGAAGCATTTGAACTGTTGAACAATAACATAGCAGGGCTGAAGAAAAAAAATCAAAATTCATTGGCCAAATTCTGCTCTCAGAAAGGAACAGCTAAGATCAGAATCTTTCCCAATTGCTATCTGTTATTATATTTCGTAATTAAATCTTGCAATCTTTCCTCAGACAAAATCATCCTCTGGGATTGTTGGCATTTTTGTATGACTTCAAAACTTGGCACTCAGTGTTCTCGGGAGGAAAATCTTTAACAGTTAAAAGAATACAGCTGAATTGCAAAGAAGAACCGTCCAGAAGTGGCACGACCTCATCCCCTAGCAACAGAAATCAATAACAACAAAGATAACATAATTACACCACAGAAAGGATCCAGAGGGCAGATTATGTCAAGTATTATGTTGTTAAGAAAGAATGACATGTGAAACAGACAGCATGTTTTTTACATGGAAGATAATACAGAAAAATGTGAAATGTAGATAGGAAAAAGTGAAATACGAGCACAGAATAAATTAGCCTGCAGACTCTTAAAAGAGAAAGAAAATTATTCCTGTTCCTGCTTTCACTGTTTTATTAATTCAGTACAGAGAATTCGATTCCCAGGGGAGCAGAGGAAGGCATTTTATTTCACAAGAAACATCATGGCACAGGGAAAATAGATGACCCTATGATGACAGCCTTGTTCTGGGGCTCTGGAGACCCAGCTCACTTCCTGCTTAGGTACAGATGGTCCATACTACTTAGGCAAATTGTGGGCTTTCTATGCCTCAGTCTCCCATCTGGAAAAGAGTGACAATAGAAGTACAAGGATTCAGAACTGAGATGGATCGGATACTGCTGTAGTCTGGGAATTACACAGGATTACCTACAACAGAAAGATTCCTGCCTCCTTTGGTATGGGACATATGTTTGCCTCTCAGGCAACACACTTCTCTTTTGCTGCTGAGGTTGCTCAGATAGTTAGAAGAGGCAGGATGCTGTGATGGGGAAGTCTTCCATTTCCCTGCAATACTCAAAATTCCATCATCACACACCTGCCAGAACAAAGGTTATTTAGGAATGGCTTCACTGATACTAACTCTGCACTAATGCTTTCTTATAGGTTGGAAATACTAAGGTGGGGTGATTTTTAAAGGAAGATCCAATTTTAAGCAGAGCTGACCAGTACCAGGAAAACCTTATATGCCTATTGATTGACATAAGGCAGCAATGCCTTACGTCTTGCTGCCTGATTCTCCCACACTTTTGCCTATTCCTTCTCTATAACCATTCAAGTTTAGTCACAGCCCTTTCAGTGTCTCTGCTACACAGAGCAGTAGGATGTGGATTCCATCACTGAAGATTTTCCTATGTATGACAAGACTGAAACAACCACCAAGTCATCTATTTATTTCGTTAAGAATCTTCAGAGACTTTTACTTGTTCCTAGGCCGCCAAGAATACTGTATGTCACTTCTCCATCCACTGACCCAAGGTGGCTTAGCCATCAGGAACATCAAGGTCCCAGGCTTTCAGTTGTGTGAACAAAGCTTTCTACCTAGCAGGCTCTGATTAATATGATCCGTCCCTTTTCATCTACATGCCAGGTATTTGCTAAAGTTAAGCTAACTTAACTACCAGAAAAAAACCCCAAACAAATTAACAATAGCAAAAGGAACACTGGAGATGAATACTGCTGTCTCACAATAAATTTTGGGAGGGTGAAGTTGCTTAGGTATGGTGCTTAGGGATACGGTTTAGCACTTAGCTGGTAGAGCTAGGTTAGTAAAGTTAGGTTTAAGGTTGTACTGGTTAATCTTACAGGTCTTTCCCCCTGAATGATTCAATGAATCTAAGGTGTTCTCTGATAATATGATATCAGTTTGGTTTTTTTCTTCTGGCATTTATGGAAAGACCTTCTGAAACACAAACTCAGCAATGGTTGTATCAGTTACAAACCACAGAAACTTCCTAATTAGAAAGACAGAGAGAGAGAGTGTATTAGAATGTACATGAGGTATACCTCATACTGTGTGTTTTGCCTCAGTTAAACACTCTTTATTGTACCTGATTTCATTATTTTTGTGGCACTTGGACCAGTATTTTTACCTTTATGACAAATTTTAAGTTGACAGGGTTCAAATGTCACACATGGGGGACACACAGAGATACGCTTTAACAGAGACTACATCTACAGTGAGAAATGAAACAGTGACTGTAACAGTCCTGAACACCACATCTCATTCATCAACATGGTTAAATTGTTATTTTATTTTCCAGGCACAGTTTGGGCCTAAGGCTGACAAGCCTATCTTGCAAACAAGTCCTGGGCCCAATTCAGAAGTCAACACTGGCCAGGGGTGAACCCCAGTGGCAATTAGGATACAGGAACCCTGATTAGAAGGGTCATGAAATTTATGAGTATGGACAGGCTCTTCTGTGTCATTTGGGCTCCAAGTCAATCCTGGGCACATTTATTTTTACTCATATATTCATAATCTATGACGACCTATGCCTTCTTACCCTGGGAACCAAGCCCCAAAAGTATTTCTGTTCTCAAGGTCTTCCCAATTATTTTGATCTTGAGATAATTCTTGGATAGTGTTGCTTTTTACCTTCTCTCTATGCAGGCTCCTACTGCCTTTTTTTGAACCTTTGCAGGTGAGAGCCACAACTGGGCACCCATCCAGGCCTGTCGTCTTACCCATCTCTTTTATGAATAGCAAGAACTGATAACAGACCAATTATGATTATTATTCCATAAGATGTATCTTATTCAGCATAGATTGTATCTTATTCAACCTTAAAATGATGCAAACAAAAGAAGTATTTAAACCTGCTGTATAAAATCAGGAGACTTTCCACCCTCTTTCTCAGGAGTGCCTGAGTGCTGATGATTTAACTATCTTGGCATCTGCCCTAGACCCACCAGCCAAACTAGACTATTTTTCCTGTAAAAGAGTACATTTTGCAGATATTACTAAATCCTTTTTTTTTTCCCAGCTTCATATGGAACTGTGTTAATCACAGCTCAGTGGATGGGAGAATCAGTGGAATCAGTGCAGCTGATGCAGTTTCATAAGCCCTTCTCAAATCCTGCAAAGTCAGTCTCCTCTAATACTGGCTGTTACAGTTCCCCCATTTGAGCTGCTGCTTAACTCAGCTGCTTTCCTTTTGTGTCACCCTGTTCATCTTTTCTAAATCCTAAAAAGGTTTATCTGAGACTAATCAAGTCACTGGTGGTATCTCCATAGGACAAAAATGAGCCAGACTCTTCAGTCAGGGCTCCCTGTTTGAAGCAAGGTCATTACCTGCCTTTATTAGCAATTTTTGAGATGAAAAATACTTCTGAGGGATGAGGTTGAAAAAAGCAAGAGGAGATGAGTTAATACATTTTTTTTCTGTCTGGTAATCTTGCAATCTGCAGGGACACTGAGATTACTTGTATTAGTTCAATTTACTGGGGTGTATTCACATGAAGTAAGATTTTCCACATGAAGTAAGAATTCTATGATTTCTTCATGGCAAGTACCATGTTTTCAAAAAGATCAGATACTATTGCAATTTAACATAGAACAACATGAAAGTGTATGGTGAACAGCTAGAAAATATAGCCAGTTTAAACAATGCATACATTCTGAACCAGTAATAAAGAATTTACATAGAAGATGTTGGCAATGGTGACACTCATTATTATTATCTCTTATGTATAATATTGACACGCCTTAAAGATACTACAGTTATTGCATAGGTTTTTAAGTGTTATATGGCATCTTCCTGGAGAAAAAATATCCGTGATAGGTCTAGCTAAAACTAGAGTGGAAAAGGAATGAAAAATCATCACTATTTTATAATTCAATCTTACCATGTTTTGCTGTTTCTCAGTGATAAAGACTGGTTCTGTCAATGTCACCTGCTAAAAATTATTATTTGACATTTTTGTCTAGAACACATTGTGAAAAAAACAAATTTCATTGATTTTTAGTCAACTTTGGCCAACAGTTTTGGAAAGACTGCATACTTTAGGTAAGCCATCCTGGAAGTATTTAAGAAATGTGTAGATGTGGCACTTCAGGGCATACTCTAGTGCCTGAGACTGTAGTTTTGGTTTGTTTGTCTGAGGGTTTTTTGTGGGTGATTTTTGGTGGAGTGTGTATGGTATTTGTGTTTGTTTGGGGTTGTTTTTTGGTAGGCTTTTTTTTGTGTGTATGGTTGGACTAAGTGATCTCAGAGGTCCTTTCCAACCATGACTATTCTGTGATTTCATTGCTTCTAAAAAGCTCCCAGCTTAACTCAGAACTATTTGAAAATTAACCACTGAAGTTCTGAGCATATGTTTATATAAATGAGCATATTATTAGCCTTGGTCCAATAAATCACAGTTTTCAATAGCTACAGGAAATGACACCTGCATTTGGTGGATCAAATAACGCATACAAATCTCTATAGCTAAAATGAATGTAATTTATTGAAAAATTCCTCTCTAACCAGGGGAAACATTTTTCTGCTTCCCCACCCCCAGTTCAATAAGAGGTACATAAGGGGGCATCTTACTATTCTTGATTCCGAATTGCAAAAACATGTTAAAGATCACATACATTTATAAAGAATTTAAGTAGTTTATGGTCTACTTTGGCTATAGACAACAATATATGTGTGATGTTATGTGAAGCGGAAATATGATAGCTTCAAGAGGTATAGCTAAAAGAATTCTAAAAAATATTAACTGATTTGTATATACAGTAAAAAAATGAAGTAGATGCATGGCTTGAGCTGTCTGGAGAAGTGTTTGAGAAGAAGAATGGACTGTCAGCATCATTGATAATAATAATAATATTAAAGTTCATGAGTTCCTGGTTTTCCACTTTCTGAGATCAGAAGTTCAACCTAAAATCTCAAGCTTTATGATTTTCTGTTTGTGTTTTCCCTTTTTTTTTTTTTTTTTTTTCCCATAAATTTCAGGATCATAAAAAAATGAACTAATAAAACTTAAAAATAATGCAAAATTTCCAGAAGATTTTGAGATCTGAAGGCAGCACACTCCTTCCCAAACTTTGTTTTTAAAAAAACAACCACCCTTGAAATCTTTTAACAAACCTTCTTGTTATAAGTGCTAGACTAGCTTCTAGAATGCAACTAGACAGCACTCCAGGCTAAAGTTACAAGGTGCTTGTGTACAGATAAAGAAAAAGAAGAGAGAAACTCTAAGAATATAACCACAAAGAGCTTAAAAGAAGAAGGGCCTTCAGCCTGCTGTGGAAGGACAGAATCTGTCTCAGAGAGAAGTTAATATATGTGTCATCTTGGAAGAGAAAAACTGCACATACAAGGATATAGAAATTGCATCATAATACTGATTTTACTTGAAATGAGGCCTTGACCTGCTATAACTGATAATTCTGCAAGTGTTGCCAAGGGGAGATCTGACTGTCTTCCTGAGTGTTTCCTAAAGAGCCATCAGAGAATGGAGATGTGAAGAAAAACATCCTGAAACGCTACTCATGTCTGTTGCACAGCAAGAAGAGTGATGTAAAACTACAGCTAAATTTGCCTTCAGCATCTGTTTCTCAGATCGTTCCTAAACCCAAGGTAATGCAGGGAATAAAGGCACTGATATTCAACAAAGGGGCTACCCTCGGCCCTGCTCACCCCTCTCTGCTCCAAGATGGATACATTATTTCTTAAATGAAACAAAAATAGGCTTGGATTATATGTGTGCTTTGTTACAACTGCTCCTTTTTCAATGGAAAGGCGAAGTCAAAAGGCTTGCTTAGTTTTTAGCCACTGTCAGAATGGGCCTGTCGGAAGAACAGTTGATCCTTGCCCCTTAAAATGTAAAGGATGTGATTATTCTGTCTGCAAATGAATAGCAGAAATAACTGCTGAAGTTAGTGAAGCCCAAAAGTAAGGAAAATGAGAACCACATCCTAAATGTCAGCGTGGTCTCTCTAGATTTTCAGTGTTGCTTGGCACTTCGACACTTTTTTATCTGAGGAATATAAAAGTCCAGTTCTTAATTCAATCTTGTAATACCCCTCTGAGATTGGTAAAATGCCCAGCTAAGGGAACTTGAATACAGACAGGTTAATATTTTACTGACAGTCATACATGGTCAGTAGCAGAAATGAAAGGCCCAAATGCCCATACCTGTGCTGTAAATGTAACAAGGAATTAGCAAATTCTTCTGTCCATTGTCAGCAGATTAGTGTATCTGTTCTTTAATGGAATGCATTGGCTATGCATCCTTTGGGGCTTAAATGGTCAGTAAATCAAACTGAGCTAAGGCTTGTTTTAAATAGATGTAGATTTCTAAAACAAATGACAGAATTCACTCAGAGAAGTGCATAATAACTCACGGATAGGTTGTTGTTTTGGAAAGAATAATCATCAAAATTCAAGAATTATTTTTACAGTGCTGTGTAGTAACAGTTACCACTCCCATACGATATTACATTTAATAGTAAGTCCCTGCTGGAACTGCAATACAGCTAATCCTTAAATTGCTTCTTTGTGGAAGATGGGCATTACTACATGTAGTTGCCATACAAAAAAACCCCAACCTGATGTCCATCTGGAAACTGGAAAAGAACAGGATCTAGGTCAAACCAATTTAAATTTTGACTGTCTCAAGTAAGGACATTAGAAGGAAAGTGAAACTAAAATGCTTTTCAACATTTGAGAATCTGTCATATAGGATTTTCAAAAAAGCTTGATGTAAACTCTTCAGCTGCAGTTAAGGACTTCTGGAAGTCTAGACGAATATAAAACCTGCATTGAATCCTGGTTAGTAGCATTTCCATAAATCATTAACTTCCAGCAATTAGAGAAAAAAACAGCAACATTCATATGAATTATTAAACCTGCAAGAATTCACACTTAGGGAACATCTTCAGCACTTTTTGTAACCAGCATGAATTATAAAAATGTGCTTATTGAATTTACAAGTGGCATAGAACAAGGAAGAATTTTGAATACCTTGGAGGAGAAGATTACAATTTGAAATGAACCTGCCAAATCGAGACATGACCATTTGAAATGAAACAGGATGTAACTCTAGGAATAAATTTGAGGATCTATAGTTAGATGAGAATAATTAACTTAATAACCATCTAATTATAGTGGGCAGGGCAGCTTATTAGACAGGGATTCTTTAGCAAAGCCTTGGTGTTTAGAGTGGGGCTCAGAAGCCACGTTAACAAAGCCATGCTGTTTGGAAAAAAAAAAAAAAAAAAAGGTGAATTTTATATTGAGATACACGTACAAATTCATTTTTGAGATATCGGAAGCAATCTTCCAGTTTCCTTCAGATGATATTATACAAGTTGCTGAATGATGTGGTAGCCCTCTATTCAACTTTGAACTCAGTTTGAGATGGGGGAATAAAGAACACTGATTTTGGAAACACAATCCTAAAGGAAAGACTGAATGAATTGTGGTAGGTTGTGGGGAGCTGATAAGTTTTCAAACATACAAAAGGCTGATGGTGAAAAAAAAAAGGAAAATAAATTCCCTGTGATTATTGCAGCCTAAAGGAAGAGTGTGGCCAGCAGGTTGAGGGAGGTCATCCTCCCCCTCTATTCTGCCCTAGTGAGGCCACATCTAGACTACTGTGTTCAGTTCTGGGGTCCCCAGTTCAAGAGAGGCAAAGAACTACTGAGGAGAGCCCAGTGGAGGGCAACGAAGATAACTGGGGGACTGCAGCATCTCTCTTATGAGGAAAGGTTGAGAGATCTGGAACTGTTTAGTCTAGAGAGGAAAAGACTGAAAGGCGATATTATCAATGTCTATACCTAAAGGTCAGGTGCAAGGAGGTTCATGCCAGACTTTCTTCAGTGGTGCCCAATGGCAGGAACACAGGAAGTTCCACCTGAACATGAGGAAAAAATTTAGTGCAAGGGTGACTGAGCACTGAACAGGCTGCCCAGAGTGGCTGTGGAGCCTCCTCCTCTGGAGACATTCAAAACCTGTCTGGATACGATTCTGTGTCAGCGTGTCCTGCTCTACCAGGGGGCTGAACTACATGATCTCTAGAGGTCCCTTCCAACTCTGATGATTCTGTGATTCTGTAATCCTAAAGCACAGTAAGAAAGATTCAGAATGGGCATTGAGAGGAGCTTTCTAACAGCAAGAAAGGAAAGTCTTCAGTAAGCTGGAGCAAAATCTGCAGTCTCCTCAGCGGAGAGACATATATATATCAGCAATGACACAGGCATAAGAAGGTGGCCGATTGATTTCTATAGAGCTGGTTCTATTCTGCTGAAATAAGTTACATTCCTTTGATATTTCACATGAACATCTGCAGTTTCCATTTTTCCTGATGCAGAGTGCCGTGCTTCCTTGCACTGCTTGATCTAACTCTCCACTCAGGCAAAGATGGGGAGGCTCTACCTGGACCGAATGGCTCTAACTATCAGATTCTCAATTTATAACTCACTTCTCAGTTACCAGAGTATCTGCATGTCATGCATTGGCTGAAGCAGATGTTAATTTTGAATGGGCTCCAACTTTCAGATGTGGATGTTTCAATCCAAAATAGAGAGAATGAGTTTGAACTTGATCAAGATGACACTTAGTTTTGCTTGAAGCTAAGAAGGGTGAAAAATTACGATCTAGAGCCATTTCATACACAAGTAGATCAAGCACGGTAAGTTGCATTGACAGAAACACCAAAATGTTAAGTCAAAGAATGTTTTAGCAGATAAATCGTGCCTCAAAACAATTTGATTGGAAAGAGCTGAGTGGACACACATGGTGCACACAAGCCTATATTCCTTGCAAATTATTTTTGGGTTTGCTGCTTCTTATAACTTAGGCTGAGAAATGTCTTTACACCAAAGTTTTAACTAACGTGAGATTTTTAGATTATCTTCTAGTTATTTTTCTCCATGATAGCTTAAAAAGTATATATATTGATCCTGAAGAAGTAGGCATGTGCTAGCTGATCCTAACATCAGTTATGAAGAGTTATAAAAGCTTACTGTAAATACATGCTCTGCTGCAAAAAGCCAACACCTTTTAAATATTCAAATTGTCCTTACTGCTTCAGAATGGCCTCTTATTTTTGTATGCCTCCACCTGTATGGACCAGAGGCTGAGTAACAGTAAGGAAAGATGAGGAGAGAAAGGAGGAGAAGAGAAGAGAAGAGAAGAGAAGAGAAGAGAAGAGAAGAGAAGAGAAGAGAAGAGGGAAAGGGTGAAGAATACTTCTAACTCCAGTAACTCATCTTTTTTTCAGGAGTTTTTGCATTTCGAGCTGCAGATCTAAGAGTTACAATTAACCTCAAAACATACAGGGAAAAATGTTGTTCTTAATCATATTTGTTCTGAAGTCAGTAAATTTATATCACTGCTAAAGACAGAAGAATTTGGACCCCAAATGTTTAGATGTTAATTTAAATTTTCCCCCATTACAGTGCTTGAAAAAAAACCAACCCCACAACTATTTTTGTTAGGCTTTATGGCATACACCAAATTAAAAAACAGAAGACCTCACTCTTACATTATTCCCAGAATTCTCAGTTAATCACTTGATAAAATTATATTTATTGTAGTCCAAGCTTTTAAAAAATTAAGCACCTAAGAGGTGCTTAACAATAATACACGTAGAAATTTGGGTGCCCTACGAATGCTGAATGAAGCAAGGCCAGAGTGTGTATGTCTTCCATTGTGCAAAACTGAATGTGTAGTTAAATTAAGAACAATAGGTATTCATAAATCAGCATGAGTGCCCATGAGAAACAAGTCTTCTAATTAAATAAGAAGAGAATAAGTGTTTCTTGTTCCGAGAATTGTTATTTGGTATTGAGGCAGAGTATATTGAGAGTTAGTAGGGAGACATTTTTGGTTACAAGAATTATTTGGTTATTTATCAAAATAAACAATCCCCTTCCTACACATTATTTAAGTTAATTTAAAAATAATTGCTTTAGAAGGAAATCAAATGCATGCTTTTAAAAAGTAAGCTTTAAAGTGCTTTTATAGAAAAATAAATATTTTTTATCAGAATAAAACAAAATTAAAAGTAGTATTTACCTGGACACCTGATATTTTATTCTGTTTTGCTTCTAAGCTAAAAGGAAAAAAAAACAAAGCAAAAAAAACCCAACAAAACCCTAAAGAACCCAAACTCCACAAAAAACCCCACACAAACAATAAAGAAAGACATAGGTTTTCTTGGAGAAAAAATTCTTCAGTGGTTTGAAAACAAACAAACAAACACCCCCCCAAACCAGCCAAACAACAAAAAACTACCCAAACAAACAGGGAAACAAAAACCACCCACAAAAACATAGCTGGACAATTTCTTTTCTGGGCAATAATTCAGAATTATAGTGGACCATTCAAAGTATTCAAATTATACTATTCAAAGCATTCACCACTCAGTGAGTACATGTGGCTTTAGAATGGCTTCATAATTTTCTGCCCCTGAAGCTTGATGTCTATAACATCACAAGTGCAGGGAGTCACACATTTTCCAATCATCTCACAGAGGGGAGACAGGAAGCAGCACATTAAAGTTCTCTAGCTTGGGTCCTGCAAACCCAACTTTTGTTCACCTGTTATGGTACTTTGCAGCTCCTCAAGTACAAAGAAGAACCTTGTAAGTTATACTTGGTAGTAAGGTCAGAACACATGAATTTCAAACAATGAGAACACTGACTTCACATTTACATTAACACCTTCAAAAATAAACCAAAGAAATTAAAACCAAAGTTCTTACTTGTCTACAAGTCCACTGCTAAAAAAGGTCAGCAGTTGACCATTGAATCACATTAATAACAGCCTGAAGTAACTACATGTTTCCTGTACAAAGTGTAAGGGTCACCAGCCTACGAATCAGATTCTTTCTCACAGTTAATCTAAATTCCCCTTTAAGTCACATAAATCTGTTGTGTAGACACACTTAAACACACTTGGGAGGCTTTGAAATTCTATCTCCAGTTTTACTTGAACTACCTGCACAATGTACATGTAAATTCTAGTTAATTTCCCTCTAAGTCCAAAGCAGGGAAATCCCATAAAGGCCTCATTTTGTATGAAGGTAAAACTATTTTGAGATTGTCCTCTATTGTATTTCCAAGATAATGATCATTAAGTGGCCAGGGCACTTTGCTTGCCTAACCAAGACAACATAAACTGAAAATATATAATGTATCTACGTGACACATCTGAAACCTTTTATACTCACAAAGGATGATTTGAATACATTTTGTCATGAGTAGTGTTTTAGCTTATGAAGGCACCTTTTAACTAGAAATGCTTTTTTAAATAGACCTAGTGGGTTTATGATTAGTATTATTCCACCCAAAGTGAGCCAGTTTCTAGACACACATCTTAGTCCTGAAAATATAGCCTAGAGATTCGTCAATAGAAGAAAGAGCTAGTACTTGAATAGTATGGGGTTGAAAGTCATCAAATGAAGAAAAAAAGTTAGGTTTTGAACAATCTGTGTTCAAGCCCTTGTCCCCTATTGAAGCTTTATGTGCCCCATTGGAATGTTGCATGCCTCAGTCTTGTACCTTAATTGTGTCCTTCAAACTCTGGTGTCAGCAACATGGAAATGAGGTAACTGGCATCGTACCAGCTCTTTCAGTCATTTAACTCTTGTCAAACTAAAACTATGATGGGATTTACAGAGCAAACTGCCTTCTATTGACACTGCAATGCAACAGGCTAAGATACTTACAAAAGTCTTACCCTAGGACTTCAGATCACAAAGTCCTGCTGGACCCCAACCTATGTCATAGCAGAGGTAAAGTTTTTAAACTATTCCCCTTCCCCAGTCACAGCTCTTGGAGCTGGAGATTCTTCTCCATTATCAGGTTATTTGCATCATTCTGTGTCAGTTTCTAGAATATGAAGTAATTTTAGTCATACATCCATGTGCTTTGGTAGATTTGTGTACACAGCACCGTTGCCACTACTATTTTGTATCTTCTAACATGAGGGAGGCTTTTCCCACAAGACTCCTTTTGAAGTGACCTCTCTAGAAAAAAAAAATATTACTTTTCAAGTGGTTCACCTTATTCCACACAAAAAAAATAGCTAAGGAAATCTTCCTGGCACTTCTTTATTTCTGGCTGTGGGAGATTTTGATGACACATCAAAAAGACAGAACCCAGAAGTACAAGGAGATACAAGCACAGTATTATTAGGTCCAGTTCCATAGTGATGAAAAACTTTTGTGAAGCTTGCCTGTCCAGGACATTGCATTTCCCTTGAGCTTCCAGGAACATAGAACAGTAATAGACCACACAGCCGTGACTATCAAGGACATTCTTGTCTTTTAAAGTCTTCACTATCCAGCCCTATAAACTACAGTATTTTCATGGCTGTTGTAAGACTGCAAGACTCTGCCTGCAGTATTTCTACAGAGTAAGCTCATAGCCCATGTGTGAGAATGTATGGAACAATTCATACAGAATTTTGTCATCAGATCAGAGGACACACATTGTCACTGCCATTGTACCCGACTCCAAACACAGGATGTTGGTCCCCTGAGCATGCAGCACCAACTAACAACATTTTACAAGGCAGAGGAAAGTAGTCTACAGAAACTGAAATTAACATGAGGGAAAAAATCCCAACAAAACACCAAACAAAAAACCGCACAACAAGCAAGCATAGCTAAATTGAAAACCCATTAAAATAAAAAGATTAGGAAGACATGACTATTTTTTCCCCCCATTGTTAAATGTAAACTAAGCTAATGGTCAAAAAGTCATGGAGGATGAGGGAGGGAAGTTGTGGATGATTGCTTCATTCTTTATTACGTCCCCTCTCCATCCTGGAGAGCTGGAACATCAGTGCAGTTCTCATGCCAGCTTCCAAGTAAACAACACGCACTTCCTGGCTATCTCTAATCTGGGCAGCAATGTGTGTGAAGGGAGAGTGATGAGTGATCTGTGGTTCTGACCAGGTATCCTGTTTTGACAAGAGTGTTTGTCCTTTACCCAACATATTGCAGAAGTTATTCTTGACATTTCTGTGCTATGGGGATTTTTTTGTTTTTTTGGGAAAGGCCTAATTAGGTCTTTTGGGAAAGATTTAATTTGGATTACTGAGAAGTTTAGAGGGCCAGAGGTAACAATTAAAAGGAAAAACAAAACCAAAAAAAGAATCTGCACTAATAAAATGGTTCCTGCGTTCAACATTTTAAAGTACAGTTATTCAAAATACTCTCTTTCCTCTAATTAATATTTATACTATCTATTACTTGACAGCCTGTGGTTTAAGAGCAAGTTTTAAATTTGCTTCTAAAAGTTTTTAGGAGCTAATGGAATTGTTTTAGCAGCTAGCTTACCTATCCATTCTGTGAGTAGAGTTGGTCAGAAATTATTTTCAGCAAAAGACTTCTACTTTGGAAAATACCCATTAAGCAACCCCCCTGACCAGTGGTACGTAAAGCTTCTAGTGAAGCTTTGCTGGCAACAGCAAAATTCTGAAACAAAATTAAAAATGAACAATGCACAGATGGTGTAATTAATTATCTGGTACCTGGAGGAGATTTGGTTCAAGGTCCATGTTTTAAAGAAGGACTTGATGTCTCCCAAGTGAGTCATCTGTTCTGTGGGCTCAAGAAAACTCTCTCATTTGACCCAGTGAGTCCTTAGATATACTGAGCTGAAGAGTGCTCACAAGGGAGCTTTAATAGTGGCTGAATGCAAGAGATTAGTGATTAGGTCATCCATCTGATATGTAGAAGATCTAAGTTGATGCTCCTCTTCTGCCAAATGCAGAGCAAAGATGTGAATTGGCAGTTCTATATCCCACCTACCTGACATATCCATGTACATACTGGGTTTTTCCTTAAGGGAAAAAAAATCCTATGGGCTTCATGAGAAATATTAACAAAATTGCCCTTTTACTTCCCAGACAGCTTTAATAAAACGTTTTCTACTATTATGAAGAACAGAAAAAAAAAAAGTTTACATTGTCGCTAATGTTTAAATGGTCTAGTCCTTTGCACACTGAAGACTTGCTGTATTTTATCTCTCTATGATCCCTTTGCACTAATAGCCAATTTCATTGGAACCCAGTTCACTGAGTACATTGAACATAACCATGCCAGTTGTGGCCCCAGTCCTAGATCAAAGAATGCTATGGTAAGCTTGTGACTGACTTCCATAAGAGGGCAATAGAAGCCTGTACTTCCTGGAAAAAAAAAAAAATCACTTGTCATTTATGAACCTAAATTATCTGACTTAAATCCATCATAGCTACATACTATGCTCATGATAAATAGCACTGGCAACATGCCAGAGAAAGAGGACACCAAAAGAAGAAAGGCTACTTGCACCAGAGACATTTGAAGGATTTAGACGAGCTCTGGGCTGAGACATTTAGGAAGCTAACAACTTGAAATATCTACTGCATCCAGTAGTTACAGAATTAAATCTTTCTCTACCTAATACATTTGATGACAAAAAGGATTAATTCACAATGGCTTTTGGGTAGCTACCAAACCTGTTTAAAATGTTCAACATTCAGAAAAGTATAATTCCCCAAAACAAACATGTCAAAACCAGCTAAAAATCTGTGAGATTTTGCATGGAGAAGAAAATTCTTCTTAAAGAAAATTCTTTGGAATTCTCAAACCTTTCTGCTGCAGCCAGAGGAAGGAAAACTGGACTCACACGTTCTCCTTACATTCCATCTGATTACACAGGGGTAACCTGCATGAATCTGCCTGATTATTTTAGCATTCTAGAGTTTCGTCAGACAACACCCCTTGCATGCAGAATTTCACAAATCCAAATATCTGTGAAAATTACGGAGTTACTAGGAATTTCCTCTTTGCCATACGTTTCTAATGTATTAATAATAATGATTTTTTTTTTTTGAGAATTAAATATCCATCAACCTATTTTCTACCAGTTCATTTCTATATTTGAATAAAGGCAATCCAGAGGTACAAATTCTCATTACACAATAGCAAACAGGACATTTCATGGAGGAATATGCAGTAAATATAGGAACTGATATTGTTCTTTTATAATATTGGGAACCCAGTGAGACAGTGAACTTAGAGTAGACCTCATTAAACAACACTAATTTTCTATTACTTTTTAAGACAGAATTCAAGTTCCCTGAAATGTTTTTATGGATAGTGGTTCCAGGAGCCATTCTGAGTATAATACTTAAATAAGGACCACTGGAGGGAACTAGTTAAAAGGATTTACTATGAACTGAATATATTAGAAATAATGAATCATTACAAGCTCATGCTTTAGAATGCTAAATCCTCATTTTAGTTAAATATACTGGAGCTGCACAGGAATGATCTTGGAGGGTAATGAAAAGCAAAATAATGACAGATTAGCCAGTTCACTAACTTCACTGATTAAAATCTTTCTCCATAATGAGCAAGTCAAATTAAATGGAGGTGTTCAGTAAAAATATAAAATATACTTTTCTGTTGAAACTTTTAATATTTCAGTAAATTTAGCTAACAGATTTCAGATCCAAAGACCAAAAATATAACCCGAAGTCTCTCCCTACATTTTACTTGGGATATGATGATGTTCCAGTGACAAAGGCTAAATGAGTTCAACATACAACACTCACAAAACAGCATTTCTCAAACTGTGACTACATGACAAGATTTACAGTTAATTCCATGGCTGAAACAAACAGTAGAGAAAGAGAGGAATTTTAATCAGGTAAAGCTTCCATGAGTTAACTTTGCAGTGTTCTGGGAACAGCACCTTGCACACACAGAGAACAAAAATTCCAGTTTTGGTACTACGCTAAGTATTACTTTTTTAAAAGTCTCTGTTCAACTTATACAATGCAGCTAATTAACTCATTTAGGAAGAACCATCAACATCCCAGTTCCCATTGGAGGAAGATATGTTCCAAGATAATGCGAAGTCACATTCTCTCACGACTCATATATTTGCCTGCCTGCACAATCCACCTGGTAAGATTCATAAAACTAGTGACCCCAGTGCATTCTTTTTTATTCCACAGCCCAAACCCAGCCATATTTAATTTCATTTATGCTGCTGACAGTTTGAATAAATTTACTGGCTAGCACCCTGACACTTCTTAAGTCAAGGACAAATCTCCCATTTACTTCATTGAGATGAGGAGTTCTCTCTAAATTCCGTGGAGCTGCACCAATTCATCTCAATGCTATCAGCTTAGTGTCTAGTCTTTTATATCCAGGGGTTACAGCATAAATAAGGCGACAATTAGAGATGTAAAGCAAGTTTAGTATCAATCTTCAAGTACAATGTGTCAGCCTTGGAAAACAGAAATGTGAATCTCAAATTATGGAAGTAGACATGCCAAAGGGAATATCTAACACCTCACTAATGGAAAAAGTGAATGTTAGATGGTAGGCATAATTGGGAAAGTACAACAACACTTGAAGCTGTGTGACTGATTTATATACAGCATAACTTCAAATATGTTCAACTGTTATTTCCCTTCTGTGGTCTTTAACAGGAAAGCTTTGGTTATTTTTCCAGGGGTTTCTCTCAAATAGTGACAGATACGTGGAGAAGGTTTTCTAGATACTCTGTTTTTGAAAACTCTTTTGTCACCATCTTTTCTTAAAAATGAAAGTCTGGAAAAATTACACAAAACTTTATTTTCCCTTAACTGTTATAGTTGTAGTAATAATCTGGGATTATTTTAGGACTCAGAGTCGACAGAGAGTAAGTTAGCTTAGAAAGGGAGCCAAAGCAATCCAGTGCCTCTTTGTTAGCAAAGCTGAAAATCTGAAATCTTGCTTACATCAAGCTTATCCAAAAAGAGTAATAACTCCTGCTTGCTAGGAGTGCTCCAGCTTTTAATGAGTTTCAAAAGCATAGCACCCCCAAAATTTTTACTACCTAGGAAGATTCATGGTTAGACTTGATCAACCTAACGGTCTGATCAAACCAGCATAATTCTATGATTCTATATGATTCTGTTCCTTAGAAAGTTTGTTTTAGGCTGTTATCTAAAAGGCTAGTTTCTGATCCTGGGACATATACAAAATTTTTTGATTTTTAGATGATGACTCGAACTGCTTGCATGCAGGATAAGGTCAGGTTTCTTTCAGCCTCATCTTTATACAGATCCATCCGGCATAGGCAGTGTGGTTGTATTGCCTCCAACACCAGGCAGTACATGGGCAAGAGAGGCAGGAAACTTCACTAGCTGAATATTGTATTTGAGGTGGTCAGGAGTCTTCATTATGGCTAACTGCTATTGCAAACCAACCTGGAAGAAATCTCAATCAAAAAACATGAACAGGGGTGGATATTTCTAAGACAAAGTGCACTTCAAAGACCCTTTTCTCAGAACTGACTTAAAAGGCTACAACAAGATCTTTTTTTTTCCATTTGTTAAAGAAATCCATAAACTTATATATCTTACCTGGAACACTTTTTGTTTTGCTTTATTTTCTGCATGCTGGCAAACAAATATAAATGAGAAACTAAAAGCCAACTTCTAATTAAAAAAAAAAATGTTAGATATGAGTGAACCATGAGTTTGGCTTGGCCTTTTTGCATAAAAGTATGTTACTGAAATGCACTGTGGAAAAGAGTTGTAATTAGTAGGAAAAAGTAGAGGTAAACACATTTTAGCTGTAAACTGAAGTATGCATCTTCAAGAGCTTAGATTCAATTTCTCAGTGGAAATGAGCTCAAAAAAGAAAGAAATCTCAATCTACCTAAGAAGACTTGTTTCATAACACAGAGCCCAGTCGTCATAATACTAAAGGTAATTTGGAGAGGAAAAGCCGTGTGAACTTTACAGGTAGACTAGCAAGGAACTAAAAATCCTCAAGTGCAGATAAAACAATGCCTATCTATACTCTCTCTAATAGCAACACATAAATCTGTCTCATTTAATGAAAAAAAAAAATTATAATTTTTATCTGGGAAATCAGTGCCTTCCTGTTACATTCTTAATGGTTTCATTTTTTACTTCTTTCTTTAGTGCCCTGGAGTCTTCCTTTTCTCTTGTATAGTTTCCTTTCTGTACAAAGCCTGGTGATTTGCAGGTTATATTTATATTTCCAGTCTGCACTCCCACAGAGCTTGGTATGTATTTTTTGTCATCTATTGGATGGTATGTGTGAAAACCGTTCCAGTGCCCTCTAGTGAGTGAAACTCACAGTAAATCGAGCATTTCATGAACCCAGTAACAGCAATAACAGGGATGTGATGTGTTGTGGGCATCAAGGTTTCCCATTTTAACTTTTAATTTCCCAGTTGCTGTGAACCATGGAACATCTCACAAGCAACACAGAACCTACAAGCTCTGGAGTAGGAACCATCAGCCTAGTGTAGAGTAGAAGATACTGACAGGAAACCATACATATTTACTACTTGGTCCATCTTATAACTAACAGCTTAATAAATAAATAACAATAATCTATAAATAATTTATTGCATTCTTAATAAAGTAATTTCTGCTACTTCCATTACTCTGTTCAAGAAAATAATGTTAGACAAGTGAAGTAGTAGTGAAGTTTACATTTGATTGTAAAAATGATGTTCTTTGAATCAATTCAGATCTTGAGCACTTGAATTATGTAGCTAAACCAAAAGCTTACAACTTCTTTGACAGAATGTACTATTTATTTTTCAATTTATTGGTTTATTAATCTAGAAGCAATGGAGAACCTTATAGCATAATATATGTACGTATTAAACCAACACAGCTTGGTAAAACACATACAAATTTTTAGCAGTAAAGTATGAAGAATAAATGAGTAAGTTTACTTTTATATTTCAACCATTTACAACAATTGAAACTTGGCAATGAGACATGACAGTATATTTTTAATTTTAGGCCATAAGTAACCTTTTTCATCTAAACATTGAGTCAACTAGGGGCAACAAGCCATATCACAGGGATTTTTTGGCTCCCTAGAAAATAACCTGGTATGTGGGTTGGTATCATAAAAGCAATCTGATCCAGGAATGAGTTATCTACTGAATATACAGGTCTAAAGGACATAGTAAAATTAGTCAACCTGCCTGCACCAGCATGTAACCTACCTAAAGGTGTCCCACTCCTTTACAGACTATTGCTCAAAACAAAAAGTCACACTATACTGAAATAGCCAGGAAAACCATACATATTTAGGGCTCTCTGGCAGTTATTTTATACCAGGCTAGGTTTGATTATGCTTAGAGATATTAGAGCCAGCTCAAATTCTGCGAACCTTGAAGAGCAAAGGAAGTAAGAAAAATCCAAGAAAGGCAAATTCTGGGGGTTTCATACTGGTAAGCTATTCTTCTGAATACACGTGGAGGCCCTGGTATTGTCACAGACTAAACACTGCTAAGAAAGGCCCAGTGCTTTAATTCAAGTATCCCACTGTGCAAACTTTTCCTGGAGTAGTTGGGTAGTAATTTGTGAGGCAGGATAATCACTTTTACAAGGTATTTCTTTATTTTATATATTTTTTTATTCCCATATAATTAGGAAGAATTTTTTTCACAGTGAGGGTGACAGAGCACTGGCACAGGCTGCCCAGGGAGGTTGTGGAGTCTCCTTCCCTGGAGATATTCAAAGCCCACCTGGGTGTATTCCTGTGTGACCTGCTATAGGTGACGCTGCTCTGGCAGGGGGCTTGGGCTTGATGATTTTTTGAGGTCCCTTCCAACCCCTGACTTTCTATGATTTCATGATTCTATGATGTTGCAAAACATCTGCCTTCATTTACACAAGGATGGGTATTTATTGTTCACTTCACTTTTCCTGTGTCATAACAATATATACCCATCATTGTGTGAATGTCCTTAAAAACATTTTCAGTGTACGCTTCAGTCAACCCAGAAAGCTGAGCAAAGAAATGCAAGCAGCCAGAGTGGCATGCTTAAAATTATAGTGGTCAAAAAGTTTCAATGTGTCTTAGGAGAAAACGAATTTGTTCAAAGCCAATAACACAACACGACAACAGATTCTCTACAGGTGTGATGTCTTATTACTAGTGGTCTGAAATGCTGTTACTTCCCCTGCTTTTAACTTAAACTTTTCAAACTGAAAACCTTTAATCTCATAACATTTTATTCCATAATGTTCTTCACTCTATTTTCCCTTGTCAGCAGCCCCCTTAAAAGATTGAAAAAGCATTATTCTTTTCTTGGTGTTGTAATTTTTCTTTTCTTGTCCTCCCTCCCCACAATATGTAAGACAACAACAACAACAACAACAAGAAAAAAAAAAAAAAAGTCATAATTCAGTTCCTGAAAATAAATAAAATTCAAACTTAAGTTTGAAAAATGAACCCTAAGAACACACAAAACTTCCACCCTGGTGTTCAAGGGTCTACCTTTCAAAAAAAATCTGGAAGACTGGGCTTTAATGGGGATGTTTCATTGTTGCTACAATTGAGCAGGATTTTTTATTGTGGCTTTATTTTTCAATTTTGCCTTAGAGAAACTCTTAAAATGCTTTCTATCCCTCTTGAAGGTCTCAAAAACAATCTTTCAGCACTACCAATTTCCCTCTAGCAGCAGGAGAAGTTTGCCTGCCAGCAAGTCAGTTCTTTGTCAGAATGAAGAGCTGCTCATCAGTAAATGCAACATCTTCAAACACTGCATTTCAGTTTCTGCAGTAATAACATAGCCCTACCATTGACTTGAAAATAATTAGGCAGCAGTATCATTGGTATTTTTTTCACTGCCAACACAGCTCTTCAAAGCAATAATTCGTCTCTCTTCGGGAGCATCAAGCTCTTCAATTGAATAATGATGGATTTGAGCAAATACCAGTCTCAGCAGCAAGATTCCTGCCATGGAAAACATGTAATCCAGTGTTCTTATGCAGTAATCTAGTATTTTTAGAACTACAATCAAGCCCTCCATAAAAGTGATATAATTGTGTGCAATTAAAGCAAAGCAGCTGAGATCTCAGCTTCTGAGACCAGTGTTTTCCTTTCAACATACACTTTAAACCAGTCAGCAATTCCAAAACTTCCTACATGCTAGTACCATGTTCACACATCCCAAAAAAATTCAGCAACCTGTTTTCTCTTTCAGCATTGAGAGTAGAGCAGGCCAACACTGTCCTTTTTGTATGTCCTTTATGCATGACAATCCTCCAAACTGAGCTGCTGAGCTCCAAAATTCAGTCTTCTGAACAACCCATCCAAGCCCCAAACACACATAAAAGTCTTGAAGCATGTTGTATGGCCCCAGTCCAGAACTCTGATTTACACTGCTACAGAAAACAACAACAACAAAAAAACCCTCTCAAAACACATTGATTCAAATGCAGGCTCTGGAAATATTTAGCCTTTATTCTCAGCAGTCTTCCCACACACCCCCATACAAGCACTAGAAGAGAACAGAGAAGGCTTAGGGGAGACCTTATTACAATGTTCCAGTACTTAAAAGGAATCTATAAAGAAGATGGAGACTCCCTGTTTACAAGGAGTCATGCAGACCAGATGATGGGCAATGGGCACAAGCTGCTCCTGGGGAGATTCTGTTTGAATACGAGTGGAAAATTTTTTACTATGAGGACAATCAGACACTGGAATGATCTCCCAGGGAAAGTGTTGGATTTCCCCACTTTGGCAAGTCTCAGATCAACAGGGTGCTGGGATATTGCATATAAACAATAATATTAGAAGGGTTGGATGAGATGATCCTTGAGGTGTCTTCCAACCTAATGTCCTATGATTCACTATTTTTGCACATGGGTATAGGATCAATACGGTGTATTTGTGCTTCAGCAGGACTAAACAACATGCATTCTACAAGCCTGCAGCAATACTCCCAAGAATTTAGGAATCACTGGGAAGAAATAAAAGCCTTTACTAGAGCCAAACCTGATTTGATGGAAAAATGATGGTGAAAAGCAACATCTGGAAGGGAACAGTAACAGACTTTTCACGGACATGGTCAGATTGCTCAGTTTGGATGGCTGTCTTATGCAGTAGCAGTCAATTTCTGATCTAGTGGAGGAAGCTAGGAAGCAGGTGAGGGTCATGGAGTAGACATATAAGATAAGCCTGGGAACAGGACCAGAAAAATTTAAGATCTTCATTGGTGCTATGGTCAGAAGTAATTTTCTCTAATGAGTTACTCCAAATCCACTTTTTTTGTTTGAAGAGGGCAAATTTTCTTGCTGGAGAGTTAATCAAAACCACCATACAAAGTAGCTAGGTATTTTGCTGACATCTGTTTTTTAAAAAAAATCAGTCAAGGCTGTGTGTTTATGTATGCAAATCTCTAAATCAACAGTTGATTTCCCAATTAAGCTAACTGGGAGCAGTAAATAAGACTGTAATCGGCAGCCTGTGACAGTGTAATAGAGAGTCTTTTTCCACTAAGTAAATAAGCAAATTGTGGTTTCTTTTACTATAAAAGGTTTTGGCTTGATTTGGAAATAAACCTCTTGTACCTCTGTGCCAAGAAAAAGTGTCCTTTGAAGCTATCTGTAACTATAAACATCAAGCATTATCAGTCTTAGAAGCAGAGATTGAGACTTGCTGTTAATTTCATTCAGTAGAGCTACTTAGAAGATATTTAGCTGAAAGTAAAATTACTATCCTGGCCCAAATTTGTCCTGGTCCAGGCCAAAGTGAAAACTCCAGACAGACTGCACCCTTTATAAAAATGAAAGAGCTCTTAAATAAGCACTGACAAACACTCCTTGAAACAGGGTTCTCTCTCAGATCTACTTTTCTGTATGACCCTCCTACTTCATGATCTCTGTGCCTAAAAGCCCCTTGTCCTCTCCACTTCCCTGCTGATGAACAGATCACTAAGTTCTCTTCCTCACAATGTCTAAGAGCAAGTTCTCCCCTTTCCTTTATCTTGAGACTTTGCTCTCATCTGTTCTTACATCAGTTCCTCAACATATTTCCTGCCCCCCTTCTCACCCCCACACAAAATTTATCAGTTTTAAATACCCATGGTTTGGAGAAAAAAAAAAAAAAAAAGAATCTTAATGTTCTGTCTACATGTTCACAGGTTTTTTCTCCTTGTCTGAGCCCTTCATGTGCCTCCTCAACACATACAACATAGAAAAAGCTTAATTAGGATGGTATTCATTTCTTCACCTTGCTTCCTGGTAAGCAGAGCTGGGCAGAAAATTTTCTTATAAGACCTAATCACCAACAAGAATGTTGATTGAAAAGATCTGTCCCAGTCAGGACACAACAGGGATTAATCCCTTGTTTCTCCAACACGTTACCAGAAAAGCAGTACTTCTGACAGTACTGATTCATGAGTAGCAATGTTTTTGTCTGACACAGCCACTGAAGGTACCTCACTCCATTCATTCCTTCGTACTCTGATACATCAAAACAGAAGTTCATATGCATTGATTCATCATAAGATGCTGTGTGGGGAACTGATGCTGCCTCATGAATTAATTCATGAGTAGTGTTGCTATCCATTTAGGACTGCCTATTTAGTCAGTGGTTACCACCTATACTTTCATGAATAATACCCGAGAAAGAAATTCTCTTTTGCATGTCTTGCGAGTAGTTGTTCTTGCTCTTTTTCAGTTTACATTGAACTCTAGCCCTCACCTCATACAAAGCAGTAAGGAAAATTCTATATACTAAGAAAGATTAACAGAAACTGTAGATCAGTCCTTTCCTCAGTCTGTCATAAATGATTCTTAATTATACTAAAAATGGAGCAACTGTTTAATTGATGAACAGCTCAGAAGCTTGGGACTATGCATGCTTGCTGTAAGCAAAACAGAAAAATAAACAGACAAGAGTGTCATAACAACAGGAAAATATGACAAAAATGATTCCAACCACCACAAGCTAAACATTGTGATACCATTCATTCCACCCACAACTCAGTAAACCCAATGTTAAATAAATACAGAAATGGCAGATTCACTTGGACTCAACTCGTTTGATGGTTCTGAAATGAGTTGTGCAAGAAAGTGTATGGAACTCTGGATTCACAAAATGCAAGCTGCCATTCATTTTCATGCAGTAGTGACTAATGAGGATGCAGGTGGGGGAGAGTCTGGGAAATATTAACAGAAAGAAAAACTACGTTCCTAAAAATACAGCAGGTTTCAATTCTGAGTTTATTTTTTTTATGGCAAATTACATAGCTTACCTTATTAAGATTCTGTCTATGTAAAACAAGGCAGAAAACCATCAGGATATACCCAGCTGCAGAAGATACATATCCCATCTTTCTCATTTGCTCAGTAACTCAAAGATTACTTTCCACTTAAGCAAGCTTCTGTTGTTTCCTCACATACTTGCCTTCTTCCATTAACATTTTACACTAATTGCTGTTAAACTCAAAGCTTTCTTTTTAAGAAATCAGAACTGGAAACCAAGGTTTCTGAACTAAATTTGTGTCAGATTACGTACAGAATATTTCATACTTCAGAAGTAAAATCATGAGCTACCATTTGGTTGCTTATAGGAGTAAAGGAGTGGGGTTTTTCCTATTCTAATTAACTGCTCCTTCTATTTCTTAAGTATTATCAGAACAATCTTGCTAATAATGAGTTCTTGTAAGTACTTTATACCGACTTCAGAAAATACACATAAAAAGAAATAAAATTGTCTGTTAACAACCCACTTTTTGATGAGCAAATGTTTATAGCCACTACAATTTACATAACTCATAAATTACTTTTTTTGTCTTCAGGTACCTGTCCAATTCACAACAGCCTTATGGTCTTCCTTTTGCTACCTTTTTAGTGCACTGCACTACACTACATTGGATTTCACTTCAATTATTCAGTTTTACTATGACTGGCACTTAATCAGATTATTTATAAATGTAAGATAAACCAATCAAGACTTTGCCAAAACCTTATCTGACAGCTACAGGTCAGTTTACCTTACACTGGTGCAGATTAAGCACAATACATGGTTTTGATCTATATTTCCTTACCTAAACAAAATTTAGCTCAAAGAGAGTAGATTTACACTCACAATCTATCTCAATTTTGTCAAATTCTATTCAGAGAAAAACATCTCTTTACAGCCTAGACAGTAGAAATTAGAAAAAGAATTAAGAGACTAATGGAAAACACATTCATTAGCCTGAAAAAAATGTGAGTGTTCTAGACAAAATTAGCGTATCAGAGAAGCATGAAGAATTAATCTCCCAACACATTTTCACGGAAGTATTTGGAGCACAGTAGCAAAATAAAGCAAAGCGAAGCAAGATATTAAGTCTAGAAGGTACTGAAGAACAAAAAAACCCTAAACAGTTAATATATTTTCTGGTAAAACAGAACATTTAAACTATTCCATTTCAGATAGCCATTTTGTTATTCTATTTATTTTTTTTTCTGGTAAAATAAAACAAGCTGGATAGAAAGACAGCAGTAAAATTTCAGTTTAAATACCTTACAAATTCCAAACAATGTGTACCACAGATATTCATTTTACACAGACAAATCAAAACAAATCCTTTTCTGAAAGAATAAGGCGATCATTTTTCAGAGAAGGTGACTTGTTCTCAGTTGTAAGGTGCACAGCACTCATACTTTTCTGACTCACATTAAGGCGGACCCCGGAAAAGCTTATGAAGTGCTTCCACTAGTGAGTGACTCATTTATTCATCACTGTAAACCCTGATGCTAATCAGGATAAACATGAAAGTTCTGTAAAATGCCCTGAAGTTGCAGTTAGTCAGAAGAAGGGGAAAACAAAATCTTGACAGCTTTTCCCTGGAACAGTGCTGAGGTTATCACTGGTGATTCATCACCAGCTCTTTAATGCTATGAGTGCAGAGAAAGTGCAGTAGTGAGACTGACTTTCTACATAAAATGACAAGCAATTGAGAAGAGGCACTGAAACTGCAGTGCACTCTGCTGCATTTGCATATACTAACCAGAACATGGACCAGCAGATTAATAGGATTGTTGGCAACAAGGAATTCCAGCTATTTCTAAGCCAACACATAATTTTTAACACTGATCGCTATCTTAGAAAGTGAATTTGTTCCTCCAAAAGCAGAGTGCTTTCAGTTCCTGCTAAAGAAAATTTTAAAGGCAAATGACCTTAACTCCAGCAATCTCTGTGGCCTCAGAATCTGCCTGTGGAGAATTAGCACTGCTGTTATTTGTTATTCAAGGATAGCACTTCACTGTGTATAAAGCATAAAAAACACAGAAAAGATGGGATCTGTCTAAAACAGCTTGCAATCCAGACTGAAAAAAATGAAATTGGAGCCAGGAATGATAAACAGCTGTCTATCCAGGAAAACAGATGACAGGGAAAGATACTGAAAGGATTTAAGTCACACGTTCTGAAACTCACACATGAAATCACCAAGCAAAAGTCCCATCTGCTACTCAACTGCTCTAGACATCGAGTTACCTAGAACAAATAAGGGACACAGTAATGTGCAACTAAAAAACCTGCAGCAATTCAGTTAGATATGCACCCCTTCAAAATATATACCAAATTCATGCTCGAGTATTGAGACCCTTATAAATGACCAGCAACCAAAATAATAACCAAACAGCTTCAAGATGTAAGGGCAGCTTTCTAGAGAAAGCCAGCAGGAAACACTATGCCTAGGATCTATCTGAAATCCTGAATCTCTTTGAGACTTAAAGTCTTGAGACAGAGCTCAGGCAGATCCTGAACTGCCTCAGAATTAAATTCTCTCCTAAGACTAGATGCTTACAAAGATTTTTTTTTCCAGGAGGTGAGCAGAGCTCACTTTTGAGTATGCAGCTGGTGAAATAGCTAAATAGTGTCAGCTCTCCTGTTTCAAATGGCAGTCACATTTAGTAATTCTTGCATTCACACAAAACTTCTGGGCTCCTAAAAAAGCATCTAGCTGAAGTGTGCATAAAATAGCAAGGCATACCTCACCATTTTGCTGGCTACCGTGTTCCTGTGAAGGTATTTATGTCAATCCTAGGGCCAGGAGAGAAGCATAAAGGTCTGACAGGTTGCTTACTTGCCTCCCAAAGCTTTTGTGTGTTTCAACTGTGGAAAAGAGAATTTCTGGAAGAATCCAGGAGTGTTCATGTTCACCTGAATCCCCTAGGTATGGACACATTCACTCACACCCCTCCTTATGCAGCTCACTGACTATTTTGTGGGGGGTTTCCCCACTTGCTGATCTACAAGCAATATCATCCCTTCCCTTTGAGAATAGATCTTATTTTTCTCTCCTGAAGAAAAAAAAGAAAGACATAGAAACAAAGATTCTTAAGCAGTACATTAGCATTCTCTGTTGAACTGTTCCTTCACTGCTCTGTCCCTAATGCTGATTAATGTTAATGGGACTTTCTGTGAAAGCACAAAGGGGATCCAAGGCCACTATTTTGTGCTCAGAATTGCAGGGTCCCAGTTTCCTGAGAGTCTTTCCTGCTGTAGGAAACAGTGTGGCTCTCAGGAGAAAGCTCTGAGTCAATGTTGAATCACTGCCCAACATGATGTGAGAGGGCAGGAGTGTGTGTGCTGTTTTTGTTTTGCTTTTTTAAAAAATAAGAATATAAGCATAAAATTATAACCACAACCATTTTAAGGATCGGACACCCCAAGGTGCTTTTCACTCAATTACCCACGATGGTTGCATTCCTAAGGCCATTACAAACAGATACAATATCCTGCCTTCAGTATAGTATTGCCTTAACAACTTAATAGCTTCATATCCTACTGGGGAGATAACATATTTCAGCAGTGGATAGGAACAGCAGGAGGGGAAGAGTGACCTTGTGCTTCAGTATTAGAGGTTTAAAAGATCTAGATTTGAGTTCTGAAGTGAGAAGAGCAAACAGCTTTGGTGAAGTTGGCTCAGTTGTAACTGCAGCGGTAGTGGATCAAGGGTTGGGCTTGATGATCTCTGAGGTCCCTTCCAACCCAGCCAATTCTATGATTCTATAAAGGAGACATTTTGTGCCTAAACATCAGCCACATCAAAACTGTAATCCTTAAAACCATGATCTCCACCAGGCCTATCCTCCAAGCTTCCTGGAAAGGTTAATTCTCTGAAGACCCCAAATACATAATGCACTACAGAGAACACTGACGCTGCCTATAGAAGAGAAGTGGAGAATTTTGTTTCTTTTTTTAATGTCTGCAATAAACCATAGAATCATAGAATGGTTTGGGTTGGAAGGGACCTTAAAGCTCATCTAATTCCAACTCTCCTGCCATGGGCAGGAGATACTTTCTACTAATCAGGCTGCCCAAAGCCCCATCCAAGACAAAGGCTTTAGAGTTCCAGGTCTTGTTCCAAAGTCAGCACATGTACTTCATCCAATAGCTTTTTATTTAAACCATAAACCCTCTCCAAATAGTAACCTAAACCCAGTCCTTTTCTATTCCTTTATGAGTCTCAAAAAAGTAGACCAAACATCTTGTTCCCTTTCTTTGGGCCAGTGAATCTGCAACAAATTCACATTAAGTGGAACAGTGTCAATAAAAAGGAGGAGAGTATGGCTAATAGGAAGTGATCACTTTTGGAAGACTTAGGTGTCTTCACTCATCAGGTGAAGACAAGAATCAGTCTCTGTCTCCTCCATCTTTTATCTGTGTTCTAGACAGTTTGAGTTTGTCCAACTGCAAGTGTTGCCTTCCTACACCCAAAAAAAGACAATGATTCACGCTCTTTTTCTGGCAGATAGGTTGCAGGCAAGCTGCCATTAAAAAGAAGATATTGGGAGCTGCATTTCACAGAGAAGTAGTGTTTTTTTCTTAGAGTTATATAGGTGGAGAGGGTAGGGCTTAGGATTTAACACAGTAGTGATTTGCATTGTGCTATTAGGTGAAATATGCAACTCCCTGTTGAACTTTCTGGTTCCTAAAGTTCTCCTGAGGCATCCAGTCTTCCCCAGGAAGTTTGCCAGGCGCAAGAAGGAACCTAGATGACAGCTTGTAACTCTCAGCCTGCCTTCTGCTGGAGAAAAAAACACATGGGCTGTGCTTTATCAAAGGCCTGCAGCAAAACCATGACTGAATTCTTAGTTTGTGAAATGCTCAAAGGCTGCTTCAGGACAAAGAATTATATAAAGCACAAGACACTGTTGGTCTAATTTCCACACCAGTAAGTCAATGACAGCAGGAAGAGGTTCCAGATAACTAGACAACCTGTATGAGACAGAATGGGTAATACCACTCTAAGCAGTTTTGGCCTGTGACTTAACATGGTATCTGTACTTTATGTTAAAGCTCTCTCCTGTTTTGTGGTCCATGTCCTAAAGAGCTGAGGGTGTGCATTCACTGTCCTGAGCCAGGCATTGCCTCCCCTTCTTAGTTCTTCTATCTGGCTGGCATCCTTCTTCTGAATCCATGGCACAGGAAGACTAGACGCAAATTGAAAATCCAGAAATAGTAGAGAGTGAAACTGAAGCCTGTTGCTTTGAATTTTACAGTGGTCAAATGTGGGATCTTTTAAAAAGTGAAGAAGAGAGCTCGTTTATTAGTCCTATCTCTTTCAGACTTGTATGTCACATCCTTTTTAAAACAGACTTTCTCCTCGAGCAAATAGACTGGCCAAATTAGCAGTGATTAGTAAGGGGCTCTAGATGTCAATTTGCAAGCCCAGAACATATATCACTATCATTTTATATGAAATGTTTCCAAAGCTTTTGAATATAAAGAATCTCTAGAGCTGGAATTTCAACAGTGGTCTGTGGATTTTACTAAAAATGGCCTGGACAAGCTGTACTACTATCAAAATAGATAATTCCTCTTCATGCCTAGGACTGGGATATAAAAAATTAAAAACCAATAATGCCAAGACAGAAATTACTTTCTGAAGCCCTAAAAAATTAAGTCACTGACAGTGATACTAGCTGCTATTAAAAAGCCAGGGCATACACTGAAATGGGAATTGAAATAACAGCAAACATGATTTAAATCTGAATGCATGAAAATTCTGAGATAATCCTAAATGATATCTTAATGACTTGATGAATGAGTGCAATTACTAAAAGCTACTGTAAACTATAAATATGCATGTCTGCAACAAAATACACTTGTTCTATTGTATTCTTGTATTAGTCTATAAAATGACTTTACCTGTTAAGGAAAACAGAGATTTCAACCCTAGAGAGAAACTAAAAAACCCTAATTAAAATAACCCTAGAATAAATCTGATGCAAATACAACAACTTCAAAAGTGAATGCATCTAGCAAAACATGAAAGCAGCTTCTTAATACAAATAACTATTTTTGAAAAAACTCCTTTTTACCTAGGATGAATGCAGACTGTGACCCTGTGAAGCAGGGCAGTGAAAAGTCATTGTCTCAGGCCTATTGAATCAAGTTTTAAAGCAATACAAGTTCTCACACATATCATAGAATCATAGAATCACAGAATTGGCTGGGTTGGAAGGGACCTCAGAGATCATCAAGTCCAACCCTTGATCCACTACTATATGAACTATAAAGCACTTCAAACATTTATAAGGCCCACGTTGCCATATCCATAACTACCAAGGAGACACTCTTTAGAAAAGAAAAAAATACAGAAAAGGGTGAACAAAAGGTCTTGTCCACCAGGCAGAAAACAGACAAAATGTTTAGCTTCTGTGTAGGCGCTCTGGCTCGGGACAGTGCCACCCTGGTAGCAGGTGTTTTTGCTGTTACCATACAGCAGTATGTGTTTTGCCACAGAAGTTAAGGTGTGGTTTTTAGAAGCTTGGAATATGTACTCTGGGTTTTTCAGTGTTTAGTGGGCTGAAAAACAGAGGAAAAAGCATATTAGAAGTCAGAGGGATATGTTTGTCACACCTCTTCAATCCAGTGTTCTTGTGAGATATTAACTACACTTCATTTCAACTTTGCACTTCTGAATTAGGACGCTTTATTCACAAATCTAGATATGCAGAACAGAGGCCTGACATACAACTTCAAGGTGTTGCTTAGGGAAAGCCTGACCCTTCTCATGGCATTTTATTTATTTACTCATTTTTCACTGTCACTATCACTTTCTTCTGCTTGGAGATAGGCAAATGCATTATTTCCCACTAACATTTGTCTCTAATTGCCTGCCCCTTTTATTAAGTTGCAGTTTTCTCTCTTAATAAGCTCTGAAGTCATTTGTTGTGAAAGCAGTTTTGCCCACCCTGCAAAATGGGAGCCGTGGTTTTATGAATTCCACCTGTTTCACTGGGTGCCTTTTTGGCATTAAGTGTCTACAGCAATAAATCACTTTTTCTATAACAACTCTAAGTCACGGTTCTTGCTTTATACATCACAGGATGAGTAGACAGCACCATCTACATTTGATGTAGCAGCGTTTGACAAACACCAGAGCTGGATGTCCTGGTCCAGACCTAAGAGGGGCCTGGCTGGAGCTGCAGCAAGGCAAAAGTACCAACAAATTGTAACACTTGAATGTACACTGTCATCATCATGGATCATCGCTGCCAACACTATTCAAAGCAGGATGCTGAAGAGTCGCTTAAACTAGCCCTCCAAAGCCTGATCAATTCAAGCCGTGCATGTAGTGCCATGAAGACAGATCCCTTTAAGTCCCTGGGCTAAAAATAACTGTGTTCCTCTTCAGAAAGAAAGCATCAGGGAAGCTGTATTTCTCCGAGGGGAACCTCTGTACCCCTCCCACCCTAAAATGAGCTACCATAGTGGGCCTGGAGTTAGATTAGCATGTGGTGTTATCCAAGATGGTTTCCAAGAGCTTTATTAAGATGTTGAACACCAGCCACTGATCAGAAGAAGTGCAATGTGGATGTATGGACTACAACACACATTCTAGCCTTTAAAAGGTTACACTTCACTTTTGGAAAACATTTAGTTCCCTGTGAGTTATCAGAAACCTAACATTTATAGAGAGCTGAGAATTTCTTCCCTGAAGCTGGTACTACAGTTCCACTTATCACAGATCACCATGCCATCTGTGAGCAATTGCCTTTCACTTCCTCTTTAAAACATAATCAATGTGCTAAGCTAAGTGTGGTACCAGTTCTTTCCTGAGGTTTGAATGCATTAACAAAGACATTTACAAAAAGATGAAGTTCAGCCCAAGCCTTTTCCTCTAGCTTGGCTATGTGAAGAGTTGCTGCTTCAAATTTGCCCATTGTGAATTCTAAATACTCCCTGCTTTTCTGTTTCTACTTCAGAAAGCCCTTATATCTCCATGAGAGCAGTAGCATCCTTTGGATGGTACTTCTCTCTTTTTATGAACTATATAAAAGGTTTTTTCTCTAGGGTAATGGATGTTTCAAAGTTAGAGCTATTGCTGCCCCTTCTTCCAGAACAGACTATTAGCTCCTCCATCCTTGTATGGTACCAAGTTTGTTCTGATACCATCACATTAGTGAGAACAGTAAACCTGGGACCTTAATGACACTGTAGATTTTTGGGAGGGAGGGAAGAAAAGTTAAAAAAAAAGTAAAAAAAAAAAAGACTTTCACTTTTCAGTAGCAGTTGCACTACATCCTAGATAAAATTAAAAGTGGATGTCAGTACATTGTCAGTGCTGTCCAGATTCTGGTTTATGTAGCAGAATTCAAAACAAACCACCATAAGAAGGTCCTTTTTAAAGGTTTTAACTTTTTCTTCATTGCAGCCAATCATTTTTTCCATATTTTTAGGTGTTCAGAGGACTGATTTTTATTACAACAAAGATCAGCAGAGCTGGAAACAACTCTAATACATCATATCTGCTTGTATTTCTACAGCACTTGCTCTAAATGGAAGTCCTCAAAAAAGTATCAAATTTATCAGGTCTGAATGTTCTGAACAGCTCAGATAGGCACTGAAAAGCACATGTGCTTTTGAATTCACATTAAAAGTTCACCCAAATATATATTTTTTGAAACTTCCTACTCTCCTAATCCCTGAGAGATATGTTAACACCCACTTATTTTTAACCATTGACAGTGGTTTTAACAGTATTAGCATTAGTAGACACTGTGGCCAACTAGAAACATTCCTCACAGAGATTATTTGAATCCTCAAAATGGAGCTGATTTACACTAGTGGAGCAGTGAGAGGCAGCTGATGCTTATCCCAGTTCTTGATGCTCGATGGAGAAATCTTTATCTCTGTAGTCTCCAGTTCACCTCATTTAAGAAGAAATGCATAACATTCAAAATAGGATGATATTATTGTGGCAGTATTACTGTGCTCTTTGCAACGACCCCAATGCACTATTTCTAGAATGAGCTCAAAAAGTCTCCTGAAGGTTTTCAAATACAATGATAGAAACACTTCTTTTCTCCCCATTATTTATCCAGCTGCAATACTATCAGTATTCTCCATCTCAGCCTCAATACACCTAAAGGCTAATTCTTATTGCTTCAATAACACTCTAATTGATAGAGTACAAGCTCTTTTCAAAAAGTGTCATTACTTCAACTGTGATGATGGAGTCTCCCAGAGAGCCAATGTGTGAAGCTTCAGTTTTGGAGCTCCATTGGTGAGAAATTAGTGTGACATTAACCACAAAGTGATGGCTACAGGTGTCCTTGTATAACTGCTGCTAGCTGTACTAGCATTCTTCTAATTCCTTCAGTGTTGCATTGTGGCTGTCTAATTTTGCTCACAGGATTTGATTGTGCCAACTCAAACCATTCTATAATTCTCTGAAACATCAAAACAAAAGGTAACCTGGGAGTATGACATTGTAAGTACATAATGAAACTAAAACACAAAAAAAGTGGTTACTGTATGAAAGACACATAAGAGGCTGGTGTGTATATATATATAAAATATTTAAAAATCAACAAACCTGCAATAGACCATTAGTGGGCTTCCTCACAGAATCTACCAGCTTCGATGACTCTTATAATGAAGCATGAAGGTTGACATGGAAGGCACTATATATTTCTTTCAAACCGTTCTTCTCTCACACACATACTTATGAACTGCCACTTCAACCCCAGATTAATCATTCCAGCATCCTTTGCCCATTTTTCTAAGTCAAGCACTTGCATTCTCACTTCTCAACTTTTACACAGGACAGTTTCAGCCCTGTCTAAAAATTATCCCCAAATCTTGGCATGCTATGCCATTTAGTATTTCTTCTTGGTTTTTCACAAAAAACCCTTAAGATTCAGTAAGAAATTAGATAATATTATTTGAAAATATTTAGATAAATATTGAAAAAAAAAACCCAAAATAGACAACACTGATTCATTTGCTATGTCAATTACATTAAATAAGGCTTAAAAATTTAAAACTGATTGATGACTTTCTAACACGAGTCTCTGACTGCAGAATCTCGTGTGCTTTGTCCTACTTCCTACAAAACCTCCTCCTCCCCCCCCCAGCCCCGATATTTATAATTCCCATCTAGTCTTATAAATTCTGTAACACCAGCCTATTTTTTAAGGTGCCTAATATTTAGCCTCAGGAAACAACTGTGCTAGAGTCCACAGTAATATTGTCAATGATTTCTTCTGGGCAATTCCCAGTGTGGTTTCACTTGCTGGTATGTGAGGTTGCACAATTCCTTTTTAAGCTGTGCATGACATTTTTCAGTTTGTCTTTCGTGCTTCCTGAGAAACTTAGATGCTGCATTTTCACTTAAGTTTAAGACTTTAAAACAACTCCTGCCAAGAATGACTTCAGACACCTTGATGCCAAGAGGCAGTTCTGCCAGTCAGCATCAGTAGTAAGTGATGAGAGAGCTACATTTGTGAAAGGAAGGTTGAAAACCCCTCAGGTGCTCCTTTACAAAAACTGACATAGTGGACATTTAAAACAATAATAAAGCAAACAAAACCATAACATGTCTGTGAAATGAGACTGCTCAAAAGTCAGGAAATGAGAAACCAAGTAGCATCTCTGAGCTCTCTCTACATGCAAAGTGCAGAGAGCTCACTCTGGGACAGGTACAGAAGGGCCCAGTTTGCACACTGATGTGCAATGGTGCGTTGGAACCCAGGTCTGGCTGTGTAAGCATTTTGCTCAGCACCAGTATTTGTATCTGTCATGGGAACTGCTTACCCATGCTGCCAGAACTGAGCAAAGCACTTAGGCAAGTGAAGAAAACCCCACTGTGACTCCAAATCCCCTGACAGTCAAATAATTTTCTTCAAGATAGAGAGAGCTGAGCCAATATACAGCCAACTAGTAACATCTATAAGGTAATTCTGCCATTTGCAATTGATTACCCTGTGTGCTACTTCCATACAGTTTTATTCCTGCCTTCTTACCCTAACTCCTTCATCTAGTATCTCCTGATATTAAGCCTTGGCTTGGTCCAATGCTACACTTCTTGGTTCTTGACAACACCTCTTTACTTCTGAGGTTGCTTGGCCTTGACCTAATCATGGGTGTGCACTTCCCAACTCACAGTCCACAACCCAGATGCTACATAGCATATACATACATTATATAGGTAGAGAACCTGATACCAACTTCTTGTCAGCAAAGCAGAAAATCAAAGGAATTGTGGTACATAGTAGCACTATGAGTAAAATCGATGGGAAAATAATACAGAAAGACCTAAATTTTGGGGTCCCGTGTCAGGATGAGCACTTTCAGGCATATTCAGGAACTAGGTTTACTGTTCACAGTCTTTGTTTGGTGAGGCAAGGTGTGCACTACAGGCTGTCCTAAAAGTTCACTGGGTTAGTACTGGGCTCCCACCTGTATGGAGCAACTCCTTTAAGAAAGATATTTCTCTGGAGTGTACCTGAGCTAGATGGACCATGGCTGAAGGTTAGCACCATCCATGCCTGGGCTATGCCCCTAGCACCTCTTGTTGGCAGTATGAGCTATAAATGTCCATGTATCCCCCTCAGCCCTTTCAGCAGGTGTTTGGGCTCCTTAAGGAATCTAGCAATAAAACCAAAGCCTTACATGAAATAGTTTTCCTGACAGTTTCTTCTCTCATTCTTTTTCATTTTTTATCCTTATCATCACCAATGCTTTTATTAATTTTATCCACTGTGAACCAACTTGAAATAAGTTCACACATTTGTTTGCATACAGCAGACACCGAAACAATAGGGGATTTTGTGTGTGTAATTTACTTCAGAAAGCTGAAAGAACAATAAAACCAAAATGTTTAAATTGGCTCATATGGGGTATTACTCTACTGGAAGCATAATGCCATAGAAACAATTTCCAATTTCACTCTTCCTGTGCCAGGCATCAGTTTTCCACATTTACTTTTATCATCCATGTTTGACTGTATTGCCAACATGTGTAAAGGAATTCCCTTTACCTGTCCAGACAGAGGGGAAAAAAGCAATGCAAAACACAAACAGATGGAAAGTGTATGCCTTTTGAGTTATACTTATTTATTTTATTTTAATTTTTCCCATTCAACCAATCAATTCGGGGTGCAGCTAACATTTCAAAGTCAGTTTTGACATGGACCAAGAGAGGTATTTTATTTCCAGAGTGGAAGACATGGCCTAAATCCATAAGTATTTTTTAAACCCCAGATTTAAATCTCAAATTTAAAAAATCAACTTCAAATTGTGCCAACTTCAGATTGTGTTAGGGAGAGATTTTTGTTGCCTTGTTATTTTATGCATCACATTATAATGCTCCTTCTTCAAAGGGAGTAAAATATTTTCACTTAGCTCTGTATTGCCTCAGACATATATGAAGGGTTCCAATTCTGTGAGCTGGGGGGGGGCAGTGCAGATTCTCTTGCTCATAGGATTGGGCCTTTACAATCCAGATTTCCTCATCCTATGATTTTCAGAAAGGAAGAAATACATATAAAGCACACGAAACACTGTGGGACTAAATGACAGCTGAAGCTTTTTATCGGTAGTTATACCCCACTCATCCCATTCCATGCAAAGACACAGTTATATCCATCATATTGTTATCTGCTGCACTCTCTATGGTTTCCATCACGGAGAACATAGCACACAGCAGTTATTTTCCTGGGTAGTATGTTCAAAGGTACTTCTGGTTCATTTGTATACCAGTAATTGTTGCTTTGCAAGAAAAGGAGCTTTGAAGGACTTCTGAGAAAAAATTGTAACAATTTACTTAAAGTTGTGATGCTTTGCCAGCCTTTGGTAGTAATTAAATTTTATTTTGATCAGATAATGATACCAAAACAAGAAAAGAATGTATTATGCAGTGTCCTGAAAATTATTGTTAGGTGCAAGCTATCGATTCTTGTTTTGAAAGGGAATGCTTGGCTAACAAGCAAAAGCAATGGTTCAAAAAGGGGAGGATTTTCTAAGTAGAGAGAAAAGGCATCAATGTATGCAACAAATAACAAGAGAGTTAATTATTACCAGGAGTAAACACTGATTAAGGAAACCCCTCACGTTACTAGAGCCAAAGTACTGTGAGGAGGTGAACATAGAAGTGAACCTTCACTACACAGTCTGAAAACTTGGAAGTCTTGACACAAATTAACAAGACAGACTTGACAGCTGATTGATGTGACATAAAGGAAGCTTAGCAGGCTTTTATGAAACATTTTTTAATCACCAATGATCATGCTTTCCTAGTCCAAAAACTTAAATTAGGGGGATGGAACACTCCTCCTACAAGGACAGGCTGAGGGAACTGGGGCTGTTCAGCCTGGAGAAAAGAAAACTCTGGGGACACCTAATAGCAACTTTCCAGTACCTGAAGGGGGCCTACAGGAAGGCTGGAGAGGGACTGTTTGTAAGGGCCTGTAGTGACAGGATGAGGAGGAATGATTTTAAATTAGAGAAGAGTAGATTTAGACTGGATGTTAGGAAAAAATTATTCACCATAAGAGTAGAGGAAAAGTGGAACAGGTTGCCCAGGGAAGTAGTTGAGGCCTCATCCCTGGAGATATTCAAGGTGAGGCTTGACAAGGCTCTGAGCAGCCTGATCCAGTTGAGGATGTCCCAGCTTACTGCAGGGGGGTTGGACTAGATGACCTGTAGCAGTCCCTTCCTACCCAAATTATTCTATGATTCTATGAAATGAATGCTAAGTTATAAAAATTAATTCTCATCTTGTAAACACATCTACATGTTGCTCCTGTTTATACACAGAATCCTCTAAGTCTTTGAACTACATGGATCAGATACTTCCTGGACTAATGTTACCCACTATTCCTAGCCCTCTCACAGGATATTTTTTCTCAGCTGTTATTAAAATGGACAAGGTTTTCTCAAACCATGCTCACTGCTCCTTTTTTTGTAATATCTGTAGAGAAGAAAGATGATGATTACTATACACTTTAGCAATGAGTTTATGTTCTGAATACAAGATTTGAAGTTTATGAGCAAACTGTACCTTCAGTGGAGAGGGGTCAGACTATCTCTTTGGAAAGGAGATATTTCTACAGGTAAGACCCCTTGGATGCTGAGGTGTGTGATGATGTCTAAAAAAGAAAGTGATGTCCTTCCTCCTTCAGGTAGAGAAAAACTTAAATATCCACATGGAATACATACCAGCTAGGATAAAACATAAGAGCTATCATACAGAGATATGCAATCCTACTTTTTATACCACCTACTGAACAATAATGAGATTCAAATTATAAAATTCTAGTCTCATATATTTTGTCTGGCTTCCTTCACCTCTTTCTCCTATGTGCTTTTTGAAACAATGGATTAAAACCAAATCTAACTCACGTGGAATTTGAATAGGAGGACATAAAAATAAAATTATATTTTTGGGATGGTAATTACTTTGCTAATGGTTAATCACCTCATTGTGCCTCTTTCCAAGACAATGAAATAAGAGGATTTGGTGTCCTATTTGAATCACAGACAAATTTTCAATTCATCCAGGAGACTAAAATCTCAATTTTATATTAAAGGGTTCACAATTGTTGCCACATATCTTACACTTACTAAAACTGACAATGAAAAAGATGTTGATATGAAGTGAAATAGTACAAATGCTGCTGTACATATATACTGAGAAATCATATAGTTATTTTACTTTCCTCCTCAGCTTTCCATTTCAGCCCTAATATTTACAGTGATCTAAAGAGAAAGGAAAACTGACATTCCTGACAGTAGGAGACGTATCTGGATAGTAGCAGATTTCTAGAGAGGAGCACTTCCCAACTCCCCATCACCCTACCACCAAACCTGTAAGGAAGCAGTTATCCTTCAAACTAGGACAGTGTATTATCTTTCCTTTCCTTGTGCTGTCTGGCTAAAATTTTAAATTAATGCAAAATGTCCCAAATTGGGAAAATAACAACATAAATTGCTGTCTGATATAATTCTGCGTGACCTGCTAGAACGGTTGGAGGGAGGAAGAAAGAGTGGTCACAGTGGAGAAATTCCAGACAAAATTTAGCACACCATGTTCACAAGAATGTAAAAAGAAATAAGTCTTTCCAATAATGAAAAAACCCAAACAAACCTTCAAAAAAATTTCTACAGCAGCTTAACCAATTTAGCATTTTAAGCTTTAAGAAAAATTACACTATGACTGAGAGTATAAGCCCTAGGTAGATACTGCCAAATGGTAACCAATAAAGAAATCTCTATTGATATCAGAGGATGAAAAGCTCTCGGAACCGAGTCATCCTATTTCCAACTTTGCCAAGTACTAGCATTTATTTTCCCAAGGGAGCACATCCAGGCCAAAACACTTTTCTTAACAAAAATGATATTCTACTAGCAAGGAAAAATGTCAAACAAGGAAATATAATAAGCAAGTTCCTGAACCTTGAATACCAGGTCATAAAACTCAAGGGAGGAACACTCTTTCCTCAAAACCAGAAGAAGCTGTCTCAGATTTTCTAGATCCTTGCTGCAGTGGGAGCTTGTGTGTTTGAGACATGCTTGTACAATATGGGAAAGAAGAAAGAATAAGTAAACCAAAGTGATGATCCCAGGGAAACCATTGTAGGAAATGTCTGCCACAGTCACAGTTCAACAGGGAACTCTGCTCTAGGAAAGCTGTGACGAGGAGCTGCAGCAGGATCTTATGGAGAGAAAAAAAAAAAAAAAAAAAAAAAAAAAAATCACAACTTTGCATACCTGAGCATTCAGAAGTGTACTCTGCATGTTTTTGTTCATACTAACGCCTTACAGTTTACACTTCAGGACTTAAGTAAGGAGTACTTAACTTCAGTATCTTTTCCCAACACATTTCAGTGCAGTAGGTAAACACAAGTGATGTGTTTTAATTGTCAGTCACCAGTAACCTGTGCTATGACACTATAAGATGCAGCTGGACCTGTCATAAATGCAGAGCAACAAAGTTCAACACACATCCCTTCATGCAGAAACTCCCTGCCCAAACACAGAAATTTAAGATATCTCTTGCATGTTCTGAAACCAGGCAGAACAAAATCAGGTCTGCACTTACACAAGTGAAACGAATTAGTGGAGAACAAATAGAGGATGCTTTTCCTCCTTACTCTCATTCCAGGGAACCATCAAAAAGGATTCCAGCTTGAATATCCCTGCATGCCAGGAAGGTATTCTAACCTGGAAGTTGGCTTTGGAAGTCTGTCAGGCTACTAATAGTGCCTCCAGTGCCATGAATTAGCATTAGCAAATACATGCTAGCCCACTATTTGTTGTGGAAGAGGGATAACACTTGATTTTCCACAATCCCTTTGGCAAGCCTGCGTTGCACCATTTCATCAGTCCTACACCTTCAAACATCAACAAACTGCCAACTTATGAAAGTGCTTCTAGAGTGTTTTTTTTCCCTTTAACTATACCCAGTTTCCTGTGATTAATATCAAGCTGTCAGAATTATTTTCCTGCAAATGCATTATTTTCAAAGCTAAAATAAAAATTAACACTTAATAAAGCACAGACTGCTCCACAATAAGTCTACTCAAAAACAGGATTATGTGTCTGTGTTCAAAAACCTACTCCTACTACTGAAAAGCATTCATGCTTTCATTATACTTAATTTACTTTTCTTTACAACTGAAAGCAGAGTAAGAATGCGTATAGGTTTATTTGCTACTTTATCATATATTAAGTGCTAGGTTTATAGTTGGTTTGGAAACAAAAAAAATACTTCCTTTTTTTGGGTAGCGCTTTTACTGCGAATTCTCAAGGTGGCAGGAAACTAAGTGGAAAGCAAGGCATTATCTTCATTTGAATTCACATGGTAAAATACAAGTTGTTTTTTACAGAAAATACTGGGATTTTTGCTGAGCTTTTTATTTTGCATTTTTAAAATAAAGCCATGAAGAAAATAAAGACAATTACTTTCCTGTTGGCTTACAGTTTTTCTATTTTTTTATCAAAGAAAATAATTTCAGAAGGAATAAGGAAATAAAAAATAACTGGTTTTTATTAAAATGTATTTTTTTTCCTTTCTGAACTTATCTGATGCCATTTTAAAAATTTAATTTAACAAGGCAATGGAAAACCTGAAGTCAGACCTGCTTTGAGCAAGATTTCAAACTCTGATCTTCAGAGGTCACTTACAACCCAAATTTTACTATGATACTAAACAGCACAACTATTTCTCTTTCATTCTTTATCCACATCACTGGGTAAAAAATATCCCCTAAGGTCAGGTTCAGAGTAAGGCTGAACAGCTACTTAGTAGTATCAGTACAAGTGTAGTACCTCCAAATCATGCTGTGGCCCTACCCTTGTTTCCCTTCCTTCGTGTTTTAAAATTAACACCTATTTAATTCAAATTCTTGCTAAGTCCTGGAAAAAAGGCTTTCTTTAAAATATTCATTATCTGCCTCTTCTCTACTAAAGATTGAGAACTTTTTAATACGGTACTACAAACTACATTAATAATAGCAATAGCTGTTATTGATTAGATTTATAAGATTAGTATCTATTTCCACATGCTATATTGATTTATTGAGCTAAGACTTTTCTTCCTCATTTTTAAGGATCTAAGCTGTAGGAAACACTAGCATCCAAACTAGGAAATAGATATAACCCAAAGCTAATTAAAGTACATTTTTGACTTACAGATCTGGCAAGTAGCATGTGCTTAAGCTTTTATTGGCATAAGATGGATATATGCCAACATGCCTTGCTTGATTTTTATTTTTTTCTTCATAAACACAGCTGTCTGCAATGAATCAGTTCTTATAATTTCCCAATTGACCCATAATGAAGGGGAGCTGCCAGCTTTAAAGCACCAGTTGTTAATACCCTTTCTTAATCCAGGTTTACGAGTCTACCTTTGCAATAAATGTATTTTGTGAAGATTAAAATGGAAATGCATGTGTGCATATACACATATATGTATGTCCATTCTTTTGACAGAGAAAAAGAAATGCAAAATGTCATTGGAAGTAGCTCAAACTCATGAAAATTACGAGATTAATCACCTCAAAGGGTGAGCTCTTGCCTGGAACACACAACAGTCCAGTCACTGGCATGATAAACAAGTCATTATGTTATGCTGCCCATGCCACAGTCTAGATATAATTCAGATCCTGGGGATTTAAAGTTTTTCAAAAGGTACATTCTATAATTACGCTGCTCAAGAAGTTTTAATCTTGTTTCCTAGTAAAGACAAGCAAAAAAGTCCTGAAGCCACCAGAATGGATAGCAGCACAATTATGAAGTTGTTTGGAAGAAAAAACGCTTGGATAGTTGATGGCTATTTCACATCACACATATTTAGACGTCCCTGACACTACAATAACAATTATGGGAACTGAAAATATTAGGACAAGGAAAGAGGCATATGCAAGACTTGTCTCAGTTCTACCTTTGTCAGTTGGTGGGCAGTAGCATTCAGCTGCACATCAACAATCTCTCAGGTTTTTTCTGACTTGAGAAGTGAAGTTAGTTTTCTGCTGTATTTGACAGATAAAGCCAAGGCTGATAATAAAGCCACAGCAATAATACATTTTCTGAAGAACACCAATATTTTCATCATTAAAAAAAGGTCATCTATGGGAATTTTTTTATACAACATATTACACATTTACACATCATAACAACTTAAACAGATACCTAAATTTATTTTTTCGATACAGAGATATTACATTCTGAAGTACTAAAAGATGTACAGCAGTCAAAAGACACATTATCTTCAGGGTAAGGGTAGAATACAAAGGAGTTGTGCTGTGTTTGACTAATCTTTTGCCTGTGGTTTCCTTTTGATGAATGATCATATTTTCCACAGTACTACATAGAAGCTCAAAGAAATTCCATGGGTCACCTATAGTGAGCTGTAAATGTTGCTGCTGCTTTGAAGTAGCCAGAATTCCTCTGAGGTTCTCTCTTCTGACAAAGTTTGGATACCTGTCAGTCACTTGTCTTGGTGTGTAATGATACGAAAACCAGAAAAGTGAAAAAGATATTCAGAAATAAAATATGAAATAAAAAGTTAAGACACACTGAAGGTCCAGATCACAGCCTATAATGAATCTATGTCACAGGTAGTTAATAATGTGCTTTGTCCATTTGTCTGATAACTTTGTAGTGGAAGCAAGGACAGCTAGCTTTGAACTGCGCATCCAAAGATATCTTTTAAAAGTCTAAGTTTGAAGAGTTTGCAATCCTAAGACATAAGTGTAGTATGCACTCTATAAGAAAAGCAATTTATCCTTAACTGTCCCAGGAATAGAAATTTATTGGCAGCATTAGAGATGACAAAAACAGGAGTTATACTGTGGGGGTCTGAACACATTTAACTAATAACCATTTCAAATATGTAACATACAGAATATTTTTTTCAGCTATGTGAGAATTTGGTAATGTTTCCAAGGAAGGGTGATATATCTCAAGTGAGAAATGGTACTCTGTAATGAAAAAGATTTACTGATAAAATCTTTTTTGCAAAGTTTGTAAGGTTGTAGGAATTTCTCTAGGGAAATAAAGTTCTGTTCAGGGGCTCTCAAGTAAGTGAAGATGGGGGAGATCCTTTATTTGAAAGGATCCTATGAAAGTCCACCACTTTCACTGGTGTACTGAAACAAAAAGTAAGACAGAAGAGGCATCAGCAGGTCCCTTTTCTCAAAATCCTTCTGACAAAACTCAGTGCTGAGAAATTACTTTAGTAGTGACCCAAACCTATAACTCAGCAATAAGAAAAAAAAAAAAAAAAAAAGGCAGTGTAGGAGAAAGTGCATTCCAATGTTTTCTTTCTGACATTATAATCCACAAGATATGCAAAATTCCCTCTACAACCTCAGCTTTTATCCAGGGGGCCAAGGAGGTGAAAAGTAGCCTAGAGGTAAAAAGTGATTTTTAACAGGTAATAGTAGCTCATTATCTCATTGTTACAATAATGTGAAGTGTCATGGGAAATAACATATTCCTTCAAATGAAAATGTAATCATACATACTGTAGTCTTCATTCAAGGAGGTATATGGGGAGAGGTAGGTGGTAGGGGTCACAGTCATAGAACATATATACAAAGCCATAGATGTCTCCACAGATACATCTTTATATTAGATTTGTTTTCTGCTATTTTGAAATGGACTTACAGAAAGACTGGAGTTGGAGAAGGGAAAGCAGATAGTAAATGATGAGCAGAACTTACCCTTTCCCCAAAGGGGAATTCTGTAAGAAAGGCACATCATCCTAAGGATTTCCAAATCAATAGGAATCACTCAGCTGTGGAGTATATGGTCTGGTCATCAACTGCTGTATCTGCATTATTCTACTTTTTTTCACAGAATGATTTACTGTAGCAAAAAGGAGAGAAGGTCTGAGTTTTGTGACTTTGGAAATAGAAGGGTCAGACCTGAATTTCAGAAGGACAACCTTTCCACGAGTTTGTTGAAAAATATAAGCTCAGAAGACAGACATGACCATAGAGAACTAAAACTACTCATTTCAGTCCTGCAGGACACCACTTAATTCCCCTTTTGAACAGATAATGAGTGCCTGCATGAATGATAACTTAGTTCATCTCTCAGCAGTCACACAGTGACAAAACCAGTAGAAGCCACATTTAGTATTATTTTATTTAAGCAATCTTGTGAGCATATAAAGGGAATGAGTCTTTCATGGTGATTTGGTCTGCCTGACACACACTGTGCATTCTGAAGCTGCAGGCTGCTCCTCTCAGTATGTGGGTTTTTAAGTCCTTCTTTCAAGAGATTTTCCATCGCTGGCACTTAAAACCTTGCTACAAGGGTTTCTGTAGCTCTTGGGTGCACTACTGCAGCTGCACTCTCAGTCTCCTGCTGAACACATGGCATTTGCTGACGAATAAGAGCTTAGCAGCCAGCAAAGCTGTACCACCTTTTACATGATAAACTAAGCCACCAAAACAACCTCCTCTGTAGTCAGATGTGCATCCGTGATTTTTCCTGCCAGTAGACAGGTGATCTTTCCCCCGGTCCTACCTAAGCGTACAATGCCAGAATAACTTCACCTTATGCCAGCCCTTCTGAAAACTGTCCCTGTCTCCTCTGTAAGCCAGTGCAATTGTTGGAAGACACAGAGAGCAGGAACAACAGGCTTCTGTCTTCATTTATAGACCCATATAGAGCACTTTGTCTTGCTGTGAACATCAGTAGAGTTTTATACATAAACAACATTAACAAAATAACTTTCTTACATTTCTACCAAAACCAGAAGGATTTTAAGAGCAAGTTTGAAACACTGGATGAGGCTAAATCAGGTTAAGATGTGTAAGCTTCACATGCAGTATTGTCCCAAAATTGGTCTAAAGCCTTACTCCCCCCGCTTTGGTGGTAGATTTTTGTTGAGAATTTTATCACACTGGATATTAAACTAATGACATATATGAAGCAGGATTTCAAGAGGATTTACTTTAAAGTATTATGTTGTATGGCTCATAAAGTGATCTGTGAGACAAACCTACTTATTAAAAGCTACAGTTCTACCAAACAAGTACTTTTCTAGGTCTAGTAATAATTCAAACCACACAACATAATGTTCAGGTCCACTCTGATCTACTTCTGGCATTCCTAAGCCAAACTGTAAAAGAACACAAACCTAGCAAAAACATACAAAACAAAACCACAAAAGCCCCATCAAGCAGCCTGAAGGTGATTACTATGCAAGACTTATTTGTTTTGTTATAAAGCAAGTATTTTGGAAAGCTTTCAAGACAATGCTTATTCTTGAATAAATGCCATTACAAACTTCACAAACATATAGGATAGGCACACCAGTTTCTGAAGAGAGCAAGTATCCAGCTGAACAAACCACGGTGCCCCACTGCCCCACTCATATCCCTTGTTCTACACAAAAGCAGGAAAACAAATTTCTTCTGGAAAAAGTAAATGCTGACTGATAGCTTAAAAAAAAAAAAAAAAAAAAAAGAATTTTAAAAATGCCACCTTGATGAAACCTTCCCATTTGCCCATTTGCTCTATTTCTATACGCAACCAAGATTGCTTTTCTGAAACAGTTTCAAATCCCACTTACTGCCAGGATAGCTGAATATTTTATCTATTAGGCAGAAATCCCCCTGGTCATGACATTATTCAAATACTGCTGATACAATGGTCTCCATGTACAGCTGCTTCTGCTAACACATACCAGGAAAAGTTTTATTGTGACAGCTTATGTAAAAATTTACATGATCAAAGGAAACGTGGTAACACTTTACTTCAAGCGTCCAGTAAACAGTACTTCGTCACAGCACAACACCTACAGGAAGTGCATATGACATCCATATGAGTACACTAAATGAATCCATTAGGATTAGTGGTATTAAAATGAATACCAGATGCATTAACTAGGGACTGTGTAAAAAAAAAAAATAAAATGCTGCACAAATGTTTGCATCCCAATCCCAGCTTTCAAATAACATCAGCATATTACCCTAAAATCATTACTTTGCTATTCTAGTTCCTTTCCTAGGGAGCTCTAATGATAGTTCTTGCCCTACAGTGAATTCATATTGCATCTGGCACAGGAAATTTGGCATTTCAATTTACATAACTGTTTTCAATTGCACAAATTTGCTGTTCCCTAATTCTCAGCATACTTTGGACAACGGTTTTCAATGCTTGACTGAGAAAGAGTACAACTCTGAGCCAAACAACTTTTATTTTCCTCCTTCCTTTTCTGTCAGCAGGTTCTTGTTCTTTTTCAAATGGAGATAAAGGAAGGCTGAATGTCAGATTTTAAAGAAGAGAAGTTGTCCGTCATTGTGCTTAGTTCAATTCAGGTAGCTGGGACTGACTGACAGAGACTAGATGCTACAGATCAAGGGAGAACTGCAGTCTGGATGAAAATCCAGACACCAAAAATTATGACGTTTGCCAAGAAATAGAGTTCTTATTTATGTCAGATCAAAAGAGACTAAGATAAATGACAGTATTTCAATGAGACCAAAAAAATCAGTAGAGCTTTATCATTAACTGAGTTTCAGCTGCAGCTATTGAAGGCAGATACACTTCTCTAGAATATGTACAGCTCCAGGCTGTACACCATTGGATGTAGAAGGAATAAGCTATGAGTGAACAGTGATAATATGTCACAGACTCTTTGTGTGAAATATCAGTGTGGGATTTAGAATGGAGACAGCAACGAACAAGAGGTGCAGGTGGACTGCAGAGGAGGGAATAGAACACAAAAATAAATCAAATCAAGTTCTAAAAAGCTGCCAACCCTTTAGCTTAATCTAGAGGCAACCAAAGTCCTCAGAGTGCTTGTAAATCAAGAGAAATGCCATTATACTTCGACCTGGGGTTTCAAGTACCACACTGAAGCTATTTGCATTTCTTGAGAGAAACAAAAAACTGATATGGGGAAGTCATAGAACACTACAGGTGTTCTCTCTGCTTGCCATTGCCATCCCTTGATTCAAATATACATTGCTCAATTGTCCAGCATTGGCTGCTTTGATATATCTGATGCTTGTCCTTACTTGTCTGTAGCAAGACATCTCGACTTTGCAGCAGCACATTCTCCATGACTGAGTCTGCCATCTGAGTTTTGAAGAGAGACAACTCAGTTCTGAACAGGCCATCTCTTGGCTAAAGGAAACCAGCATACTCTTCAACCAGTAGAGAGGAACCTACTAATAGGACAGACAGAGCCACAAAGAATGGTCTCTTCTAGCAGCTCCCAATGGGATATGTGGTTCTCCTTGCTGTGGTAACAAGATCAAGTTGATAAGCAACAGCATTGAAGGGAATAAAGTTTGCCATAGCTACAGTGTCTCATTGAGGAGCCATGTCCAGTGCCTCCCGGCCTTTTTGAAGACAGCAATGGTAGCCACAAGGTGGGATGAGGACATGGAGACAGCAGGAATTTCCAAGTGGAGAAGAGAGGAGGAGCTGAGCTCAGTGAATTGAAACACAATGGTAAATTTCTCGAGTACATCTCTGCCACAGAAAAGACAGGAACCACTGGTCTATGCAAATCCCTTCTGTCATGGTTAAACCTTCTTGGCAGCCTACTACATCTTTTTTTCCCCTGCTTCCATTAACTGCTGCCACCATTCCACCCACTACAGCTGTTCAGCCATCTTCTCCTGCCCACTCACTAGTGTGTCCCAATCCCCTCCTTCTCCTGGCCTGTGTCGCTATTTCCTAATGCCAGAAGGAAAATAAGCCAATCTCAGGATCAACAGGTTTGGGAAGAAATTAAAAGGGCAGATGCAATTTCTCATCTATACAATCTCTGTGACAGAATTAGACAGAAAGCTGCAGAAACACAAACTGCAACAATATGCAGCATAATTACAGCTTTCATCGATTTTACTGCTTAATTTTTCCCTGCTTGTTTACGAATTCCCTGCACAGAATGAATGGTCAATTCCATCTGGAAGACCAACCGAAGCAAACAGTTTTAAGAAACCTTGAGATGGTAATTTTGAAGAAAAAAGAATTGTTTCACTTAAAGACCCTCCAAAAGGTGGTACAGTAAAAACACACAGATTTCTTGAGTTGCTAATAACTGAATGTAGAATGCACCGTCTGGAATACATACGTAGATGCACATGTATGCAGTGCTGTGGACTTACTGTACTCTTCTAAAATAAGTACAAGTTCTAGCTTACATCAGAAAAGTCTTTAAATTATGAGGCAAGTGAAAAAATATTGTGCCATTAAAGTGAAATACCACAGAAGGTGAAGGAATCCAAGCTGTATTAGTTGCTTTATCCCTTTAGTTAACAACAAGAAAAATATATCCAAACCCCAGAGTCTGTAGAGTCTACTCATGTCACTGCCAATAAGAGTTAAAATTTCAGTTCCTATATTTGTCTTCTTTGGATACATTTCAAATTACTTTTACAATTTGTGCTCTGACAGGGAGGTCCAAGAGAGAGCTGCTAAATTCTTCTTCCCCCATATTCACAAAACTATGAATAATCACCTCTTCCTTAACCCTCCCACATATATATATATATATATTATCAAAGAAAAAATAAATTAACTAAGCTATTGAAAAAAAAAAAAGAGAAACACTGAAGCAACTGTCAAATGCTAACATTTTCAGAATTACAAAGAAATGAAACCTGATGAACACTTAAGATGGCTGCAACAGTTTAAAGTGTGGTTCTATGACTGAAATTCAGTTCCAAAGCTTTGTCTAACTCCAATGAAGTCAATACCATTTGGTTGGATTTGGCTTACTACACTTATAAAACAGTACTGTCTGGTGCTCAGAAGATCTTTTTTACAGTTTTAGCTTAAGGAAGCTTTGACCTTGTAAAACTACAAAAATGTGATTTGCAATATTTCATTAGTTTATAGATGCTTTAGTTCTTTGAGATTATGCATCTTCATGTCACTTCATATTCAGTACACACAGTTTTATATTTGATCGTGTTCTAATTCAGAAATAAGATAGGGAAAATCTACTTTGAAATACTCAATGTTCCAAAAATTACCATTTCAAAGAGAGTTTTATTAAATAACCAAAATTTATACCAACATTTTGAGTTAAAGAGATAGTTTTGTAGTCTAAAAAAGCCACTATATTTGTTTTACTTACACGATGTGTTCATAAAAGGCAGTCTGCCTTTAGACATGAATTTAAATAGTTCACATCAGCTTCAGTGTAAGCTGTGTGCAGGCACTTAAAGTCAGAATTGCAAGTAGGAATGGACAATTTTCCTTCTTATGACTTTTGAAGGTCTGGTAAAAAATCACAAAAAAACCCCAACCCAGATAACCCAACATTTGAGTCTTTACATGGGTCTCATTCTCAGATCTAAAACCTGAATATCAAGGAGAGTTTTTCCACAAATTTCTATTGCATTGTTTACTGCTTTCTCTGTAGAAAACAGCTGTTAATAGTTAATCCATTTTGGTGTTACAGAGCTGTCTTTTCTGCAGCTGTCACAAGGGCAGCATTTGCAGGATGCTTAAATGAATCATTTGCTTTAGTAAGAAAAACAGGGTATATTTTGAAGGGCACTAAACAGGTACTAAAACCGACGAGAAACTATTTTCTAGTCCAGAGCCTAAAGCAGACCAAACCAAACACTCTTCCTTTCTGGTTTTGTAATACTGAATAATTAGGGCTTCAATTCCCCCAAATGGAAACAACATCAAACATTTAATCCTGCCCTCAGAAGGTTTCTATACTGCCTAGCAAAACCATTGCATTGTGTACACCTCACTAGAGCCTCATAAAAAGAAAAGTTAAAGGAACAGAAATAAATTCCACATTGCTCTGTAAGGTAACCCATATTGGTTCTCATCTATTGTCCTATCATTCTAGATATTATTATTATTTTCTCATTTCTTATGTGAGCACTGTTTTCCCTATTTCCAGCGATGCAGTTTATTATAACAAAGTGTTGGCTGGCTGTTAGAGATTCCCAAAATTAACACCAAACAGACGTTGAGACATGGCTCTTAAGCTTTCCAGCAGATGTATTTGGTGCAACAAAGGGGAAGCCTAACCTTATCCAGAATAATGCACTTTAGTGAAAGACAAAAAACAATACTTTTCTGGAAGAATGGCACACTAAAGATCTGAGCAAGTGCTCTAGTTATAATCCACACTCTTTTCAAGGGGAGCCTTTAATTAAAGGAATGCTAAAAGAGAAGGTGGTATTTTCAATGGGAACAAACCAACTTGCCAGCTGGGGAACTGCTTGTTCTGGCTAATGTCCCCCATACCAATGCTGCCATGTTAGGAGATATATCAGATGAAGGGGTTGAGGACAGAAGAAGAGTAGCTCATTAAAAAAAATACAGACACAAAGAAATCCAACAACCCAGAGTCAACTTGCAGAGGCTTGTGAAACTGTGGACTGTACAAATACAGAGACAGCTAAATTATGTAAAATAAAGTACCTGTCTGAAGGAGCCTATCAGCATGTCTGAGGAATTTCTGTTTTGTATACATTATTGACAGTCAAAAATCTAAATTATTCTGAAAACAATCTCAAGTTTGAGAGTTGTATGCAGAATAGAGAACTCTCCCAAGGAAGACTAAGAGCATGGGAGTGTTTTGCTCTTATTTCGTTAAAGCTCTGTTAATTTTTTGTGGTTTATTATTCTGTTAGAACTTCTCCAGAGAAGGTGGAGTTACTGAATGTTTTCCTTGCTTCTATCTTTACTGCTAAGGCTTGCACTAGACCCTGGAGGCAAAGGAGAAAGAAAAATTTCCCTTGGTTGAAGAGGATCAACTTAGAGATCCTTATCTTTCATATATATAACTGACAGCAGATGAGAGAATTAAAGCAAAATGAAGAAAATTATTTGCATCAGAAAAGCACTCTTTTTCTAGCAGAACATGCCCTCATGGTCAGTAGGACTGAAATTCTAGCACTAAAACTACCAGGACTATAGAGATGCATCTACCAGTAGTGAGCCTCTGTCTAGACAGCCATTGACATTCAGCACAGTGATCTCTTGCTTTTCCAGTCTACACCATCTTCAGCTTTTACTTCCCAATAAATTTCAAGTGCATGGAAAAAGGGATGCAATAGTTCACACCAATAATAAGACATTCCACAGACCAAGTGATTATGGCCCATTACCTTCTTGATTACAGAGAGGGCTTGACTTCTCAACCTATGCTGTTTAAAACCAGTTCTAGACACTCATCCCAGGCAAAAAATATTTGTGTATCAAGATTACCCTTATAGTTCCTTGCTGACTTTATTCTGGGCAATGAGAAGCAATGATCCACTACAGAAAATTTTCTGAAGATTTGCCTGAGGTTTTTTATTGAGCTCTAAGTTTTAAAGGACTATGTTTTTTTCAACAGTAAACCATAACTGCCTCATCCCTTGCACCTTAATAATTATTGATGTTAATCCTGCGATGTTCCAGTTTACTAGAGAGAGGAACTCTTCTAGTTCTTGAGTTTCCAGTTCTTTTTTTTAAAATACTAGAAAAACTTCTCTGTTGTTTTCTAATTCTTTTTACCATAAGTAATTATGTTCAAGTATTGAATATTCTTTTGAGACATCTTTTTGTCACTTGTGATTTTCTACTCTTACATCATGAGCAGTTTTGCAGATGGTGTTCATTTCAAAGCTTAAGTGAGGTGATCTTTAATATTATTACTGTTCTTACTTGTTCATAACTGGCTTTCTTTCAACAAAATACAGTATTTTGTGCTCTGTTCCACCAGTACATAACGTGCAAGAATTTTTCTTCATAAGAGTCAGGAATCCCTGCCAACTTCAGTCTCTCTATATAAACATTTGTCTGCATCGTTCTGTTGTTTATCCCACTGAAAAAGAGATGAGGTGCAACTGGGTGGTGGGGAAAAACATAAACAGAAGCATAGACTATTGCATATAAGTTAATTAATCAAAATAGACAGGAGTGGGTCATAGAGAGGGTGATAGTCAAGTGATCACTTCTCATAGGCACTGAAAAAGCCATCTATTCAAATAGCTTAGTCTAACAAATTACACAGCTGCTATTGTTTTAAGTTAACTAGCAATTAAAAGCTCAGTGAATCTATTGGTATAAATAAAGCCAGCATTAGAAATTCAGCTGTACCCAGACGCAGAATAAACCCAGAAAAACCCACACTCTGACTAAATGCTTTGTCAACCTTAAACCACAATACTCTACTCATGAATTCTTCTGCCAATGTGAAAAAGACATTTTAGGGAACACAATGCTCCTAAATTGTCTTTTCTGCAGTGCACCAACCTCTAGACCCAAGAATGATGAGGAAAAAAAAGGCTTTCTGTGAGCAGTCATACAGCTACTTGGAAAGCCAGAATTTTGTAAGTGTGATATATTTGCATTAAAGAGTTTGCGAGCCTAAATCCTGGAGAAATACTTGTGTTCTGTCTTAGCCCAGAGTAAGGCATATTGGGGAACCAACACAGAAGAAGAGGTGGGACTCTAAAGATACCTGTTCAGGTCTGTCGTTCAGTGGCTATTTATTGCTCTGGAGATAAAGTAGAAAACCTGCAAGACATCTTTGTCGCTACAGTGGATATTCAGTGGGTTTGCCCCTACTTTCGATAAAACGTCCCCCTCAACACAGTGCAAAATGAACCAGGCACTGAGTGCTTGGGTGTCAGCCAGAGGGACACCAAATGCACAAGCATGTGGTAAATATTTTAGGTGTCTGCTTCCTCTGGCTGCAACCTCAGAACATTAGTAAAGCCAGCATACTGAGTGGTGGTTAAACATCACTGATATATATATAGATTTTTTTTTTTTATTTTTTTTTTTTGTGTGTGTGTTCCAGACCAAGCTTGAATTCTCGAGAAACACTGAGTATGTGGGAATGCTGTAAAACCTTCCTGCAGATCTGAACACAGAGAAATATAGCCTAATTTTGTCTAGAGCAATTCTTCCACTTAATCTCTCTCTATTCTTTCAGTTGAAGGAGGTATTTTCCACACGCACTCACCTTCATGTTGTTAACAACCTTTGTGCTCCATACCAGATGCAGAAAATAGGCAAACTGTGTTGGAAGCCCCTGAGTGAAAGGTAATTCTTGACATTAAATACCTGACAAAATACTATTATTCAATTAAACAATCAGCTGGGCAAGAAGTGTAGCATACTAAGTTCTCCTATTAATGGGAGATACAGAAGCACTTGGAGAAAAAAGATCTGTTGGGGAAATCATTCCATTAACCTTGCACAACGTGACAAAAACTACCTCAATTTTAATCCCCAATGTTCAAGAAATGTGGCTACATGAAAGCAGTAAATTACTATGCCAGAGCTAAAGTAAACAAATCTCAGTGGAGTTAAAGATGTTGCAATTTCCACTTCCTATTAGCCTGGCTGCTGAGGAGGATGTGTTTGCAGTCAGTGCAGTCTGACAATCACAAGCTTTTTGCTGTGGTTTAAATTATTTTTTTATTCAAAATGTTTTTTTCCTGTAATTGATAGACTAGAACATGCCTACCATCTCATGTTCTGTTTGAACTGAAGAAGGGAAATTCTGTCCCTTTTGACTTTCTGAATCTCATTCACAATCTAAGTCATTTACTTTTGTTCATACTCTTGATTCTCTGTAGGTTTTTCTTACGTAGACTTGATTACATCACTGTCCTGTCATCAGACCATACTTTTACACCCATCTGGACCCATCTGCTTTTGTTTTGGCCTGAGACTGCACTGCTAAACAACTAGCAAAAGACTAAAGCTTCAGTTAGAACTCCAGTTACTTGGTTTGTGGGTTCCACCAACAAAAATTCTTTGAGATCTCATTGGAATACAGGGGCTAGTTGATCCTAGGAAGCATAACAAAGTAAAATACTGTGTGCCATTCATGCATCAGTTCAGTGCACTTGCAACGGTGGCAGAAAGCATAAGGACATCCTTTGTACATTTAAATTTTTTCAGAAGAAACACAGGACTTTGGTTTGGATTTTTACGTTTCGAGGTCATTTACTGCTTGTCTTGCCATATACTTGATGCCTCTCATTGCATCACCTTGATCAAAAGTCTCCCACAGCTAGCAGTACCCCTAGTCATAGAGTCATACTGTGAAGGGAACTGTCAAACTTGATTGCACCCAAGAGACAGGGTGTAATTCATGATATTATGAACATCAACAGAACGAGTCACTGCTAAGATAAAGCTGGCAGATGGAAGCCAGACAAATCAGAAATTGGAAAATACTACAGTTGGCTGCCAGTGTGAATTACTTTCAGGTGGTCAGGTTCATCCCTAATTAAGATGGCACCCTCAGCATGCAATCCTAATGAGCCCTCAGCAAAAGCATAATGAGTCCTAATCTCAGCTTGCATAGTTACATGTCTCAAAGTGGCATGGTTACTATGCAACAAGTCTCCTGCATTTGCTAAGTGAAGTTGGAGTCAATGAGATTAAATATTTGATTAATTTATTTGTGTGTGCCTCTCAAAAAAAAGTATCTGAGAAGAAGGAAACTATAAAAAAAAAGAAGGAAAGTTCACTTAAATTTATGCCATCAGGAAGCTGGAGAGGTTTTCTTTTTGTTGATAGGTTTGTCTTAATAGAACCTGAGTAGCCTACAGGCTGCATGATACACAAAGTTCCTTTGGATTATTCAAAAAGCAGATCTCAAGACCTATAGAAGAAATGGACTTCCAGCATGGCTGCCTTATAGTTAAATGAGCTTGCTTAAAAAGTTTTACTAAGGAAAGTTGACAAGGTATACTTGGTATAGTATACAAGGTAGTATAATAGTCTTTTAGGGATCCCAGAAGTTTTAGGGCAGGAAGAAGACCTGACCATTACTGACAGAACAATAGAATTGTCCCATCGACTTTAGAATAGTTGTTTTCTCTCCTGCAAAGAGAAACAAAAAAGTAAAAATACCTTTGCAGTCTCAGTTGCTGTTTTCCATCTATAACACAAAAATAGATTCCTTGTCTCAAGGGCATTTTATGACAGCTGTTGTTTACAACATCCTTGAGCAAACTAGCCTTTAAAGGTGTTAGTTAACATGATATGGTTAATCACAGACAATTTTAAGGCACAAATGTTTGTCCAGAACCTGTTTGATGTATTACTTTCAAAACAAAGTAATTTTTTTTTCTTTAAAACCTATTTGAGGCCTGTAGATGCTCCTGTATATGAACAAAGAATGAAAGCAAACTTTTTAAACCCTGTGGATAAGAAGAACAATAGAAAGCTTACATTTCCCTGACAGTATCATGGTAAGTCACATAACCTGAACACACTTAACTTACCTTATCACACAATAGAGGTGACTAAGTAGCAACAAACAACAAGACTTTTAAAGGTGGAGTCCTCCAAAATATTTGCCTAAAAGGCATTAATGAGTTCTAACTAACATCTAGATTACCATCTACTCAAATCAATTCATTAGAGTTTTTCAGATTTTAGATACAGTTTGATATTTGTATGGCCTTCATGCTCTATATAAACTTGTTTACATTTCTTGCTTATGTTTCTTGCTATAGTCATAAACTTTCTTGCATTGCTTACTGTAAAGAAGATTTGCCTGATTCTATGATTCATTACTATCTTCCTATAGGTACCAATGCTTTGAGCATTTGAGAAAAGACAATTCATCAGTTTTGTGGAAAATATGAAGTGCCAGATGTTCAGCTAATGTGAATCAATGTTGAAGAAAACAAAAGTTTTATTAATATGCCTAGGCTGGTGTGGATAAAGCTATAGGGCTCAGAATAAGGGGCACCAAATTCCATGGCAGCATTGGCTGAAAAAACACTGCTTTACAAGAAAAAGTTTCTCCTCCTCCTCCTCCATTTTCAGTACCTCAGGTATATGCCAAGGCAAAATGTTAATGCCACAAGGAGTTCCTGCCGTTCACATCATTCTGACCCACAGATACTCTGAATGCTGATTTAAGAAACCCACGTCTTCTTTTGCCATAGACAAACCTGAAAACTATTTCATCCTCAGCTCCCCCTTTGCAACTGCATTTTTCAAAGTTCTTGAAATTCCAGGGTTTTCAATAGAAATTTTATTAGCATTCCCAAAATTGCTTTCTCTCAGCTGCACATTATAGAACAAATTTTTCATTCACATAATTGTAATCTCAGTTATTCATAACAATTACCTGCTTCATTAAAAGGTTACTTACTGTTGGAATGATAAGCTCTGTTACAAGCCAATAACGTATTTATTTTTACTAGAGAGAGGCAAAGCCATAGGGAATTTTCATCTTAGAAACCATGCATCATTCTTATCCTCTTTTTACGATCTCATATACCAAGCTATTCAGGAACAGATGAAAATACAAGAAGTTCTTCTGGTTCCAGTTTTTGCTTATTGATATATAAGCATTTTTCCCCTTTTAAAATTGTTTGTTTTTATTTTTCCTTAACTTTTAGTATGACAATTATGAGAAAAACTAAAATTCTAGGCTTTGCATCATAATAATGCAAGTTAGAGGATTCAAGAGATCAGTGCTGCAGAAATGTATATACAAAGAATGGTGTGAGGTTTTGTAGCACATACAATAAATGCTCTCATCGGGGTTTTATTAGTTTCAGACTAAGAGAAATCAAACAAGACATGCCTACAGTACAGGACATAAACATGAATTGCACACAGGATCTAGTGCCCCACTATCACTCCTCAGTTTCTATCAGACTAATTGGACCAGCTATTCACCTCATGAGGCTCAAGACAGCTAGAGCAGTTAATGTCTCTCCTGAGATCACAACCATTCTTCTCATACTGCCACAGCAGTGGTTGTTTGGGTGAGAACAAATGCAAACTCAGATGGCACACAGGCACTGAGAGCTCTTACCAGTCAACATCACTGAGCACCAAACATCATCTAAACCAGAGTGAACGATGCAGTCAGTCCTGAGCAGCAGCACACAGAGAGCAACAACCCTGTGTGCCTCCAAATTTCTGGCCCTGTCATAAGCACAGTTTAGCCTTGGGGGGGAGCAAAACAATCCAGCTGTGTCCTTGAAGGAAATCAGACTGGAAGTGTAAAACTGACAAGGCTGGAAGAGTGTATAATGCCCAGAATATGACAACTACATGCTGCTCCACATTTCACTGGAAGAAAACACCCAGGGATATTTACTTCCATATAACCTTAAACAGTTTGAATCTTAATTCATGCACCCATATATGAGACATCTTGAAATTGTGCTGCCACTGCCTACCTTGTTCACCTCGCAGCAGCCCTGGTAAAAGTGCAGTTCTAAGTGCGTCTTCTCCAGGTAAGCAAACTTTCAAAGCCTTAAAAGTTATTGTTGCAGCAGGAGAGATCAAAGGCTTTGTAGCAGGTGTTTTAGCAGCTGTTCCTGTCCAATTTTTGCCCAAACAATTCACAGATGTCTATAAAAGAGCCTGTAGAAGTAGCTCCGAGAGCCACTCAGAGTTAAGGGAAGTCTTAGTTCCTCTGACTCAGGCACTCGGTTTGTTATGGAGGAAGTAAATTACTATTACATGACATTTTCTATGTAATAGCACAAGGGAGAACTTTTCTGCTCAGCACCTGGTTAGCTAAGGACTTACTTTGAACAGCTGTGCTGAGTTGTTCTGAAAGGCATCTTTCTGTCTGGCCAAAATTCTTAGGAACACTTACCTCACAGGGAGTGGATTTAGGAGCAAAAGTAAGGAATAGAGGAAAAGGGCCGAAAGCCTTCACATGGTGCAAGCTCAGCTGCAACCAAAAGACATCCACTGACCTTCTGATGTTACAACCATGGGGTGCTGTAGCAATAAGTAAGCATAAGCTGAATACCAATTTTTGCCCACTGCTTGGCTGTGGCTCTTAGGTATTTGGAAATGGTCCAGAAAATAGCCACACCAAAAACAATGTAAACCATACAATGAAAGAACGAAACTCAGCTTTTCAGAACAAAGGGATTTCTCTCTCTCTTTATATTACATGGGCAAAAAATTTCTCACAATGAAGATGTACAAAACCCAAAGTTTGAAAACTGAAGCTAGGCAGCTTGTGTTGGAAATACTGCACACATTTTAGTACTGACAATAACTAACAAATCCTTATTAATAAAGAGGTGAATTCACCATTGTCTGACATATTTAAGTAAAGTTGAGGGGGTTTTTAAGTTATCTGCTCCATCTTCACCAAAAAATTTGGGATGGTGGAAAACATTGGGCTAAGCTGCCTCAGGATCCATGTAAATGGATGCACTGCTCACTTCCTGTCTTGGAAAAGTGTTTATACTGTCACAAGAAAACTACATTATTGAAGGATATATGCAGAACACCCCACCTGCTGCAATTTTTGTTTGGATACTTCATGCCCTTACTGTGGCTGATGTTACAGCACAGTGTTGAAGTATCTATTGCCCCAGTATACAACAGACTTAGTGGTCAGTGCACACCAATGTGATCAACATTCAGCTTTGTGCCAGAGCTATAAAAAGCACTAAGACATCCATTATAATAATTTAATATTAAATAACTAAATAAAATATTAAATAATTTAATAGTTAAATATTTGCTTATATTCCTCTGTGAAGCAAACAAACAAAAAACCCCACACAAAACCCAGATGATTTTTACTGAGTAGAATTTTCTTGAAAAAATAAGTCTAACATTGCTTTCTTGTTCAAAAAGTTTAATTTTACTATGAATGTTTAAATATTTATATTAAAAACTGAAATACTGATTTGAAATGAAATACTAAATTATTTCATTCCCAGAAGTGTCAGCACCATTGGAAGTGTTAGGTAGAAATTTTTCCAAAATGAAGTGTCACTGAAAGCTTTGACAGAAAGTTCTGCTTTGAGATTTGCTTTTTCCAAAGAGAAGATGACAAAGTCTTAGAAAATTATTCTTTGACAAGTTTTGGTTTTTTTAAAAGTTAAAATAAAGTTTTAAAAAAACTTTTTAAAAAAGTTTAAAAAAGTTTAAAAAGCTTTAAAAAAGCTAAAAAAAGTTTAAAAAAGTTTTTAAAAAGTTCAAAAAGAAGCTAAAAAATGTTTTTAAAAGTTTAAAATTTTAAAAAAATTTAAAAAAGTTAAAATAGAAATTTTTAAAAAAAGTTCTTAATTTCCTTCAAAAAAAAAAAAAAAAAAAAAAAAAAAAGCAATGGAACCAACAGTGAAGAGGGGTCTGCTGAGTCAAACAATCCTAACTTGAGGAATGACTGTAAAGGAGCCACCAAAATCCTGCAGATGAGCTGTAGGATAAGATATATGGATTCTATCCCAAATAGCACAATTTCCTAACCATGCTAATAGAACATTTTATTTAGCTTCTGTGGATGAAATAAGTGAACCCTTTTTTTATAATACTGAGACCTACAGATTAAAGTAACTTTACATGCTACCCATTATTAATGAAAAATATGGTACATTTTTAATGAAAAATGGGTACTAGCCTGAGGTTTGCATTACTTAATGCAGTAATTTTACTCTTGAGTTGGAAGGCACCTACACTGCAACTAACCAACCAAACCCAGGCAAACTAATTCAGGGAATTTCTTCTTTGTTAGAATGTTTCTTCTTTGTTTAAAAATGCTGCTTTCTTAATATGTTAAAAAAGAAACCATGACACCTGAAATAATAACTATGATATCTACTTCACATGATGTAGAACCATTACTACTGGATTTATGCCATGTGTGTGAGGAATTTATATAAGGGTATATATGAATATTTAGCTTGGCATATTTGTGTATTTGGAAGAACTCTGAGGGTTTTATAGTTTTATATATATAGAGCACAGACCATTTGAGGAGTCATTTTTTGCTTCGTAAACAAGATAAATAACCACCCCTGAATTGCTTTGTGAACCATAAACAAACACATAATTCAAATATTTCAGAAGCTATAATACACCACATGGAATAATTGGACCTGGAATATATTGTTTCAAAGGCACATGCCGATTTTCCAGACAAATAGAGAGGACTGTAGGATCTGCTCCCAGCCTCCTAGTTATCATTGCTGGGTGTGGCATGAAATCCACGGTAAATAACAACGTGTAAAAAAGTAACAAAACCAAAAAAAGTAACAAAAGAGTAATAAAAAGTAACTAAAACTCCACAAAAAACTAACAAAAAAGCAACAAAAGTAGCAAGAGTAACAAAAGTAACAGCACCAGCCCATTCCTGCTCTATTTTCTTCTTTCAGCTTCACCATTATAACCAGACCTTCTCATGAAGTAGTACAGACTTCCTCCCTTTTGGATACAAATAAATGACTGGAATAGATCCATGCTACTGACCACACCACCATATTGAAAAGGCAAGACCAGACAGAGGCAATTTGTTGAATGTAGAAGCTGAACTCTCCATCTTCTTCCCAGTAGCTAGTGAAACTTAGTTTTTATCCTTTTTTGTTTGTTCTTTTCTTCAGCTGTTTACCCTTCTTATCCCCAACAAACTATTCAATGAATACTTGAAGTCTTTTGCCCAACCACTCCCTCAAATCACTTCACCCCGTGCTTTAAGTTAATGTTTCTGAGCTGACTCCACAGCTGAACAGTAATGTCAAGAGTAAACATGGCTAAATTATAAGGGCTGAAGTTGTTCAGATTGTGGCTCTTCTGAGCTTGGTCAGCAATTCATTGCACACCAATACCGTTTCTCAATGTGCTGTAAAAAAGACAAATCCACAAAGTTTTGTGTCAATGACATGAGCCCAAACATCTTCAGCATCCTTGATATTTAAATGCATGGCTTCACGGGGTCAGGAGACTTGTTACAAATGTATAAAACCTTCCAAGATCCTTAGAAGAATGATCAGCACCTGTAAGAGGGCTGTCATTGTTGCAAACATAACACAGTTTGGCAGCGTTGTTCCCAGTAGCAGTGAGGGAGAAGAGAGACATCTAATATGCAACTAATTATGACTTGAATTACCCAAATTGTCAAATTTTAAGGAGCACTGGCTACCTGCATCTCATGCTAAAGCCATCTTTTGGGGACTTCGCTCCATGGGACTTGCAGGGTTTTGCAACAAGAACAAGGCCAAATGAGGCTGAAATATAAAAAAATATAGTTCCATACTAGTTTGTTGTAGTCGCATGAGTTTACCTTTTGAAAGCAGATGATCTGTGGCTAGCCATTTAATTCTCAAGCTCAATCCCCCTGGAGTTTTATCCTCAGGAAATTGTTCCCAGACTAATCCAGCCTTGCTTCTCACCTCCCTCCCCATAAGCTGATGAAGTTATAGCTGACTTCACTACTCAAACACAAGAGCAGGTGGAGGGATGAAGGCCTCCTAAAAATGTTGCCAGTGTTCTGTAAGTGAACTACCCTGATTCCTTCAAGCAAGATCATCAGTCAGGACACTGATGGTTAAAAGATGTGGTGAGCTCTGTGATGGTTTGTTTCTCTTCTGCAGAGGTCTTAGTGCAGAAGAAGTCTTCACTGAACCCCTTTGGCATCACTCATGCTGAAACAGGATCGTGAGGGGTTCAGTCAACACTTAACAGTGTTCATGTCTATTTACACTGTCATACTGAATCTTATCTTCTTAGATCTTTGTTCTTTACTTAACAGACAGGCCTTTCATTTGATTGCACTTGTCTGTGTGATAAAAGCCTGGATTCGGTTCTGAGTGTCAGGATCAAGGATCATACCTCTGAGGGTCCAGAAAAACTTCTTGTTTTACTCAGTCTACCAATACTGATCTCATCCTCAACTGAGGCATCATGCCACAACCTACAAGGAAATCCACGCTAACCTTTTATTTTTTGCCTTATACTCAGTATTTCAAAGTCATCCAAAGTCAGCATCTGCTGCTGCTATAGTAACTGGAAGGAGGATTGGAGGGAATGGAGAGAGCATTACAAGCTTCCACTTTGTTGCATCTGGATTTAAAAAGAAAAACCAAACAAAAAAACCATGCACATATATTAACTGCCTCCTCTGGCCATTTCCTTCATTAATTTTGCTCAGGCAAGCAGGCCTTGCAAACCTGAGCTTGTGTAGCCTCAGCAGCACCAAATGGTCAGTGATTTATTAAGCTGAGCTCTAAGTGCAGTAATGCTCACCAGGTGGCTAATAAACAGGTTTTTTGAAATAAAACCAAGAGGGGGAATTAAAATAAATAAATAAATAAACAAATCAGTGGTCTTTTCTTGGGATAGTTTCAAAAACTTTAAATATGCACCAGAGTAGGCACAGGGTTTTTTTGTTAAACAGTTTGACATGTGCTTTGAATCTTAAGCAGACATAAACTTGGCATTTCCTAAGTCAGCAGAATTCCACAGTGAAGGAGGGAGAATATATTAATGTAGAAAGAGTCTCCCTTCTTTGTGGAACAACATTTAAATCTCAAAGTGAAATGATTTTATATAATGGAATCCAAGAATAATCCAAGCGCCAATGAGTGTTTTGATTGTGCTTCCATGCACTTCCCCAGCTGCAATGACACAAGGTACCTGTGAGACTGAATAATGTTGCAGCCAATACACTGGAAGAAGTTGTAACTAAGATTTGCCATCCTTTTTCTTTTTTTTCCTTTGCTAAACACAGCAGGAGCTGCTACAAGAGCATGTTCCAAAAACTGTAAAACTGTGGAATAAGTGTAAGGAAAATGTGCTCTGTAGTGAACAAATTGCATATTTCAACCATATATATATATATATATTTAAAAATGGCCTTTTCAGGCAGGTCATCTATCTTGGGCAAATAAAAAGCTCAGATGAGGTAACCTGAACAGCTTGGGAAGATAATGGTAGGAGCAGATCTCCAGGAAGGATTTGTGAAGATAATAGTGGACCTGTGAGTACACCTGTGGTATAAACGTCAATATACAGAGTTTAATAATGTGAAATATATATAAATAAAAACCCTGTCCACATCATAATGACTATTTGTGGCTTCCACCATCAGTTGTCAGAGGAATGACTCCATTCATTGACAAGTCAAGCAATGATCCCCTCTTCCTTCCAAATTTCTAATAAGGAATAATATCAAGTAACTTGTTTACCTTTTCAAAATTTATGATGCATAGCAAACCAGTGCTGCCTTCTGCCTCTTGAAGTCAAATTTCACACAAATGTGTTGTCACAGCTGACAAAGTTTCTTTTGAGAAATGGTCTCTTTTCTCCTGCAACGCTCAAATTACCAGTCCCAGTGGAGACCATAACATCACCCTGGAGATGCAAGACCATCAGGATAAATAAGCAGACAGAAGGACACTCATCTTAATTCTCAGGCAGTGCTCTGTCATCTTCTGAAACTTCCTAGTCCTGAGAGATTTAAAGTACTAACTAGAGAAACTATAAAAGATGGCACAGAGTAATGTATAGTGACTTGTGCATCTTTCTCTAGCCATAAATAACTTTATATTTAATTTCTGGCAGCATGACAAAGCAAAGAGGTAATGAACCATTATGGAAAACCCATCTGTTGCTCATAAGGGGAAAGGCTTTGTGCTGGTAGATTTATACAGGAAAATTTTCAGTGCAAGTCCTGTTATTGTTAATGAGAATTGCACATCTAATTGTCCATGCCGAGAGTGTACCCCATTATATTCCTTCACTGTCTTGATGGCTATTGTATTCTTCAGAAACAAAAGAAGAAGAAAAAAACAACTGTCAGAAGAAAACCCCAGTTTTCAAGTTACAGTGCCATTCAGATGATGGGGGAGGGAACATGACACAGAATAGGGGATGCTGTGAGAAGAGTGCAACTGTACTACTCAAAATTTCCAATGATACAACAAAACCACTAAATGATCTTTTTTTTTGGTATGCAAGTAGAAAAGCTAGTTAGTATCACTAACCAGGGAAGTGTAGTGTACTTGGTCTACTCCAAATCTACGTGTTTTTTTTTCTTCTTGAAAAGTTTTGTGTTTTAACCCTCAGGTCCCCAGTACAACAGCAAGCAATCAACCCCAGAGGATTGGCCTTAATGGCACCTGAATAAGCAACTTTTCCACCCAGCTCCAAGGCTCAGCTGCGGAGACACTGACATACCCTCTAATTTTCTGCAATCATTTCTCTGGTATGGGGTCTGGAGAATAAAGGAACTATTTCTTCAGGAAGCCAAGAACCTTGATCTGATATAGGAGATCACTGACACCAAGAAACTGGAACAAGTGGAAAGAGAAGTGTGAGAAAGGTAACACATTCATTCTTGCCTTCATATTAAAAGAATTTTAAAAACTGTAAAAATTTCAATGACCCCAAAACAGATATTTATTTCACCAAGTACCATGTATATAGTCCTAGAAACAGTGACGTGTAGCTGTTACTCTAAACAAAAGAATTTCCCCCATCTTATTTACAGAAGAGAATGCAAGGAAAAGGCCTGGTAGTTGGACTGAAACAACAGCAACATGTTTCCTTAGTGACAACCAGATATGCATGACAAGGCACCCTTAAAAGAATCTTCTCTGGCTACAGCCCCCCAAAGATGCCACTCTCCTCTTTCAAACAAAGTTTGTGTGTCAAAAACACTGGGCCTTCTACTACAGTGATTTCCTTTATTTTTTCCAAAATACAACTACAAAGGAAAATCCACCACTTAAGGAAAACACAACATTGTTGTAATTACCAAAGTTTTCTCCATTAATACAAGAAAACTGACCACACACCAGGTTTGTGCTGGGTATAGCTTGGTAACCATCAGAAAAGGTATCCATCCCTATTGTATTCTTGCAGCAAGATAAAACTTAAGTTATCATTGAACTTAGCAAAGTAGATGTCTAAGTAACAATAGCAACATGACAAATCACACAATGCACATATTTTGAGGAACTGTTCTTTTACAGTCTTTCCTAGTGGGAGGCCTCAAGTACTTTACAAACATGCCTTTGCTTTCCATCAGATCCTTGAGGTAGACATGACATTCCATATGCTATCCCTAAGGAAGTCACATCTGGAATATACAAAATAGGCTTTGGAGAAATCCAGCTGAGTCTCCCGAACCTAACAAATTGCAGGAGGATTGCAAGAAATCAGAATGTAATGAAGAATTTGGGCAGATGAATCTCTGGGTGTTTGACAAGAAGCACCCTGTGTGCCTTCAGTTGCCATTGGTGGCAGTACTACAAATAATTTCCTCACCAGGAACAGTTTAATAGTGGGCTCTCAAAAAAACTACTTATTGATTCAGCAGTACTTTAGGTGGCTGAGTGCAACATCATCTTTAAACATCCTCTGTCCAAGTCATTATTCTGGCTATTCCTTTGGAAGCTGTCAATAGTTCAGTGTGGCACCCTGCAAAGCAGTGATTTTCAGCAGGACTTGTGGCTCTAAACTGGCATGAGGAGCACATAGAATCACCAGAGAATAAAGGTTCTGTGTTGTTGTAAGGATTCTCCTGTTAAAGGATCATACTCTTTGTTAGCTTGTGAAGACTAACATGAAGCCTTGGAAGACCATATGTCTGAGCTGCAGCTCTTTGAGACAATCTTGAAAGAAATGCTGTAAAAAAGTTGAGTTTTATATCTCAGTCTGCACATACATATACATACAAGTATGCACAATCCCTGAATTTATAAAAGTTGTATCAGATCTTTCATTGGGATACAGTTTAAAAGTGAAGATAGAGGCTCAGGAAAGACTGGCAGCATAAAGAGGAAAAAAAAAGAAAAGTTAGACAATCAAAAACAACACGGTACAATTTAACTGAAATTTCCTTATAACACTAAAAGCAGGAAAGAAAGACACCATGTCTCCAAAGCACATATGTAACATGACTTTAAAGAATAAAATTCCTCTGACAGAAAAGGAGAGGAATAAAAGGCCCAGCCTGAGCACATCTGACATGGCACCATAAAGATATCTGGCACATACATCCTGCAGAGTGCCTGTGGACAGAGAGGGAGAAAACCTTTTCCTAAAGACATAAAAGCATGCCTTAACTTTGCTCTGAGTAGAAAAACAAGATGGCAAAAAAGGGTGTGTTTAGGCAACAGTCTAGCTGCCATGTAAGACCATGACTGAAAAGGGCAATCCTAGCACTTCAGCTGGTCTAAGGATAAAGCTCTGTGAAATTTCCTTTACTTCCTGAATCTGAATATCTGTCTGATGTCTCCATGCTCCATGGGTCTATAAAAGGCAGTAGGAAGAAACACTCTGCCTGGAAAATTCTGCATTTACAAATAGTACATCCATAGCACATCCATTTCCCTACTTATTTAAACTTATGCCACATTTAAATTAATGTGCCAGAACACCTATAAGGCTCGGAAAATTCTTTTGTATAAATACAGTTATAGGAACACAGAAAGACGGATGGCTCCATTTAAAAACTGTTTTAAGATTCATTCTAGATAGTCCATAGCAGGATAAAACAAATAGCAGGATTTACTGCTATTTACTGCTAGTTCTATCAGCATAGCTGTCCCCTTCAAATTAGACAGGGCCTTATTGCACCAGCAGAAGGCCTAAAATTGTTTTTCTTGGAAGACCTCCTCTCTTCCATTGCACATCTCTCTGACTACGTTCAACTGCTTTCTCCCTGGGGACCTGCAGTGTGTACAGGGTTCTTTTTTTGATCTCTGCAGGCCTTGAAAGCAGCATGATCAAATGGATGATTGAGGAGACTTGACAGGTATGCAGCTGTGTGCTGCGGCTCCCCTGCCCCCTGACTTCCGAGCTCATCTGTCTCCCTTGTCTCACAGCACACAGACAGGAGGGAACAGGAGGTTAAAGCCACATTACATAGGAAAGAAAGCAGACATCAGCAGAGGATAGAGGGGTAGAGATAATGCTTCTAACTAATAAAGGAGACAACAAATTCTGAGTCCCTTTTTCCTAATTGAAAGGAAACCTCCATTTCATTCTCCTCTAGATCTGGTCAGTTATTCTTGTTCAGACTTTAGCAATTTTAGGTCCTTTAAGGCCAAACAGATTAGCTTCCTATTGAAAAACAAAACAGCTAATAGCCCTCCCAGAAATGTTATACCTATCTGTTTACAAATCATCTCAAGAAGAAAACATTTTTTTCTTTCCGTAAGAGTTATTTGAGCTAGATCTGTGCCAAAGAACACGGTGTAAGGCAACTGTGTAGAGATTTTTCCTGGGTTTAAACTAACTTACTCAATACCAGGTGCAGTTTAACCACATCAGTATAGTGAGCATAGCTCAGTACAGGCTGGCTTACCGTATGATGGAGCATCCATGCAGGTCTATTGTAATTGCCAAACATTCAAAACTAGTTTTCCTGGAACAATTTTGAGAAGACACTGCAGCTCTTTTGGCTGCCTGAGGGAAAGGAATAAAGAACTGCAAATACCTCACCAGGAAATTTATATGAAGTTAATACCCAAGACAGCTTAAAGCTTGTGTCTGGGGCTCCAGAGTACTTCTCTATGTTTTATTTCTGCTTCCATCTATGAAGGCTGTCCCTGCAGGGTTTAAAGTTGCCTTTGACTTAGGGCTCTATAATCCAGTGTACAAAGGATAAAATGGACAGGAATCTGTACCTTGAGAGGGATTCTAAAGGACTGACTTATGAAGGAAACAGAGGGATTAATAAGACTAAGTCTTGTGTTGATATGGTTGAGTGCAGCATTCTCAACCAGCAGCGTTCTGGGTTCATAACACTCCTGGGTCTGCACAGCCAGTTGGAAAACTGTATGCACAGCATGGCCACACACTCCTAGCAAACTGGAATATCCCCTGTAAGCTGTCCAGGTGGCCCACAAAGCCAGTGGCACCATGGTTTTATCAGGAATAATGTGACCAGCAGGACAAGGGATGTAATTCTTCCCCTACTCAGCACTAGTGAGGCTTCACCTCAAGTACTGTGTCCAGTTCTGGGCTCCTCACTTCAAGAGGGCTATTGAGGTGCTGGAACAGGTCTAGAGAAGAGCAACAGGGCTGGTGAAGGGACCAGGGGGAAAGTCTTACCAGGGGAGGCTGAGGGAGCTGGGGTTGTTTATTCTGGAGAAAAGACTCTGGGGACCTTATCACTCTCTACAACTACCTGAAGGGGTGCTGTAGTCAGGTGGGGCTTGTGATCTTCGCCCAGGTTACCAATGACAGGATGAGAGGACATGGCCTGAAGCTGTGCAAGGGGAGGTTTAGGTTGGATATTAGGAAGCATTTTGTCATGGAGGGGGTGATCAAGCATTGGAATGGCCTCCTAGGGAAGTGGTGGAGTCACCATCCCTAGAGGTCTTTAAAGAAGTCTCAGTGCCATGGTCTAGTCAATGTGGTGGTGCTAGGTCATAGGCTGGACTTCATGACCTCAGAGGAAAATTGAGCCTCAATAATTCTCATTCATGGACTCTATAGGCTGGATCAGTGCAACAAACAGGTGAGCACCCTTGAGGGTCACTTCTGAACAGGCAAGCTGGTGGTTCCAAAAGCCATCTATGCATCTTCTGTCACGCTACCAGAAGCACGATTATTATTTTCTTGCATACCTTTTATGTTTAGTGGAAACACATCCACACCTGGTGGGCCAACTTATAAAAACACACTTCTTGTATTTATAGCAGCTGCTTTAGCAGGTTGCCCTTTTCTCTTTTCAAAAACAAAGCCTGTATGTCTCCTTTGGAAAATGCGTAGTGAAAAGGCCTCCCATTTAAATTTCATTTTGTAGATGGCATGGCTGTTATCATAAGCTGACAGTCAGACTAATAAAAGTGTGTAAAACACACAATGGCAAGAAAGCCATGCTGAAACCAACATTGCTGGTGAAAATCTGGACAAATACTTGATTTATAAAGTACTTTACCCAATGAAAATGAGGGGGAAAAGGATGGCCTTACATAACCACATTTGAATTCGTCTATTGATTTAAAATTCATCGACTGCAAACATTAGAAAATACCTCATAACACAGCTGATTATCATTTGACAGCATAAAGTTCAAATTTGTCAGACAAGAAACAGGCCCATAGAAAAAGCACAACATAAAGTGGACCTGACTGCACAAGTCTGGTTATTGCACTGCACACTCCACTAGCAGTGGATACATACCCCAGTTTTGCACTCTTTTTCTATTCATTGGTTTGGCTAAGCATTCTGCAGGCCAGAAACAGACAGGATACATTACACTGGTTAGAATGTCATACAGTTGTATGTAACAGCTTAAAAGAAATTTCTTCATCAGACCTTTGTGCTTTTGATATCCTAAGACTTTAATTAAGTAGTGTCACAACAGGGTGTGCATTGGCACATGCCCTTGGAGTATTGTGAAGCACTGGACCAGAGACCAATTACCTTCTGTCACCCAAGCAATACAAGAGCAGCCCATTAACGCACACCCTGGTGTGGCCTGTTTCAATTAAAACATATCTGTAAACCAATGAAAGGGCAAGCAGTGTTCAATCATTGAGGAAATCAGATGTTTTTAGGTTGGGATCCTGCTGATTATTCAAACTTTTGCAAATGTATGCACTGAAATTCAGTAAACAAATTGCACAGCTTTACTTTGTTATACTGCATAGTAAGAAATGGGGCTATTAAGAGTACAGAATGTTATTTCCATCTGAACATAGAGAATGCAAAAAGGAAGCTGTAGTGTCAGCAGTTCTGCTGCCTCTATTCCCCCAAAGGAGTCTCAGTTTCAAGAATTTAGCAGAGACAACATTGAGGAGAAATAGGCTTTACTCTGCCCGCCACAGGGTTTATCCATGAGAGGAACAGATAGAGTTCATCCAATTATATAGCACAGTTAAATTCACTAGGAACTTAATATCCTTACCACTTTTTTTTTGTTGTTGCTGTTGGTTGTGGGTTTGGGGTTTTTTTTTTTGCTTTTACTACAAAACTGATTTTCTGCTTTCATTAAAAATATATGCGTGACCTCAGAAAAGGTATATATAGAAAAGGCATATTTACAGAATAGATATATACATATATACAAAAGATATATATACACACTCGGCAGAATATATTTTAAATAAATTTAACTAAAAGCACCATGCACGTCAGGCAAGTCTTGTTTCCATGGTGGCTTTCATTTCCTTATTTTCTTTCTACTCCTCTTCTATTTGTTCATTTATGTCAGATGCTCTATAAGGTAAGGATGGTCCCTTCCGAGATGCTCATTAAGACCCAGATAGAATGCCTCCACTTTTAAAGTGCTTTTGGCTACTCTGATGTGAATCACAGACAGATGAACATAAAGCATAAACTATATGTAGTAGAGTTGCATGTTACAGAAGGAGAGCAAAAAGATGTATTTTTTGATCACTTTCCTTCACTTTAATTGAAGTGAGCAACAACATCAACAAAGGTGATAACAATATAAGTTACAAAAAGTACAAAATTAGGTGCTACAAGTTCTTTGGTATGAGTCTCATTCAATGCACATAGAAATCTGCTTTTCCTCACAGGTTAGCATCAAACACTTCAAAACTACACTGAAATCTATGCCAACACAGGGCTGAATGAATCCAGCAGGAGCACTGAACTTGTGCTCAGCCATACCCTACCTTACTGCCTGCCTACCAGGGTAGGCTGAGAGAAGGTGGAGTGAATGATAGTCTATAAAAATCTGGCATCAGAAAAAGAACTAGTTAGGTAGCATAAATAGGCTGCAAGCTAGTAAGTGGCTAGGAATGGAGCTAAACCAAGTGGTGCTATGACCTAGTGTGAAATTTTTTAAAGACAGCAACCATGGACAAGTTCCTTGTAGGAATTTGTGGTTTTACCAGTCAAGGCATCGAATCTGGTCAAAACTCCAAGATGTGAATATTCTATGGGGCAAGCTGGCACTCATAGGATGCTGAAGAGGATAGCACAGAGCTGCTTTTCCCTCTTCATTTTCCTGTTTTTCCAAATGTCTCATTAGCTCAGACATTTAATGAACTCATATACATCAGTTACCTTCTCCCGAGTCTCAAAGATACAGCTTAATAAATCTGCAGTACAGCTGGTCAGTTACATGGCTAGCATTATAGCCTATAGAGATTTTAATTGCATTATTGTGTGTAGCAATTGGATTTGCCTCCATATTCCAGGATTTACTTAAGCAAAATTTGAAATGAAAAATGAGCAATGTGACAAAGACACATGGTAAAATGATGAGATACTGTCCCTCCTATTTTGTTTCCTTTCCTCAGGGTATGGTCTAATAACTCTAAAAGCAAATGTCATCTCATGTCAAATACACTTCTTTCTCTCTTGATGTAATAATGGATTTTGCCAACTCTAATTTCAAAGAAACCGCAACATCTTCTAATCTCAAGTCATTATTTAAGTATTAAGAGAACACAAGTTTTTCTTACATAGTTACCATTGAGCTGAATGCTGTGCATATTCTCTATACTGTATTAACAACCTCCTGATGCAGACAAGATGCTGCCAGAGTGGTGGACATGATTGAAATACTGACAATTAAATAGCAACTTCAAATCAAAACTGCAAACGTGAAATGAATTTTTGAGCTAATGGCACAATTTCTCCACTGACCAATTCTCCTGACTTCTAACCTGGTTTCATGGAAATTTATTTTGGGATTGACAGACTCAGTCTCCCATGTTTCCACTTTGCTTCAGAGGAAGGATCAGCCTTTCAGTTCCAATCATAAAGTAGTCAGAGTAGATCGATAAAGAAACATCTAAACCTTTCTCCAGAAGCAGCAAGACACATTTCTTTTATTTTTTTCCTTTACCACATTAAACAATATGCCTGGTAGAATTTCCAGGATCACTGAAGAATCAAGTTCTATATTTTCTTGTATTTCTCGAAGAAGTGATCCTATCATCTGTAATTTTTCTTTAAGTATCCTGTCATATTATTAACCAATTTAACTCTGTGTGTATGAAGGGTATAAAGGTAATACATTAAGACTGTGAATACACCTACGTATATAAAGAGATATGAAGTCTGTATCAACAAAACCAAGTACCTATATGAAACATGCCTATAATTAAATATATTAAATGCAATTCGTAATTTAATTTCTTTATAAGGAAGAAGCCAAGAGCACCACACTCCACTGTGGCAAACTTTTCCAAGGACACATGATAATCCATTTCAGTCCAGTTTTCCTAGAAGCTGTGTACACTGGTATCTAGTGACAAAGCTCTGTATACTGGTGTCTAGTGACAAAACAGTACGAGTTTTATTCGGGCTAGTATCTAGATAAAACAAATGTGTAGAGCATTAGAAACTGAACTCTGAATATTGTATAGTGGAGTTTATTGTTTGTTGAGGTTTTGTTTGTTTTTATTTTGTTGTTGTTTTGTTTTGTTTGTTTTTTGTTTGGTTTGGTTTTTTTAATAACCCATTGTTGATATGGGTAAGGTGAAGAATTGGACAATTCTTACTCAAGGTTAGTAATACCTTACCCTTTATCTACCTTCAAAGAAATTTTGAGATGATTTTTTTTTTTCCTCTCAGAATAGGTTTCTATTTGGAATGAATCAAGGCATCAGCATTGGGCTTGCAGTAAACATACCTGACTGGGCAGCGCATATACAACTTTCTATGAAGATTAAGTTAAATCTTTGAGGACCTTCATTGGTAATGTTCTTCTGTTTGCTTTCTGCAAAGTTGTTTATAATCAAGACTTGTTATTATAGGGAAAACAAATAAAATATTCCCCAGAAGAGAAGTTAGTGTGTCTTCTATAGGCATTTGTGTGTGCGATATAGAGATGTTAAAATCTGCATCAAATTATAATCGTACTTAATAGTTTTTTTTTTAGAGATGGAAAGACTATTGGAGTGATCCCATTTGTAACACTTCTTAGAACTTCCAAAATGAGATGAAAAAGAAAGGATAGACAAAGCTCCTAAAATGTCCTTTTCCAATATGACCTAGGTCAACCACTTGAATTTCTTGTAGCAAAAGTCAATTGCTAACAGCCATAATGAATACGTGTTGATATTTGTTGCTTATAATCTCTTTTTTCAAGGTAATGCTTGATAAAAGTTTAAATAGTTCTTCATGGTTCAAAGACTACCTAGTAGAAGTTAGTATCTTGTAAAATAATATTATGACCTTTCTGGCAGAAAGCAGGCATAAGGACTTTATTGGTATACGAGCATTAACTCTACCAGCCTTAAAGAAGAATATTTTCCTTCCATTAGTAATGTCTTTTCTCAGCTGTTAATATCCGATTACTTGCTTTAAGTCAGCAGTTCACTGGCGCACTGCAGCCATGCAAAGTTAAAGCCATTATTCCAACCAATGTGGGACTTTTTTTACATTCAAATATTACTTACCATAAAAAGTTTATTTAACGTATAAGGGAAAAACAGAGTTTCTGTATTATTTTTGGTGTATTTTGTTAACAAGAATGTTACAGCTCATGAAAGATTTGTAGGTTTCTACTAATACTTCATTATTTTATTCTGTCCTGGCACTTTGCTGGATTGTGTTTTGTTTTGTTTTTCCACACCCCACTAAAAAGGCAGGGAGCACTAGATTCCAATGAGTGTTTTAAAATAGCAGCTCATGGATCTGATCACTAGTTGGATTGATTTATGTTTTAATTTTATGGATGATATCACACAATTATCTCCAGATGGAATAATCGGGATGAAGCCTTGCCAAAGAACATTAGACACTAAAGGAGTCAGCCAGTGCAATCCATTCAGTACTGTAATTATTTTTGTTTTGGCTTCAGACAGTTGTACAGAGGCACAAACTCGTTTTGGTAGGGCCTTGTTCAGTATCTATTTAAGTCAATGGAAAGACTTCCACAGACAACAGGAGACACTGGCTCAACATCCCACAACCCTCCATTCCCACCACACTTTTATCCATGGAATATCTCGGAGATGTCTTTACTACATTTCCTTTCTCCTTCTGTTTGGGGGGTTTTTGTTGGTTTTGGTTTTTTGTTTTGTTTTGTTTTGTTTTGTTTTTTGCATCAACCCCTGTTCTTCCCTCTCATTTTTTCCCTCCCAGCACTTTGCAGCTGATATTTGGACCCATTATTGTGGATTATTAAACACAGACAAAGGAAATTAAAGTTGTTCAGCCTGAGTGAACCAGAAAAACATTATTTCCTGTAGCAAGGTATATAGTTCTGATTTTCTGTTCATTTATTGGATGAGCAAATTATAACAAATCTGATTATTTCAGTTTTAACTCAACCAAATATTTCTTCTTAGATTAAATCCAACAAGCCAAATGGATAGAAAAAAATCCCCTTTTTTACCTGGAAAAACAAACACACACTTTCTAGTTTGACAGCCCCCAGTTTGTTGATCATCCAGCATTTCAAGGCATACAATTAGTTTTCAAGAAGTGGGTTTTCAAAGGACCTTCCTCAGATAAGAGCACAGACCCCATACACATACTCTCAAACTGTATTTAGAAAGTTAAAAAAAATAACAAGCAAAAAATATTTTTGAACGTGAGCATAGGCTTCATGCTGTGAGTATTTTGATGTAGCTTCTACTGTGGAACCCAAACAAGCAGAGGAACAGAGCAGATCTCCCTCTAAGAACATGTCTATGTTGCTAAATGGACTGCCTTAGCTAACTCATGAATTGGAAGTAGTGTCAGACATCAGTGCAGCTTGCTGAAAGATAGAGATGGATTACTGTGGATTCAGAGTGTGTTTATAACGCTTTCACACAAGTGTTTCATCACGGAGCTATCATTCTTCCTATAGACCCACCTAGCAGTACATTAACTGTCTTCCACAAATAAATCTTTCCTGCCCAGAGATCTAAATGAGTTAAATCATCTTCATCATTTGCTCATGCTAAGTATGTTTGGTTATTATTATGTATTTATATCTGGCTGAAGAAAGGATGACAACCTACACAGTGCAACAGTATATAGAGCTCTACTTGCTCTTGTTCCAGGCGATGAGTGAAGCTGTCAGGCTTCAAGAGACTGAGCCAAACTTCCCAAATTCCGCAGCTTTCTACTAGTTTTAGTCATTAGCTGCATAGGCTGTAATTGACATGTCTTCTTACCTGAACACCACGTTATTTCTTTTCCTACAGTTATAAACATATAAGGGGTTTTGGGTAGGGCAGTATGTCCACTTACTTCAACCAATTCCTGCAAATGTAAAGGGAACACTATTTTGATGGTCTTGTGTCATGGCTGGGAGTCCTTTGCTCTCACTTCATTAACCTTCATTGTAGATTTCTACCTTCACTTTTTCCAAGAGATTCTTTACAGAATACCATTGACCTAAATTAGAAAGCATTAGAAAACATATGAACATTTGAGAGAAGCCACTGTGCTCTCTCTCTTCTCACTACGTGTTCAATATATTCAGATAGCTGCAATGGTTATTTCCTCACAAAATTTCCTAAAATGCACTGTCAGGAATAATACAAAAATTGCCACTTGCCCCTCATTTCATAGAAAAGAGGTTTATACCTGGGCTTTTAGCCATAACCTAAGAACTCTGGATATGAGCTTACAGCTTATGAGCTACTCCACAATAAGTGCTCCTCTGTATGTTCTATAGTAAACAGGAGGCAGTCTATGGTGGTTTATCCTTTAACACAACAGCAGTAAGCTGTCTCAGATGGTAGAAGTATCCCCTAAAGCAGTTGTCACAGATTAGCTAATACTGTGTGAATTCCCTGAGCTCTCACCAAGCAAGCAAGAAGTAATGCAGCCTCTTGGTAACTAGTTCTATTTCACCCTACCACTTGGGTGATTTCTCAGTCCTTCCAAGTAACTTGGCAGGATAAATCCCATTTAACAGCCTACTGCGTCGTGCTGCGGTGCACGCGATTAACATAAGAAAACAGAAAGCTGAAATCTGAAGCCCAGAGACACTGTATTCTGAACTGTGATCCTTTTTTCACCAGAAACTTCGTGCCAAGTTCAAAAAGTTCATGCTGAATAAGGTGCTTGCTCTAGCCACAATACAAGCAGACATGCTGACAAGACGATGAGTGAATTTATTAGATTGGTATTGAACCTGAGCTAATAAATCTTCTTGGAACCTACTGCGTGGTATAGAGATGTTCAGGTGGCACTAAATAAGCCTGGCTGGCTTTGAACTGCCTCTGTGCAGTCCCAGTTCTTGTGGGAAACAGGAATGCAGTCCTGAAGCCTTCCTGATGATTCCACAAAATGAGCTTGGGTCTTCAGGGCTATTAGTTTGTGTTCTGTGGACACAATATGGCTAAACTGCTCACAGACCCCAGCTGGCTGGGAAGGGAGTACAGATGTCTCTTTCTGGCCTTGGGCCTAAACTAATAAGTCTGGGTGGCCCAGTGCTGGCTCAGTAAGGGGAAAGCTCAAGTACGTCTGCTTCCATGGTACGATTAAACCTCAGAGTGGTTAAAGTGCCCACAGATAACTGAGTGTTGATTGCACATAAGTTCAGAATCACACAGGAAACACATGGTAGAGCCAAGGGCTTTATCGGTACCTCCAGCATCTCAAGACTATGTCTACAAGAAATAGGATTTGCCTACAAGACTGATTTCCCTTATGTGTTCAGTAGCGTGCATGTGGATAAAATGTTGCTTCTAAACTCAGATTTGCTGATGTGTGGTAAAATCATGCTTAACTGAAGACACCTATGAATGTGCCTGTGTTGTTAAAAAAAAAAAAAAAAGTACACAACACAAATTATTAAAATTAGAAAGAAAAAAAGAACCAGGGACCATTCCTTACACCTGGTGAGAAGAACACAGCCACCCTGCTTATGCGTAGGCACCCTGGGGCAAACTGCTCATGTGCAAACTACACAGCATTTCTTCCCAAGTCCTCTCTAGTGCCTCCATGGCCTTGAGACATAATTAACAGCTAGTGGTTTTATTTCAGACTCTTCAGACTGACCAGTGTGATTACTGACTGTGCTGTAAGCTATCAGAGCTTATAGAATGAAGTTAAAGGTGTGTGTTGCATGGGCACATTATGAACAGCCTTGAAGGGGAAAAGTCTGCAGGGATCATGTTGAAAGGTAATAGGGGAAAACACAACTAGATCAATCACAGCCTTATCCACAGATCATGCTGGGGGCTGCTCCTTGAGTCTACTCTCTCACAGAGTCTTCCCTGTGCAGTGGCTTAGAGAGCCAAGTTTTGTGGCCCAGAACAAATCCAGAGGGGGGAGAGGTGCAGGGAAGATGCTAATAATGACAATCCAGGACCGAATGCTTCAGTATCATCTGGTCCCCTTTTGTCAAAAAGCATACATACACCTCAATGTTCCTAAACTCAGATAGGTTTGAAACTCAGCTAACTTCTTATTGAGAAGTTACTTATATGTCCTGGGACTGATGGGCAGAACTTGCACATACTGTCTACTCAGTACGTGTTTCTTTGTTGTGGAAATAAAATAATCTTTCACTAAAAAAGTTTGCTAAAGTTGAATTCATTTCCCATCCTAGGAGTGTGTTGAGTGCCAAGAGAACTGCTAAGAAGAGACTGTGAATATTTCTCTCTCCCTGGCCCCTCCCCCAATTATTAAACAATACACAACATTCAATGGTGATGAAAATAACATAAGAAGAACAAAAAGTGTGAACTTTGTTGGCAAAAGGAAGTATATTCACAATTATACTATGACAACAGATCTTATTGTATTTGTTTGACACACACAAGGAGTTTGGAGAGCACCAACAACTGAGAAAAGTCACTTCTGCTTCCTCCTAATTATTAAAGATGGGGCAATGAATCTGAAAAAAAATCCATTGCTGGCTCATGTCTGTATTATTTGCAACAAAAAGAAACTGTGCTGATAAAGACAACAAAGAAAAAGGAAATGCAAAAGCATTCTGCATGCATGGGTAGCAGGGTAGAAATCAATATGCAGCACCAGCTTCAGCTTACAACACCCTGCCTGACCTCTCAGTGAAGATCAGTGGCATTCTCTTCTGCATACATGTACTTTCATTCCTTCTATAGGTATGTTCCTCTGAAATGTGTGGATAGTAGCAATAAGTTCACAATAAACTCAGCTAGCTCCTTTTGATTCCCAGGAGAGAGCAGAAATAGCTACTTTTATGTGAGCCCCATCTTCTGCTGAATTTAATGGAGCATATTAATGAACTGGTAGAACTAATGGTAGAAATTGCTGTGGCAAAAAGGTAGGGTGGACATGGCAAGTAGGGGGGGGGGTTCTTAAAATGGCTGAAACTGTTTCAGCAACAGTGGTTTGTTCCATTACCCAAACAATCTGTCACTTTTTCTAGTCTGTGGAGTTGGACTGTAAACAGCTTGCAGATTATGCTAGTTCAAAAATGAGAGCATGAATCTTTTTTATGCTAACACCTCCTCTGGTGTTAATTTGGGGGTTTTTTGTATCAGCTCCTTAAGACAACATGGCTAAATATAAATTCATTCTGGAAAAGCACTTTGAAAGGTTCCTGGAACTCAAATCTGAAACAGACTCAATGGTGCAGCCAAATACTTTCTATTAAAAGACTTACAAACACAGTTAGTTTGACTACTGGCAGCCTGCATGTATTTAACTTACCACTCTCAAGTCTTTAAAATAAGGCATTTGCACTGTAACACTTGCTAGATCTGAGGCTCAGAAAACAGAATATCAGGAAATAGGGCAAGAACCTCATGAGTTATCTCAACCACTAGTTACAGGCTCAGGAAGGTAGAAGGCCAGTGAAGCATGCTTATGGAAGAAATGTAATTCAAAAAAACTCACTGAAGACAAATTTCTGAATCATGGAATGTTAGGTTAGAAGGGACATCAAGGACCATCTGATCCAACCCTTCTAATATTATTGTTTATCTGAGAGGTGTCAGCACCCCATCGAGCTGAGACTTAAAATTTTTCAAAGTGGGGGAATCCACGACTTCAGCTAGGAGACCATTGCAATGTCTGACTGTGCTCATGGTGAAAACTTTTCCCCTTGTGTTCAATTGGACTTTCCCCATGAGTAACTAATGCCCATTACTCCTTGTCTTGTCCACATGACTCCTTGTGAATAGAGAGTCTCCATCTTCTTTGTAACTGCCCTTTAAGTACTGGAACGTTGTAATAAGGTCTCCCCTAAGCCTTCTCTTCTCTAGACCCAGTTTTCTCAGCCATTCCTCATATGGCAGGTGCTCAAGCCCTCTGATCATCTTCAAATAAAGTGGGATGATGACTTCATCTCTGCTGGTGATGTCCTTGTTGATGCAGCCCTGCATCCTATTGGCTTTCTTTGATGCTGCAGCACACTGTTTGGTCATGTTGAGCCAGTTACCCATCAAGACCCCCCAGACTCTTTCCACAAGGCTGCCCTCTAGCCAACTGGATCCCAGACTGAACTGCGCTCCTGGGTTTTGTGTTCCCAGGTGCAAGACTTTGCATTTGTCAACACTGAATGCCATAAAGTTCCTGTCAGCCCACTTCTCCACTCTGCCTAAATCATCCTAGAGGGTGGCTCTCCCTTCTGAGGTGCCAACCTCTCCACTCATCTTGGTGTCGTCAGCAAACTTCACCAGGGTGCTCTTGACAAGTAATCATGAAAAAGTAGCAATGACTTGCTCTTTAGACTGTAAAATTATCTTTATTACAAAAAAATTAGTCTGAATTATGTATAATTCCTTAAAGGACTTAGACTTGTCCAATTAAAATATGAACCATAACCCAGTTTTTTCCTATGGTACAGTAACTGCCTTGGGGCTGGGATGTGAGGTCTAAAAAAAACCAGTAGGTGCAATACATCTCAAGTTTTGACATAGCATCCCATCAGCAATCAATCAAAGAAAGTATAGAGTAAATTACCATACAGTAGGCAAAACACAAGTGATAGCTTTGGCATTCAAATGGATAATTAAAGGGATCTATTCCAGGCCTGATTCCACACAATGCTTTCCTGATGACCTGAAGTATCAGATAATATGTTTAGATGCTCAGGAATGATTATAAGTGGAACTGCAAAGGGTAGGATTCATCATACTGTTGAGAACTGAATATGGTTGAAATAGCACAAGCAAATAAAAAACAAATGGAATGTACTACACGCTGGGAGGACAGATCAAGTATGAGATATGAGATAAACTGCATAGGCTGTTTTACAGCACAAGAAAAGGTGGGGAATTATAGTAGGTAATAAACACATTTAAGCCAGAACATCACTTCTTCTGGTGCACTGTATGTAGTGCTGATGAAATATGTCAGGAGCACTCAGTTTAGTTTTGGGTATAACAAATTGTATAAGAATAGTATCAACAAAATATCAACAAGAATGGTGTGAGTTCTACAAAGCTAAGCAATGAAGAAAAGAAGAATTATTTGGCGACAAAGTCTACTCTAGAAAGAATAGGATAAGAAGATGTATAATTGAAAATGCACATTACAACAGTCTTCAAGTATATGAATGGGACAAAAATCAAATCCTGTTGTGGGTAGCCAGAGAAAAATCCTAATCTTCTGAGTGCAATCAAGAATTTCAACACATTACTAAGGGAAAGGGAATGGTCAAGAAATCTCTTCCACTAGCTTTTTTTTTTTTTAGATAGCGCAAAGAGGGGCCACCAGTAATACTTGTCCCACATCAGGGCACAGGAATTTCTCACACACACTCTCTGAAGTCTCTCCTATCCCTAATACTCCTAAACTTGCACTTAAAAAATATTAGTACATTGACAAAGAAGATTATGGTAGTGTTTCTATATAAATATGCTCAAAGCTGAACATTCCTACACTGACTCTTTTCAGAGCCTTGTGGATGTTTGTGCTAGGACTCCACAGGAGTTTAAGCACACAAATGCTTCTATGCTTTAAATTATATGTTTACCAGAAAGTATGAAACTTGATCTAACTATGGTGTTTCTAAAAATTGTATTTCTGGTTTGCCTGTCTGCTTTTTTTTTTTAATGTTGGTAGCAGCATATAAGGTACAGCACTACACTTTTGGTAGGTGGTGGGAGTTCTGTGCACAAGTAAATGCTTTGACACTCCAAAGCAAACAGCAGCAAAGGTCAAAACCTGATTTAATAAAATACGTTGTTTAAAGAAGCAATGCCTCATTTTTTAAATATTTCCAACATATGTATTTTTTAAAAGGAAGATTCCTCAATTCCTGTACCTCAGAATTACTCCCAAAAAGACTGCTAGTGACATATTCATGCATTATAAGGCACATGCATAAATCAGTCTGGACCACTGACGTGACTGAACAACTCACTACCTGTTCTAATGCTAAGAAATCCATTGAATACTGAAATGAAAAGGTAGACAAAGGGAGAAGTGAAAATGGTATTCGCAATGTACCTCTTCAGCTTATCTTGAACTTCATGGGCACAAAGTCATTCTTTGGAGCACTGGTATGAAACTGTGTACCACAGACATGACCTCCAAGAAAATAACCCTCAATATCTATCTTCTGAAAAGCTCAGCTCCAAATCTTATCTTTACCTAGGGCTAAACCAAATCTGTATCATCTGTATTGACTTTCTCTCTGTCATTTCAAATGGAAGTCTTGCGTGATCAGTTAAAGGAACAAGAAATATCCTTCTCCCAAGGCCTTCTAAATTCAGCTAAATATGGAAGGGAAAGGCACCAAAAGGGGAAGGTGGGTATTAAATTCTTCTGGGATGGGGCTTGTAATTAATTTACAATCCTTTCTGAAATGAAACAACTCCATCATTAATGATGTCTTCAAGATTGTGGTAAAATCCTTAATATAAGTACTTCAGAAAAAGGAAGAGCCACAAGAATTAGGGCTACTGTGAACAGAACAATAAACTTCTGTCAACTGTTGCACGACAAGTCCTGTTGCAATGATTTGCTTTGAGGAGAAAATATTTCATTTAAGAAATTAAACTCTCCTTATAAGTAAGCCTTACTCCTAGTATAGGTAGAGGCAAAATCTGAACCAAATTCACCACAGCTAGAATTTTACACCCACCTGTTGGGAACAGTGTCTGGCCAGCTCTGCACTGGCACTGTCCCAGTTACTGTAGTAGTACTGAATATAAAACACTCTACCCTAGGTCACCCCGACGATGCACACAGAGTAGGAAATGCTTGCGAGGCTAATTTAATATATCTGGCCCGTGTAAGGCTTTCCTCATAAACTTGGATGCTATGCCATGTCATTGAATAAATGAGAAGTATGCCTCTGGCTTTTTAATTGAAACCAATTTTGGTGTGCAGACTTCCCTTACCAGCCACCCCCCTGAGATTCTGCTGAATCCAGGTGATGACAGCATTGCCAGGGTGGAAGTTTATTTCTGTGCGATCTTGCATAACATTGCCTTATTGGGAAAGAGCCCCCAGAAGGGCTTGGAAAAGTAACCAGCCTGGATAAAGCAAGCAAACAGGCTTCAAAATCTGAATTCTGACTGCCTACTGCCAGCCAGTCTGAAACACTGCCCGATTGTCCGGGGTAGCCTGCAATCATCTGGGATACAAAGCTACACTTGTAATCTAGACAAGCGAATTGGCTGCTGTTTCCCACACAATGATACAGACTTAGCTGGAATGCTGTCCACTGCAAACACAACTGAGGTAGAAACCTTTCACACTGTTAGCCAACAGTCTGGATTTTGTTTTTCTATTCTCCTTTTAAATGGAGAAGTACCAAAAGACTGAACTGAAAACAGGGACATTTAAAATTGGGCACGTGCCTATTAATATTCAAAGTACATCCATCTGAACCTCATTTTGAAAAGGATGACCAATAATTAGTTTCTCTCTTCAGAACCTAAGATGTGGTAGTGCTTATTCTAATGAACTGCTTAAAATGCTAGCCAAGTTTCTCTTATCTTCCAGCACATTTTTGCAACAAATCTTCCTCTAGTGTAGATAAACACAGACTTGCTCTATTCTTACCCATTCAAAGATAATTTTCTTAGTTCATCTTTCTGTTCATCTCATCTTCTGTACTGCTTTTAATTCTTCTCCTGGTTTTCTCTCTCCACTGAATCCAATCCAAACTGCTTCTCCATTTTTTTAAAAGGATCACAGTCTACCTTCAACTTACCTGTCACTCATACTAAAAATGCTGATTTATACCTCACTGTCCATACCAATCATCCTTTCATTCACTTGCATTTGTTATTAGTTATCAGAGACGGAACATCAAGTAAATTGGTGCAGAAGCTGTCTTTTAGTATCTGCGAGTATGAGATTTTACTCCATAACAAAAGCTCCCAGGCACAAAAGAGAGAAAAATTATGAAATGACCCTAATCTAACACCCTACAACAATCTCCAATAGTCTTCTACTGGCCGCTAGGTTTTAATTTGTTAGTTACCAAATAAATAGAGCTGAGCTTAATGAAGTCAATAACATTTAATAGTTATAATTTTCAACCACTCCAGTTCTTCTCAGCTAACATCATTGTTCATATCCATATAGTCATTATCAGTATAGCACAAAAGCTTGGCAAAAACATTTTCCTGGAAAAAGCCAGCTTGCCATTTTGTTATAGTTGTGATCAAGAATATGTCTGAAAGAAATATATGTCAGTTATTGATTATACTTAAAGTCAATCTTCATTTGCAACGATAAGGACTGCCATCATATTCTCTAATCACTTACCTCTTTGAAAAATTAAATCTTGTAGCTATGAATCTTGTAGCTATGATTAAATCTGTAGCTATGTATAAAGAGGGAGCATGGTGGTATAAAAGCAAAGTACTCAGTTATTCTTTGTCTCTTTTGGAAGGTATATCCAGAAAAATTGAGCTCTTTGAATCTCCTTCACTCCTCACTCTTCCCTCTGGTCTCTATGTATGTGTATAAATATACCTATAAATATATATCTTATACTCCAGAATGTATTGTGGATAGTTGTGAGTGAAATTTGCCTAAACTGTGGCTTTAGAGAAGTCTTCTGAGAGACACATGTTTCATTTGCTCTTGCCAACTAAATTACATTTCATAGATTTAAGTGTTCTTTAGATATTTATTTCAAATTTCTATAGTTTCAGAGACTACGGAGTAGAAAACTGACAGAGCACATAGTATTCAGTCTAAATCATTCACACTAAATACTTCTTAACCTGTATGAAAAGCACACTCCCCCTAGCCTCTCCCAGTGCTCTCCCGACTCCTAAAGTCAGCATTCTCTCTTGCTGGAAAAGAAATCACTCTTGCAGAAATCTACGTCCACCATTTCTTGTTGCATCTGTCACTGAGATGGAAAACAAAGCAGACACCTTCCTTTTTTTCTGAAGCATCATTTTATATACCTGAAGGCTGCTAAGTTATATCTTCCCACTTGTCTGATCAAACAGCCTAATCTTCCTAGATCATTTTTCCTTTGTCCAACCACTATCAGAGGATTGCTGATCTCTCCACATTCCCTTGCAACAGATGTGTTTACATATATAACGTAGTAGCTGTTCTGTGAAAGTTAACATGAATCCACATAAATATGACAGGCATTTACATCCCCATCTATCTTGTATCAAAGGCTGTAGGACTCTTCACGTTGCCTTCAACAGGAGCATATTAGATCTTATTCATGCCAACACGTGTTCAGCTTGCTGTACTCTAGGTATTCTAAAAGACGAAAACTCAAAATTCTTCTTTAAAAAAGAATCACACATGTTCTCTAATTCCTTTCAGAGTTTAGATAACCCATGAGGACAAAGCAGAAACCTTGGATCAGACACACTGTGTTCTTCGTGTTAATCTTCAGCATTCCTTTTCTTCCTGCACAGTGTTTCAGAAGCACTGCTCTTCCTCTCAGTGAGGCACAGAGCAAGTCGCCAGACCACTAATTAAACCACCTTGGGGAACTAGTTACCTGAAGGTTCAACAGTATGTATACAAACTCTTTAGATGATGGAAAAAACTAGTTAAAAGAATCCATGTGTTGTCTGAATGATGAAGTCAAGAAACTTACTTATAACATTTGTGATCTATCCATGAGGCTTACAGTCCAGTATCTCCCATGGCTGAAAGTGAAAAGTACAGTAGTTTAAGAAAAAGATAACTCGATTTAAATAGTTGGAACTGATTGAAATACCAATGGTTTGTGAATCTTATTTTTTTCTCTGCTTTGTAAGAAAATACGTGAATGCAGAAAGACCAAAGATCAGACATGGGCAAGATATCACAAAAAAGAGAAGGGGAACTCAGCCTTAAGCTTGATCATGTACATAAAACCAAACTCATCCCTTTAACAGTACAGAGGCAAATAATAATAATAATAAAAAGTAGTAATGTGAAATTCTCAAATACCAAACATAACGATGGAGTCATTTGATAGTGACAATGAATAAAAAAACCCTAAACCATTTGCAGGTATCATCTGATGAGCTACATGGATGAAACAACTTTGAATAACATCCTTGTGGTTTGAAATGTTTAACTCTACAGAGGTAGGATTTAATTGGGATGGAAACCAGCAAATTACTGCAGTGATCTATGAAGCTGACAGCATCTAAAGAGGATCTTTCCTTAGTCTGAAAGATGTTTATAAACACAGCACTAGTTTATTTTACTCTGTCTATATATTTTGTTATCTTAATGTCATCTTTCACCTGCAGGAATCCATCACACACTGCATACTGCAAAATTAATTACCCAAGCTGCATCTTAGACAGGAAAATTATCTCAAAAGATAGCAAGAGATCAAAATAGAGTGTGAATGGTTTGGCAAAGAATAGTTCTGGCTGCTACTTCACTGGTCAAGATGCATCATTCATACATTCTTTTTTGGACCAGTTCTATGCAGAATTGTACTACATGGGACAGGGCTAGCCATTAGGAATTAATTTCAGAAAATGTTGACTGTAGTCCAGTATCAAATTTCAAGGTGCTGCAACCATGACTACAATAGAGTAAACAAATTGGCCTCAATTATTACTTGTGGAGGCCAACACAAACCACAATATTAGCTTGTTATGACAAAAGAGGCATCAAAAGACTAGGCTGTAAGCATAAAAAACATCCAGAAGGAGTAGGGGATGCTGTTGGCAGTCAACTCATTCCCCAAATTGGGCATTATGACCATAATTAGGATGGACAGGAAAGGCACAGTTTTATCACATTTTCACATTGGCTTTGATTGGAGAGGAATTCTGTCAGTCTTCAAGCACAGAAATACACTGCTGCACAGAGGGAGATTTCAAAAAGATCAGTGGTAGAAACAGCTACTTTTTCTTTAAGGGGTATTTATGCTGAATACAAGGTCTACATGATGTTCAACCAACACTTGAAATACTTATATAATTAGAACAAGGGAAGTGTCCATAATAAAGACAAAAGACCTTGAGTTTTTTAGGAGGTTGGAGCAGCATGTTGGGGGAAAGTTTTAGGAGATTGGGGCAGCATGTTGTGGGAAAATTATTAGTTATTTCAATAAAATTCAGCACATTCTCACTTACACACATTCAGAGTAGTAAAGAGTGCTGCAATGATTCCTTTAGTGCCATTATCTCCCTTATCATGTGTGACACTGAAAAACCTGAGTATCAAGGTCACTTTCCAGCCATGCTCACTTGGAGTAGGGTTTCAAGCAGGACTGAGCTGTGACAACATGAATGCTTTCCCACCTTTCCAGCAGACTGCTGAACTTCACATATCTGCTCAGACACATGTTGGAACAATGATTCCTACCTTCCCCTCAAACAGAAGATTGCCATCACATGTGTAATATTTTTGCACTGGCAGTCCAACTCCTTGCTCAGGCATAAGAAACAATGATGATCAGAATTCCAGTTCAGAAAAGGCTGTCTGGGGCATAACTTGCTTTTTCTACTATGTTTTCTTAAAGTAAACTCCAGTAGGGTGTCAGCTAGCCGCTCTCCACTACTCATTGCTATTCTACCTTCTGAAGTACTGCAGGAAAGAAGGAACTATTCTGCTCCAAATAACTACAGAATTTAGGTCAAAATAGCAATATACTACAAAAAGCTATTAAAATATAGAAGGCTTGCTTTCTCCACCTAGTGGCTAAAATAAAAAGCTAATAATCTGTATGATAAAAGTGCCCTAAGCAAAATTTAAAAGAATAAAAAAAAAAAATTAGGATGGTTAAAAAAAAATTCCTAGTATTTTGGAGGCTTCATTTTCTCTCAGTAACTAACTTGGTTTTCCTCTCTCTTAACCCTCAATAAAAGATATTTTGCCTTTTCAGGCAAATCAAGGGATATGGATTATGCTTTCAATGAAAGCTGCAAGGCTAGGATCTCTGGAGGTTCAAACCATCTGTTTTCACATGGAAAAGGCACAATGCAAACACATCAGCTTACTCTTATAACACTGAGATTTGCACAGATGTATGCTGAGCTACACGAAAGGAAGAAATGTAAAGGTACTCCCCTTGTCTTGATGCCCTTAAGTTCGTGTCGGTAAGTTTGCCTGACTGACATGAAGCAAAAAGCTCATGATCAGGTTGGCAAGAGCTCCCTTGGCCCAGAAGAGCAGACTGGAGGTTATGAAGTCACAGAAGGCCCAAAGCCACATGGTTTCTCAGTTACATCCTGTAGAATTACAGTAATCGGAGCAAGGTTTACAGCTGCACTCAGTGAATACATCCAACAGTATTACCCTTCATCTGGATGACCTTTCTGCTTGCATTGGCTTTGTAAGTCTATTAGATGCTTGATCTGGTCTACAAGATCCAAATTGTTGGGGTTTTGTCATAACTGTAGACAAAATTTACTATGCATGCTGTTATTTTCCAGGGTTAAATGAAAACAATATAAGGAAGCAAGAATGCCGTTGAGTCCCTACCTAGAAAGTAAAGCAATTAGGAAAAGTGACTAAGTTGCAGCCCTGCAAAGTTGTTTTTATTAGCCTGCCTTTCCTTCTCCAACTCCAAGTAGCAATGGATTCCAGTGTCCTCTGCTGGGGACAGCTTACAGAGAACAAACACTGGAAATTAAAATGCAGATAGAATATAAACCCACTTGTTGTTCCACAACCTATTATTTCCACCAAGATCCAAGAGGGAAACAGTCCCTCCCCTGATTACCTGAAGGTAGGACCTCACCCAAATCTGGGTACTCCAAGCTGGATTTCCAAGTGCAGTGTAATCTCCCAAGGCTCTCTTTGTAATCAAAGGAGATCAACAGGTGACTCCAGAGAGCAAGTCACACGAACTTTCCCAGCTTGATTTAGAATGACCCGCACTGGCACCTGCAAGGTCCATTTTCCTAGAAGGGGTGTAGGAAGACTAGCACAGAATCAAAGCAACTCTAATTTGGTGTGCTAAAGTAGAGCAGACTATTCATAATTTAGGACTGGAATTTTTCAATGCTATACGCTTTGCTTCTCAACCTGTAGAGCCATTAGCCTCTCAGAGCAAGTAAGGCTCAGAATAAGTATTTTACTTTCAAGATGAAAAGTCCAGTCAGTATATTCTGTTGTTATTTCGGAAAAGGAGGGGGAGAAGAAAATTTTATATTCATATTTCCCCCTCCCATCATCTAATCTAATAATCTCCAAATTTCACAAAATTGAGACAGGCAAGAGACTGAGGAAATGCTGAGATAAGTTTTTCCACTTTCTAATGGCTGACTCCAGTGAATTTTGAGGTACTGTAGAAGTAGCCTGGCTCAGCAGCTACCCACTACCTATTTGACACATGTATATTTGGATAGAGATCACAAACTCTTCTCGACGGTGTCATAAGGGACACAGCTCTGGAAAAAGCATCTCTACCATCTCTGGTAACAAGAAGCAAGAGAAAAAACTTCCTTTGCTCTCATTACCCAATAAACCCAGTCACATCCAAATGTATACATTTGTGCTTATTCTAAAATCCCAGGGAATTCAATGTGCTTATGTTTACAAAGAAATGAACCAGAAGAGAGTAAAATTCTCTGTGCAGAATTAATTCTGCAATGTAGTTGCTGTTATTAAAAGCATATTTTTGGTTGTGAAAAATGTGTAAGGGTTGCTTTCAGTTAAATGGAATTTGTTTGCCCTTGCAATTTCAGCATATGTTTAAGTGCTTTCCTGAACAGAAATAGATTAAAACCTGTATTTGAATGTTTTGCAAGTCTGCTTCATTTGTATGTCAATGAAAGTCATAAACAGAACCTAAGAGAACCCTTTTTATTTCTGGATTTTCAACATTATAAAGAGAATTACAAAAACCAAATATAAAAAAAAAAGCCCACAAAACAACCTATGGGGAAAATAGACATTACTTTTGTAGTTTTTAAAGCTATTCAGGGAAGTGGGGAAAAGAGCTTGGTTTTATATCATTTGTACCGAGGACATCCATGTTGTATAGAGATGACCCATTGATGGAAACAGGTATCTTAAAGAATGAAAAGCTGAACTATACCAGAAAAAATAGAAATAGAATAGAAAAATATTATTTCTATTATGTGAGATAAATCCGAGATAGGTTTTTAATTGGCAATGTCCTTTCAGAGTTGCAATACTAAGTCTCTCTGAATGTCAGAGGGAAGTGCTTCCTTAACAATATATTTTAAGAAAAAATATTACCTACCTAGTCCTAATCATTTCTCTAAGCAGTAAGAAGTGTTGAGCAGACACTTGCAGTGTTACAAAACATCGCAACAGTTTAATGCAATTTAGGTATCACCATCACCCAATGGCTTAGCCTTTGGCTTATAAGAAATAGACTTTTCTATGGTGTTTCTTAGTAGGAATGCTAATTACTCATGTACATCACTATAGTAGGGTATGATACAGCAGTAAGCATTAGTAATGTGCCTTCTGCACTTAGTATCGTTTAGAAAACACGCAACTTATTTCTGATATGTTCCAGAAGTCCCAGGGCTTCTGCCTCTATATCTTGTACTTTCCATCTGAGAACAAACTTCATGCCTAGAGCTCGCTATTGTGTTCATTAACCCATCTTCTTTTGGATTGCAGTATTTGTTTTCATGCCAAGTTGAAGTAATAACAGCACACCCTGCATGCTTCTCTAACCCAGTACAGGGTCACACCATCCTCTTCAGCTCAAACAGGTTAAGGTGCTGCTTCAGGTCTTGCCCAAGTCACACCCACTAGGCAATTCAGCACCCAGCCCTGAGCTAGAACAAGAGACCCAATAGACTGACGTGGCACAGCACCTACCGTGCAAAGCCATCAGCTTGATGTTTGGTGCAGATGACAAAAATAATCTGTCAGTACTATGCAGTATTATGCCCAGGCTAACCCAGCTTTTCACAAAGCTAATAAACAAGCACTGCTGCAGTTTAGTAGAAGTACACAGTATAGATAAACTCCTGTTATCCAGAAGTAACCTAAGTACGTTGCCTCACAATTTTTGCTACAAAAAAAAGCCAAAAATCTCTACTGACATAGTATATTTAAAAAGTAACTCTGAAGTTCTCAAGCACTGTGTTACAGATAATACTTTTCTACAGTGCTGGTATGATTACTGTAACCTGCTAAACATGATAAAATTGCTACTCGCATTGCTTTTAGCTCCAAAATCTAACTTGGTATCTGCCTCTTCAGTGAAGGATAACACCAACTCAGCTATGTATAATAGCTGAGATTGCTAGGTTAAATCTCCTTTTCTGTGCTATCAAGACCCATGGTTGAAATCTTGAAACATCTCTTTTGTTAAATCCTTTCCTTGCAATCTTAAATTGAAGTTCCCTCTATCTGACCAAAGGGATAGAAACACAGATCAATAGTACAGAGAGATAGAGCAGGACAACTCTTTCAAGAAATTCATTGCATTGCAGGAAGAATTTGCAATCACATTTCTAGCAGGATCTAGAAATACCTTTGCACTACCTCTGCTTTGTGAATTGTCTTAATGGCATCGTCTCAGCACAAAATGGATTCTTTTGCCAATCACTCTGGACAATGTTGCTTTGGGCTGAGCCTACTCATTAAATTTTTGGCCACATCTGCCCCTCCCAAAAGACATGCTAAATATAAAAGAAGGCATTCACACTTTCATCTAAGAAATTAACCAAATATTTGGAATCTAATACAGGTTGAAAGAAGTCTCTCAGGCAGGCTGCTAGAACAGAGCTGTATGCATTTCCCACTCAGATACAGGCTATTTTTAGATTACATTGTCTCACTAGCTCAGCAAGATTTACTGCTATCCTAAAAGGTGAGATGGAAGGGCAGTACAACGCATCACTGACTCAGTAGAAATGAATGTTAGTGTTGCAAACATGACGGTTTTGCCTGTATTTTTTGAAGATGGTGTTATTAATATTCTCTAAGTTACTTAAAGGGGAAAGAGGCATTTTTATTTCATTTTGGTTTTGTTTTTGGTTTTATTTTTGTGAGGACTGCTTAATATCCCACTTAGATATGCAAGTTACATGTGTTTATATGCCACAGCTAGCAGTCAAATGCATTCATATCCCACATTTCCACCCGGAAAGACAATATGTTGGCAGTATAAGTGACAGCTATTTTCACTCCTTAGTCTTCAGACCTGGCAAAGGTTATTAGTAGCCAGCACACATGGGAAAACTTTTTTTTTTTTTCTGTGCTGTTCTACAGTGCTTAGGGGACTGAAATAATGGAGCTGTCAGCAAGATCTTTTAAAAAGGTAATTGCAGGTAAAAATACAAGCAGAAATGAGGAATGATAAAAAAGCCCTGGCTATAATCAGTGAATTACTTGGGGGTGTGGAAGGGAGAGGAAAAGGGAGAAAAAGCTCACCACCACAGGCTCTGCTCCTTCCCACACTGGCACAAGCTATTTCACTTTTCTGAAAACAATTTGAAGTGACTGAGACTTTCAGAGGCTGATTCCCTATCACCATATACCCACTGTTTCTGCTGCAATGCAGAAACGTTGTACAATGTACAGTGGTTTACTTCAATTGTCTGCTTGAGCAGACAATTAAAACATAGAACTACATTAAGCTTATATTCTTCTAGTAGTTAGTGGGAAATTCCAGAGCTGAAAGATCCACCTCGAAGCAGAGGTGCTGCAAGTAAGGAAGAATTAGTAAGGGTAGGACCTTGAGACAGAAAATAATAATTTTATTCAAACCTGTTTTTTTTTTTTTTTAAATATGTATTTCAGCTTTCTGAACCTCCAAGAGATTCTCATTTAGACTGGTACTTAAGAATGAAACCATACTTTGGTTTAGATATGATCTTACAAAGCCAAACTTCAGTTTAGGCATGATCTTGCAAGTCAAATTCAGATTTCCTCACTATATATATGACAAATCTAGGCACACTGTAAGTGCATCAATGCACTGTCATTATGCTGTCCAGACAGATCACCTCCTATACACCACTTTGTTTTTGTGGCAACTGGGGTAGTTTGAACCAGTAACTTTTTACCTGTAGGAACTCTTTATCCTTGAATTCCTGCTTAGCATGATGCTACCTGCAGTTTCCAGACAAATCTCAGGTGACAGAGAGATGAAAGATAAAAACCTGCAGGTACACAGTCTGTGATACATGCCTACCTCTCATCTACAAACTGCTCCTAGAAGTAGCTTAGAGTCACATTTGGCACTGATCTGGCAAAGAACCTCGTTTGTGGGAAGGGTTTTTTGTTTCTTTGTTCAGTCTGACATGCTGATGTTTTTTTCAGCCTGTTTTGGTATTCACATTTTATACTTCAGGTATAGCACTCTGGTATCTCTCAAGATCTGCTTTCATGGCCCCTGACCTACTCCAAGGTTGCTTCAAGTCCAGTGAGTTCTCTCCTTATCTCCTTCTTCCCTCAGGAGATACCCAGTAGTCAAGGTTCAAGTGTGCACAGGTTACGTTTAAGTGGCAGCCAGAGTATACTGGGGGATGCTCAACAATCCTCACCAGCAAATGGGGGGACAGAGCAGAAGAGCATCTGTTACACTCCTCTTTGACCCATGCACTCAGGAACATCCAGGACATGCTCTTATGTCTTACACTATAAACATAGTCTCAGTTACCCAAAATTAAAAGGGTGTGCCAGATTTGTGGCAGGTATTCCACACCATTTCTCTCATATTAACAGCATTGCTGAAACAAGGACGGTAGCTTTAAGTTAGCATGTCAAAGGTATAGAGACCTTCCTCAACCTGAGAGCAATGCTGCAGCAAGTTCCCTGATGCCTCCTCATCTTCCCACCCTCCTCCTGCAGCAACAGCACCAGTGAGTGTAATTCGAGCACCTTCCTCTTGGAGGACACCTTGTCCCCTCTCCCATGGCTTCACTGTACCACCCTTTGGGAAAAAACAAACAAACAAAACAAAACAACCCAAACAAACCTCACTTTTCTACTAAGGCAAATAGATCTGGGAATACACCTTTCAGAAGCTGCTTCCTTACTCTCTAGTTTAAATGAACATTCTCAGTTTGTAAACAAACAAACAAAACACAAAACCAAAACCCAAACAAAACAACCAAAAACACAACCAAAACCCATCCCACTTGCCCCCCCAAAAGCCCAAAACACAGAAAAACCCAAACACCAACACCCAGAACAGCCCCTCCTGCTCCAAAAACCAATAGAAGACTTCTTGAAAAATAAGTAATTTAGGTGGGTTTTTTGTTTTTGTTGTTTGATTGGTTAGCTTATTTTAGCTAAAGGAATTTTTACCCTTTTCTATTGTTTTCCAGCATTCAGATTTTTTTAAGGAAAAAAGGTATTTCTGTTGTTTAACAGACTGCAGCTAATAATTTATGAACCCATTCATTCACTTTACCAAATGCAAGTCTAACACAGAAGTCTCAAAGTAACGGTGTATTTTTTTTTTTTCCCATTAAAGGGGCAGAAAGGAAATTCAGGAAGATGGACAGCACTGAAGAAGTAGCCAAAGTCTGGTTAACATTGCCAGGCTTGCCATTTGGCACCTATCCATCAGGCAGCAGCTCAGACTACATGCAGCTCTGACCCAGCAACAGTATGATGGACCTTCAGATCTGAAGGGCCTCAGTGGGGACAGGTTAGAGAGGTTTTAGAAGGGGCTGATAAAAGTGCAGCTGGGGAAACATGAAAACACATTGCCACAGGAGACTGATGGGGAGGTAGGGAATGAAGAGGGTGCAAGACCCACATCCATAGGAACTCAGGCTTCATTGATTCAACTGCAACTGATTTATTTTTCTCAGAATTTCTGTTCTGAATTTCAAGATTGCTTCATTTATTCTTCCCCGTTTGCTCATTATTTCTACAGGAAAGACTCCAATGAAAGCAAGTGCAACACCAAGAAATTAAGCTTTTCACAACTGCACATGCACAAACCTAACATCCCTCATCCATCTTCTCCCGTTACTACCCTCAGAAACACACACTGAGAAGAAGGGAGGGGCAGAAAGCTGATGCTTATTATTTCACATTGGTCTGTGAAAATGAGATGTCTATACATCCAAATTCTGATGCAACACAGTCTCACATGGTTTCACCCATATGAAAAAAAAAAGATGGCTGAAAATTAATATTAGTGGGAGATGTGCTAGATATTGGTTTAAGAGGATGAATTTGTTAATATGCTCCTCTTCCTTAATATCTCTGCAGTAGGCAGGCAATTGTTTATTTTGTATAAAAATTGATTTTATATTAAAATGACAGCCCTATAAAAACACTTCAAGATCGTTTGGATTCAAAGGTAGTCATCTATCATAATTTGACTTGGCATACTTCTGCTATTGCTAATAATATTATGCTAGTTTACACCAGCTGAAGGCATGTTTTCTGTTATCATGGAGTAATTCTTGGCCTTTCCCTATACGCTTATGAAATAATTCATTATCAGTAGTTTCTGAGAAAATTACATTCCAAGTTTTGTCTTCTAGATCTTAAGAGAAAATTCTAAAGAACCAGTTTACAATTCAGAAGTTTCATTCATTTAATATTAAGGTTTTAGTTAAAAACAGGGTTGGATTTTCTGCCAGGCTTCTGTAATGCATCAGGGAGCCATGCAGTGGGTTGAAACACACCACTTTAATATGGGTTCATTTCCTGACTGGAGAAAATGCCATGAAAAAAGGACAAAATGACACCTTATTTAAGATGCACAAATCTTTCCCTCGGGTGCTGAAAAATGTAAATACAAATCAAGTTATACTGTACTCTAATCAAGTTATACTGTACTCTACAGTTAGTTAACCCTATACCTCCATTTTGACTTTACCTGCAATCAAATCATCTGCTGCATATTCATGTTTTAACATGCTGACTTGCCAAAACAAGCTTTCTGGTCCTTAAGCCACTCCCTATACCTACACTAAACAAAAAACCAAAACACAACACAATCCTGAACCAAACAAAACCCCCCCAAACAGCTGAAGAAATTAAACTAATAATTATAAAATAACCTAAAATTTTTTTACAATGGATATCGACGTTGAATTACAGATCAAGGAGAGGAAGAGGAAAATCCTATTTCCATAGGTTTTTATGCTTTGTTAATTGATGTCTCTTCCTCTTTTGTTTTAAAAGCTGCCTTTAACATAATGACAACTTAAAAGCCCTCCTTATTCACAGCTGGAGGTTCAAATGGAATCAAGCCAGAGCTGGAATGGCTTTCCAAATTAGCAAGGGAACCTACTGCTAAAGTAGACTATTACCCTGCATGTGTTTGTGTGTACAAGCCCTATTTCTTCATACCCACAACTGGGCTAGCTATCATTTACTCACCTCACCAAGCTGCCTCTTTTCTTTTCTTCTTCTCAAAGAATTTAGTTAAAACAAAAGAAATATGAAGATAAAGCCATTTGTGCTCAAAAGCACTCTGCCACTTCAAAAAACCAAGCTGTATCACATCATTTAGGAAGTAACAACAAAAGAGGCTTGAAGTGGTCAAGAAAAACACAGTGGGCTACATTTTCAAAGGGGCTGTGCAGTAACTCTGAATGTCACATGTTGAGCAAGTACTTGCACGATGCGAGGAGTTGCACACAAAGGCCAAGGCTGCAGTCACACCATGGAAACGTACAGTGCAAAACGCATAGAGCAGCTGGCTTGTAAGTCTGCTAAGGAAGCTCCTCATGTACAAGCAAAGTCAAGTCCTTTTTCATTGGATGCACCCAATCTAGGTGCACATTTTTGGGAGACCAACATACACATACCACTTTAGAAATAGGAAGTTTATGTCACAGAAAGGCACTGAAACATAACAAGAAGTTCCTCAAAGAGTTAACAACTGAGACAGAACGCGTCCTTTCTGGTTTAAGTTTACTAACTTCTGCACAGAATACTGAATTTTAATGGAGATTAACAGAAATTGCCAAGATACTGGGCTAACTTGCTTAAAGGTATTAGCAGTCACAAAGCAGCAAAGCATGCAAAGATGATGGACAGTATTTCCCAGCTGTCTCTTGATCATTTTCTCCACAATTTCAGTTTGCACTGAAATCCACAGACATCATTAGTAAATGGGCTCTTTCCACAGACACTCCAGAGCTCAGGAATAATGAAGAAGGGCGAGAGAAACAGCAAAGCTACACTACAGCTCCTGGGAGATAAAGGAAATATATCACACACCATCAACAGCACATGTCTATGGACTGCAGTCATAGCACGGTTACACCTTGCAACCCAAGAGCTTTGTGTTGACAAATTTTAAAGTAAAAGAAACTAAAAGTAAGAAATTCATAACTAAGTAAAGGACACATGCAGAGTCAAAATCCAACAGTAAAGCTGCAGCAACAACAGGAGAGCAGGTTTCAAGAACACTAAAGAAACTGCTGAGTAGTATAACGAAATACCTTTGAAGAATTACAACCTAATTCCACTTTGCCAAATTATTTGGATCTAAAGAAGCAGTTGTTACTTACAGTTTCCTTTCTGAGCTGCCTTGCTGCACTCCTCAGAGTTGAGCAAGGGCCCTAGGGATGGAGCACCACACAGCCAGGCTCTACCAGGACAGTAAAACTCTCCTGAATTAGGTAAAAGGATTCACATATAACCTCATGTGCCTGGCAGCTCTCCTAATCAGCTGCAAGCACTTCTAATTATCCCTCTAGAAAAGGCACAGCTTTCCCTCCGTTATGCACTAATCCCCAAAACCGGGGTGAAATTCAGACCAGCCTTGATGATTATCTTCTCCCAGTATGACAGAGGCTACCAGAAGCTGCCCTGAAAGCAAGAAATGGCCACCTATTTCTGCACAGCCCTGAAGAATGGAGCTGCATGCCCTTTCCCACCTCCCTGCCCAAAGTGGTGCTTCTCCACAGCACAAAATCACTATGGGGGACTGCGAGTGTCACTTCAGTGTTTGCAAATTATTGTGTACTCACCAAGCACTTCACTGAAAGGCAGAAACAGAGGCAGCTTCTGGGCTAGGGATTGACCAGAACCTTCTGGAAGGGCCATGGGATGATGCTCAGGTGACACCCGGCACCTGGGAAAGGTGGTGATGGGACTTTGTGAGAAGCCACTGAGGACTGGCATAGCTTGCAGGTTTTGGAAGTAAATCCCAAAGTCAGGAAAATGTTATTGTGCTTCTGATACGATTTTTCAGATGGCTTTTTCAGAGGTTAACCTTGCTTCCTAACAACCTAGCTTTCCTTTCCATCAGTTACTGCAAATGACACAATTTCATAAGATGCATGAGAAGACCTCTATTTACACTTCTAAATTAAAAAACCAAACCAAACCACCAACCAACCAACCAAAAAAAAAAAAATGCCCCAAATTTGTTCCCCAAATCTCCCTTTTTGAAGGGGTTCCCTACTTAAAACTGATCCTTTCAGGAAAGGCTCAACTTTGGCATCAGAGAACAGTGGGCTGAGACATGGGAGCTGCAATGGAGAAGCAGTGAAGACTGGAGCTGCTCATGCCCAGATAAACTAACCTTGGAGAAGAGAGAAGGCAATGGTATTTATGTTGTGAAAGGCTAAGGCGCTGAAACTGGGATGGAAAAGAGACATCATACATCCCTCTGGCTAGCAAAGGTCACTCAGTACAAAGTGGCACTACTTATGACTGCAGAAGTTACCTGGAAATGTGCAAACAGACCGTGGGTGGTGGGGCTCCCTGAATTGGCTCTTGAGGTCATACATGTGCTCTTCAGACACTCTGATGTGAAAATGATAATTTTAATAATACCAAACTTCCCGTCTCTCCAGGCTTTCTGTTCCAACTTCTGTGTAGCACTGCAATGTGCTAAGTACTGCCCTCCTGTGCATGTCCCAGCTGGATGATTGATGTGATCTGACTCCAAAATACTTCCCTGATGGGACATGGTATGAGGCATATGAACTACAATAGTGGATTGATGAAGATAGGTTGGCAAAGCAGTAGGAGACTTAAACCTTAATGTCCAGGAAAACTTGGAATTTATATTTTAAAATAGGAGTATGGCTTAATGTATTGTAATATTATATAAAGTGGAAATGAATCTCAACAATTCTTTGGGGGAAAAGCTTCAAATCTACCATACATTGGTGGAAGGAGGGGGAAAGGCACCTTCCTCTTCTGCTTTTCTGCAGGTATTCTATCACTCAAGAGAATAAAAGATGTGTGCCAGTGCGAGGAAGTACTGCTTTCAAGGGACCTATTTTCACAGCATATTGCTATCTGACATGAGCAAGCCTGCATGGCATATTTTACCAGTCTGAAAGAACCTGTCATGTTTTGGGTGCTTCATCAGAGTACCAACAATTTTAATATTCAGTTCTCACTAGCCTTTTTTCCCTAACCTAAGCCTCTCCCGCACTCCTGTTTATCTCCTAATTTCCCTTGCCCTTCCCTCCTTTTGTTCTTTTCCATCTATGGCAGCCCTTGAATCACCCCCCTGGTGCCAGACAGTTTGTCCTCTGCGGTGCTGAATGGGCACTTCAGAAGGCAGCCTGGCTCCTCTCAGGAAGAGACTGCTTATTGCACACAGGGAGAGGAGCATCAATTCAGCACAGCAGGAGAAATTGCAGAACACAGCCTGGAGGGGAGGTCGATGAGACAGAACACTGTTCTGGAGCATTCTGGCTTCATTTAACCTCGTAATAATAAAAAAAGGAGGTTAGAGCTTCCTGAGATAAAAGACCATGTGAAGAGCAAAAAGAACTGAAAACCAAACCAAAACAAAACCAAAAAAACCCACCAAACAAACAAACAAAAAAAACCAGCCCATAAAGGAAAGCATAGAAGTGGGAACGAAGAGGAGTAAAGAAGTCTTGTCTAGAAAAGATGTCTTTTATAAGTAATGTACATAAGATATCCTTCCTGATACACGGTATGTAGGGTGGTATTATCACGCTCTGCTCAGCTGTTTGCAAGTGTGCATCCTTTTTTGTAGGGCAGCAGGTCTGAGCAGTCACACCTCTAGCTTGGCTCAGTTCTGTGTCTCAGGGGGGACTTAAAGGACAGGGTAGAAAAAAACATTGTCACTTACAAGTCATACAGACATATCTAGCAAATAACCTATGCTGCATCCAAAAAAAAAAAAAAAAAAATGCCTGGAGGTCCAAAATAGTTTGCAAACATGATCAATTATGTGTTCAAACAGGTGTTGAGAAAATATTCTAATACCCATTTTCCACACAGATAAACTGAGGAACCTTTCCCAAAAGTTAGTTTGAGACAGACCTCTGGACTGGGATGGGGACTTTACCACTAAACTGAAATGTAAAATTGGATGTTAAGAGAAAACACCAGAAAACCATGAGGAAACTACTGATTTAAGTTCAACACACTTAATAATGAAGGCTGATAAAGAAAGAAAAACAGACCATCAGGCCAAGATACTTTTTAGCTCTGAGTTATGATGGGTAGCTGTGACCCAGTAAGGACATTTGAGTGGGATTTCATAACACACAATTTTTGTTTTAATCAGGCACTATAAAGCAGCAACAGGACTTATATACTTCACAGCCACTTTGGATTATTGAATGTTCACAGTAGGCTAAAAGAGCACTTACAGCTCATCAAATTAAGCAAAAATGTACAAATTAAGTACCATCAAGTCCACAAGCCAATGCATTTACAAGGAGTGAAGGAAGAAGAAACAGAAGAGAATTAAAGGATGAGACATTAAAATGTACTTTACGGTGTGCTTTTAAGAAATTACATTAATGACTGAAGAAAACAATTAACAAGCATCTCAATCCATCGCTTGTAGCAAGCTAAGACCTATTTCCGCACCTCTCCCTAGTCAACTATCTATCTTGCATGGTCATTGATTATTGCAGCATTTCCAAACAGCATGATTTATTGTCTCCCACACATGCTGCAGCTCATATAGCATGCCTGTCATGTGAGGCAGGCTCGACCTGTAGCTTAAAAACAGCAGCTTGGATAATAGGTTCGGCATCTTGCACCAAGAGCCCACTCTGCTGGGTACTGTGTGAGTAGAGGCACTGGTATGACAGGAGCCAAAATTGCAGCCTTCTGAATTCAGAGAAGCTTTCCTGTATATTTCCCTGTACACTTTTACTGATCTGAACTGAACTGTGATCAGAATCACAGTTCTCCCTCTCTAGGCTACCAGTGAGGGTATCCAAATGGAGAGTGTTTTGACAGTGAATTTGCCAGTAACTCACTATTCATGGAATCGTAGAAATTTAGAGGTTGGAAGGGATGGTCCCCAAAGACCATCTAGTCCAACCATGCCTGCCAGAGCAGGGTCACCTACTGCAGATCACACAGCAATGCATCCAGGTAGGTTTTGCATGTCTCCAGGGAAGGAGACTCAACAACCTCTCTGGGCAGCCTGTTCCATTGCTCTGCCACCCTCACAGTGAAAAAATTCTTTCTAATATTTATATGGAACCACCTGTGCTCCAGTTTATAACCATTGCCCCTTGTCCTATTGTGAATCACCCCTAAGAAAAGCTTGACTCCATCCTCCTGGCACTCGCCCCCCCCGATGAGGTCACCCTTTACTCTTCTCCAAGCTGAAGAGACCCAGCTCCCTCAGTCTTTCCTCATAAGGGAGATGTTCCATTCCCTTAATCATCTTGGTCGCTCTGTGATGAACTCCTTCAAGCAGTTTCCTGTCCTCCTGGAACTGAGGGGTCCAGAACTGGACACAATATTCCAGATGTGGCCTCACCAGGGCAGAGTAGAGAGGAGGAAGAGAACCTCTCTCGACCTACTAACCAACCCCCTTCTCATGCACCCCAGGATGCCATTGGCCTTCTTGGCCACAAGGGCACATTGCTGGCTCATGTTCATCTGTCCATCCAACAGCATCCCCAGATCCCTTTCACCTATGCTGCTCTCCACCAGCTCAGTCTCCAACCTATACTGGTACCTGTGGTTGTTCTTACCCAGATACAAGACTTCACACTTACTTGCCCTTGTTGTAATTCATTAAATTTCTCTCTGCCAAACTCTCCAGTCCATCTAGGTGCCCCTGAATGGCAGCACAGTCTTCTGGTGTGTCAACCGCTCCTCCCAGCTTTGTGTCACCAAACTTACTGATAGTGCACTCAATTTCCTCATCCAGATTATCAATAAATACATTGAATAGTACTGGACCCAGTACAGACCCTTGAGGGACTCCACTAGAAACCGACTTCCAACCAGACCCTATTCCATTGACTACAATTCCTTTCCCCCATTGCTAGTTCCTGGACAGCCATCATACATCATTGATGCATACATTTTTTTTTCTTGTTGGCTCCCTTGCAAGTTTTCAATACGCTCAGGATTGCTCAGCCTCCCCACTAAGACTGGAGGCTCAAACAGGCTGAAGATGTCTTCAGCAGGAGCTGGTGGCAACAAGCCCTCTTTGGAAAGGGTTGGAAATCAGTATTTTAAAGGCACAGGATGAGAAGAAGGCACTTTCATTGTTGCAACATCTAATTGGAAGGGAGGGAAGGAACAGCTGGAAACTGACAGATGCAGAAAAAATGCAACACTATTTTTTTTTTTTTCCATATAGACTAAGATGGTATAATTTCTGTTGTGCCTCTTACTGTTGAGATAGATGACAGGAAATGCCACAAGCAGTGATAATACTACAAGCTAAGACAGCTCTTTAAAATATGTAGAACAAAAATTTAAGAGTAATGAAAATTTTAGAAATTAAAATATCTTGGAAATTAATCACAGACTAAAAGAGACTTTGTGGATCTGATTAATTGTTTGCGAAGGAGAGTCATATAACTTTCATCTACATTTTAGCCCAAAACAGCATCTTCTCAGCAAGAACTTTGTAGTAACAATTAAATATGTTTGTCCTCAAAACCATTAATAGTATTTCACAGATCAATGAGGGCAAGACCTCAGACATTAAGAAGTCATCTGAAATATCCCACTGAAGACTCTTCAGGTGAAGGAAAGTCAAGGAAAGTTTTTGTTTCCAAAGCAAAGTGAAAGAACTGCAAATTAATTACAAAAAGAAAGGGAAACCCTGAATAACATTAAAATTTGTCAAGTGAGTTTTCGCAACATATTGAATGCTTTATAAGTAGGGTTTTTTGCCAATTTCTTTCAAACTAATATTTCTGTGTTATTAATTTCTGTTCATCTTTTATATCTCTATAGTATTCTTACAGTGAAGGCATTTGATGAAACTATTGAAGACTCAAGATAAGGAAGGCAACCTGTTAGGATAGAAAAAGCATTCCCTTTCCATTTCCTACTAAGGCATTCAGTACACATCCCATATTGCAATTCAGAATGGTTGGACTGAAAGGATTTTGGATTTGGATTCCAAGGCAGAACCCTTCAGTGACTGAACTGACTTTAAGAAGAACCACACAGCAGGTATTGCAACTTGGAAGGAGATGGCTACTGCAACTTGTGCTAGAAAGGCAAATTTCATAATACACAGTGTCTCTTTAATCATCTTTATTTTAAACAGCACAAAGAGCACTGCTACCATGTTTGTAGGTATGGTACTTAAAGACATGGCTTAATGATGGACTTGGCAGTGGGATAGGTTAACAATTGGACTTGATATTCTTTAAGTTCTTTCCCAACCAAAACAATTCCATGATTCTATGTTTTAAATATAGGAGTACTTCTAGCATGCTCATAATGAAATGTGTCAGTTGTTTTTTCTCCTCCTCTGTGGCAGGGTAAGAGACAAGTGAAGTTGGTGAGATTTGTAGCTGTCTAGCACTCACACGTTTGCTCCAACAAAGACATGCCAACAACTATGTTCATATGCACATACATTTATACCAATATGTACAGACACACACATATAGATAGTGGCTATGGATTACAGTCTCCGGTGCCATCTGGTGGAAAGAAGTCAGCAGCAGCTCTACTGGTATTTAAAAAAAAAAAATACCAAGTGCAGGTATCCTTAAAATAAGGAGGGAATGAACAAAACTATAGAAGGAAATTCTTATCTAAATGATTTATAGAAGACACAGTTTTAATCAAAAAACAATCAGATCCAGTATGTCTCAAAATCTAAATCTTCCTACCTTGACTGTCCCAGATGGTTACACTCACTGATAGGGATCAGCACTCACTGGTGAACTTTTAAAACCACAAAAAGCTTAAACAGGTTCTGAAAAAATGTAGGCTCCCTGCCATTTGTCTCCATCCCTGCTTCTGTCTGAGGTAGTTGGGTTGCAGTCTTGCAGGTTTGCCAGAACAGCAACAACCTCCAACATTTCCAGTGTCTGCATCTCATAGTGAACCTTTTTTTATTTATTTTATTTTTATTTTTTTTAATTTATTTTCTTTTCTTTTCTTACAATAAGTGCATATTTACATGAACAGAAGCTCAGTTATTTTTTTCTGATGCCCCATCAGCTTCATCTGGCGTGAATTTTCCCCATTTCTCTCAGTAGATGAAGTTCCTGATTTCCTGACAGAAGTGGTCTTCTAGACAATGAGAAACAATAATTTATTTTAAAGATTACTCGGGAGTAATATTTGCCATATTGACAGAGGAAGTCAGTCTTTGAAGAAGTTGGGATGGCTTTCTCAAAATTTCCTTTAGTTTTTCAGAAAAAAACCCCATATAAATGGACTAGTTACTTTCAAAGAGAAATCTTTGATCTTCAAGGACAGCACTCTTATCAGAACAAACCAAGGCCTGAGGGAGACTGCCCAACAAGAGTAAGGTTTAATTCTTCACTAGGTTATGCAGAATTTGGTCATTTGGGAATATTCTTTTATATAGAGTTACTATATGCTTGTAACTATGCATTTACAGTTACACTGAGGACTAAGGATTAGGCATAACATCGTTAAGGCTCTCAAGGCAGAAATAAAGGCAGCAAAACCAGAGTGTTGAAGAGAAACAAAAACAACACTGAAATGTTCATCAGGAAGAGTAGAAACCTTATATCTTTTAACTTCATATTCTTTTAATGGTAGCTTGACCCATTTCAGTTTTTTTATTTTCAAATAAAGATCCTGAAACAGATAATTTTTATTAAATAATGATCAGGGATGTTTCAAAAAAGTCTGGAAAGTTTGCCAGAAGTTCCGTGTCAAAGAAAATACTCCAGAAAGCAGAGACTGTAAGTGCATAAGTGAACAAGCACAAATATGTGTCCATACACCAGCTAACTATTACCTTCTGTGGCTGAGGCAACTGTGCCACCTATACTACTTCCTCTCTTTTCTCTCCTCCAGGCTCTCTTTTCCCTTTCCCCCTTCTATGGTTGTCTATCACTTCCCTGGTTCCTCCTCGGGCTCTCTCAATGCTCCTTTCTCCTCCCTGACAGCCATCAAACCCTCTCAATAAAGCAAATTGAAAGGCAGTGGGGAAGAAAGGTGATATGATGAAATAGTAATCCCACCCATGATGAGATAACACCCTAATCCAATGAGAGTTTTTCTTGATAAAGAGGGAGAAAAATCTTGGATAAGATTTTAGAACTTGAGTTGCAGTTGAACCATATTTATAGCCAGTAAATAAATGTATTTCTTGCTCTCCAAGTCTCAGCATTGCCAAAATTTGTTCTCAAAGCTCATTCAAAGAAAACAAAAATGTTAAATGAGAGTTAAAATGTGTGACTTCTGTTTCTACCATTGCCGTATTTCTGCAATTCTTGCTTTTTGCCCTTGTGTCCCTTTGTTTCTCATTGCTTACATTATGATATCTGAATCACAGGCTGCTTCATGCATCCAGTGAACTCAGCAGAATAATTCTTATTGACTTTACTGGGTATAGAATTGGATTTACTGTCCATTGCTGTAATCTGTTAGATTACTTTTCTCCTGCTCTTTCTTTCCTTTATGTAAATAAACAATCAATATAGGGAAGTGGTGCTTATTGGCTTCTGTACTTGTTGGAAGACTGGAAGCTAAACAAAAGCAATGGCTATTTTAGGGAACAATTCTTGTACATTTTTAACTAAATCTTTGTCCACAGTTTTGACTGAGTAGGAGTTGTTAAAAAACAAACTTCCATTTACTACAGAAATTAAACACTTTTCCAATAATTGTACTTCCTCCTTTCTGCCTTCCTATAACTGAGATTCTTCCCAATCCCCATTATTAAAATCCATTGGGAGAAAATTATCCTTTTTTTTCTCCCAGTCTTTCTAAACAACCTCCTTATTTTCTGTGTAAGCCCAGGAATAATTACTGAGAGGGAGGGGGTTCATTTGTAGGACAGTTCAGCAAGTTTAGTGGTCAATGCCTGGAAAACCCTGGGATGTGCATTGTTACCATGATTAATGACTTGTTATTGATGCAGAACCATAAATTTTATGCAAGACCTGTCAAGAATAAATAAGAGAGCAGGATGTTCTTCTATGAAGAGCCACAGAAAGAAAAGAGCACAGAACAATAAAAAGCAAATCTTAACAGATAAATACATCAACAAACTGAACATGCTTGTGCTCCCTTTGTAGTTTCTGTGAGTGTTTTTCTCTGTTATGGGGGCGGGGGGGTAGACTGGGCTTTTAGTGGCTACAAGAAACTCAGAATATAAAGTAGAATTGGACTTTAAGAAGGGAGCTGATTCATTTCTTCAGAAAACCTTGTAAATGTAATTTGGAGACAATTTGTTTATAAACACTCACCTGAACTGATGTCTGACTGAAAAAGCTGAGAGTAAATGTGAAGGTGTCACAACTCTGGGGAGAAGGGATGGAGGTTGTTTTTAAGCCTCAGTTATTTCTTTGCAGGTTCCCAAAGGAGCATTATCCCATGCAGTTGCAGTGTGCTTTGTTATCTGGAGTGCTTCTGCACATCCACATTCAATGATAACTTCTGCTCAAGGGTAATGGCACAAACTTGGAGTCTGGAAAGCAGGGGCTTGTAGCATCTGGTAAGGTATTTAGGCAACCAATGGCAAGGAATACAAACTCTTGTATTTGGTAGTATCTTCCTTGCAAGTTTAGATACCCACCTCAGCCTGAAGCTAACAGATGGGAACTACTGTTGTTTCACCTGGGTCCTCAAGCGCAGTCAGGGAGATACAGCAGAAAAATCCTCCAGGTATTTGGGGAGTATGAATTAAAGATATGCTTATCCTACAGGTCAAGCTGACTCTTCTTTCAGTGGTTTTTAATCTTAAAAATGTAGGAATGCCATTTGATTTTGTGTATAATGGAACATATCTCCGAAGTAATTATAATATTGCAAAAAATAATACGGAAAAGTGAGACTAAGACTCTTGAGAAAACCAGCAAACCCTGTAGCTGGATGTAGAAGTGAAATCTAATATTATGAAAGTGTACAAAATAAGGGAAAAACCCCCAAACCTCAAGCATTTATGGATGCTATATAAGACAACAGGGAGGGAAAGAACAGGATCTGTGTTTCAAAGCTAAGGAAAAAGGGGATGGATATATGGTGGCTTTTATTCCCCAGTACCTTAAAGCCACAAGAATACCTTGCACCCCTACGTGCATCACACTTCTCCTTGTAAAATCACCACTGTCTTTGCTGTGTCCTTACACTATACTCAAAGGCCCAAATTAGGCTCCTCCATGCTTGATTCGTTTGGGCTGCTCTTGTTCCCTCTGTGATTGAATTCCATAAGATTTCCCATTACGTGTAGTATTCAGCACAGGGACTCCTTCAGCTGGCACCTCTCACACGTTGCTTCTGGCTTCATTCTTAGCACACCTCGTAGGTATTTCCATTGCTTTTTATGAGCCTTAATTACTACAAATGTGCCTGGGCAGTATCAGCTGACACTAAAATGATTTCCTCTTTAATGTCAGTTTAAAAATCAGTTCCGTTTCTTGCTCCAAACATCACTTTCATGTCAGTTATTTCATGAGCCCAGGAGAGTTTTACTAGCCCGGCCAGCTGCCATGGGTGGAATTGTACCTCGTTCACCCAAGCTCTGCTAGCACAAGCTCAGCTGTTACTGGCAGTCTGTGCTTTGCATGCTCAATATCTATAGGAACATCAAGTATTTTGAATAGATATGCATTTGATGAGAAGTGGAGTCAGTGCTGCAGATAAAAGGAGTAATGAAGTCTATGGCAAGGAAAGGAGGATCGGAGGCTTCTTAAATAAAGCTGTGGGACAGAACAAAGAATATTTTTTTTCTTGTTCCTCATGATGTTGAAAAGATTCCCTTACTTAGGTCTTCCTCTGACCTCTTCACAAAGATCATTTTAGAGATTTGAATTCATATAATTTTTATTCTCCTTAAACCACAGCACTTTTCTCTGTTGCATTAAGTGGCACCTGCAGCCATTTAAAATGATGGCAACGAAAGCCCAAGTTTGCACTGGCATGCAGTGAGGTGGATCAAATGTATAGGCACGTTTTACACATACACCTTGTTACCAAGCACTTTTTATTACTGAAAGTGTTGTGGGAAGAAAGAAACAGGTTGTCAGATGAGCAATTTGCTTTTTCAGTTGAATTCTGAGGTGGATTATGGCTTAAAGAACATGGAAGATAACATTACCATCCCTGGCATATAAAATTACCATGGGTCTGTTGATATACCTGTGCATATATCATTATCCACAGCACAAAATCTTTCTTCAATGGCATTTTCAAAATGGACAAAAGCAAGCAGAACTTTGCAGAGGACCAACAACAACCACCTTTCTTGCCCCTGGCCAGTACCTTAGTCTACAAACAAATTTGTCACACAAGTTTGGATCTTAAAGAGTAATTTTTTTTTTTTTCTTTTTTTTTCTTTTTTTTTTTTTTTTAAATTTAGGAAGTAAGCTATAAACCATTTCAGGAAGCATCTCTACTTTATCCTCTATAGTAATTCAATTCTTGGTTTTGTTTTGCCTGGTTTTTTTTTTTTTTTTTGTTTGTTTGTTTGTTTGTTTTTTATAAGCTTTATTATTTTAATTTAAGCTACCTCTAGGTCATCTTTCTTGGAAAAGAAAATCAACAACCTAAAATATGAATGATACAGAAGAAGTCAAGAGAAGCCAGTTTGAAATACTCAGGGCAACAGCAGTCTCCCTGCATTTCTACTAATGTCTACAGTAAGATGTAGCTGTGCTGATGAAATATGTGGCTGTGTGCCTTTGGGGAGGGGGCTGTTGGGCTATGGATAGCTGAGGAAGGAAAAGGACTTGGGCTTTACTTTGTAAATAATTTATTTTGGACAATTGTAGATGCTACTACTGGGAACACTAATCCTGCTATAAAATTTTCCAGCCCATGTCTCTGAGCCCTTGTTACTGAGAAAGGGAGTGCTTGTCTATGGCAAATTTAAGAGATAATTTTCTGGGCCAGCTGTTGATGTCCTGCTATCTGACATTCAGGTTTCCTTGTTCCATCACAGCCTATGTGCACCTCTGCCATCCATCCTGCTTCAGTCCTTCCTCTTTTATCTATGTGCAGAATAAATCAAAATTACCAGCTAATGCATTCACCAGGACAGTTCATGCTTGGTCTCCTTCAGCCTTCCTAGACTGTAGCTGCCTCCAAGAAGAAGCAAAATGGGGCAGTGCCTCACCAGCCTGCAAAGGCTCTTCCTAGTTAGGGAAAGTCATTTCCAACATCTTCTTTGGGGCAGATTGTCTGTTTTCACCCCTTTTTGTCTGATTAGCTACAACCTTTAATACTCCTACTCAGCAGATGAGCTGCTTCTCTCAGGTAAACAATCTGCATCATCACAGTGAGCTTTGAAGCTCAAATCCCTTTTTTTAAATGGGAATTCTTTCCAAGCCTAATAAAAATTAGTATGTTTTGGGAAGAAATAATCAAGAAGTCCCAGCAGAGAAACCAGTGCAGTCACAGCTTGGAGCTCACACATTGGATATTTTTTGAAGGTTTCTCCCAGGTGCTGCACAAGTGATAGAAATCACCTCAGAAAGCTTACACTCTGCATGCCAGACAGGATGCAACATGTGGATGGGACAGATAAATGAGCTGGAAGTGGTTTGGGAGGAGACGGAAGTTCTAATAAAATAAACCAGAATTCAGCTGAAGAGCAGAGGTTTTTGCTTTCGCAATTCTCTGATCCTGGGTCACCGCAGCTGGAAGAATTTTCTGACTTTTTTTTTTTTGGTGGTGGTGGTGTAAAGGGCACAGGGAGGACTTGTTCTCTTGCACTTTTTGTCAAAAGGAGCTAGCTACAAGATCTGAAACATACTACAGTAGTAAAATATTTCATGTAGTCAGTGCTTGCAAATAGATGGATTAGTGCTGCAGCCCAGGGAAGTCTTTGATGTGGAAGGAAACCTTCTTTGTCCAGGGGGCTCTTGCATCTCTGTGAGGGGGCAGATTCCTCACTAGGAGCACTGACAACATTGCCAGTGCTGGGTGAACACTGGAAGGATTGCACCCAAAAGGAAAGTAAAGAACACTCGTGATTTTCAGCAAACAGGTCCAATGCAACCTCTGCCCCCAATGCCAAAGTAAGAGAAAAGACAGTTTACAGCTAGTTCTCTGCACAAGTCCTTAAAGAAGAAGGTTCCCATCTAGGTTATGTTTAGGTGAGGCCTTCCTCTACAAAGACAATCCATCTGTCTTGTGTAATAAAAAAAAAACAACCCTGCCATAGGCATCCCATCTCAGTCATTGCCATAGCCAACATTCATCACTTGTCAGAGCAAGCTTAAAGCTTTGGCACTATTTAAAGGTCAGTCAGGCTTCCGACGTAAGTTTTCTTGGAGTGAAGCAATATTGCATCCAAGCCATATGGGTCTGTACAGGGATGAATCATATACCTCAAGATGATTTTTGTGGAAGCACTTTCACCAACTGAAACTCCTGACTAACTATAGTTTTCTAAACAGCAGTTAGATGTCTCTTCTGAGCATGTTTTCTTCTGGTAAAAAAAAAAAATTAAATTGGACATTCTCCAAAACCAGTCATCTGGAAACAGCTGTTTATGTCCCAAAGCCCTCATAGTACAATCAATATGTGAAAAGGGAAATGGCTTTTGGAAAGCAGTCCTCAAACTCCATGTTATAGCCAGCTATTGCTGTGAAAAGTAACCAGTAAAGCTGAAGACCACTGTACTCAGCTGTGTCTGAGGGTCTAGGAGAAATACGAATCACTTAATGGATTAAGCAGATCATTTTTCCCTCACCTGATAAGAAGCCTAGCACAACATATCTTTTTTCTGCGTTTGCACAGTATCCAGCAGAGACTGGGGTCCCTGTGTGTTACTTTAAAAAATACTTATTTGCTCATTTGGAAGCATGCAAGGGACATAATTCCGACAAGACACACCTGAGAAACAGGAATGAGACACTGCAAAAATGAAACAGTTTTAAAAAGTGGTAACTTTCTGGGTTGAAAACTCCCCTCTACAGCAAGCAAACCAGATTGTCAGGGTGCTTTGTTAAGAAGACAAAAGTTCACTGCTGAAACTTGCAGCACAAGCAGAGAAAGGAAACACTGGATCAGATCTCCAGCTCTCCAGATTGCTTACTCAGTTCTGTTCACTGTGCAGTGGATGATAAGGCTCAGGTGAGCATTCAGAGGAAGGCAGGTGCATGCTTACCTATGCCAATGTCCACACACTGCACCTGAGAATGCATATACACAATTTTAATTCTGTTGGCTGGCTGTTTATGCCTCCCCAGCAAAAGAGAGTGAGGGAAGTTTTAAAGAAATCTGACTTCTCCGTTCCTTTACCTTCCTCAAACGAACTTCTTCCTTGCTTTTCACCAGCTAATGGTCATTGTATCTTGGTATTAACTGATGATTAGATCTGTCTACTCCTGTCCTGTCTCCTCCTCTATACTAAAAAGGGATTCACTGGTGGCCAAGGGCCTCCTTTGCATGGCACCAAAATTAAGTAGAAAATAATGACATAATGTGAGGAAAATTCAGAGCAGCTTCCACTACAGAGTATTTCATACGACATCAGCATTGAGTAGAAGTTCCTTTACCTGAGGAAGAGAGCATCCTAGTGGGCCACTGTATGGTGTAGCACAATTGTTAATAACAAGGAAATTATTTCTGAGTGAAAAATGTGGGATTAGTTCCCACAGGAATGATGTTCTAGGAACTTACACAATTTTCAGTTGGCTGTGTGTATCAACAGCTGAATTCCACAAAAGAGAGAATATATTGTCTGGTAAAAAATGGTGAAATACGTCAAATAATAGTTATAAATCATGCTTTCTATCTTTTTCTCAGACACTTCTATTTTTCAGCAGTATTTCAATGCAACAGAGCTTAAGTTCTCATATATCCACATTATAAACCCAAGCCTGTTCCACTTTAAAACCCAGCTACATTGTTTAAAATAGATTAATTTCCAATTCTTTCATTAAAGTGGGTCCATATTCAGTAGATGATTCAGTTATCATTTATGCCCCTCTAGGTAAGTTCAGTGATGTACCAATGGGAAACAAGCTAATAAAAGTGAACATGCCTTTGGCAGAGGCTTACATGTATAAATTTTTACAGGAGGGAAGTGGTTTGCTCAGAGCGTATTTCTCCCAAAGTGGATTTCTTCAGGAGTGCTGTAACATCAGCAAACAAACCTTGCTGACCACAACTGGGTTTCTCTGAAATGACAGGCTCTGGGAGGTCTTTAGTAAGGAGCTACGTGTCTCCTGCCCGCTTCCCATCCACACAACTGCCTTGCGTGCAGCACTGTGCTGTTGGATCCTGCCGGGATGTGCCGGGCAAGGGCAGCCTGCTCTGCACCAGGCAGCCTTACTATTTGCCTGGCAAAACCATTCCCTCTGGTGTGCAGCCTCAGGACCCTTCTGCCAGCCATCAGTTTTCACCTGTGGCTTTTCTCCAGTCAATTGGAGACTTCTGCAGTGGGTGCTGTCTTCTCCTGAAGACCCACAGACAACAGTGGAGCCAAGGAACAGAGAATGTATATAAACGTGGAAAGTGGGGAATTTTCCTTAGTTTATTCCAAACCAGATGTTTTCCTGTTTATTCTAAACCTGCTTTGTTTTGGTTTGGTTTTTTTCTTCCCCCTCTGCCTGAAGTGGCAAACAGAGTACACGAGTTTCTCCACATGGAAGTCCCTAGACTTCCAGCTGCAGACTACTGATAAACACAACTCTGGAAGCAACATACATCACACATTGCAAAGACTCATTTGTCCTTGTTATTCAAATACTATAGTACAGAGCAGGGACTTAGTGTAAAAGACAAGCATAAACTTACCAGTTAATTATTTAAAAACCAAAAAACAAAAAAAACAAAACCAACACTGATGGTGAGAGGATTAGAGGGGAAAGCCTTCTTACCTGCACTTTGTGGAAGATGATGCAAAGCCCCCTTAGCCTGGCTCCGGAGGCACACGGGCAGCTGACTGACAGACAACAAAACCAAAACCACTGTCCTGGGCTGAGAGTCCCAGGATAAAAAATGAGCTGAGGACTCCTGGGGAGGACAGGATGGGTCAGGTGGCCCCAATGGACCAATCACAGTGCTCCTGCCCATGGGGCTCAGCTTAAAATGGCTCCCAGGAGAGCCCTCTGCTGGGGTGGTGGTTAGGTTGGGGTTTGTTTGTTATTGCTGTTTCTTTGTTCCTCATTGAAGAAGGCTGTCAAGACAGGTTGCTTCTCCTGCCTTCCCAAGGAGGACCAGCTTGGTTGCTTCAAGGGGGTTGTGGACTGTCACTTGGACCCTGGACTCTAGCACGCCCATCTGCTGCTGAGTTCTAATGTGGGACTTTTCAGGTTGGGAAGTAATCACCAACTGAGGAGTGTGGGTTCAGTATTCACATCTATCTATCTATCTATCTATCTATCTATCTATCTATCTATCTCACCATCATTATTCCTACTTCATTAAGCCTATCCTAGTTTTTTCTTCCAACCTTGAAGTCTCTCTCCCTTATTCCCTTTTCATCTTCCCCTGGGAAGGTAGTGGGGAAATAACAGCATCTGCCACCTAGTTATTGATTAAAACCATGATAAACACTAACACCACAGTTGTGATGCCGTCTTTGGTAAAATTTGAAGCAGAATAGTCTTGAAAATGAATCAATCGTGGAAGTGAAAAATCTGAACCTGAGTGCCAGAGCAACAGCTATTAAAGGACCTTGTCACCATGTGTGTGTGAGGTATGAAGCATCCTGCTCTCTGCCCTTCTCCCCAGGCTCCTCAGCTACCAGTCAGAGTCCAGGCAGGCTGTAGCTTCAGCCCTTGCCATCCTCCTTCTCTCTCCATCTTCATGGCCAGCAGCAACAGACATTTCAGCATAGGTGCAGTGAAAAAAAAACACCTCTTACCTTTTTATTTTTCCTATTCCTCCGTCTTCTAATTGTTTCTTTGGGCTTTCCTGATTAGGCTGGCGAGATGCTCACCCATGGATATTTCACTGAGCAAAAAGAATGAAAAGGGAAGTGTGCAGGCAAACACATTTAGTGATGAAGGAGACAGGCAGGTTCCTGGTAGGTTAAAGGGGAACACTCAGTGATTTCTGACCTGTGAAAAAAGCTCCTTGGCTGGGGAGGAGAATTGGTGGAAACTTCTAGCCCACCTTCACCTTTGTCACAGAAATGACCCTCATGGGAGAAATCCACATGACAACATGAGAGCAGCTGACTGAAGCAACCATGGGGAAGTATACCAAGTAGTTTTCTTGTTCCCCCTGAGATATGGCCATGAAGGCAATTGACTTTACAGTTCCCTTTCAAGATGAAGTATAGCTCATGCTACCACTACTTAGGCTGTACTTATTCTGTAAATAAAGATTTTCTGTCTTCCCTGTGGCAACTTTTGCCCTGAAGTCACTCTTTAAAATAAGCCTCAGAAGCAATGTTCTTCTAGAGGGAGAGCAGAGAGTGAGAGCCAGGACAGCAGATACCTGTTAATGTTAAACACCCAGCCTCTTTCTTCTGTGTTTCACCTCCTAACACATGGGTGGTTGTGCTGCTGATAGGGCAACAGAGCTGTCCAGTCTCTCTGGTTCTTTCCTTCCATTTGGTGAAGGTGCAGAGGAGGCAGAGTTTGCTGCAAAACCTTTCTGCTCTGCTGAGCACAGAGCTATGGCCGTGGGAAGCTTCTGCAAAAGGTGTTACAAGAACACAGTCACCCAGCTCTTTTCTTTCTTTATTTTTTTATTGAAAGCTTCATCAAAGAAAACAGAAGTTTAAACCTAACATCCACTGATCTACAGAAAGCCCCAGGAGTGGGAAAATGGCAGCTATTAGGATTGTGATACAAATGGAAAACATTAAAAAAAAAAAGAAAAAAGAAAAGAAAAAAGAAAAAAAAAATCATAGCAGTACAGATCTTTCAAAGACATTCTGAGACATCAGCACACAGATGCCCATATAAATAAGATTCATAATTTAATGTATCACAGAGGTTCTGTATTCTACATTTTGGCTACAGTGAGGTCTGTAAGGGCTTTTAAGAACCTCTGTCCCATTTGTGTGATGAATGTTTTCTTGATAGGAAGTTTATCTGCCTTCAGAGTTGCTTTGATTTTTCTTACAGACAGAATCTGTTAATTCTCCTTTAAAAAGGAAAACAATTGAAAATTCCTATATGAATTCTGTATGCTTCCTGGTTTTACATAAAATTATTTTGCCTCCAAAAGATAGTAGAATTTTATTCTACTCTAGAATACAGCATGTTTAATAATATTTAATTTACATAAGCATCATGTTCTCTATGCTGTATTTTTGGGTTTTAAAAATATAACTGTAAATTTCACCAAATTCATAAAATTATTATCCAAGAGAAAGACACTTAAAGGCAGAAAATTACTGTTGGGCAAATATTTTCTTAACGGCAACAGAACCAGATCTTGGAAGGTGCTTACACCTTGCAGGTTTCAGCCCTACAAGGAAAAATGGATTTGTGAACCTGTCAAAGGCTGACATTTTTTACTTAATTATATATTTTTAGGAAGGTGAAAGAACTCAGCTGGCACTGTTGGGGAATTAACAACTGAATTGAACAACTGAGATGAACACAAGAATTTTTCTGATCGTGGAAAGCTAAGCCAATAGTGGGATTTAATTTTTTTGCAGCTTTTCTTTCATAATTTTCTGATTATTATTTTTTTTTAATAACATGTTAATAAAGGGGAAAAGAAAGGGTATCCTGCCTGCTTTGAGGCACAAAGGTGAATTAATTTCTGTTCTACATAAAGCACTCTAGCCTATTTAGGTGACAGGAGCAATATAGAAAAAAGTTGGTGCCCTTTTTGAGGGGAAAATAACTCTCCTTGCCCTGCATCTTTGCTGCTTGCTGAGATTCTAGAAATCTGCTCTACCAAGGGGGAAGAGAAATCTCCTGCTCACTCAGCCCTCCTTCTGAGAAAGTGAGAGTGCATGATTGAATGCATATTAAAAATGAAAGAAAACATCTTTAATAGAGTCAATTGTCATTAAAAAGAAAAGACCAAGAGACCAAATGTCAGCATTTTTGTTGTTTCCTGTTTTGCATTTCCATCACACCATGACTGTTTTCTAAGTTCATATGGGCTACTGAGAAAGACCAAGAAAATCCCTTACCCTAGGGCACTTCTTCTGTATCTGGACCAATTTCACGTTAAACAGGGAAATGTTGTCCATGTGTGTATCAGACACTACTATCTTCAACTACCACATTTGGTGTCATCACTAAAAATGGATTGATACATTACTTTAAGCACATTATCATTTTTTACCATGACTCTTGCAACAGGTGGAGTCCCGTGAGTCTTCCCAAACCTGTTTTGATAATGTCAACCTCAGCATTAATATGAAGTGGCATGAGAAGCACCATGAAGCTTAAAATCATGAAACATGGCAATTTGTTGAACACTTAGTATCAGTCTCATCCTTCAGTACCATAAACAACATAATATAGATCCAAATACTATGACATATTAAAAATAAACTTTATTACAATGCAGGCTTCCTCAAATTTGCTGAGTTTTGGTACACATACATACATAAATAATACCCTCTGTTTGATTTTTACGTGAGTAAAAATCCATTCAAATGCGTCATCCCATCGCCCGTTGAAATTTTAAGCCCTCACTTCTCTAATCACCAGCCTTTATCTTCCACAGTTGGGCATGCATCCGTAGCAGAAGATGATACAATGTGATGCAATTGCTCTCAGATATGCCTCATTCTGCATTATGGTGGATTTCTTGACCAACACAACCAAGGCAGTCTTTTGGTAAACAGAATTATACAAGTAAGCACAAGCTAAGGACATCTCAAGAATCTGTTTCACTGGAAGGCAATAAGAGGACATTCACAATTTGAGGCCTGACTGTCACAGGTGAAAAGTGCTTACAAAACCTGCAGTAGAGCCAGATAGGAAGAAGAGTCCCTCAGCAGTCTCACAGTCAAGTGAGACTTCTCAGTGCCCTGATCTATTCTCGGGTCAGCACCTGCAAGTACAATACTCTCTTCAGTTCCACTGTATCAGCTTTATTTATTTATTTTTTTTTCACAATGTTAAGCGACGAGCCCAGGTAGAGTTTTTTTAGCCATAATTCATGTTTTTCTGACACCCTTCTGTATTTATCTTTTAAGGTAAAAACAAAATACCAAACCTGAACATCCAGATTTGACTATTTACAAGTATTCAGGTGTGATGGAAAAGACATACGCAGTTCAGCTTATGGATTTGATGTTATTTCTAGACCTCTGGGCCAGGCACCATTGCCTTAGACTTCTACAATTGTTTCTGCAACCTTTCAGGAACCCTCCTGATATTTAAAGCTAAATTGGTAAGACAGACATAGATTTTGACTTTACAAATTCAGGTCTTCAAAAATGAAAATCTAAACAAACCAAACAAACAAAAACCAGCCCAGAAACTCAAACAAATAATGATCATAAATCTTCCAAAATCTTTTAAGCCAGAACATAAAGAAAACCAGTTTTAGATTTCAGAGGCCACCAAGTACTCCTGTCCTATGACAACAGCCATGCAGTGTGTTGCTTTTCCACTGTACTCTTTTATCTCATCTTTAACTTTTGCAAATAAATTACTACTTTCGGAGAATTTTTAAAGTTCCAAATAATTTTTTTTTCTTACCTTATGATCTATGACTGTTTATACTCAAGGCTCACATTATTTACAATTCATAGACTTTCAAATACCAGTTCACTGTTTTTTGGGGGGGAACCAGTAAGATGATCAAATTGTATTTAAGGGATCCATTTTCTTTCCTCTTCTTCTTCCCCTACTTCTTTGCTTTGTTTCTTTTGATTTCAAACATTTTTAAACATGATAGCATGAAAAAAAGAAAAAAAAAAAAAAAAAAAGAAAAAAGGAACAATTCTAATAAAGAATGCACTTGAGACATTTAAAACGTGTCAGGTATTGTGATACCATGTTGCCTGTCTGGCTTAATAAAAAACACTGAGATTGCTTAACTTTGTTTGCCGAAAAAAAAATAGGAAAAAATGTTTCTGAATGTATAAATAAAGCAGCAGAGTTCTGAATAGAAACAAGAAGGTACCTCAGCATATTCATCAGCCACATGGTAGCTACCTTGTAGCCTCATTGTTGATAGTAAATGAGACTTTGTGTGTCACATTAGAACTAACACAGAAATAAATGTGTTTATTTCATATTTAACTAACTTGTGCCTGGGGTTATCTCTATTTGTACAAAGAATTCAGAGACAGAGAGAAAGAGTGTACACGTAGAAAGAAAATAAGGCTAGATTGATTTTTTTCCCCTCGTATACCCTCCAAAGAGAGAGGGAATCTTTATCCAAGGACAAAATTGTAATGCTACTCTCAAAAAGCAACAAGTAATGAGACAGCATGTAAAACAGAAGGAGATTTTTCTCTTTCCTGAAATGAAAACATATTGTGGATGTTGTTGTATTTGTTGTTTTACTTTGGCATGATCCGGTTTTCAGAAGTGTTGAACAGCAACAGCTACTCCAGGGAAAGCAGAAGTTTTACCTCTTCTGAAAATTAGGCCCTCTTCCTATGGTGAATAACCATGTGAATTCCCCTTTCTCTCTTTTCTATGTTGCATATCTAGCAGCCATTTACTTGGGAAACCCCCTCCCCCCCTCACTACATTAAAAAATATGATCTTGTTTTATCAATTTAAAAAAATAATTGTGTTCTTTTCCCCAAAAATGTCAGGTTAGGGAAACACAGATCTCTTTAGAATGGGGTGGGTGAATCAGATTGATCCAATATATATGCTTTAATTTCCTTATTTTTAATGGATACCCTGTGTCTAATGCACCGCAATAAATGTGATGAAGCTTCCCCTCTATTCTGGATGGAGGAAAGTTGAAAAATGTTTGGTTTAATTTTTACATATAGATATATGTATACATGTATGTATTTAAATGCTGCTTCTCTTCTGCCTCCTCAAGGGAAAAAAAAAAAAAAAAAAAAAGTAATCTTTTGACTTGGTTTTCATTGTTGTTTTTGTTTGTTTGGAAAAAAGTAAGGGCCATAATCAAGATTTCTCTGTGGAAAAAAGGTGCCATTCCTAAACCAGGTTGGAGTGGATTCCCTTTAGTTAGTGTCTTCTTTTTGCCTAATCATACTTACTAGTGATTGTCAGCCAACATCTTAAGACAACAGAAATCATAGCAGAGAAGCATAATCTCTAACTTGCTGCCTGCATGAGAATACTAAGTCATTTTCAACATTTCTGCTTGTATGGGAGAGCTAAAATGAGAACAAAGGTCAAGTTTGCTTTCTCTTGCATCTAACTGGCAATTCAAATGCATCACTGAAAACCAAATGTGGAATTAAGGTGGCTCTGCATGCTGGACGATGATAAAGACTGAGGTGAAGAAATGAATCTGCGGTATGTCAGAATTAAGAGGAAGACTGTTGTTTCAGTACAAATACCAAAGATCAGGCAATTTAACAGAAAAACTCATCAAAATGAAAGCCCACCTGGACAGATTAGTTGGTAACCCACTCCTCCTTGCTTTGGGATGTTCTCCAAAGCACACCATCAACCAGCTTCGAACACCAACTATTCTGAGTTTTCCACAATAAACATATGAAGTATGTAAAACACCAGTGGAAGATAGTTTAAACAAACAAGAAAGTAAGAACTGGTCCGGCCATGTAGGTCAAATAAAGATAAAAAAAGAAAAAAACCCTCTATCTTCTGGACTGCGTTAGGGTGTCACTTCATCTTTGGTATAAAATAGGCCATCCATAGGCTGCATTTGTTCACAACTAGGAAAGACTACAGAAATTGTCAACAATTTCTTCTATCTATTGCTTTTTTTGCACTTTTTCGACCATAAGCTCCTATCTACGTAAGTTTTTTTTAATGCTCTTAAGCTAGGTTTTTGCAATGTGACAAGCAAAGCAGACTAAAAACTTCTTAAAGCTCATAAAAAAGACTGCAGATAAAAAGCACTAATGCTTTTGCTAGCGATCACGCTTTGTAAATAAAAAAATCTGCATTCTGCAAGAAAAACCCCTGCATTCTCTATAATGCAGAAAGTTTTTTTCTCAATTCAATAACTTTACTGTAAAATGCTTTAGCCTTCTAGAATTTTTTCTGTCAACACTTAAGACAAAGTTCATAAAAGTCCCAGCATTTTTCCAATCCTTTCAGTTGCCACAGTTCCTTTTCATCAACTTTTCTTCAAAAGAAGAAAATCATTTTCTTTTAAACTGTACAGTTTATTTTTTTGTTCACCCCAAAAACTCAGTCTATTAAACTTCTGCACCAGCACCGGTGTGAGCAGTTTCAATTCATTCTCGGGTTTTCTAACAAGACGTTGACAGCTTGCCTTGAGAGCCTTTGACGTCCTTAAAATTAAGGCAATTAAGATTCAAGATAAACCTTACCTAAACATTTCTTAAAAAAACCCAAAAGACAAAAAAACAAAAAACAAAAAAACAAACCCCAAAAAACAAAAACCCAACAAAAACCAACCAAAAAAACACTCTAGATTTAAAACAAGAAGAAAAATAAAATGAGAGAAAAAGAGTAGCTTAATTGTTGAGGAAGACAATTGCTTTTCATCTCAACTTGCTCCCTCTTGACATCATCAGTTTTTCTGTTTAAAAAAAAAACAACAAAAAAACAACCAACAATCTAGCTACACCTCCAGGTAAATTCTGAATTCAAATGTTCATCCAGATGAAATGTCAACCCAGCGTTTTTCCTCTGGGTTTTTCCTTTAGGTAAAAAAAAAAATTAAAAAAAAATAGCAAAAATAAAATTGTCAGACTACATGACGGAACCATTTGCACAGCACATAAAAACACTGTTTTGTTTTTGTTGGGAAAGGTAGAAAAAAAAAGCATTCATTTGACGCCTGTGCAAACTGGAAGCCAACTTCTTGTTCAGTGAAGTTTCTCCATTCAAGGCAAAGATTTCAGACCGACATTCTTCAGTCCTGTTTATTGTCTGTAAAAACAATAGAATTAAAGTGGTCATTAAGTCAAAACAACTTTGAAATAGGCTCCTCTCCCTTTTTTTCCCCCCCAATTCCCTTTAAAAGTTATCCAAGCTAAACGTACTTTGCAGCTGTCTAAATATGATATCACCACTAAGCTGAAAATAGTCAGGTAGAAATAGGGAGCTCCTGCTTTGGGAACATTAACACATCCTTAGATGCATTTGCTCCTGTTAATACTATGCTTAATGGGCAGCCTAACTCCACTGAAATGAGAAGAATACGTGGCTTTACACCATGTAAAAATTTCAAGTGTAATACAGTAAAAAAGTGAATACTTTCCTAATAGTAAGTGGCACTTTTTATTTTGGATACTAATAATAAAACCAATGATAAAATTACATCAAAAGAATATACGCAATTTGCTGAAAAAGACACACTTTATGATGACAAGAACTATGAAGCAGTCTGCTTAATACACTGGTTATGGCTAACTTAGCAGAAATATTAAAGGTATTATTGATTAGAGAACTAACTTTTGCTCATATAACAAGACTATATGAGATCTTTGGGGAGATGTAGAACCTGTATATAAATGCTGTTTCATGTCTAGAGCTATCACTGAGGGTTTAGCCACTGTTTCTCCTACAGTCCTCCAAACTTACATGGAAAAAGAACCTTTTCCAACCAAAGTTCAAAACAAGAAAATCCAGCACCTTTCCTTTTGCAAGCATTAACACATTTGCCTTGCTTCGTTTTAAGTTAATTTTAACATTAGGGGTTAAATTGTGAAGAATGTTGATGACACAACATTTGCCACAGAACTATTTCTCTGGGATGGTAAACATAAAACTAACTTAATTTTGAAATACTGACTTTACCAAAGGACTTTTTAACTGCACGAAGCCTAAAAATTAATATGTTGAATAAAACAACAAATTTACATGGAAAGCAAGAATTATTTTCTTAGGGTTTTCTATGCATAACTTCAGGTAGGAGTACTGAAGTACTCCTGGTATTCAATTTGCCCACAAAAAAATGCAGAAAAGATTTACAGTCAAAGTAGTCCAGCAGAGTTTTCTTAGAGCTAGAAGAGTAGACTTTTTAGAAGGAAGGTTCTCAATTTATCTCCACTTCATAGCTTTCACACTTTTATTAGCAAAATTAGAGATCTACAAGGGAAAAAAAGGGAATCTAAAATAATGCAAGTGTTTTCCTCATAAAGCAGAGTCTTCTGCTGAGAAACCAAGGTCTTTTCCTCTTATATTGCTACACAATATGTAGCCAGGTTTTAGACAGGAAGTGATAATTTCTGAAAATCTATGGGTGGGAACCTCAAGTGTAGCAGACAGCATACTAAATAAAAGAAGGTGTATGCTGATTTAAAAAGTGGAACTTAAATTTTAAGACTCATTTATTTTTACTTACAGAGTACACAGTCCTTATACCACTCAGTTCATTCTGACTACATTGGCTCTCCCTCATTGCCTGTAATTTCACGATTGTTGCAAAGAAAATAAATATAAGGAAATACACTGTTATAGCTTTCCTCCTGACTGATCAGCTCCCATGAAATAATTTTGTAGTATCTGCCTTTCTCTTTTTCTTGGCAAAATCATTGTTTGGTCATATAAATTAGTGCCTCTCATCTTGCTTTGAAAACAGCTGTTATGTATTGGGCATGATGCTTGCTATTAATAAATGTGCCCTACAAACCATCAGGGTTAACAAAATTCTATTTTAGTTACAAAACAACTTCACTTGGTTTTATATTAAGGCTGAAACCTGCCAGCATAAATTGTTTTTTCAAGAGGGAGACTGTGCATATTTAGGTTTGTTTCTGCAGCTTCCCACACTTTGCATTTCTGCCTGCAACTGTCAGATATAAATAGAGGAAATATTTCAGAAAAAAAAAAAAAAAAAAAAAAAAAAAAAAAAAAAAAACAAACCTGAAATAATCATAGTAACAAATCAGTCGTGGATACGCCTGTGTGATTAAAAAAAAAAAACAAGCAAACAACAACAACAATAACAAAATAACTAAACAAACCCCAAAATTCCTCTGAATATAAATGTCAAGACCATTAGAAGTGTATCCATCATTGCAACAAGACAGCAGCTGACAAGGAAAGATGAGGGATCTCATTCTCTGAGGTGGGAATTCACCAGACTGGCAAGAAACACCGCACCCATTTCCATGAAGAGTTGCAATGTTGTTTCGTCCTTAGTGGGAAAAATGCCAGAATCTGCTGCTCACAGCTACCTTGTGAGGGCTTCTGAACCTAATTCCTTCTGCTTTGAGATGTAAATGAAAGGGAACTGGAATACAGGAATGGTCAGATCCAAACTCCTACTGAACACAGTCACCAAAACAAGCCAGGACAGTGCGTGTATTTCTCTCATTGCCCATTATATTCTATAAATATTTTGTCATCATTTATTTACAGGTACCAGAGAGACAAATGGCTAGAAGGGATACACGTGCATAGACTGTGACTCCGATGGGTGCATCAACAAAAAGCTTGTGATCAATTGCTTTTGTAATATGTGCATATAGACACATAAACAAAAAGCCTTCTTTTCGTTTTCTTTTTATTTGCAGAGGGAGGGCTATTTAGTTTCCCAGATTATTGGCAAATCTTTGCCCTGAATTTGGCCTTGTAGGCCACTTCTCTACTAGCATGTGGAGGAAATTGTATGTATAATGCTGATTCAAAATCTCAGTAGGGATTTCTTTTTGCCTGGCTTCCTCCTTGAGCCTTGCGAAGGGTCCCGGTTCACTGGGATGTGACATAAGAAATAGTGAGGTCTTAAGTTTTATGGCAGTCAAAAAGGGTAGATGTTTGATCTGAAACCATTTGTTACTCACGTTAGACAAATAAAACCTTCTTCCACTTTCAGAGGTCAAAAATGAAGTAAAGCAATTGACAGATTGGTATAATTCTCATCTTTTCTACACCAGCTCATATCTTATGCCTCTATAAGTTTGATGTCATGATGCATTGACTGATATGCCTAACATATTTCTTGTCTGACTATTTGTCTTCTTCCCTCCCCAAGATAAAAAATGTAATTCTCTTTTCACAGTGCTAGCTGGTTTTCAATTTACATGTATTAATTAAGAACTAGGTTTGGGCTCCTACTTAGAATCTATCCAACACTGATCAGTCCTAGTGGGTACCCTGTCACTAAATAACCTTCTCTTCATGAGGACCACTTTTATTGTGTCAAAGAGAAAGAGTGTTTGAGGATTATCCTGAAGAGGAAGGGACTCTTTTGGAATTCTAGCTCTAGACATTACTGTGCAACTTTTCATTTTTCCAAGGTATTCTATGGGAAGCAAAAAAAGGCAGCAGAGGAAAAAAGAAAGAAAGAGCAGTACTTCTTTCCATCCTTATTCCTTCTTTGTCCATTATCAGTTCCTGCTGACTCAGTGTCTGCATGGCATGGCACCTGTTTTGCACAATCACAAATACCAGCTTGGGGAAGTTTGTACTGCTTCACTAAATACACTGTCAGAAAGAAACCTTTAAATGTATATCATGCCAATATTTCCACCACTGCCAAAAATTGAGCCCTATCTTTAACCCCTGACACCAGATGCTGTTTTAGCCCAGTGTGGTGATTGTTAACAAAGTTGTCAACATCCTTCAGAGTCCAGAATAGTGGCACACAGTTCAAAGGCATTTATTTGCAGGCAAGATCTCAAGGCCATTTTGCCAAGGTGAGGCCATCCACCAAACCCTTGTGCTAATTACACTATTAAATATCTAGAACTCACCTGAACTTAACAAGGCTATTCAGAATTTATACCGCTGAAATGGTGAGCAGAATTTGTTCTGCTATGATCAAGAACTACAACCTTTTGGTTACAAAGCTTATGATTACTTACTTAGACTGTTGGTAAGAATATGCAGGCGCATGTTCACTGGTTGTTTCCACTGTCATCTGTTGCTGTTGACCACTGGCTTCCTGTGATGAAGATGCTACTGTCTGTGGAGAAGTATCAGCAACAACACCCTAGGAAATCAAATGAGAACAGAAAAGATTTACTAATTTTATTCACTGCAGGAAATTATATAAAAGAGTGCAGCACCATCTCACCATTCCTGTATTTCTCTAGAGGCCAAGAGAGTTTGAGATAGCAGAACCACATGCTAACACAACAAACTCCATCAGATTTAAAGAATTAATCCAACAACAAGAAGCTTCCTTAGCATACCAGCCACTGTAGTACTTGGTTCTCACAGGCTGTAGTGGAAAATACCTCCACCTTTGCAGGCAGTCCCCTGCCCATTCAAAGCCAGATAAAAAACTTCTCACTTCAGTGGTGTCTGGATTTTACATCTTGTCTTTTTTACAACATATGTATGGCTCTTCTGATTTTCACTTACCTACCCCAACTTCACAGTGTGTTCACATCTATTTTGTTTCATCTGCAACGCAGGAAAGGCAGAATCCAGGCCCACCTCTCTCTCTTTTACTACACATCCAACAGTTTTAGCCGCCTTAGAAAAATAGTGCACTCTTCTACACACTGCTTTTATGCATATTCCCTTCAAAAATAAATTTACTTCACATTAAAGACTTTTATCCGCTAAGTCAAAGCTCCAGTGAAGTTTTGTTTTATTTATGCATTTGCAAAAAAATAGATCAGTAAGCACACAAAATATATGTATGAGTTTAACATTATGCATTATTTCTTCTCCTATTTACAGCCTGAATAATATTATTTTTAAACTTTTTTGTATGTTTTCAGAGTAAGATATGTTTTCTTTCCTTTATTCTCATTCTTGCTGTTCTGGTCACATGAATGACTAGCAGGTCTCCTTAGGGAATATGCCTTATTACTGTACTGAACAGAACAGAGCCAGAAGAGGGAGCACAAAGCACTTGCTTTGTTTTGAGTACTGTGTAAACAACAGGTAGTTTATTTTAAATTATCTCTTAAAAATATCAGTTTCATTTTTCAGATATTCTTCATATCTCTTACTTAACAGACTGCCAGTATTATCTCTTTTTTGTCTGCTTCCTTCTCTTTATCCTTCTACTTTTGCCTATCTCATCTTGAGACTGTAAGCTCTCTGGAGCAGAGACTATCTTTTGGTTTCTGCTTGTGAAGCATCCAGCATAGTAGGGTCCTGGTTCATGATGGTACATGAATACAGATAAACATTAACAATAATCACCATCAGTGGATGAGAACGAGAGGCTATATAATATTATAGACAATATTATAAATATAACATAGATAATATTTTTACCATAATAGTTGATTATTATAACATTATATTAAGTTAGTAGGCATGAAGATACCAGTGGGTGATGGGGAGGATGGCTCAGGAGGAATTAACTTAACATTCACATTGGTGTCCTTTTCATTTTAATTTTTAACCATCCAGTTTAATACCTAAAAATAGCAATTGAAAAGAGGCACTCATGGCCCATTTGTAAACAAACAAGATTTACAGCAAAACTATCCTGAGGCAAAAAAAGACTAAAACATGACCAGCTCAGTATGCCAGACAGTAGCAGCCTTCTCTGTGGGACCTCACTTGGAAATCTCAGTAATTGCAAAGAACCAAGCGAAACCAGGAGGAGTCCACTCGACTGCTGGTGAAGCCACTAGCTCAGCATCCTCAAATCACAGAGTAGTGATAGCACAAACTCCAAAGTCCACACAGCAGAAGACAGAAGTAGAGAGACCCTGGCACTCCTCACATTACCCCAAAGTAGGGGATAATTTCTTAATAAAAGAGGGTAGAACCAAAGAGAAGCACACAGGGAGAAGGATGCCAAGGCTCCGTCCTCTCGCTGTGCTCAGCGGCCCTCGTGAAGCTTCACAGAAATGGAGGCCAAGCTGATGCTCTCCCGGCAGTCTGTGGTTTACAGGGTTGAGTAAATACTTACTCATTAGACTGTCATCAGCATGACTCAGCCCCAAGGAGGGAGGGAGCGAATCCTTCCTCAAGGATGAAAAGCACTCAGTCAGTGCAGCATCCTCCACGTCTGTATATACAAGAGGAAGGTTTCCATTGCTCAATCACTTTTTCTGGTGGCTAAATGTTTCAGCAATTATCTCTACTTGCTAAGGACTGCATCAAACCCTCTTGCAATCTTCTTTCCTTGGAATCACTTTTGGGTTCACGGTCTGCCTGCTGGGTTTGTTTTCCTGTCTCTTCCCATCTCCCTCCCAAGGACATGGGGAAAAAAATAGTCATAACCACTGATGTTTTATTCCATGTCCTGCTGTACAACAAAACAAATGCAAAAGAAGAGCCCTTGCAAATAATTAAAACAAAGCAAAATAAAATGAAAAGCTGGGGGTTGGGGCAGAGAAGAAGAAAGGTAAGAAAAGAAAGGAAAAAAGAGAAAAGACAGGAAAGGACAGGAAAGGAGAGAGGAAAGGAGAGGGGAGAGGAGAGGGGAGAGGAGAGGAGAGGAGCTGTCTCTAGAGGAGAGGCTGNCAGATAGGAGTTCTCCTTCACCTTCATTCTGTTTTCATGGATGGAGATAAACTTACTTCAATAGGGACAGCTGTTGGAGGCACAGGAGTGTACTGGGGAATGTAGGTCCCTTGCATAGGTGCAGCAGCAGTCATGTACTAGAACAAATCAAAGGAAAATGAATGTTAAAAAACCACAATCAAGAGTCACAAAACCATATTAGAACCATGTCACTTTTTCAGCTTTCTGTTCAGAGTTTATTGGTTAGAGTACAGGCAATTCATTCTTTTAATTAAGGAATTTAGGCAGTGGTAGGAATTACCTTATTTACTGTATTAAAAATCATAATCTTGAACATTCAAAGTCCGGTCATATTTGAATATAGGCAGTAGCAATCATCTTGCTGATAGATTCAGATTGGTCACATAGCTTCTAAAAGTGACAGACTCCTATTTGTACTTACAAAAAAAACCTGGAAGAGATAGTAGAGCAGCATACAGGCAGTGTCTACATAGACAAAGCCAGTCTAAACAGCCTTTTGGAATCTTAAAAAAAAAAAAAAAAAAAAAAAAAAGCAAGCATAAAATCTGAGAGGTTCATTCCAATCCATATTTAACCCTATCACTAACAGCAGTTGAATTTACAGGGATACTCAAAGCCACAGGGATGTGTGAACTGAGACAGAAAAAATAAATTAAGAGGAAGATATATCTGGAAGTTTTTCCCTTTGTACACAGAATCCCTAGATAAATTCTTATGGTTTATTCTTAATATCCAGGGAGCTTTTTAATGCATTTTGAAACTTCTGCAGATTATTATTACATCAACACTTTGTATTAACTTCTCTAAAATACTGTCTCTCCCAAATGCCACAAGACAGTACTTTTAAAAATTCATGAGTACATGTGAATTTTGCCATTGGTATGGCACAAATCTCTTTATATACAGCATTTCTTGGAAAGCTCTTGAATTGAATGCAACAGATATTGGTTCAGATCTTCAAATAAAGTATCGATACTAAGATCTATATGAACTTTTCTTCTACAATCCAGTTCTAACTCCCTGTCTTCACTGACAAGAATCTCAGAATATGCCCAATCCCACAACTAACTGTATGACACTTCCACTACATGTTATCTTCAAAGACACACCAAAGATCTAAATCAGCCCAGAATGTATTTGATGAATTTTAAACTGAGTTAAATATAGCTTTGCTTCCTGGCAGAGCTAGGAAGTGTTTGCAAGATTTTATTCCGCTGTTTATAGTAAAATTTACATTTAAAGCACTCTCTCACCTCAATTCTAAACTAACTGGATGGTTTGATATGTCTGTCACAGCCTTTGGGAATGAGAACAGCATGTTTAAGAAATCCACAGCTAAATTCTGAAGTCTTCATTCAAGGTAAAGAAACAAAATTACTCAAATGAATTTGTTTTCTATAGAAAAAAAATATCAGTGAGGAACACAGGTGATGTAGAATGTATCCTTGAAATATAAGTAGTCTATTGCGCTGAAAAAGATTACAATATTTTTTTTGCAAAAATTTACAGTGTTTTCAACAGTTTGAACAGAGTGGAGTGTCCTCAGTGCCCATGTGCCTGTACCAGGTCATGTTTTTCTGCAGTTCCTTTTTGTTCTTCAGAAAGAGAACTGCATTCAGTAGTTTTTGTATGAATGCTAACCCACCAAAGACGTAAGGGCAGCTACCCATGTTGTACTCAGTACAGCTGGGCTCTTCTCCTGCCTTATGGTTTAGGACCTAATGAGAATGTTACAGCAGGGTGTTCCAGAACTGCTTCTCCTTCATTCATTCTGCTTTGTAGTGTTGCTGTCCCATGTTGTGGCAACATCTGCTGTATAGCATTGTTCTAAATGTGTCAATATTTAACATTAGCCTGTGACACTCATAGTTCTGCAAAGACCTACAAGGGTTTTAAAGATCTATGCACGCTAGCTTCACTTGGAAAAGTATATATAATTTTAATTAAGACTGTTAATTGAAAGAATAAAATGGTCTCATTCAACTTGGACTTCCTCTGAGTTCCTCCTTTAACTGAGCAGAAGATCAACACTCAGACTCTTGTAAGATGGAGTTCTCTGACATACTCTTACCTTACTCACAAACAAATATAAGTTTTACTACATATATATCAAGTTATTCAACAGCCTTTTAATTCAAAGCACTCTTGAACACACTTTTTCCAAAGACACTTTTTCCAAAATCCTTTGGCACTGAGTTCTGCACCACAAAAAAATGAAACTGTCAGCAAATAAGCAAGTGTCTTTGCTGACTACAAGCACTGCTCTTGGCAGTCATGCAGTTTCTTACCTCTATTGCTTCTGTTCTCCTTCTGAGGCACAACCTCATCTTACTTGACAGACCAGTCCATGTTGTTTCCTTCACTGCTACCCAGTCTCTAGGGGAACCTATTCTGTTGACATGAATATGACTTGTGGCCCTGGCCAACCTCTGCTTGCCCTGGTCTTCCCAGACACTCACATCTCTTCAAGCTCTCCCAGTTTAATTTTTCTGTTTTAATTTTAACTGAATTCAGCCAAACAGCAGGTGATTTACAGTGCTGGAGACCAAGGCCATCTAGTCAGACTCCCTGAAGAGCTGTAGGAATGTGACTTCTCCCCTATATACAACATATTCTGCTTCTCTAAATGTCCACTGTGATGATGGCTCAACCTCCTGGTTAAATCATTTAGAGCTCTACAATTAAAGCAAATTATGTGGACCAAGTTAATTCCACTAATGGCATAAATGAAGTCACAGTTTTTGTGGCAAGGAATTCGGTCCTAGTTAAAGTTAGCCTCAGCTCAGTCCTACAGAGCCCAGCTGCTTAAAAGCTGGCCCTTGACCCCACAGAAGCTGTATTACAGGTACACACACTGTGCCCTTGAGTAGAATATCCATACGCATTTAACATATTTATCTTTATGAATGTAAAGGTCATAATTTCAGAAAAGAGTAACTGGGTCAACAATTAAACATGTTATTTGGGCTTGAAACTGATTCTAAGTCTTCATTCTCTGTTGAGCATCCACTCAGGCTTCTGTAAAAAAACTTTACAAAACTATGAAGGACATCTCGGGCTTGGTTCTGAGAGATACACTGTTGGTTTTAAGTATCTAAAGTCCCATTTTATGCACAGAGAGTCCCAGCTGAGATTATATGAATTCAGGAGTCTCTCCCCCCCTGGGTCTGTTTTCACCACAGGAAGCCCAGTGCTGAGAAGCTGCTTTAGTTTAGTTTGTTTGCTAATAGCATAATCAAAAAAGAGGACAGATTAATTTTTTTTGTAACTGACATTAGCTCAATCAAATCGGCATACATTTTTTTTCTTTATGAACTACATAATCCTAATTCTTTGATCTCACAGGATAAATACAGAAAAGATTACTTTAGTGCTAAAGCACAATGTCAGTGTCAATACTTGTATCAATGGCTCTGGAGAATGCAAACGTTTAATTTCTTGTCATGAATATTCACAGCTGGTTGCTCGCAGAAAGCTTCCTGAACACTGCTTTTCAGTAGCTTTCACACCCTGTGCACACTGAGCCCACTGGAGTCTTTGTCTCTCCCTGGATCCCCAAGACACTTGAGCTGGCTATTCTGTTAAAGAGCATGCACTAGATGTGTGTGCTGACCACACTGTGAGGTGGAAAAGAGCTTCAGAAGAAATTATGAGATTCAGAAGAAAACTTAAAAATTTTATATCTACCTTTTTGAGGACCACTCAGGATTTTTTCAGGACCATTTTCAGGATTCTGCTCTAAGGACACCCCTTGGCTGAGGGACTCCAGTGACTCCCCACTCCATGGGGCCCAGAGGTCCTGCAGATGTACATAGCCTGCATATTGCTTCCCATCCTGAAAGGTGGTCGCAGAACGACCAAGATGATTAAGGGAGAGAAACATCTCCCTTATGAGGAAAGGCTGAGGGAGCTGGGTCTCTTCAGCTTGGAGGAGAATGAGGGGTGACCCCATCAATGTTTATAAATATGTAAGGGGTGAGTGTCAGGAGGATGGAGTCAAGCTTTTCTCAGGGCTGATTAACAATAGGACAAGGGGCAATGGTCATAAACTGGAGCATAGGTGGTTCCATATAAATATAAGGAAGAATTATTTCACTGTGAGGGTGACAGAGCACTGGCACAGGCTGCCCAGGGAGGTTGTGGAGTCTCCTTCCCTGGAGACATTCAAAGCAAACCTGGGTGCATTCCTGTGTGACCTGCTATAGGTGACCCTGCTCTGGCAGGGGGGTTGCACTAGATGATCTTTCAAGGTCCGTTCCAACCCCTAACTTCCTGTGGTTCTACGATTCTATGATCTACCTCAAGAAATTAGTATAACTTGGAAATAGGCAGATGGCAAAACAAAGACATCTGTGCCAGCAAGACCATCACTAAGATTTAGTTACTCCATGAACCACACATATGAAAGTTCTTTTTCCATGTGTACATGTGAGAGAGAGACAGCATGACTCACTGCTCCAGTTAGCAGTGCCCAGCTAATTCCACAAATTATTAGTATTGTTAGCACTGAAATGAGAGTATATCTGAAAATTCCAAATCCATTCTTTCATTTTCATGTTTCACACAGAATTAAAGATTATTGAGCTGTGATGTGATCAGTCATTCAACAAAGCATGTGCAAGGCAGAAGAAAACACTGTTTATTCTTCCCCAACTGTACAGGCTTTGTGGGTCTAAAAATAGGAGCTGCTTATTTCTGACAGTAAAATGAACAGTGACTCTACAGGCAAGGATGATGGATCTGGATGGTATAAGGGAGCTTTTTCAGTACTCTGATCCTTTTAAAACTGATAATATCTAATACAGAAAGAAAAATGAGATGTGGCACCATTCTCTTAATTTGTTTATAAACTATTATTTTCTCCAAACAGTATACTGAATGCATGTTTTCAGCACTGAGGATATGCAGCACTGTAATATAACGCATGCTTAACAATGTCTGACTGCATAATTCAGACTGCACTTATCAGGGCACCAATTACCCATGTGCTACATTAACAATTCTACTCACACCTTGTCCAAGGGGATTTTTGTTTTTACCTTTTTGAAACTGCTTAAGGATATGAAAAAATATAAAGCTAGAAAATGAGAGAGTAGTAATACACACTTAGACCTCTGCTCTCCATTCAGGTATTACCCTCCACAACTACCAAAGAGTTAAATGAAAGGCAGTAACAAATGAATGAGGGTTGAGGGAACAAAATGAAACTGGAAGAAGGATCATGTTTAATTTATAGAGCAATATCAGTTCTTATACATCTGCAAACACTGGGCTATCCCATCCTGGCTCCAGAAAGACTCCTGTTAAGCCTGCAGCAAACACTGGACCCATAAAGGTGGCAGGCACTGGAAGGAGAAAAAAAAGAAGGAAGGCAGCTGTCTGCACCAGGTTGATGGAGGGAGCATGTTGGAGTAGGATAATACATTTCACACATCAAAATTGGAGCTCAGTGATCTGCAGGGAATTTGCAGGAGCTTTTACATTGAGACTATGGTACAAGTAATGCCCATTTATTCATTTGCCCTAGCAAGCCCCTGACCTGCCTTTCTTGGATGCAGGTTAATGCAGAGTCAGCTGAGATACATAGCAAGCACCTCTTACACCAGCTGAATCTTACATTTACTGAATTTCAAGCCAGTGCCTAAAAGAGTGTCTCCTGCAAGACCAAATAATTTTATCTACACCATCAGAAGACTTCGGCCATATATTTTGTTTAAATCCTGAAGTCCACCACTAACAGGAAGTATAAGAAACCACGTTAAAGTACAGGTCTACTTTTTAGGCCTAGTTGCCTGTAAAATAACAGGGCTGTGATTACAAGGTGGCTACTGGATATATGTGAAGTCTCTTGGCCACTGTGAGATTTGACAGTATGACAACACTTGATAAGCTGATCCATGTTGACTAAGTTTCCTAGTATAAAGAAAATCAGAAAGAATTTACAAAATGAGACATTAACTTGTAAGTTTGCTCTAGATCTGGAAACCTTGAACAACACTTATGCAGAATTAGTAGGCTTACTAAGGCCAAAGAGCAATGAGAAAGAAAGAAATGTTAAAGAAGAAGCTTTTTATAAAATCAATGTGCAAATGTTGCTTTCTGGTGCTTTGATTCCTCTTTATATAAGTGTGCATCTATTGTGAGTATTAAAGATCTTTTTCCTTATTTTATCATCCTCCATGCTCCTGAAAAGGCACAGAGACTTTCAAATTGCAAAAGCCTTGTACCAGCATATGCTGGTGAGCATTTACACTGCAGCATCCTGCTGAGGGGAGATTAAATGGGATGTCTGACATGAGCAAATGCTAACCCATGTGTCTTAAACGAGCAAGGATTCCAGAGTTTGGTCTTCAGTGACTGTGGTTTCATATCACTGCATGAGCTAGCACAGTTATAATGACTTAGGTTTTTAGGATTGTCAGATTTAATGCCAGGGTTTGTTTGTGTTTTTTTAAAACCATCTGAGAAGTCTAGACAGTGCATCACTAACACAATTATGTGAAAACATTTGCGTTGCTGGAAAACTGAAGGAAATGAAACTGTTGTAATTTTTTTTATTATTATTTATATTTTTTTCCATGAAGGAAACCTGCCCTCCCACTATCAAATACCTTTGCTCACAATGAACAAAAACTGAATCTCTCCTTGAGCATGCTGAAGTTATTATAATTTTAATGAAAAATAGAATAAAACTGCTGTTTTTTTGTCCCTGGTTCCACCTTCTCATTTCAAAATACCCTGTTCCCCAACAGAAAAGAACGTTGTCTTGCTGTGTCCTCTTATCCCATAGTCCTGGCATTGAGACACAGGAACTCAGGAAGGGAAAAGGATCATCTAGTTCATCAGTGACAGTGGCAGTTCAATGAAATACAAAATCCAGCCACCACAGTTTTTACTTTAAACTTCAAATACATTTTGCTACCCAGAAATATTCTCATTTTCCATCTCAACCCTCTAATTATTCAATGGCCATTATTAATCTTATTTTTTTTCCCAGTTAAAAAATGTGAGACTAAAAGATAGGGAGTTTTTGCATATATTACAATATTTTTGCTAATAATTATCAGCCTGGACTAAAATATAATAATATAATGCTATTTTACCACACAATTACTATAGCACTATCAAGAATAGCACTGCCATTCAAAAGAATCCCATCACTAGGCCTCTGCCCTCATTGTTCAGGCAGAGAATAGAAACCTTTACAAGATTTAGCCCTTCTTCCCTGCTGATCAGAAATACAAATGTATTTAGGAACACTGGCTATTGCTTCCCTTTCAGCCTTCCTAATGAGATGTTACCTAATTCTCTGAACAAGTTAAATGAAGGTAGAGAGAATAATAACTTACAGAACTATATTTACAAACTAATCTCCTCTTCTCTTCAGGAGTTCTAAGCATCTTTCACAAATCCCTACCTTTGGAAATCAGAATAAATGGAGAGCAGATGAGCTAACCCAACTCCCCCCCCAGCTAATAGATCTTTTCTTTATTTCTGAAATGCAGGTCTGCTACCAAAGCAGAGTGATCAGAGCTAATCAGATAAAGACTCTCTAGAGTAAACAAAAGTGAGAACAGTCAGATCACTACATGCAGCTCTGCACCATGCTCTCACTAGCATACAAAATCCCATGTTTGTAAAAAATGTAATAAATACCAATAGAACTCCGGGAATGTCTATAGAAACAGTTAAATAAAAAACTGGCTCATCTGTTTTAACCACTTTCTTGAGTCTAAAGGCTGGTATTACAAAGGAACTTGGTGAAGTATAAAATCACTTTCAGATATCTCACCAATGTCTGAAAAAGGTGAAAATGAAGCAAACCCCATCAGAATGTGAAAATTAAGTATAACAAGTTGTTCATATTCTGTTTACCAGTTGGTACACAGCTATGGAACTCAGCCCCAGGGACAGTCCCTGCCAGTGTACCCAGCTAGGCCCATGATATTTTCAATCTTGTCTTCCTTTTGACAAAGACTCCACTGTAGGCAGGGATCCACAGAGGCTGTAGAAATGCAGTCTGAGTCTCCATGAATAGCCTCAAGATATGAAAACTGCTTTTTTTGCATAATTTTAATAATCTCACGGGCCTGAAGGATCCATTCACAAGAGAGCAGACTACTCCTGTGCTTAAAACAAAGACCAAGAGTGGTGGTGTGTTCTACTTTCCAATCTTAATTCTTCGGTTCTTATCCATTTGTCTTCAAAAAGGGTATTTTTATTTTTTGCAGTACCCTATATATATATCTGCTTTGTGAATGCACATTAAGAGATTGCTGGGGCAAGTTTTTGAGTGTAGGATAATGCATGACTTACTACAGACAGTTCTGTCTGCAACAACCTATATAGAACCAGGATATAGTGACTATGTCATAACAAAAGAGTATACTGTACCAGTCTTGGTCAGCCAGATTTAGTAATCAATGACATTATCTCCCATTTATGCTCTTCTTTCAGATCCTACATCCTAAAGAATAAAGGGGAAATGTAGCAGAATTGTGCTACATGAGCACACAATTTTGATTGTCTTCTGACATCAAAATTCCTTCTGCACCACTTCAGTTGGAAATTCTTAGAAATTTCCTTCTGAATACAATTAGGCCCTGATGAATGGCTGCTTGTAAGATGAAGGAAGACTGATCTGTACATTTTAATATGTTCAACGTTTGTAAATAAATAAATGTGTCAGCGAAACTCTCAACACATGAACGCATTAAGCGATTATTAATAACAAATACATTTATATGAACAAATAATTGCTTTCTAGAGGTAAACATGTCTTCTAGAGGCTATTAAATCTCCATGAATTTGAAGACTCTAAAGAGAAGCAGACTACTGTGTGCAAATGTCCATACTGTGGGGATGAAGTGGTTATTAAAACAACAGGAGAACCACTAAGACTTGTTAAATAACAGTTGCTCATTAATCACCTACACCTTCTGTTTGCTTTTTCAGACCAGACATCAGGGTGGATAGCCCAAGGGCCAACATACAAGCTTAAAAAAAAAAAAAATACAGTCATTTAAGGCAAAAGTAAGGTAGAATGATAATAGCATTACCACCAGTGTATCCCTAGAATCCAAAAGGAATATTTCCAAAAGGAACAGGAAATAGAAAAGGAAATGGGAAAGGAAAAAAGGAAACAGAAAAGAAAACAGGAAAAGGAAATGTGAAAGGGAAAAAGGAAAAAGAAGAAGAAAAGGAAAAAGGAAAAGGAGAAAGGAAAACAAAATAAGAAAGGAAAAAAGAAGGATGGAAAGGGGAAAGGAAAAAGGAATAGTGTTTTTCTTCCTAGGCAATCCCACCAAGTGTCCTGCCTGAAGCAACATTGCTTGGTTTTACTGACTTGTGTCCCTCAACTAATCTGGTCCTCAGAAAGCAGACGTGGGAGCCGACTCATTAGGAGATCTGGAAGCCTGCCCAGCGTATTGGACATGATGGGGCTGCTCTGAAACAGGAAAACCTCGGAGTGCTTTGCAGCTGCTGCCTGAAAGCTGACATGAGAACAGCAACCAAGAGGGATGACTAAACCAGTTGGCAGATATCAAGACCTTTCTGAATATATTTTGTGTTGGAAATACCATGAGACATTGTTTTAAAAAATCCAGTTTTGTTTGGAATTTCTAGCTCATGACAGAATCTTTCTTTTCTTAATTGAGTTTTTAAAAGATGAATCAGAATGAAATAAAAATTCATAAACTGAATTTCCCACGAATTACAAATTATGGATGACCTTCAGCCAAATCTTCTATCTGTAAGTTGCACAAAAGGATTAGACTTTATTTTATTTTATTTTATTTTAAGAAAGGGTGAGGATAATAGAAACCTTTAAGTACTGGTAGCAATTTCAGTGTATCAAAGCATTATTTTTGAAAACAATGAAGTACAAAATATTGCTCCTCATAAGCACAAAAAGCATAATTCAAATTTTTAACTATATCTACATGATCATTAGTTTTGCTATATGTCAGAGCTCTGGAAAGTGGCAATAATAAGCATTTTTGTGAGGGCTTACTTCTTCCTGCTTTCCACAAACTCTTGAAATTCCTGTGGGAGAGAGGTTCTCTTAATATTAATGTCAAAGCCCTACTGATAGAGTGTGCAAGAGTCATCCCTTCCTGCCTTAAGCCATCCTGTTTTGTAATCTACTCACTAATTTCACCCTTAACTGTCCTAAAAAGGCCTCTTTAGTACACCTCCCATTTATACTACTGCAGGTCTTTCACACTATTTCATTGCACTGTTTTCTTTCCCTGGTACTGTGATGCTTTGAGTTGCTGGGGAAGTGTGATCAGCACAGCTGATGAACCATAAGTGAAGCAGCCAAGAATTCTAGCGTGATGCTTCAGCTCTGAATCTCACTTTGTTCACATGATCAACTTAAGACCTAGGAATCCTGAAGTGTATTTAAAAAAACACAAAAGTGTAAGCACCCTATTTGCCATAAGACATTGTTTAATATAACTTTACGGTTGTGCTTAGTTCTTTATTTTCCCAGGAATCCCATTAGCAATGCTTGAAGAGGCCAGTAAAACAGATGTGCTTTAGTGCTGGTGGAATAGCAGCATTCCAAGGCTGGTTTCTGTATTCCTCCAGTTCTGGCTTTCGAAAAGAGACAGAGTCAACTCATATACATTCAAATTATATACAATTACGAATTGTAAGAATTGTGCTTTAACACCCTCTCACAATTCTGGACTGTATAAGCACATACACTGGTGTATAAATTTTAATGTTTTTCAGGGCTAATAAAGCACAGGCCAAGTGAAGCACAGATCAATTCTGTGGGGAAAAAGCCCCTCTTAATCAGTCTTGTCCTCATTCTTAGTGTACTGATTGTAAATAGCTTTAGACAGGGCTAAAAAAAGCATAGCAGCAGTCTCAGATAGATAGTTTGACAGATGAGTATGCCATAATGCTTGTTCCTGTTACTTTTTTTCAGGTTATCACATTCTGTGAAAAATTAAAAGCAAAGCAAAACCTAACAAAATCTTCCCAACTTCCTTCTGTCTCTGATAGGCAATGGAATATGAGGAGGATAATCCATGAAGAGAATCAACATTGGGGAAGACATTAAGACATGTACAAACACCCATATTTCCTCTTTATGAGTGCCCTTTAGATGACAGAGCTGTCCAAACAACACTTAAGGAGCAACAGCAAAATGCCTGACAGACAGGTGTGATAAGTTATGGCTCAAAATGTTTGCTTGCAAGACAGAAAGGGTGAGGGTTTTTTCTTTTTTTTCTTTTTCTTTTTTTTTTTTTTTTTCTTATGAAAATCCTCTGAGGTAAACTCACTCCATGTCTGCTGGCACACAGCCCTTTTTCTATAAATTCATATTACAGTGCTGTATTTCTAATGGATTGGGTATGGTGCTTTTCCATTTTGCTAATGAGAAAAGCTAAAGGCCATTACTTGTTCTGATTAAGATCCCAAGGGAAGAAATGTGATGTGTATATTACCAGGCCATACGTAAAGGAAGTATGTGGCATTTCTAATCAATCAGATGAAGGGTAGACAGAAAAAGTCTTACCCTGTGACTGCAGAGGGAGAAGATAGAGAGGAGAAAGAAACCATAGAAAGTGTCTTTAAAAGGTGACTTACGGGAATCAGTTATAAGGATATTAGTATGATCAATGACTATGGCTACTATCTGGGAAGGATGTAATTACCAAAATGAAAACTTTCAAATGGGAAGCCTGAACAAGGGCAGAGGTACTGTCATATTTCTCAGAGCACTGTCAGCTCTCATGCAAGCAATGTATTACCCTGTCTCTCAGAAGCGTCACAGTCCCACCAGATTGAGATGTTCCTCCCCTGGGGGTGGGAGCAGATGAAGGGATTGAGGGACTGTGAAACTCTGCATCCAGATAAAAAACATGTGCAGGTCTTGGCCCAAAAGTAAACTCAAGATAAGAAAAGGCAAGACTGGGAAAACGGAAAAGAGAAAAGAGTCACTCATGAGTGACTTTAAGGAAAGTTTTGCAGTGGTGCACGTTGAGAAAATATTTCCACCCAAACGAACGAAATGTTTCAGACCAGAACATACTAAGAGATGCACTAAGAAGGATAGTCTGGGATATCAACTAAGATGTTTCATTATGAAATTTCTACATGTTTAATCCTGATTGCATAGACATATACCTGGTTGAAAGCTAAAGTTTAGAGACATTTTTTAATATCTTTTTACATGACTCCATATTTGACAGCTTGAAAACGCTACAAGATACATACTACAAATGGCAAATTAAGTGAATAGAGCTTGGAGATGGCTGTTGTAAGGAAGGACAAGATCTTTGGAATGTGTCACAATGCATAGAGCTGTAGATGTAGTTTTTCATAATACATTAATTTCAGAGAATTTTATAAATCACTGCTGAGCATTAAAACAGACAAAAATTCTAACACTGTATATCCTCTCAAGTGGAATTCCAAATGACAGATTAAAGAAATATTACTGTCAATGACACCAAAACTATAACAAGTGATAAGGCCAGTGCGAGAGACAGTCTCATGCACTCTCCCAAATCCTTAGTAAGGCATGTGGCTTTCCTCTATGGGATGTCATTGCTTCTCTAAAGATACTTGGGAATGCTTCAGATAGATCCACCCAGGAATAGAAGAAAAGGCTGTAACACTTTCTCCCATCTGCTTTAAAAGAATAATCACAAGAAACACTGAGACCGTGAACTTACAAAACATTTTCTACCCTACCTTTCATCAGAAGGCCATGCTGAGAGAACATATTCTCTTAAATGTCATTGGTGACAAGGCATGGATGCCACAGATAGTGTAGGGAAAAAAAAACTAAGAATCACAGCTGATAAAGCCCATCTACAGCAATCAAACTAAAATTTAACCATATTTAGCTTTCCTTAAAGGCATATATAAAAAAAACAAAAAAATTCTACACAGGCCCTAACAGGAATTTTCATTGAACTTCTCTGATCCCTCTGGCTCAGCTCATGTAAGGAGGAACAAATGCTTCATGACTGCACCTTAGCCTGTATAGGCAAGCAAGCAGGATGGAGGAAAACAGCCTGGACTCTTCTTCCCATCCCATTCAGGGAATTGTTCTTCCTGGGTGGATCTTTCACAATATCTACTTCTAGGCCAGGTTGTTCTTTCTGGTTATTTGATGCATTCCTGGCTTTGGCATACAGATTGGCAGGAAAGCTCAGACACCTTTTTGCATTTCCTTTCCTTTTACACTTAAAAAAAAAAAAAAAAAGAAAAAGAAGAAAAAAAAAAAGATTAAGTACTGTGCAAATATTTGCAATGGAGAAAGTCCTAACTGCACAACAGATTTTCTTTTCCAAGAGTATGACAGAGATGACAAAGTGGCCATTTTCCCGTCAAATAAATTTATATCAACACCTTCAAAACCATAGCTCTTTGCATGATTCACCTTACAAAGAAGGATTGCTGCTGACATATGAGTGTTACACTGAACTGCCAGGCCTCACTCCTAAAATACAAATTAGCAGTTAACATTTAGAAAGTGTAAAACTGCTGATTCCTGAAGCTGAATAAGGGCATTTGCAGATTCCTGTCACTTAGTGGCTGATGACAGGGACAATGAATTTAATCTTAGAATGGGGAGAATGGGGAAGATGCAGGGGGTGGTCTGCCTGCCTGTTCAGCCATGGTATCCCCTAATAGCCTTGAAGGAATTGTAATTGTGAACTGAAACAGCATCTGCTTAACTGTCATCCTAGCCTCAGGACTGGATCTTTTTGCTTGTTATGAAGTATCATGAGAAAGACTACACAGAACGCAAAGATGAAAACATAGTGAGATTAAAACCATTATATATAACCACCAAGACACAGCTGTTTTTACTACTAGTGAATGCAAGGCAATATAAATGCCAAAATGTGTTTGACATTCATGACATATTTCTGCGATTTAGGCCATTGAAAAAACTGCAGACTTCTAGTTTATAATATTTTTCATTATTATACAAGAAAGATTATTACAGATCATTCAGTGAGAAGAAAACAGGTTTTAATGCTAGGTACATTGAAGAGGTGAGGAGTAAAGTCAAATCTAACCAGAAACAATAAGATCTATCCTTTTCTTACAAGAAAGAAAGGGCTAATTAGTTCAGCTGCTGTTACAGGAACCATTTCAATGGCAGTACATCACATCAAGAGTCTGGGCTTTGCCTCAAATGTCCTGCTTGCATTAGCAGTACAGCTGAGCCATCCTTGAACTTGAAAGAGGCTCTGCTCTCATGCTATAAGAAAGGCTTCAGTGTATGGAGTTAATTTTCCTCCAAGGAAATCAAATCTCTTGCACGGATTTGCTTATTTATTTAACTGGTGCTGTAAGATTTAATTAATGATTTTGAAACACTTTGAGAAGATGCAACAGAGGTGCTGCTGTTACTACTAGTTAGTTGTTTTCTAACAGGTCAGGGTGTCTCACAAAAGATTGGAATTCTGTTTTGTTTGTGAGGAACAGCAACTGCTATAGGTTACCACTTCTCCTTTGGAGAAATATAACACAGCAAAATATTGACCAGAAACCTGCATGGTATGTGCAGACGGAGGTATTTCCACAAAAATTCCACAGCTACATAAACTGAACCACCTAGAAAAGAAGTGCTTTGAACTAACAGTAAGCACTGCAATTTTTTAGTTTGCAAGAGGCTTAACTCTGCCTGCAAAGATCTCTATGAAATAATTACAGGCCAGAGACACCAGTTCTTTATGATTCTGTGCCAGACTTGTAATTGCAATCATATATTACCATTCCTTATAACACATATCCAATAGTGTATGCACTAAAGGATCCTAATATTAAAAACTAACTCAAGATGATGCCGTGATACTTAAGCCATATTTTTCCTTTTTGAAACACAAGAAAATATAATGCTGCTCATTATATTTGTGTGAAAATTAATGAAAAGAAAAAGTGGATTTATAAGCCTTGAAATGTATCATTCTGTTCTTTGTCCTCTGTTGCAGATTAGTTACTTCAATTTTTTCCATCTATCAGTTTCTGACTTACAGCTCTATTACAATTAGTTTTAAAGAAAAGATATAAATTTCAAGAAGGTCAGTGGTCTTCTAGTCTCATTAGTTCAGGCATAAACTACAAATACATTCAGGAAAACTCCTTATTCAACCAGTGTTCCCACACCAAATGGATTTTTTTTTTTTTTTACTATTTCCCTACATTGCATAACACATCAGTGATATTTGAAGTTGTTGCTACTTATATTATTTCTTACCTACTAATTACGTTTGTGTAAAAGGATTAATCTTCTAACAAGTGTAAACGAAAAAAATGTATCCCTTTCCTTACATCCAGGTAGAAAGCCTCAGTTAAAATAAAATACAATGGCCTCCTTGATGGAAGAGGCATTTATTACCAGAAAACCAAAGTTTTTCAGAAAGTCGGTTATCTTCGCAGGACACCAGCCCTACTAATAGCTAGTTAGGAGCACCTGCACGCTAAGAAAAAAGGCAGCAAAATGGGCTTTGCCAGAAAATTACCTTTGGCTACTAAAAATTTCAGCACCGATTTGGATTCTGCAGATAGACTAGGAAAGATCATCCGTGGGAATGCCTTAATAGCCAAATACTCTTTTACCTTGTTATTATACTTTTGCCCCTCTGATTAGCACTGACAAAAATGGTAACATGACAGAACAAATAGAACCCCTTCTTTAGCTCAGTACAATTGTTTCAAGTAGAAAGGGTTGGCAGCAGAGCAGAATCAAGGTAAACAGTACAAGAGGAAGGGCAGAATCAGGTGTTTCAGTGGCTGGGAAAAAAAAAAAAAAGCAAGTTTGGAAATTATTACACCTTTGGTCTATGCTACAAACCTCCTGTACAAATGTGGTTGGCAGGCCAAAGAACACAAAGATAATTAAGTTTTTGCATCAGTGAAATCAGTTTCTATGATAGAAATATTATACTGACTTGAGGGAAACTCCCACAACAGAAACACAATCAGCACATGAAAACAGGAAATTGAGACTGGCAAATGTACGACGATTTAGACAGTTGGATCCTAAACTTTTAAGAAACTGGATTTTGCTGTATTACAACTGTTAAAATTAAAAAGGAAGAACTAGAAGCACACAGGTGAGCCTACTACATTCAAAAGCCATAATAAATCCCAAAGGACAGAGAAGTCTCCATGGGACTGGAAAAGGATGTGCCTCTTTGAGATACTATTGCAACCTGGACCCATCCCAAAATAATGCAGCTCTTGTCTGCCACACAACAGAAATCTACTGTGTTCAACAGCTCATTTACCTTGCTAGAAAAACAACTCAATTCAGCAAACTCCCAAATTCACTCAATGCAGCTGTTCTCAACCCCCTTGTTACAGTTTAATGAAATGTGCTGAGTGAGCTGTTTTACAGTAAATATTAGTTACAGCAGAACTCTCCTCCCAAATTGAGTCTTTTAGGAGCAAGAGGATTCTACAGGGCCATAGCACTGACACAGAATCACCCATAACTCAGAAATAATAAAATACCATCTGAGGGCACAAAGGTTATTGCCATCAGCAGCTCCCTATGGAACTGTAAATCATCTGAATGAAGCTTATCCTCTTTTGATAACTTCAGGCTGAAATCACTGTATATCCAGGATCCCAGTGTCTTATACAGTGTTTGAAGACTACACCTTTAGCTCCTTCATTTAACCTTGCTTCACAAATGAGTGAACCCTGAAGAGGCTGCTCTTTCTGGATGAAAATAAGAAATATACCTCAAAAGCACTGGCAATTTGTCTTAGGGGAAGTTTAAACCTTTGGGCTACTGGCTTGCCAACCATCTGATAAACCATACGGAACAACTGTGAAATGCACTGTGCACTGAAGTTCAGTGGGATATGGGAAAAGCCATTGAGATTCAATGGAATATTATTTTTGCAAGGGTCTGCAGGTCCAGGCCTTTGTCAGACACAGAGGTTATGTTATTTCTGTCATTGTAATTAAACTATGAAAAATACTAAACATCCTTCAAATTAAATTCTCTTGCAACTCCACTGTTTGTGTGCTCAGTAGTGCGGCAATGTGTAATGTTCAGAAATATAGCAGCATCTATAGTGTTCCTGGGAAAGCTCACTGCCTCTGAAAATGAAGTCTTCCCTATAAGAAAACACTGGGAATGTAAATCAAAGGTTGCTGATTTGAGAAGATACACTTTGCTTAACAAAATGTACCCATCCTGTTGAAGGAAAAAATAAAAAAAAGAAACCAAAAGCAAGTAGTATATCTGCATAACACATTCCAAAATCAGTCATTCTTAACTCTTGGTCCCAAATGTTTTTGTTTTTTTCTAAAAGGAATACTGTTCTTGGTCACTTGAAACATTTGTTTACTTTTTGACTGTGTAAACTTCAGACAGTGGAAAGAACTGTTATTTTGATGTACAGCTCTTCTCTGAATTTTGGTACATCGTGCTTATTAAAGGCTTTTTAAAGTTTTATAATTTCCTGGATGCCCAGTACGTAAGTGAATAGAAAATAAAAGTTAAGCTGTTATTACTGTTTTGAACTGAAATAACAAGATTTCTTTGCAGTGAAAAACAGAGGTTAGAGGTGAAAAAATATTATTAGACCAATGCTCTGTTTTTGTGACAAAATATTAAACTCCTTCCTGTGGACTTTAAGGTGTGTAGTCTAGCTCAATATATTATCAATTTCTGCATGATATTAAAGTTCTGCTTTCCCTATTTTACTTTTAATTCCTTATTTGTATTGTTAGCACCATTAAAACCATCTCCTCCTTTCCATGGATGCCCTTCACTTACCTACATTGTGTTGTAACCCACTGTTGTCTATCAGTTTCATGTCCTTTTCCTTTACCTAATGTTTATGACATCTGTGATTGAAGTTGATACAGTTTAAGTACCTCACCTTAGACAGAACTGATACTGTGTGAAGGACTTCCAAGAGTGCTTAGCAGAAACTGATTTTTCTTCTGTGCAATTTATCACATTTTTTCTGTTGTGGATTTTCTTTGAGGATTTGGGGACTTCTTGCTGTGCTTACAGCCCAGTTGTCATGCACTTGTAGCATGTGGAGATGTGACCACACGATTGTTTCCCAGCTCTTGGTAAAGAAGAGCTGTGGGAAGACACTTCTTGCCTTTCACATGATCACAGGCTGGCAAAACCCCCTCACCTTTCCAAGATCCTCAAGCTTGTCTTGGATTAAGAGGTCTCCAGATTATAGAGTTTGTCTGCACCACTGGTAATTCAGATTTATTACCTCTCTGGAAAGCCATATTCATCATTTCTTCAGAATCACCTGAGTCTACTTTAAACACAGGCAGGACAACAGAAACAAGTGTGGTTCTAATAAGGCAAAGAGTTACGATCTTGATTACAAAATTGAAAACACATCTATAAAAGAAAAACACATCAAGAAAATACAGATGACAGACCTGACAGTCAGAGTACTTTTGTTTTCCACCTTTTACTGAGTTTGTCACTTAGAGAAGTAGCACAATGTTTCAAACCTAGGATTATTTTCAGCTTTTTTTCAACTGACTATTTGTTTCTCTTTTCTACTTCCCCGCCTGTTGAATAAAGAGCCTCTTTCAACTAAATTTTATACACTTAACTAAAACAAACCACATCAAACCGATCTTCTCTCACCAGAAGCTGCCCTATTATTTGTGGTATCAGTGCAATTTCACATGAACATGTGTGGTTTATTCCCCCTTTTTCCTCTTATTATTCAAAGTTTTTAGGGGAGTGTACTAGTAGGTAGCAAAATGAGTTCATATTCTTGTTTTATGTTGAGCAGACATATGAACAAAAGTTTCTGGGATTATGATGAAAAGTGAGCCTTTGAGGGGGGTATGCTGCAGACCACTTACTATCTGCCAGATACTCTAAATTTTTTTGTATTTCACTTCTCTTCACTGTTGCAAATTAAAACAGATCATTTTATACACAGTGCATGGCTATCACTAAATAACATGCTTTGGAAGATGTGGCTTTGAACTACATTCCAATTTCTCTTCAAATTTCACCAGTTGGCACTTCTAGAAATCACATAATAGAGTTGAAGCACCCATATATATATGAAAGTCCTGGAGAAACAAGCCCCTAAGTAGTCTAGTTAACAGATTTGTTAATTCAGATGCAAATTAATTCTATGCATGACATGTCTGATGTTGAAAATTAAGTTGTATTAGTTATGTCTCTTTTGGCTGATAATTTTTGCTTTGCTGATTCATCACTGTTGCTTTGTGTCGATTTAACTTTTTATCACAGTGATCAGGAAGTTTGAGCCCTTCTCTGAAAGGAAAGTTGGGCTAAGTCAGAAGCTGATTCTCAAAGAAAGGCAAGGAATCCTCAATAAAAGCACCTTTTTGTTTGTGGAAGTGTCATATAAAGGTAAAACTGAACACCAAATAGAAGGTACTGACACAATGGGGTCCTATGAGGGGCTGCTTGAACCAAAATTGGAATTCCCTCCATCTGTATTACTCGCCTCTTACATTCCCCTGCTCTGCCTTTGAAGGTAGGCATGCTTGCACACAAAGGCAAACAGTAAGCCACAGACAAAAAAATGGTAGAAAAGTAAAGCTGATTTCAGAAAAGAAGAGGGAGCAATACAGAAATGGGTTTTTATAAACTCTATTAATTCAAAATTATCGTCCAACCACAGCTATCATCAAACACAGACTGTGTAACCCACGCTGAGACAGCTGATTAGAAAGAGCAACATCTACACGAGGATTGATCAGCCCAATTCTCACAAGTCAGTGGGACTTGAAATGGTCCAAAAAGGGAAAAGATTATATCTTTCCTTGTCAACCCTACTAGGTATTTGGACTAGACAATTTTAAATTAAGAACTTTTCCATCCTGCTCTTGCACCTGCAAATGTTTCCTTATAAAAATGTTGAATCTGTTTTCTAAGATGTGTAACCAATTTGTCTCAACAATATTTCATGGCAGTGAATTCTGCAAATCGATTAAATGCTTCATCAAAAAGTTATTAATTCCTTGTTGACTGCTTGGAAATTGGTGTTTTTCAGTTGCACTGAGTGCCCTTTTTTAATCTCAAATTATTTATCAGGCAAATTGGAGCTGCCTTTCAAGAGACTGTTTGGGAAGTAGGGTGTAGGAAGAGATATTTGGTTTTTATAAATCCTGATAGACCTTATGCTGTTCTTCTTTCCAACCAGATTAATTTCTCCTTAAATGGATCTCTTGCCCTAGAGAGCCCACTGCTGTTAATCACTTCCATTTGCTCTGGACCTTGGCTGTGTAAATGGACAAGGGTGATCTTAGTTTCAGCCTGAATTGCACTAATTTTATTTGCAATGGGTTCAGTCCTATATTTTTCACACAAACAGTAACTGATACAGTCAGTCAATGAATAAAATAAAGGAGCTTAAAGATTAACACCTGATAATGGGAAAGGCACAAGACTGCAAAGAAACTTTGCTCCAGTAACTCTCTGGAGACTTTGCAACATACAGTTACAATAACAGAGAGTTCTTTTTGTAACAAGGATCTGAACAACTGGGGAATGTGATGTTTCAAGCTCCATGTATCTGTAGTACGTGCAAATAGAATTGCAGATTAAACAAGAAAAAAACCAACCCTATCTAACAAAGCAGTTATTCTGCTGAGGCCTTTAGGTGACATTTTAAACCACTGGTGACCATGGGGTATCCAAAGGAAACAAAAGATAAAAAACTTATAACAAGCTTGTTGTTCCATTGAAGGGTTCTGGAGATATCATCAAGCTTTGCTGGCAACAAAAAGAACTAACAAAGTGAAAGATAAGACTGATGTAGCAACATAACAAGCCTGTTATTCCATTGAGAGATTTGTGGTGATACTATAAAACAGGAAATCTGAGTTAGAGTGCTTTGCAGTTTCAACAGAATCCCACATTAACTCAACGCAGTTCTTCTACCTGACTGAGCTTTTAATAAAGATGTAACAAGAACAACGAAAGAAATTATTTGAGGAGGGGAGCATATAAAAATGCAATGGAGAGCTTATTTTGTAAGTTGCCCATTATGTTTCTAAATTAGACACTGAAAGCTGAGCAAGCCATTTGCAGGCATGAACAATTAAGCAGCTGAGCTGAGCTAGCAGTTTTATTTAAAAACCTGGCTACTACTCACTCTCCTGTTTGTGTAGGCCTCACAGGTTTAGGCTGTAACAAGCCTATGCTAAGAGAGCTCTGAAAGAGAGAGAGAGAGAAAAAGATAGAATTACCCCTCTGCCAACAAGGATGAGGAAAGGATGCCTCAATATGTTGGGTGAAATTGGAACTCAAGTGGCATTTGAAATGGATGCTGACAGCAGGGAGCAGAGAGAAATCCGGACAAGGAAAGTACAGAAAAGAAAACTTCCTTCAGGAATGATCAGCAGAAGAGAAAGAATAGAGCAAATCTTCTTCCCAATGAAGAGGCAGATTGTGGCTGCTTACAGCAAACATGGAAGTTCCACAATAAAAGGGAGCTGAGCAACAGAGACTGAAAGCTGTGATCAGGCTGCTCAATTTTTATATTTCTAAAGGTTTCTGTACTATATCCACTCAGGCATCAATCACAACTTTATTAAACCATGAAACAGATGTCAGATCAATGGCTGTATCGGAAACATTTTGAATGACAGGCTGATGATGGAATAATTCCAGCTTCCATACATTATTAAACACATACTAATGCTGCTCTTTCAATGCTACCTTTACAAGCTCACTCACTCTATTCTCCCTCTATGGTACATTTTTTAATAGCAGACCTAATTGTAGATGAATATTACATAGGAAAAACAAGATGGTGTAATAAATAATAATAAACTAGTAAACAAAAGAAAAAAATCAACGTTAAAACCGATTGTCTGTCTTCACAGACATGGCTCCTGGAAATAAAATTTCTTTTTAATACAGCTGTAGGAGATGAAGCTGGGTTGCCAGCCTTCATCAGAATATTCGGTTATTGCCTTTTTGCTATAATCTTGACATAATTTAAGCTTAGGTTTTCTTTGTGTATTTACCCACAGCCAGCAGACCCATGTAAATGTTTTCTGCTCTTTTTGGGTGAAGAGGTATGTATGAAAAATACACACAAATTTGGTAAAAATTGCCCCTCTGGCAGATTGTCTGCTTAACTACAGATTTCAGGCAGATTTGGGGAGGTGATCAGAGCAGCACACTTGCCTCTCCATTAATCAGTAGTGTGCACTGTCTTTTCACTGGCAGAAATCAATTGGATTTTCATAAAAGCAGAAAGGAATTATGTTCTTGGTGGATGGACAAAGCACAGTAACTGGGAGATGCAAATGCTGTATGAAATTCTCTCACAGCACCTATGAACACCAGGTTGGGTTGCCACAAACAGCAGACCATTACCTCCTCTCTTCTCCCAGTGCCCTATACCATCCTTTGGCCTGGAATATTTATTGCAGCTGTATGTTTTCTTGAGGTGGGGAAGTGAGATCAAGTAAAGATGGGTTTGCAGCTTTTCAATTGGCCTGGTATCTTGATAACCTTAGTGCATCCTCCTGAAAAGAGGGCTGCTAAGTATAGGAGATACGTCTGATTTTATACAGACAATTCAATAACAGATAAGAAAAAAAATTAAAAGGTAATTAAATAAAATTCAGCATGCGTTCTTTGGGGGCTTTGGATACAAAGAAAAAAGTATTGTAAGAAAAGTACTCTGTTTCAGCTGCTGCAATGGATGTTCCCAGCTGGAAGTGAGCAGCCCTACCAGCATTTATCCAGAAATACACTCCTTGGCCTGGTAACAAAATAATCAATTGCAGGCAGGGATTGAGCCAGCTGCTCCTTGAATTCTCATGGGGTTTTAACGTGTGCTTCAGACCTCAGCTATCAAAACTTAAATCAAGCTTTTGGTGTTGAGGCAGGAATTGGCAGAGGCTGCTTTTAGCCAAGTAATTCTCCCCACTTGAAGGGCTAGAGCGCTCCTCTGTGAAGGGTCTCCCCTCTGGAACAGCTCCAGCCTGTACTGAGTATTTTAATCTTTTAGAGAGCATCAAAAGACAAAGTAATTACCCCAAGATATAAGGCATGCAAAGGCCTTTATGCTATTTCTCTAGCTTGCTTGTTAGGGAATAGATTTTCTGTTGAAGTAATATTTTAGAAGCCAAGCATTCAACCTGAATCAGGCAAGTTTAGAAGTGGGTTTGAAGTCACCTTTCACTTATGTGACCACAGAGGTCTGTTTTCAATGTTACGTTAATTGGTAAAATAGTTTGTCTCAGGAAGTGAATTTATGAAAGCTTTTTAATAAAAACTGCTTTGTATACTGTAAGCTTTTAAATTAAATCGTGAGAGTTACAGCTGACACTAAGCAGAATTGTTTGTTACTTTTTGGCTTATTTGCCTAAAAAGATCTGTCTGTTTTCTTGAAAGACAGCTGGTGGGTCTTTATGGCATTCTGTTGTATAATCTTGAAGATAAAATTTAAAAATATGTTCATAACAGAAATGTATAGTTCACATCTTATATCTCCCATACAATTTAGTTCTGCTGAGGTACTCACAGTAGCATGTTTTGATCTTGGCTCAATTCGTCATGGCTTTATGCTCTCAGTGCTCCTCTCTCTGGACTGAAAATCAGACTTCAGAATAAATGAAGTAAAAATATCTCTAAATAAATCACATCTCTAAAGAGACTGTCCATTTTCCTCATATTTTCTTTTGTAACAGAATGTGTTAGGAAGATTCTATTTCAAGTTAGGATGGATACATCCAACAAAACTGCTACTGGCAGCCCAGATCCTAAAGTTCTCATTTTAATTCCCGACAGGAGGAGTTCCTCATGAATTCCATGATTATCCTGCTTGAATGAGGACTTGAGCTGAATACTGTTCTGACTGATTTTTTTACCAAAGATAAATCCTGTTTGTGATAACATAGTGTCATTTCAGATTTATGAAAGGCCTATGGATATTGCTATAACCATCAATCTTTTTTTTTTTTTTTTTTTGCTATTTAAGTTTTCTGTAATTGAGTTAAGAGTTTTAAAGACAGTAAACATATGTCTAAATATTATACCTCTGAATGTATTTCAAGAAGTTGTCAGGGAATGCTATGACCTTGAAAAACAGTGTGTAAAGAGCTAAGAAAAAGAAAGAAAGATTTTTTTTATTTTTTTTTTTACTTCCAGTTGCAGTAAAATGGATTCAGGATCTTATTATCATCCACTAGACCACCCACTGCAGAGATGCATATATCAGAGCCCTTCAGAGTCCTTTCAGAGTCCTTTCATTGCCTTCTCAACTGGATTTGTTACTATGAGAATTGTAATGGTGGTCTCAAGTCAGAAGAGAACATTAGCTGGCAATTTGCTTGTTTGCATTAAGAATGCAAGAAAATCAGTGCAGAAGACAATGTCAGTAAGAGTAATGGAAATTCAAATGGCAGAGAAGGAACACTTCATAGGAGATGTTCAGCAGCACTACCAGAATTCATTTTCCATCTCCTTGTCTTAATTTTTAAACACACTTAACACACTTTTAAATCACAGTAATTACACACACAGTTCTCACTAATCCCAGTATATCCTTCAATTTCATCTCTTCAGAGGAGAAAATAAGCTGATACTGACTTTGAGATGTAATTCCAACTTCTTTTGATTGTTGAATGAAACATTTAAAATAAAAGGAATAAACAATGAACCATCAAATTCAAATATCCTCAGAAATAAATACAGAAGTCTCAGATCTCAACAGAGGCTTTCGGGGAGGGGAGGAGGGAGGAAGAAAAAGACAATAGAGTTAGAATTAAATTCAAGAGATAAGAAAAAAAAGAGAGGAAGGGAAGACAGGAGTAAGAGGAAGACCCAATACAATGAGTTAAATAATAAAAAATATTTTTTAAAGCATAATTGAGCTTTCATACAATTACTATGTAAATTGTGCATGTTAAAGACATGTAAGTGTAGTGTTTATGTCTGCATTTTCACAAAAATATACTTGTAGCATGCACACATTCACATACCAAACCACCGTATATTGTGTCTAGGATGTTGTATTTTAGGAACATTTCAGTAAGTTTTAATAATTTTTATTAAGAGTATTTTTAGGTCTTTTTCTGACTCTGGGAGACTTAATTGAGTCTGACTTACACAGTTAAAAGAGAAATAGTTATTAAAAAAATGTATGTTTAATTCTAATATACTGAAACACGGCTGACCTTGACCCAAAATAATATTTCTGAGCTTTGAGCAAAGGTATGCCTGGTTGCTATGGGTTAGAAATGAGTGCTGAATCCTACCACAAAGCCAGAACTCCTGTTTGCCAGTGGTATAAACAATTTCTGATTAAAAAACCAAATTGATAGAGTACTTTAATATTTACTTGAGAATTAGTACAGATCATTCCTGCTAAGTACAGAGCAGGTTTTGTTGACCTTCTGGTTTATGCTATGCTATTTTGTCATTTTTGCTCAGTAATACCTCACTCTGACTCTATGATGGTTTTCGAAACATATGTGTAGATACACGTCTGAGTAACATAGCAATGTGAGGATATTGTCTGTGTAGTACATCGCGTTTGGGTCATGATGAAAAGCACTTTGATATGTTTGCCCGAACAGGGCCAGATATCTCTGGCAAAGGAGTAAAAAATAAATAAACCATGGCAATATTAAAAGTGGAAAAAAGGTGAAGCACTGAAAAACCAAGAATAATAAATGAGTTAGAGAAATTCAGCAAACAACAAATATTTTACAGTATACAGTACAAAAGTAAACACAATCTATGATCTTACTGTTCCTGTTGTGCCCAAGGAAAGGTGGTTCATCTGTTGGGTCAGAGGGCCCATCATGCTTGCTGGCTGCATTGACATAGTGTGGTCCATTGTTGGTGTTATCACAGCACCCTGCAAACACACAACATTTACATGTCAACATTTCACTTTAAAAAAACCAAAAAACATTCTCTAAATGAGCAAACCCAGCTGAAAACTTGACATGAATCTTAAAAGAGACCAATATATCTGTCAGAGGAAATATGTTTTGTTCCTATTGACAACCAAGCAACACACATATATTATTTGTACAACTAATGAGGCTATTTTATGTCAGTTCCAATTAAGTATCATGTTTTTCTTCATTGCTCCTGACAAACGAATGCATATGTTCTTACTATGATGAATGCTACTGTACACTGCAAAATGCCTGTAATTTCTATTTTTCCATACCCTATATAGAGCAATCTTGCAGACAGAACACATATGTCCCCAATTTTCTCTGACTTCTAAAACCTTCAGTCTCTGAGATCTTCAACCTATTATGGTAATTATCTTGGATTTTTCCAGGCTCAATTAAGGACTCTTGCTCATGACATTTTATAGCTGATTAAGTAAGACTAGCTATTGACAGTGGGTTTGGTAGTGACACCCATTTAAAACACATCCACAGCATTTAAAAGCATTTTTCTTCTCCACATGAAAAACAAAGACATTAATAACAAATAACATATGAACTAAAGCAAGAACAAGACTTTGAACAAAAATGAGACACAAGACATGCCAGAGGAGCTTTGGAGAAAACTTTTTGCCATTCATATTCTTTGGGTTTTCCTCTCCCGCTCCCCAAAGTCCCCTGTCAGTAACCTCATGCATTACTGAAGTGTTGAATCTTTTCAGTTCTGTGATGTAAAATGCTACTTCCTGTGTTGGTTAGAGAAAGTCAGTCAAAAAGAGAGTAGTCTGCTATTTTTCTCAAAGATAGTTGGGTAAAGGACGTATTTCCAGCTATTTCTTTACTTGAAATGGTAGCTCTATGTTATGCATATGTATGTTTGTTCACACTCATAAATTTGAACGAACACAACACTAATCTGCTTCAAAGCATGGAAAATGTGGATGAACTTCTTTGTTTAAAAAAAAAAAAAAAGGAGGGGGGGGAATTTGACATTTTTTTCATCAAGATTACTGACAAAATCCAGCTATAAAAAGGAATTTAAAATAAATTAGTTGCAAAAACCTCAGCCTCAGCACACCTGTTCTTAAATGTAGAGCTATCGCTTGCCAAGGAAGTGATTAGAAGCAAAGGTTTTCAAATTTTCAGTGAAAAATGAAACAAAACAAAACAAAACAAAGGAAACAAAACAAAATGCTGAGGAATTCAATTTTTTCTCACCTTCCAGCAATATTTTGTCTATGCACATCTTTTCTGAGAAGCCGCAATTCTGCAGTCTCTGCAAACTCATTACTTGCATGCAATGGTAAAGTGGAGGTAGGCTCAGCTTGGTCAGTCCTTTTTGTAAGATTCTCAGCATACAAAATAAATATAAGCTTGTTGTATGCCACACAGTGCATTATCTTTCTTGCACTGACAAGAGTCCCTAGAGAAATTTGGGAAATTACAGCAACTAGTCTCCACAGAATATCTGTCATGACTCTAAATAAATTTATGTAACCAGCTGATCAGTGTGCAAGTATCAAACCTGCAATGCCTGAGAACGCTTATGCCTTTCTCTTGGCTATATTAATTTGCACTGGTTTACAAAAATGCATAGATTAACCCGTGGATGAACTTCGAATAAAGTACCACAATGCTAACCTTCTCCAGTCTTGGCATGGGTCCTTACAAATCAAGAGAGCAACAAACTTTCACCACAAAACTTCATACTAGGGTTAACATATTATTCAAGAACCCCTTCTCTTTTCCTTATGTGACATTCTCTTTCATGATGCTCCTCTGCAAAAAAAAAAAAAATCTATCCTTCTGATAAAAGAGTCTGAAAGCAAATCTGGCAAATCGGCATATGCTTATTCAGACCATTCTGAAATCCCTGCATGGGAGATTCAATGCAAGAGTCTGAAGTAGCACTATGGCCAAGGAAAATTATCCTCCTGCTCTATGTTTAAATAGAGTGGCGTGGGTACTAGGGCTCCTTCTCTAAAGGAACACACAGTCAGATAGGTTCTTGGGGTTTGGATATCTACCTGAACCTTTTGTTCATGGTAAGAAACCATAAGCTTTATGCTCAGAATGATCCACACCAAAAAAACCCAGCATTTTTACTGTACCAAACCATAAATGCTCACACCAAATTCGTCAACAAATAAACAGCTCTTGGTGCCCTCTGTGAGCTGGTTTTGTGTTTTTGCGGGGTTTGTTTGTTTGTTTGTTTGGGGATTTTTGTTTGGTTTTTTTTTTTAATGGAAAGCTGCCTCAGGGTGTTCCATGACAGACAAGGTGAGCTCCCACTTGTGCTGTGTGATGGGGTAAGCAGAAAGTAACACCCACACCACAGCTTCATGCAGCCCCATGCTGCTGGCGATAGTTAGCTGCAATTAATTTAGGTCGGTCCAAAGGCTTAAAAATAGCTAGGTTTCCTTACAAAGATGTTTATTGCAAAGGTATGGTTGGAGAAACTTGCTGTGATTACAGATATGACAGACTGATAGCTACTCCTGTGTATAAATTCAGGGAATTGGAAAGGAAGAAAGGGCAACGGTGAAGGAAGTCTTATGATTTAGTGTCACAAACAGGAGTGCCAGACACAGTGGAAGAATCTGATAGCATATGTCTTTCAGTAAAGAAATAAGACAGGTTTTGCAAATAAACTGTTTAAAAAAATAGAGACTGGAGAGAAAATATATCAAGGACAAAAACAATTGCTCAGAGAGAGTAAACATATTATTTTAAAATAGAAAATACATAAATTATAGTCCCTAAACATATGCCGTTTAATACATTAGGAAAAGAAGTTGAGAAAACAAATCAAGTATTTGCAGCTTTCCTAAGACAGCTTAAAGTGTTTGAAGCTGACAGTTACCTAGAGCAGAGAATTACATTCATTTGCCAGACCATTAATTCACCAGAGTTTGCAGAATCCTCTTGTGATCACATTGGGAAAAAATTACACTTAATTAAGGAAATATCATCTGGTTGTTAAGGCGACACCCAGTCTCCAGACCGTAATGTGTTTCATAATACACGCTGTCAAGTCCATTCATATTCAACTTATTTAGCTGTAGAAGACAACAATGTCTTGCATCAGATGGTGCCATCATATTAAAAGTAATTTGATTCTTTTCAGCCTATAATAGGTATTTGTTGATAAACATCCACTTGGCAACTGGCAAAGGCTACAGCAAACATATTTTCCATCTTCATCTGTTTGGACGTCTGATGTTACCGAGTTTGTAAACTGTATAGAGAGGCATCCTAGCATGGTAAAATACTACAGATTAGTTGAAAAAAAAAAAGTAAAATAAATTATGATGAGGTTTTTGCCACTGTCTTTGCCAAAACAAGTAGCTGAGCTGGCATGACAATTATTTTAGGTCTGCCCTGTTGCCTCAATATGATTAAGTTTTTTTTATAGTTCCTGCAAGAAACTGGCTACTATAATGACTTCGAAATTTGGCAAGATATTCTTGGCATATGATTTGTCATCCAATTCTGTCAACACCATAGTGGCTTTAAAATAAATTAAGATTAACAGGGCAAGTGCTAAGAAATCAATTACACAGAAGAAAATGCCTGATTTTTGCAACACTGCAGTAAACCCGAGAGAAGTTAATTGACATTTAGACTTCACTTTAATTGAAAGACCTTGCTGTTCTATACTGTTCTAAGCTCTATGGACATACTTTTCACACAATAAAGTCAATGTATTTTCTTTAGAGTATTTTCTAGTCTGTCACTCGTGAAGAAAGCAGCCTGGCTTTATGAACTACAACCACACTCCACTGCCTGTATGGCAACAAACAAACTGAAATCACAGGAAGGACACTAAATACAGACTGTTTATTATATTAACTAAAATATCTTTAAGTAATTGCCAATACCAAAAGCCATCAACAGAAATAAAGCTTATGTTAGTGGAATGATACATGCCACCTTATGTGCCTTGAAGGGTGGGAAATTGACATCAGAAATAAAAGAGTATTAGGGGGCTTTAGGAACAGAGAGTTCTGTTCCTAAGATTAGGAAGAAGGAAGGATTAATTAGTCTCAGCTTTCTAGAATAATGAAATGTTTTAAAGGGTTCTGTTTTATTCCAGTGTTCTAATACTGATATTGAACTTAAGGCACAAATACCAGCTGAATAAATAATTTTTAATGCTTACAGTAAGCATCTGCTTATTTTACAGTTCAATTTTTATTTATTTAAGAAGTTTTAACAAGTTAAGCAAACTTACAAATTCTGCTTTGTAAATACTGGCCAATGTAAAGCCAAGAAATATTACAGCAGCAAACTTACTTTTCAAATTTGTTTATAGACACATTGTGCAGACATATAAGCAACAGATCATTCCATCTGAAAAGTTATTACTCCAAGTAAATTTCTTTATGTTCTCAAGAACATGTTGTTTCTTGAGCTTTTATTAAACTTCGGTGAAAGGATGACTTTTCTTATACTTATCAGACCAGACGTGTCTATCAAGAATTAATGTGAAAAAACCCCAACATGCGTATGCATTTTTGTAGATAAATGTATTCTCTCTACATATTGAATGAACAACAACCATATTTCTATCAGTTTACTGTTCTGTCTAGATTGACTTCTCTCATTTCCTGAAGGCTGCTTCTTACAGGCAGCAGAAAACATAAGGTCCCCTTGTCAGAGCAGTGAGCCTGGTAAAGTGGTCTGAACTGGCTGTTGGGAGGCCAAACTTCCATGACTACAGAGAACTAAAGATAACTGTGAAATCCTCTCTGTCCTCTGTCATCAGCTCTGCTGGGGATAGTTGTTGATATTCCACTAAAACTTGCTATATTTCAAAAACTAAGAAGAATAATTTTATACTTTTTCTCCTTTCTCAATTAAAAGTTGCCAATTGCCCTGGCATTTTCTAGCTGATCAGAGATTAAATCACTATTTGAGTATGGCAAGAAAGTTCAAAAAACATCAGCTAATAATGTCTGTTCTGCAGATCTCAAGGTTTGGTTTCATTTCATTATAATTTTGTATTTAAAAGCTTGCTAAAAATGGGTTAAAGTGAGCAGGAAGCCCAAACCCTGCACTAAATTTACTTTAACCCTGGAATGGGCACTTTGATGCAGACTTGCACAAACTCCGAGCCATGGTTCTGTGGCAAGTACTGGACCACAACTTCATATTATAATGTTTCTAATCTTGAGCATAAATGAAAATTCTTATCTGACATCACCTTCATGTGCTCGTTGAATCTGCTTGGATCAATGGACACCTTTGCTTTCCTTTTCTCGATTTTTTTTCTGTATGTTTGTGAAGTTCTTTCCTCAGCTGAAAGGATACGTCCAAGACAGTTACTACCCAGAAGTAACTGCTATTAAAGGATAAAGAATTCAATATAGTGTGGAAAATAAAAAAACAAAAGTGACCATTGTGTATGCACCACCTTTCCTACAACAGCCAAGAGTTTTGATATGTTTTTTTCCCCCGTTGTCCTTCTTGCCTTTAACTCTGTGTCCTGTCTCCTAGTCTGAAATACAGCTTTTGATAACATACAGATGCTAGCCTATATGGATAAATATAGATTAAAAGGACATAGGAACATCAGGAGATCAAGGAAACCTGGTTGATGATACAGAAGGAGTTTTATATCAGTAACTGTGTGCGCAAGTAAAGCAATACCTGCGACTATATTGGAACTGGTTAACAAACGTAGTACATCAGGGAGTACCACTGTGATATTATGTCAGCAGTTTATTCCCCTACTAGGGTTGAGAAAACAAAGAGTTTCATAGCATACAGCTAAAGGGACTTAAAGAAAAGAGATAGTATTTCTATTGCAAACAAGAAGTTGCCTGTGTCACTCAATCCTTTAAGAGTCTTTTACATGGTGACTTAAATCTTTCCACCCAAAATAAAGCCTCAAGAGAAAGGCCACTGAGCCGGGCAATATTTATGAAGGGAAAATATACCTGGATTGCTCCAGGGACGCCTCTCTTTGTCTTTACTACCTACACATGCAGTCTGAACTGCAAGCCTACAGGCTCTGTCTGGACTTTGAGAGAAGCAGTTTTCATACCATTCTCCAGCTTGCCCCAAGAACAAAATAAGATCACTGGTGCTGTGTGCCTGAGTAAAATGTGTAGTTTTTCTGTGGCTTCTTAAGAGGATAGAGCCCACAGCAGGCAGGAAATGACCTGCTGCAGTATGGCACTTATTCCAGCAAGTGTTGAAGCATGCAGAGAGGCCATAGAGAGCTCTCAGTCCCTCTTCTGACATATTCTAGAGGGCACCAAGAAGTAATTTCTTTTGTTTTCTTCCTACTGTTCAGTTTATAGGTGCACTTGGCTATACGCTGACTTCATATATCCAATTCCTGTAACAGTGCTTTTCCTCTGTCAAGAACAGCCATTGCTAATACAAGCATTCTCCCAACATACACATAAGGCTTAGCACCCCCGAAAGACAAAGAGGAAACACTGAGGTTGTCATTTGCCTGGGACATAACTACAGGAATATACTGAAAATCCTTCTCTTGTATTTCCCACTATCCGATTTTACCAAAAAAACCTCCAAAGTTCTTCATTCCAGGTAAAAAAATTCTGATTTCATAATCTTGATGCTACTACTGAAAAAAATCTAAATCTGTATTTCCCACACAGAACTCCTGATCTAATAAGAAAATTCCTTACAATGAAGGTGATGAGACACTGGAACAGGTTGCCCAGAGAAGCAGTGGATATCTCTTCTCTAGAAGTGGTGTGCTAGGAGAGATTGGATGCGGCTTTGAGCCACCTGATCTAGTGGGAGGTGTCCGTGCCCATGGCAGGGAGATTGGAACTAGATGAATGTTAAGGTCCCTTCCAACCCAAACTCAAACCATTCTATGATTCTATGATTGCATAATTCTGTGATCTATACCTAATTTGTATGTGACACATACTAAAGTGTTGTGCTTGGCAATTCCATCCTGTTTATGTTCTTACAGATATTTTGTGATGTGGAATAATTTCTTTTGTGCTTGTCTCTCGATGACTGATATCCATACTCATAAATGGGAATCGGGAGTCATGGAATCATAAAATCTTTTAGGCTGGAAAAGACCTTTAAGTTCATCACTCCCAACCATAAACTTAGCACTGCCAACTCCACTGCTAAACCATATGCCTAAGCACCATGTCTATACGTCTTCTGATTAACTCCAGGGATGGTGACTCAACCACTTCTCTGGGAAGCCTGTTCCAATGCTTGATAACCCTTTTGATGAAGAAATTTTTCTTAATATCCAATATAAACCTCCCCTGGCACAACTTGAGGCCATTTCTTTCTGTCCTTTCATTTGTTATGTGGGAAAAGAGACCAATACCCACCTTGCTATGACCTCCTTTCAAGTAACTGTAGAGAGTGATAAGGTCTCCCCTCAGTCTGCTTTTCTTCAGACTAAACAACCCCAGTTCCCACAGCTGCTTCTTATAAGACTTGTGCTCTAGGCTCTCCACCAGCTTTGTTGCTTCAGCAAATCAGAGTCTTCATTGTAGTGAGGGGCATGAACTGAGCACCATATTCAAGATTGAGCCCCACCAATGCCAAGTACAGGGGGACAATCACTTCCCTCATCCTGATGACCACACTACTTCTGATACAAGCCAGGATACTACAAACCTTCTCAGACACCTGGACACACTGCTGGCTCTAATTCAGGTGGTTGTTGATCAACATCCCCAGGTGCTTTTCTGCCAGGCACCTTTTCATTCACTCTTTCCCAAGCCTGTAACATTCCATTGGGTTGTTGTGACCTGTGTTAATGACCTGACACTTACCCTTGTTGAACCTTGTAATTTTTTGATATTTGAGACTCCCAGTTCAGGATTTATTATTAAAACTGGATGCAACAGTGACAGATTTTTAAACTTTTTTATGAGCAACATTTATTAGACATCAAGAAAAAGCTTCTGTTACTGGTTGAAAACTCTTGTTTTACCTAGGGAAATATGTTCAAAATACAAGAAAAGCAATAGTAGAAAATACAAATAAATGAATAGAAGACTTTCTTTCAGAGCTTGTGCTTGAATATAAAGGAGCAGAGCAGGTTGGTGGCATAAGCCCATAGGGCATGTTTAATGTGGTAAGACCTTGTCCTTCCTTGTGTCTGAAAACATCTGGGCAAGAGGAGGCAGCCTTCCCTCTCTGTGTCTCAATGAAGTCATAACAACAGACACCAGATCAGACCAAATGTCTGAGATGCTTTACTGTTGATCTCTGCTTTTCTGGTGAGATTTGGTACATAGGTTGTTTGCCAGGCACAGAGAGTGGCTAACTTGGCTTGGGCAGGAAATGTCTGTGACATTCCTTCTATATGCACTTCTAGCCTTGACACTGCAATGGTCAGTGACAGGACAGCAGCTAATGATCTGCAACAGATGTGCTGTGTTTCATTTCCTGCCCCAAACCAGAAGGAATGCACTCTGGGTGAGCTGCAATCTATGAGCTGTGCTGGAAGAAAAGATTCACTCATTAGAAGGACAAACAGTGACAGTGGGACACGTTAGAAATGCTGAGGAACTGAGTTTCTCAACAACTGAGAAAAGCCCAACCAAATGAAAAGCAGGTGACTAATATAGCCCTAGATATCCACCAGAAGCAAGATGACAAAATGACATCCTACGCAACTAAAGACAGAAGAAAACAGCATGGTTGTGCCTGGTGTTAGCTCCACAGCATTTGAAGGACCTAACCACTACCAGTCTTAGGTGGAAATATCCAATGTATCTTAAGCTTTCAGAAAAGCAAGTTGGTATCACTGAATGAAGCACCACACAGGTGACACATTGAAGTGCCAGGGTGGCAAAGGGCTGAGTGCTCCTCTGTGAGATCTATAATCCCTGGGAGGACAAAAAATGGTCAAGGGATAAGAAGATATCCAGATGTCTCCCTGCAGCTTCAGATCAGATAAGGCTCTTGCAAGCCCAAATTTACTTGTGATGATCATTATGAGTCAGAATGCTTTATAAAGTTGCTCATGATGACCCTTGCAATGTCAAGCCAAAACTTTTAAGCAGTTCATAGCTAACTCTCAGGCAAGGCCTAAATCTAAGGTGGACTATCAGAGAAATGTGGATGCAGGGATAGCCATGTAATCCAGGTATCCAGTGGCATAGGGCAAGGAGGGAGACACCTTGAAATGCTGAGACTGGTATTGCTGTGTTGCTCTTCAGTTCAGCTACAAACCTGTCATCCATCCTCCATGAGAGCATACTGTGGAGCAGTCATCATCTGCCTATGTTTAAACTCTTTTTGTGTAGCTCCTTCACAAAGGAAGATTAAAGGTATGGGGAGTGAGAAAATGATGCCCTTTCCTTTCCCATCCCATTTTCTGAACCTAAATACTTCTAAGTTCTGGAAGGCTGATGAGGGACAGGAATTTTCAAATGATCTTCTCAGGAATCCTTCCTGTCCTACTGTATAGGAAAGACAGATAGCAGAAGGTGCTGGGAATGAAAACCTGACTGAGTAAGAATGTTTTTCTCAAGATATGCTTCTGTTGAAGAATAGATTTTAGACTTAAATTTGATAGATGAGGGAAATCCTATACTAAGCCACAGTTCATGGATCAGTTCAGTTCTAGATCACAGTGATTCATTCTGATCTTGAAATATAGAAATGTCTTAATTTTAAAGAGGACAAATACCAAAATCTGTATCTCTGCCATGTTCTGTTAGATTTGTAACCTGTTATAATAAACAGAACTCTTTCTCATTCAGGAATAGAAAGGGAACTACTGCAGCCCTGCCTTTCCTCTCATTTTAAACCACAGCTTTTCACAGCCTAAATGCCCTGTCCTAGGACCCAAATTGCATTTAGTTTTCTGGTCTAATAGCCCTTCAGGGGAGGCTATGGGTGAAATCCACTCTGCTCTGTATTGGGATTTGTCCTTTGACTGGTTAAAATTGGCTGCCTGGCAGTGCCAGCTTTTTGACAAGCCTCAAAGCCAGCCCTAGGCGCAAATTTTCCTAACTTATATTCTGCCATTAAAAGTAACGTAAGCCTATGCCTCACTCATGCCTTCACAAATTTTAATTGTGCTTTTTCTGACACTAACCACACCAATTGCTGCTTCGACTCGACTCTTTACAAGGCAATTGCCACCAACATGTGGCTGTTGCTGCACCTGGGCAACAGCACCATCCTTGGATGATGCCTTCAGTGACATCTGTGCAGTTTTGCATTGCTTTGAACAGATGATAACATAGACCCAATCTAGAAAAACTGTGGCTGCAAAAATGTCCTTACCAAAATATAATGTCCCTGATATGTGACATCAAAAGAATACAGTAAGGTTCAGGCAGAAAGCGCACAAAGCACACAGGGCAGGTAATTCCAAGGCAACCACATTTAAATAGCCAAGGTACAGCTGATGTAAATGAAAACAAACTCGAGCCCTTGGTTTTCTGTCAATAGAAAATAGGATTCTACAGAGGGAGAAAACATTTTATAACTCAATATTATTATTAAGTGGTATGTTAAGTTCTCATTTGCCTTAAGATACCTCCACTGACACCTGCCAGTGTATTACAATACATGCCTGACATTTATAAGTCTCCTTTCTTAAAGAGAACTTAAAGTGCTTTACAAACTGTGTGAGATACAGAGAATTCTGAACCTGCCCTGTTGTAAGGATTCTGGGGTGGGTCTGAATCGACATCTGAACTTCCCTGAAGTCTGAGAGTGTTCCAGCTGGGGATTCAGCCTGTTTCATCACTACTGCAGCCCCAAAGAGAACAGGAACCAGAGGTTTGGATCACACACTCCAGTCCAAATTAATCAAGGGAATATTTTACCTCTTGTTTCATGATGAGCAGAACTGAAGTGAGTAATTGAAAATGGCTAGCTTAAATGTCCTTCACTCCACACTTTATTGCATTTTAAAAGGAATGAAAATATTGAGTAAAAGGACTTTAAAATGGACCCTTGTGAGTAAAACCTCATTGTGTAAGTGCTTCAGATACTCTAAGATATGAGAATTTTAAAAAGGAGTAAGTTTGGGCTATTACTAAGCTAAAAAGAAAAAAAGGTAAATAACTGATCCAGTGAGGATTATTTATTCTCTTTTTAATATATCTGTACTGATTAAGACTGGCTTAATTGATATATTTTTCCTTTTTTTTTTTTTTTTTTTTGTCCAGATAAAGTCACTTTTGGGCTGAAATCTTCCTTATAAAGTTTCAGCCTAGAGCACATTTTTACAGTTGAGTTATTATCCTTAAAATATGAGTTCATAGTGGAAATGCTGGCAGCCCTCTTAACTATTGTATAGCAGTGAGCACAGCTGTAATATGTTAAATATGTTGGAAGCACATGAGGGGAAGAGAGTGGCTCAGAGGACTGGTAATAGAATAGGGAGTCTCAGTGCTGGGTCACTGGGTTCAGTCACTGCTGAAACTGAAAGTCATTATTAAGCTACAGCTGTTCAGTTATGTCCAGGCATCAGCTACCCGCAGAGAAACCCTCATCACAAAAATACATCAGCGCAACTGGTGATGTCCACCAACCTTCCCAAGGACTGTGAAAGGTGAGGGGATGCATCTCCACAACTGCATTCCACAGGTTAGCTCCTAGATGAAGAGCACTAACAACACAAAAGGGAGAGGCTTACACGGCCACTGCCCTGCACACTGCAGAGGTCTGCGGAGGGTGTTCATCACCAGCCTACCGCTACCTTGTCTTTCCGGGCACTCTTCTATCAAAAAGTTGTTAGCCACTGAAGGCAGATCCTGAAAGAGCCCATTTTCCACATTAGTGAAGACGTACCAGCCCACCACACTACCAATTTGAGAGGAACTCTGGTTACCCTGGTTGCATTAAGGCAAGAAGCAGATGACAAAGTACTGTTCCAGTTCCTCAGTTACGGTAATGCCCAGAATGGCCAGATATTTTATTATTACCTTTCTTTACAATGACAGATGGTAACCCCTTGATATTTGCATGTCCATTTCAACCTATCCCCCCCAAAAAACTATCAATTTTTGCATAAGCAGATGAATGCAGAGTTCTGCATTTCTCAGACTCAAGCTGCCTGCTCAAGTGCAGCCTTTTGTCATAAACCAAAGTAGCCAAAGCAATGTCAGCAAAAGAAACCCAAGTGTGCTAGAGAAGTTTTCTAATGTGAATGGATTTATTGGTGTAAATGAGGCAAGTTTCTCTCATTCACAGTTATCCATACATGCAACATGTAGCTCTATAAAATGCTTTAAGACTATTATAGCTTTTGGTTCGCCACCCCTCCCTCCCATTCACTGTGCATAAGCTCAGGAGAAAGCAGAGCAGTCAGACTCTGACACATGATGAAGACATTCTCTACTCCTTTATGGCTTCATGTCCTCCAGACAGAGTCTGATATGAAGAATTTTAGGTTGAAGTCAAAGACGTTCCTCTGGGCTGATATCCTGAATATCTTTCTGTTGTCTGAATATTGCAGAAGTGCTCAGTTTTCTCAGGAAAAAACCCATCTTTATGTCTGCTTTATTTTCTCTGGCATCTAGAAATCAAACTGCCATTGTGATCAACACTCATTTCAAAAGTCCAAAGGATGAGCCCTGAAAGAGCAGTTCAAGAACAGTCAAGGTCTTTTTCTAAACCATTCTCTTGCATTTACCCAACAGAATTCTTTTTTTGCAGGCTGCAAGTCACCTGACTAGGACCTGCCTGCTACCAAATACTGCTGTGAAAATGTCTCTGGTGATGTAAAATACCTTGTTCTGCTGTTCTTCAAATAACTTGGTGGCCCACTACTGTGGTGAATGTACCAGTGACCCAAACTGCATGGCCAGCCTTCTGGGCAGACCAGACTAGGCAGCTGAGATTGATGTGAGTCCAGGGAGATGTCTTTTATGTGAAGGTGAGAAGATCTCTGTTTTGGAGAAATAAATCATAGTATAAGCTAGAGAAACAAAAGCTAGCTGGACGGTATGCACATATTGCTGAGATGAGCAGCAAATTATTTGGAAAAAACATTCTGAGGGGAAAAAAAAATCCTCTGAATTCAGGTCACACTTGGAACATAATTGTCACCAAAAGAATGAAAAAAATTGGAGCTGTCAAAATGCAATGCTTCCACCATATTTCAAAATGACATGCCATTTCAGAATTTATTTAAATTTGAAGGGGAAAAAAAAGCTTAAAATTAGTTCAATAACCCAGAAATGAAAACAAAAAGATTATAGATACTTTGTCTTTGTTCTTCTTCTCACCCTCTCCCAACTCGCTAAGTTCCCTCCTGGAGTGGAATCAAAACAACATTTTCACAACTTTTTCCATGTCACTACACTCTCCCTCTGCACATTTTCACTTCAAGTTAAGTTTTAAAGCTGTTATTTGAGTCTGGCCACAAAGGCAAATTTTATTATTCACAGAGTCCTATATATGTAATAGTCTTGTCAGTCCGAGCCAAAGTCAAAGGGTAGCCTCAGAGGAAGAGGAAACAAGAAATATTGAAAGGAAGATAAATAGGAATGAGATGATAGGCAAATGGGTAATACTCCCATATTTTCTTGAGAGCTGTGTGAATAGAAAAAAGAGCACTATAATTAATTCCAGAATGATGGGGACTTGAGGGCTGGACTCTGTGCACTGCATGCTTGTGAATCTTCATTCCATGTGAACCCCCTTCCTCCCAAAACCAAACAAACCCTTGTTTTGTCTTTGACATCAAAAGACACAAGATAACTAACAGCAGATGTTACGATAAACTCCAGTAGAGAACAACTTCTTGGCAGCCATATTTCTGTTGTGCAGTGGGTTTTCCAGGCGCACAGAAAATCCATTTGTGGACCAAAAAGTACATGAATGGTTTTCTGATAGTATTTCCTGTGGTATTTTCTGGTACTATTTCTACTATCAAGGAACTGCAATATCATGAATGACTGAGTTTCATGGTGTTTCAGCCCTGTGTCGTTGCAAGTGATTATAAATACAGGGAAGTAATGCAGAAATGCACAAGCTTTAAGAATAAAATTGGAACAAGATGACAACAAATTTTTAGCAGAAGCCATTTGCCTTTTCAATTATTAAAATCTCCATAATGCAACAATTATTGTAATACACAGATCTCAGTTTAGTGAATTTTGGAAAATCTGGCCTGAAATCTAGGCCCCACTGAAATCAATTAGAGTTTTGTCACCAACTTGAATGCTACCAGGATTTTACTTTGCTTAATATTCAGAAATAGAAGCCAAACTCTACATTACTATGCAGTTATCCAACAGATATTTTATGCCACAGTTTGTCATTAATTAATAATCCCAAGTAGAGATGACTGCTTTTGTTTTCAGAGTCAGACTGTAATTCAGTGATCTTTTTTTTTTCGACGACCCAATTTTAAATTTTGTGTTACTTTTATTTTCTGCAGTACTTGCCATACAAGCAGCCTATGTCTGCCTGCAGATTTGCTTAATCAAGAAACAAAATCTTATTTTATGGCAAGACAGTCATCTTGTCTAGAAGCTGAACTAATTAATAAAGATAAGGGCAATGAAACCAGGAACAGGAAGGCGGCAAGTCTAATAACAACTTCCAGTACGAAACCATCTAATAAATACTTGTTATGCACACTGAGAACAATCCCTAGGCTGAAATGTTGCCATAAATTATTCATATGAAAGTTTTGGACAGTAAACAAATTTATGAAGATAATGATCTCTTCGCAATTCATGAACAAAAGTAGGGGGAGGGGTCAATCCTCAGAATAAATTGCAATGTATAAACGCACCAGATGTAGGCATAAAGTACTGATACAGAGATTTACTGCAGAAATTTTAAAATAATCCCTGTGTCCTTTCTCCTTCCAGAAAGATAGCTTTGAAGAGCAACTGCAGAGCCAAAAAATTTAGCATATAGTCATTTGCTGTTCTTGACCAGAGCACTAATCACAAGTTAGGAATCAAAGCCTTTGGACTATAATGGGTGAATCAAATCAGAATTGTTAACAGCATTAGCCCTGGTCTGCAAAAAACTAACAGCATGCAAGCATGAAACCTTTGTCAATACAGACCACAAGGGGTTGTTGCAAGTTTGGAAAACACTGGTGTACATTTTTGTTTGATGTACCAAATGGCCTTTCCTCAACTGAGACTCCACACTAAGTGGCTGGGCAGTTTAAAAAGCTGAATGAATTTCACAATGGCAAAACATACTTCCAGTACATTTATTTAAAGGCTGAGGCAACTGATGAAAGGGAAATAAAAATCTGATGAGGAGAAAAAAATTAGACTAGAATCTAGACTCCCCCAGGACATCTTCTTATGCTTTGTATCCTCTGTACTGACAGACAACATATTTGCTTTCTAGCTAATTACCAAAAAGACTAAAATTTTACATCTTTGATGTGTATGAGATCAAAGAATATTAGGAAATAAAAGTAAGATTAACATAATTGTCTTGTACAGCTATAATAAACTATGACTATGTATAAAATCAGACACCCTGCTCATCAGAAAAGCATAAAGTAAAATCAATTGAATTAAACAAGAATCGTGTTTAGCTTTGCTTCCTCAGCAGCTTCTCATCTCCCTGACACCCACCACTGGATCAGACATTCAAAACCAGGTAAGATGCCCTCTCCCAATGGCCTGTCTGACACACTGAGACCCACAGGAGTGCCTGTTTCATTTGTTGAGCCTTTTAAAAAAACAGTAGCTGTTTTCTGAAGGCACAACAGAACCTCTACAGGGAAAGAAATAAAGGATCTCCAGGTCAAAAATCACATATCCCTACTACTTACTTGATATAAAGTATTAACTTCTATTTCTTTTTGTACTAATATTGTCTTCCTTATGTGCACACACAGACTGGGAACCAGCCCTCTTTGGGACCATACTTTGGCAGTGCAGCCTTTTTCTATTATTCATATAGGACACAGTCCTCATCTATCAAATCTGTGTGCTAGTTAGTATACACATGTTAAAGGAAAAAAAAAAAAAAAAAAAGGGAACTGGTGCTTTGATATATATTTGCATCTAAGTCATTCTTAGCCTGGCTAAAACACTGTGTGAGGAGTATTGTGTTTTTCTCTAAACTGTCTACAAGAACAATACTGCTCTGTTATAAATGATAAACACCTGGCTTTGACTGATCTCTCTTCAGCCTCTGTACACAGAGTGTTTTTGCTTAGTCCAGAAATGTCTACTATTCCCACTTCCTCATCAGCTCAACTGTGAGAAGAAAAAAATAAAATCAAAGGCAGCCAAAAGTAACTGCCTCCTAAGAGTAAAATGGGGTGGGAACATCTGGATCACTTCTGCTCATTAAGGTGATGTGAAGGGTTTACTTCTGGCTAGGAGTTGTGAGCTACTCCTCAGAGCAAAACCATTTTGACAGTTTTATTTGTCATCAGGTGGCAATGACAATGAAAAACATCTCCTGCACATCAAGACAGCTGGTAATAAAGCAGTGCGGGGAATGACTGACAGAATAACAGTTATTGTACCAGTGTAGCTTCTAAGTTTTTACAGCCACTCAGCTGGAATTATACCACTGTATTAAAAGTGGTTTAGGGTATAAAAAACATTTGATACAGAAGGGTTTCCTTGTTGCTGTATCAGGAATCAGAGTAACAAAATTCAGGAAAAACAGGTCTTCTGCTTGGTTGAATTTAGATATTTTTACTGTGTGGTTTTGCTTTAGTTCACACAAGGGCGAGCCTGAAAATGTTTCCTTGCTGACAACCATCTCATTCAGCACCCTTGCAAGCAGCTCCCAACAAATCGCAGTGTTCAAAGGCACATTGTTTTTGTTTGTTCTCATTGTAACAGATGTTTTGTATCATGTACTTCAACGAACTAATTCATCTGCAGAGGACCGCCTACTCTGGCTGGTGTGCATCCAGCTGTGGAGATAGCTCAAGTGTCATCTGTGGCCACTTTCATTCCATTCTTCTGATCTCACAGGATCTCAGTGACCGCATCCAAGCCCATAAAAAACAAACAGACCTGAGAACATCCTTTTAAAAAATTTCCAGCGGAGGAGTAACGCTACTCCAGGCAGGAAGCCTTTCTGGAAAGAATGTAACTGATGCTGAAGGAAGATTCACTCAGCTCTGGAAATCTCTTCTAAAACATGCTCCTTTTATCACATGAACCACCTAGTCAATATTAAGAGGCATCAGAGCAATGTCATGTGTGATTTTGATGGAGCAGAGAGCTTCTGACTAACTCAGTGCCATATCAATTAGCCTGAGCATGAGGCAATCAATCACCACTTCTTCTCCAAATGTGCTCAGCTTCCATTAGGAGTTGCATATACTGTGAGGCTAGATCATCTCAACACACTGAGCACTTTTATATACTGTGGGTCTGTAATATATTTCTGAAGTGGAAACAAAATCAATCTGCTATGGAGTGGAAGCATATCCCATTAATAGATGTGGGCCAAGATTAAAAAGAATTAGTGGATAAAAAATAGCCTGCATCTGTAAGAAGTCAATTACTCCTTTCTTGAAAGTGGCCAAATAAAACATACAATATAATAAAGAATAGACCTTCTGAAAATGTCTTTAAAATCAACTGGGATCACTACATCACAGGCCAAAACATGCCTGGAACGGTACAACTATTCCTTGATTAGCTTCTTTAGAAGAAGAAGCAACAAGTCACCCTCTGAATTTGTTGAGAAGTTAACTGCAGTTTCCCACAGGAAATAAGCAGTTCCTGGTAAGATGCTGATCATACAATTCAATATCAGATCCACTGTGTTTGCTAATTACTTTCAAACTACTTAGGCAAGTCACCCATTAAGAGGAAATGATTCAATTGCAGATCCACCGAACTGAGAAACTAGGTGACCAAAACTCCTTGTGGAGCTTGAATTATTCACCTGTGCATGAGGGCTCACAATATGTCAAAGCAAGTAGTTAATTTTGGTTTGAGAGGCAGGTATGTCTGTATTTAATTAGACAGCTTGGCAGGATCTTTAATATTATACAACACCAATTATTGGAATATTTCAAAAACATTTCAGAAGTCTTTGAAAACCTTCATGAGAATTACAGACTTAAATCAGTCATCAGAACTGATTCATCGCTTTTAGGAAGTTGCATTCCAAGTCCCCTAGCTCTACAGAGAAAATTCTAAAGCTCGCTGGCAATTGTCCTATATTTTAGAGAAGACGACTCACCTTTTCACTTTCAATCAACCATATTTGCTATAAACTTGCCATTTGGGTGTACCTATGGGTCAGCTGCTGCAGGGTTTAAGCAGATCATCGCAGAAGGCCTGAAGAGCTCACTGCAGCTCATGACATTTACTGTAGTTCCTTAGTCAGAAATTGAACTTTCATTAAGACCTTATTTAGACCTCTAAGAACAATGCCAACTTAGTCTAGTGTTACATCACAGTATCTCAGACAAACAGGTTGCCTTTTCTTTGTATGATACTTCAGCAAGAGCAACTGTAATGATGTTAGTGACTTAGCTGCGTTATGAACAGATAATATACAAGGTGACAGGGTATATACAGGAGCCCCATGTCCCAGGGGAAGGAATCCCCTTTTGTAAGCCACCACACTATTTACTTTGTGAATTGTAGCAGTGAAGGAACACAGACAAAACTCTTTGGAATTGGCTATCAATTGTGGTCCTGACTCCTCCCAGTTCTCTGGCACTGCTAAGTCTTTATCTATGTATATTAGGAAGTCAAAGGCAGAGGCAATTTCCAACAATTGGCTAAAAGGACTCAGTCACAGTCAAGCTAGACAATTTCACATTAGTGTGCACTGACATCACAGCAACTAATTGACTGATGCTACTTGGGGTGAAAATGGATGCCTGTCACAAGGCTATTTTGGGACTTTTAAGACTTTGTCTGCCACACACTCTACCCTACTGATGATTCTGTTGTTGCCTGGCTTGGGGTCCCGCTTTGGAGCATGTGATAATGACAGACATCATTCCTAGAAATGGAGAAAATACTTCTCAGAGGGAAACAACCACATATGAGTGAAACTCCTGTCCTTTAGAACATATAAACAAGCAATGCCTGTGATATACCTAGGACTTATACTGTATGTTGGAATTACTAACTTTGAAGAGTTCCATCCCTTCTATTTATCCACAAGAATCTTACCAGCACAAAAGAGTTAATATAGCCTTTTATTCTGTGAGAAGGCCACAAAATATGTCAGAACATCGGTTAAATATTATGCCAGCTTAGTCAAGAATATGAAAGGGAAGAGTAAGGCATAGTCTCATACTTCACCTGACATAGTAGGAATCACGACATGCTCATGTACTTCTTCACTTGTCTGTTGAACAAAATGATGAAAGGAGGCTAATAAGGGATTTGAATACATTGCATACTGGGTAGTCAAGCAGATATCATCACAAACAAATCATGGCTAAACACCATAGGTCATGTTGTCAAAGCCATGAGTTGTGTCACTGATTTTCTACTGGAAGTCAGATCTGAATGGCATGTAGAACTCCAGAAAGAATGACAAATTAACACAGCTGAACATCTACTCCCTGTGTGAGTAAGTTCTCTTAGACTATGGTACACGAAAGTCCTCAGGCTCTACTGAAAAATCTTTACAGTGAGCTCGTCTGCCTTACAGCAAAAAGCTTCAATTTTCTGAATGGATGACAGTTACATACATTGATCTACTTACATTATCCCTGTGAAAAGATCTGCGGTTATTATACATTCAAGTATAAAGCTCAGAATCTGAAACACGTGCACATCACCTACCCACACAATCCTGGCAAAAGGTTTCACAGTGTTATAGCAAAAGCTGAACTTTGTCACCCTTAAGGATAAATGTTCTGGCTATACCACCTTGGAAAGTAGAGGCAAAAAGAAGGAAAGGGCAAAACTAGTATGGAGGGTCTGGGAGACACTCTAGGGACATCATGTGTGCCTATAAGATGAACTCTGGCATGGACTGCAGATAGGCTTTCCAACTCTGAGCACTACACCCAAACTCTGTCTTGGCAGCACCAATAGCACCAAAACTACCTTTTCAAGACCCTTCCTCCCCATCACCTTACCCTAAGCAAGTGCCTAAAATTTGTGCTATAGACTCTTCATGTTAAAATCCACATGCCCACAGTGCTGAACACCTGTGAAGATTTAAGCTGAAATCTTATAAAATCAGGTAGAAAATGGAGGTTGAAGATGAGAACCGGATGTTACTGTCTGTAGAAGGCAGCATGAAACTGGGAATTGCACAGGTATTGCCCTTCAAATTCTTGATCTTTCTGTGCTACTCCTGAGGGAACACCTGGCCTGTTGCAGATTTAGCATTAATGATGAGTGGCTTTGCTTGCTGAACTTGGAGCAGGAGCTAGGGAGGGAGCTAATACAGCTTTGCTGCTTCCACAGATAGAAATCAGTCTCTTCTTCACAGGACGAATCAGTGCTGCATCTGCAGTCTATCAGAAACACTCACACTACTCCTGACAAACGTCCACCCCCTCCTCTCCCTGAAGGAAGGCCTGTGACAAGCACCAGAAGACACTCATTGTATCAAACATTTGAAGTAAGTACACCTAGAGCAATCCTTTCTTTTTCCACAGAAGTGACAAGACCCTCCAAGCAGAAAGAAACATCGGTGATGTAGCGCGTATAACCCCACTGTTCCCAAACTACTGCAGTTGCTCCTGGCCCACTGGAAATGGGAGGCAGCCATAAGCAGTTGCAGCAGTGTGGATGGACTAGCTTTACCATGGCAGGTCTCTCCTTCTACCTGCCAATGGAAAATGACTCCAGCCTCAACTCCCTCAGATGTGGGACAGCTGTAAATGTGACACCCACCCTTTTGGCTAGAGGCGGGCGACAGACTGATAATTTCCAAAGCTGCAAGCAGGAGTTTTTTATTGATGGTGCTAAAGGGGAAGGCTATCAAGCTGGGAGCTGACACAGACTCACATCCTGTGTGGATTGGGCAAAGAGGGGGTGCATAATGATTTGCAGATTGCTGTACTGGAAAAGTACAAAGGCTGTTTGAAAACAGGCTGCTTGCTGTGTGAATCATATGCAATCCTCTTGTCCCACCAGTAATAGGGTATCAACCCTGTGACCTTCAGCTTGGAGCTGAAGAAATTATCCAAGTTACCCTGCACTGAGCCCTATAGGAGGATTCTGTATATGTCTGTGAGTTATACAGCTTTTCAAGAGGTAGAAGTAGACATCTGACAATGACGAACTCAATTTTCTTCCTGCTTTGGCAGGTGTGAGTGGTGTGTGAAGGCCTACACCTGGCATTTGGGATAATTGTTAGAGACAGGGGCTCTCCTAGGCAACAAGGATTGCAATGATGTTAAAAAGTCTTCCAGGTAACTTATTTAAAAGGTACGGAGATAGAAGGCTATACCATAGATATCCTTTAACTAGCTACACTCAAGGCTTTAGTGAAGTAATAAGTTATAAAGGAATAACAAATTACATTCAAAACATGGTTAGCAGTGAACTTTCTTTTTAACAATAGGCATTTTGATAAGAAAGCCTGTCCTGCTGGATGTGCATCTCTCCTTGGCAAGAAGTCCAAAATAATATCCATTCAGTGGTTTCACTAAATAACAAGTCGGAACTCCTTCAAAATTCTTCAGACTGTTGATCTGTCACTATGTTACACAACTCATTCCTCATCAATCCACTATGAAACAGTCAAAGAATGTTCACTGTTTAAACTATTATATTTCGCTATTTGGTTTTGCAATCATGTAAGAAAGAGTTTGATACCACACTCTCAGGAATGCTGCAGATACCACTGATTCATAACAGGAAGCTTTTTGGCACATACTGTTGAATGCATGGACTGAGACTGACTTTATTCCCAATTTACAGCAGTTTGAGAGCAAAACAAGGCCAGGAGGTTACAACCTGAAAGCTATAATTAAGCAATCGCTCCACTTCACTTAAGTGAGAATTAAATCAGTTTAGGGAAGATACACATTTTTTGATGTAGATCTGTACTGCAAAGTTTAGGTCAATACTATACTCTTTATAAAGACATCTGAACAGAAACCAAGGTATTTTATCTAAAAGAGTAAAGAATTAATGGTAAATACTGTTAGACTCAACTGCATTCAATATTACTGGCGAGATCTTGTATTTTTCTAACTTCTAGGATGTCAAATCCCAGTGTACATTCATACACTGACATAAAAAATCCCCACTGTCTCTGGAAAAATAATTTAAGAATAATTATGTTATTAGGATGCTTCACCACTTACAGTTGAGGAGGTGTTAATTAGTCAGCTGCTTACTCAGACACTTCAATAAATATATCAGGAATGAACACAGAAGGAATAAAAAAGATGACAAAAAAAAAAATCTACATCCAGAGCCCAGGAGATTCGCTGAAAATGTATCTGAGACTTTGCAAATGATATTCAAACACCTAACAAAAAGTTTCTCACACTGATAAATGAAAAACAAGGACAGAACCCAGAGCTGGGCTCCCCATGTAGTGAGGATGGGTTATACATTGAAAGTACTTTAAAAATAGACCAAATGCAATAAGGACACTGCTTCAATTTCCCCCATGAGCTATCAGAGAGTAGAGGCAGATTTCTGAGAAACAGAATTTGGGCAGAGGAATGAATACAGTCAAAGGAGATGAAAAACACGGAGAAGTCACTGAATTCAAGGTGCAGGTGAAAGTGAAATGAGGTACCAGGACTGGATCTATCTCTACTGCAGAACAGTAGAAGAGCTGACACATTTAAGCACAGGTCCAGTGGCCAGGACTAAAGGATATTAATGAAAACAGAATATAGATAAACCAAAGATAGAGCTAGCTAACCTCATTTTTTTTTTTAATAAAATGACCTATTTTCTAGACAAAAGACAAGCAGTAGATCTAAGCTCTGAAGGTCAATAAAGTATTTCAGGCAGTGTTACACCAGAAATTCAGAAATTACTAAACTTTGGGGATAATAAAGAATTACCTAAAGAGGAAATTACAACAGGTTATTCTAAAAAAACAGGCTATAGTGCTTCAATGGGAGGATCACTAAAATCTCCATTGTTCTTATCCAGTATTTTTAGTAATGCCTTTTGAATTATAAGATTTGTTGTTTACTCTGTCAGTAAAGTGGCAGATTTAACTACCATACAGGAAGGACTAGATTAAACACAAGTAAGCACAAATTCACGAAGACAATAAGGCTATTATGAGGTTTCCTTTATAATGTAGGAGCATTTGCTGGAAACATGGAAGAAGAAGAAAACCTAGGTGTACCAGTGAATTACAGACTTCATAACCAAGGTCACATATACAAAGGGAAAAAAAAAAATCTAATTTTACAGTGCAGCAAAGAGTGCTCCCAGTGAAGAGAAGAAAATATTAAATCTACTGTACAAAAGGCTGGAATACTCTGAGCATCGGCTGTCCCAGAAAAATGAATTCAAAGTGGAACAGATCCGAAGAAGGGTCATTGTCACAGCTAGAGGTACAAAATCTCTGTTACTGCAAATGCATACTGATGTTGATGTAGTTAGCTTAGAAAATGAAGATGAAGGTAAAGTTTTTGTCTGTAAATTAATGTCATGAGCATCCAGAAGGGAGAAGACTTACTGAAGGCAGGGGAGAATGTTTGACCAAGAACAGATGGTTGTGAAATAAATAGGAGTACCTTTTGGTTGGAAATTAAAAATGCAGTGCAAAGTTGTTCTGAAACAAGCCTCCTGATAGGATTAGCAAGAGGTAAAAAAATCAAACCATTTAATCAGGTTTTGGAAGGGATTATATAGTGTGGTTCCTGGATACAGGAGGAGTCCCGAGTCATATAAACTGGTCACTCAGTCCTCAGAGTACATACTTATGTAAATTGGCCCTTGAATGCACTTGCTTAACATAATGGTAATTTATGGAAGTGTTTCTGTTCCAAGGATTAGGAAGGTGACAGTTTCCTTCATCAACTTACTGCTGCAGGCATGATTGTCTTCTCATTCTACTGTTTCACACCTATACAATTAAATTTTCTTAAACAAAGTTAGCTCTTGATTGATACTGGTAAAAGTCAGATCAGATTTCTCTCTTTGTATGTAGGACAGGCTTATTTTAATATTTAACAGGAAAATCATGAACGTTAATAGTATCACTGTGAGGCTTTGTTTAGAGGTATCAGTCAAGACAGGTCCATGTTGCATCAGGCTTTTCACAAATACTAGTAAGGATTTTAGTGGACAATTTTATAATCTAAATAGATAGGATAAAAAACCAAACCAAACCAACCAAACAAAAACCCAAAAAAAAGAAACAAATGAGAAACTGAGGCTGAGAAGAAAGCTTCCTTCACCAATGTCACTACAGTGCTACAAAAAAGTGCCTGTTACTAAATCTTTTAAGGCTATGTGCATCCTCTGAATTGACTATGAGAAAAGTCAGACTCAGACCAAAAAGAATGCATGAGCAAGGATGAATATAGCTATACAGTGCATTTATAGCTAAACATCTATGCATGATTTCCATTTGGAATTTGCTTCCAATAGCAGTTCGATTCTCTGGGACAAAAATCCATATGAATACCATATTTAAAAAAAAAAACAGAAAAAACAACTAATACAGTAATTAACTGCGCAGTTTATGCCTTGATTCTTACATACCCCTTTTCTCCTTGTTGTATATAAAAGGATATTCTGGGTTCACAGGGCTGTTCCCTCCTCCAAAGATGCTTAGTGTCTTTTCTGTAATGGAAATTATGATTTTCTACAGTGCAGGGATGGGGTTTGGGAAGCCAAGAGGAGACCAGGTCCCTTTCTGCTGTAGAATTGTCCTCCAGCAGCATCCTCTATCCTTAACTATAGAAATGAGAACAACATCTCCATCATGGGAGAGGGACCCACCACTGTGCAGTAGGCACCTATCAGTAGATCATTCCCAGCCTTGTCACCAACAAGTGTGAAACTTCTGGGCTCCCAGAGCACAAAGCTTGTTCAGAGTTTTTTGTTGCCAGTGGCAAAGGAAAATTGCTGCCTTTCCTTTCCACCCTCACAGAACTTGCACGTTTGGCAAGTACACTCTACAGCCACTGGTGCTGCAAGTGGCCATGGGTCCCACATAGTCCATACATATAATCTGATGTGGTTAAGCCAGAGCAGCAGAGCTCTCACTGCAGAGCTTGGAATAATATTAGCATGAACTGCAGAACAATGGACATTACCAGGCAAAAAATGAGAGATGGTCCACAATGCAGGACACATTTGAGAGGACTGTAATATACATGTATCACATGCCTCTCCAGTTCACAGCATACATATGCATGGGTAACCATAATGCAATGAATATGGTAAAATATGTGATGGTGAGCTAAACTGAGAAATCATCTGACAAATTTATATCACATGCTTACCTCATTCACCATTCTGCTGAGCCCATTATTTTCTGCATGCTCATTAATCTAACTCTTGGCCTATAATTAATACCACTTATGCAGTCCATTGTTCTCTCCTGATCCTATCACATTTTGCCTATCTACCACCTGGACAATAGCTAACTTTACCAGTGCTAAACAAATAAGGAATTTTTGCTTACAATGGCAAACTTGATATATGAACCTTACAGTTTGTGTCCACGTTTTTGACTTGGTATAACTTCAGAGATAGATGTGAATGCAAACCTACGTGCAATTAGGGACAATATGCATATAATATAAAATAAATAAAGTATTAGTGATACACAGGCCTACTTGATGTATATGAAGTTGGAAAAGTTAAAACAGACTGCAGGCTTTTTACAAAATTACAGATTGATTTTTTTAAAAATGTACTACATTCTTCCATAGATGGAACTCTAATGTCTATTGATTAATAACTATCTTTATTAAAAACAGCCCCCTTTGATAAAAGTTATTGCTTTTAAACAGCTGTTGTATTAAGATTTTTCTTGACAGGGAAGACTGGCAGTTAAGATTGCAACTTTTCTGTTAAAAAGAAATCAATATTCCATAACCTCAACTAGCATTTCCTGGATTCAAAATCTCTGGGGTACCTTTCAAATTTAGTGTCAGCCTTCTTATTTTCCAAATATCTTTTCCATTTACGCTTATAGATTTGTATGAAATATATATGTATGGTTTTTTCCACTAATGTAAATGTCTTTTAAAAGATCTTAAGACTGATGGTTTATCCATTTAATAATCAGACTATATTTAGATATTTGAAAGAAGAGAAAATTTTATGAGAACTCTTAAGGCTTTTTAGGATAAAACAGCAAAGCACAAGTTCCTCAAATGCAAGGGCTTGTCTACTGGAAACGTTTGTGGTTCTTCTGTCCATGTTTTCTAAGTGAATCCATATGTGGTGTGTCTTGCTGTCACAAAAAAGTCCAGTTTCACTAGAGGGCTCTAGCAGAGTATCAGAACAGATTGGAAATCTAACTTGGACCTATCTTTTTCTACCATTTGTACTGACATATTAATATCTACAACCAGGGAACAAATGAGTGCAACACTACTTTGCCATGATTCCAAAAGAGCTGTATTGTCTAAGATACAATCCCCTACATCTGAGTATGAGATGTAACTCGGGTGAATTGATTACACCTGTTTGCTTTTAGAGGTGTGAGTCAGTTGAGCTTGGGCACTGCTTTTCTGCCCTGGGTACTCTCCTCAACAGAACAGCACTTGGCAATAAAAAGGGATGGTGTGTGCTCAGCTGAGTCTGAAATTACCTATTTAGTGGCACTGAGATAACATCTACATACAGCCTGTGCTGGGTGAGAGGCAGGCAGAAATGACCTCATGTGAGCCTGCCTGTCCCAAAGGAATGTGGCCAATTACTGTCTTGATTATCAGAGTTATAGAATTGGCAGTCCTTGATTTTCTGCCTCGGGAAACTCTGGAATTAAAATTGTTCAGCAGAACTTTGGCCCGGGTATTTGGTTAGTTATTTCAACCTCTAAACTCTTTAGCCTTAAAAGTTCAAGTAAGTTCATGTTCAAAGGATCTCTTAAAAATACACAGCTAAAAGTTAAAAGACTAGCTGGAGATTCCAATTTCTAAGGATTATTTCCTGTTTACTTTTCATACCAGCTAGCCGTACTCTCACATTTCATCTTGGAGGCAGGAATCAACTGTCTGCAGAGGACATACTTTGTTCCCTTAAACTCACACAGGCAAAGGCAAGATGAACTTTCGGCTCTATTTGCTAAGAAAGGTAGAGCAACAACTGGGAACTAGAGAAAGCTGACTTGGGAGAGGGACACTGAACACAGCACAAGGAACTTCTTTGTTCGAGAGTGTAGGAATCAAAACACTGAAACTGCTGTGGTATTTTGGGTATTATCCAAAACAACAGAGTCGCTAGTGAGAAAATGAAAACTGATATATTTCAGTTGGACAGTTTGTACTTTTTACGCTACATTCATGCACAATCAAAAGGCAAGAATCTGGAGCCCTTACTCAGCCTTGCTTCTCACCAAAGTAGGGGTTTTATACCCTGCTTATGAAATAAGAAACATTTTTGTTGTTGCAATTAAAGACAGACAGATTATATTCAGCCATGGGCGAAAGGAAGGAAGACAGAAAAAAAATAATAAGGGTATTTGTTAAGACATTGACCTTTCTAAAAGGGCTCTAAAGGCTTGAGAAATGTCCAGAAGAGAAGTTCTCCCAAGTGCACTTTTTCATGATAAATAGCAGGTTTTTCCATATGCTGCTCTGCTTGCACCCTTCATGCTGCCACTGGCATATTCCTTCTGCAGCTATTATGCAGTAACTATTTCAGACTGAGAATAGTATCTATCTGTGCATACACTGTGATTACTTATGGCCACACAGCTTTTCCTGCAACTAAAAGTCTGAGTGTAAAACCAGCGTGCATACACAGTATAAGCAGAAAGCATTACTGCTGGTTCACTAAACCAGAAAAAATTGCCTTTAGAGAGAAAGAGTACATCTATTATTTGTAATAAAGCTTTGACTAAACAGTTTGACACAAATGTCATCGTTAAGAAAAATTAAGTTTATCTATATGTGAATTGACTTAAAAACAACATGGTTTTCCAAGTTATCCCTGCACTGTGAAACAGCCTTCAGGGACTACAGGAAAAACAAGCTAATATTACAAATGTTATAAATCCACATAATAACTCTTATCCCATTTATGTTTTGATTCTGTCATCACTATCCATCTACCCTTTTCCTTAGGCAGTAGTAAAATACAAGACTTCTTTCAAGTGGGGATGAGTGAGCACTGTACTTTGAAAGCTAGAGTTAACTAAACTGAGCCCTGACTGCCATCAGTGCATCAAATATTAGGCCAGTATGAGTCCAATCTCAGACTGCCATAACTATTCTGGAGCTTGACTTCCATTACAGCTAGTGAGTGGGACCAGGACACATGGCAAAGCAACAGAACTGGCAAATTTGAGGCATTCTCACTTGAACACGGCACAGTGAATACAGTAAAAAAAAAAACCAAAAAACCAACAACAAACAAACAAAAACCCCCACAAAAACTCCATTTACAAAGGGTGCATTTTCAAGCGCCTGAGTCACACATGAGCCCAAAGGTAAATTTTTCATCATGTTCACATGATTCAGGAATCCTGTTTTCCAAAACCCCAAAGGTTGTGCAAGCAAAAAAATGTGGGAGGGTTTCACACATGACCCTCTTATGCCAACAGAAGAATAGTTTTAATACTACTTATTCTGAAACAGCAATGCTACCTCAACCTATTTGATAACATTTTTCCATGGCTTCTAGTAAAAAGCTAGCAAAAATCACCAATAACAAAAATTAAAAAAACCTTTTAAATTTGCAATTGCTCATTGGTATCAACCTACAATATCAAGGTTAAAAGTTACAGGGAAAGCCATGAGTAAATTATCCCATGCCTACAGAGGCCTAGACAGTCCATCTGACTTTCTCACATTAGGAAAAAAAAATTCTGACTGTTTTGCTTCATAAAATGTAGTTCTAGTTGCTATCTGCTTTTAAGGAGATCACAAAAGTAAGAAGAAGTTGGGGAATGCAAAGCAATGTACACAAATATTCTCCATTTAATATATATATTATTACTATCTGCTAGGGTCAGAAGTTTACCTGGTTGTAGTTTAAAAGTTACAGAAGAATAGGAGACACAATCTTTTGCTCTAGTGTTGTTTGTTTTTAAGCTACCAAGTAAACAGATACAGAATGCACACATAAACAAATCAGAAAAAATGTGGCTGACAACTCTATATAAAAGGGAAATAAAGGAGTAACATCTCTGGCAGGCCAGCCTACTGCAGGGGATGTCACTGAAGAAAGAATATGCTATTTAATGAGTGGGCATGCAGATGGCAAAGGTACAAGATGGGCAGGCAGAACAGGGGCAGGCAGAGGCAGGATGGTAGCAAAGTGCAGCACAGATCTTCCCTCCTGTCAGCAAGTTTGCCAGCCTGGGAGAAAACTGTCCTGTCTGTGTGTAGCACACTGAGTGAAAAACCTCCTTTGTCTCCTCCACAACACACTCTTGCCTGTTTTTCTGTCATGAGGGACACTATGTGGTGTTAAATTATACATAAATATCAAGTAGGACTTTCTGTCGGAAATGAAAAACTAATCATCCAGTAACATGATTTAGTTGATACTTATAATCAAAACAAAGAATTAACCAGCAGCATTTGAGCAATTCAAACTGAGCTTTCTGTATGAGTTCCTCTCTGCTCACAAGGAATAATAGAGGTTTAACAAAATATTCTCCTTCCTGTGGCAAGAGGAATGTAATATTTATGTGCACCGGTTTCCAGTAGGACATCATGTGCCACAATCAATCACATAAAATATTATGAAGTAAAGCAGTGGCAATTTAGATAATAACATGGCAAACTAAGTTACAAGAAGAAACAAAAAGCTAACGAAATTAGGAAGTTCCCAGTTTCATCAGCTCCTGGGTTACCAAAACTCATTAAATTCTGCAAATTTTGTTGTAACATGTTCTTTTGTTGTTGTGGTTTGTTTTGTTTTGTTTTGTTGTTTTTTTGTTTTTTTTCTAGCTGTGGAGGGCCTAGAATAGAGTCTAGAGCTAGGCATGAAACTACAATGAAGTTACAATGGACACAGATTCTTTATTTTCTTTCAAAACAGGCCATTAATTCTGATGCCTCGAGTCCAGTGTATAGTAATTCTCTGACAACTTTTCAGACCTTTCTAATAAAGAATTAGAATTTCAGAATGAAATCTGAAAAATGATAGTTCTGCCTTTTTGCATTTATGCTTCTTCAGTAATAAATGGCTTGTGTCCATTTACTTATGAACATAATCTTGGGAAACACATGTGAAAAATCCTCCAGTGAAGATACTGGATTGGCTACAGACAAGACACAGAGGTAGCACACAGTGGCAATGACACTGTAACTGAAACACTGCAATACTCATCCACTGTGCTTCTGCTTTTCCACACATTGTTTTATTGACACAACTCTCTGGCTGGCAATGAACACAAATTGAACTTGGCATATTGAGGGTGCCATTCACTATATAGGCTATTTTTCTCCTCACAGCCCTTTACCAAGGGGTAAATACATCCAATTACCACACCAAAATAACCTCCTCTACTACCACAGAGAAATGCTTTGCTGAACACTGTCAAACGAAACTCAAACATACATGTACACAAAAACTGGGATTGATAAAATGCCTAGGTTTTCCTTTTAGAAAGGGAGCCTTTCTGCAAGGATCAGAAATTCTTTGATTTCCAGAAGTCTGAAAACTCATCACATACATTTCTTGTGGTCTGCAACTAAATCCAAATATTAGAATGCAGGGGTGATTTTTACTGTGAGTTTGTTTGATAGGACTTATCTCCCCACAAGGAACATAGCAGTAGCTTTAGGGTTTGGAAAGAGGTCCAGCGATGGGAATTGCATTTCCAGAAGGCATTCCCACACTACTATGGTCATTGCCTATTGAGGGAAAACTGAAGAACTTGTCTCCATAGAATTCAGGGATGTGGAAGTGGGCTTGAATTGAAGGGGGCACAGAATCTTGTGCTGCAAAGCATGTACACAGTGTAATTATTTCTATGTTGTTGTATAACTCCCACTAGAGGTTACTCTATTACGAACTGAAAATATTTGAACACAAATGTGAAGAGAAAACAATCTTAAACCATACACCTCCATTTTATGCTCCTTATAAGTCAATGTGATGATTCTCATGTGGAATACATATTTGAATTTTGATTATTAACCCCATTAAGTGGATGCCTACCTGAGAAATTGATAAAAGGCAGGTAATTAAACTAAACCAGTCTGTACATTGTGGGAAACATGTTGTTTCCTTCTGGTGCATCGCTAATATTTAGGCAAAGTGCTCCAAAACTCTTCTGTGAGGTAGACAAAATATCACCAGCACTACTTCTAGTGAATGTTGGTAGAAATGTAACACAGCTTCACACAGTATTTATAAATTGATGAAAGATGGCAATTATATCAGGGGGGAAAAAGGGAGGAAAAAAAAATAATTGACTGGTCAAATCATAAAGCAGATTCAGATTTGGCAGTGACTCTGTAAGACAGCTGTGCTTTACCCTTTTCCAGTACTTTAAATGCATTACTGTGGCATTGAGGATGCTTTAAAGCACATGCAGACTACAGAGGACTTTTTTGATGGATAAGTATATAAGGGAGGGGTAACATGTGTTGATCCTGGCTATTCAAAGTATGCAGGAATGCAGTTATCTTGCAGTCCTTCAAGCAAAGCTTCAGAAGCAACACTTTAGAGGTTGTTATTCTCTTATAATCAATACAAATAGATAACATATCACCCTTCCTCCCCTGTTCACTAAATCAAATGGTGCTCCTTAAAGAAGCAGAATCATTACACGGGAGAGCTCTTGTCAAAGGGAGCAGCTGGCAGCTCTTATATGGACCTAGAACATTAATATGGCTGACAAGCAGTGTGAGGCTACACTATAAGCACTTTTAGCTGGATATAAGCAAGTATCCACTTACTGTTGGTTGCATAACATATGGCGGATGGGGCATCCATGAAGTACTCTGGACCTGCATATCAAATACTTTTAATTAGCACAGAAAAGTTTAAAACAGAACTACAAGATTCGCTTGAAAATATTCTCTCTATTACAACTTCAGAACTAATTCTGGCAAAAAAAGACTTAATTCATGTAACTCAATGCAAAAATAATTTATGTTTCATAGTTATTGACAAAGGAAAAAGCTTTCAAATTGCATTTGCTAATGTCTTCTACTGAAGTCAGAAGTCTGAGTAATTACACCACTTCTATGATCCACTCCATTGTATCTCATAAAGCAGTCTTCAATATTCCATGCTGCCCTATTTTCTCATTTGTATTGTTTGCTTACATCCATCACTATAATCATGAACATGACATCCAACTGACAGTGCAGAAGACCTAAAACGTTCAAAGTTTATTTTCAAAAGTATCTGTAAGAACTTTCAAAGGCATAACATCTTCAGAGATTCCAAAATTATTTATTTCATATTCAGTGAGAACTGCAGATCTAATCTGGAGTTTCTGAAGCTTATTCTAATCTCAAGCTTCAATAGCAAAGCTGGCTTAAGATGTTCCTGCTCTCCAGGACCAGCTCTTACCTTGGTCATCATGGGATCCATTCCCAACAGAACTCTATATTCCTCACCAGAGTCTTTGTTGTTCTGCCTTATGACTGACTTAGAGCAGATTCCATGGATATACCAGTTAGGTTTACTAACAATTAAATGCATGACAAAGTTGTGCACTTGCAGTGATATCTCTGCGCCATAACTCCCAGTTGTGCAATGCATGACTGCCCCGCATGCGACCATAACTCAGATTCAACCCCACAAACTGTGTATCCCGGTTTCCTTTTGCATCAGTCTGGGCACCACAACACACAGGAAGTACATAAAAATATGGCAGTGCTACAGACATCTGTGGGCACCTCAGTAGCTATCCTCAAGCTCACAGAGATGGGCATGTGGCATCCTAGACTGAGCATAAGCACGGATGACTAGAAGAAAGCTAAAAGGTCTCAATTCTCCCAGTGTCTTGGGATTTTGTTCATAAAGCAAGAGGTGAGAATTAATTATATAACTGCATAATTGATAAACCTCAACACCTCAGCATTCAGCCAGTTCAGTGAAATATCTTTAGAAGCAAAATCAGTGCACAAATGTGCAAACGCACATTAGCTATAAATCTTCTACCAGGAAACTCCACTAGCTAAAATATATTAGAGCTGCCACAGTTTGCTGCTGTTCATTGTTGCCACCTTTGAATCCCTGCAGTTCTTCTCTGTGCCACGATAAATGCTTTAGGGCTTACATTGCAAACTATCTATAGAGAATGATATGGGTAAAAAAGAACAACAGAATCAATATTTTTGGTACAAATGCTTCAAACCATGAACCAATGCAATGGTTCTCGTCAAGAGGGCAGAAGGTTGCAACTCTGAACTATATAGGAATGATAGAAATAAGTGGGTGGATGGCCTGAATTCAGTGTCCTGAATCAGAGGAAGGACATACAACTCTCTTAAGCCAGCTTTGCTACTGAGAAGTGTGCATGTGAGCCGCACTTGTATGTCTCTGGCACTGACATTTCTTTGGTGTTGCCATTTACTAAAATATAATTAATATATTTCAACAAAAAAAACCCTGTTGTTTGGTGAGTGTTACATAGCCATCTAAAAGTAAATAGCAAAGAAGTGTCAGAGAAAATTACAAGAATCATAGGTCAAGATTAAAACAACAGTATCAAGTTTTAAAAAAACAAAACAGCATGTAAGCACATCTTCCTAGAATGATGTGTAAGCAGCAGAATACTACCTCAAAAACCCCAATCCATCAAGCCAACCCTAACATTAAGAACAACCTCCCATGCAGCTTTGTAAGTTTTGGGTAGCTTATCTCAGGTAAGAATCAGGATTGGAAGAAGACTGATACTACACGACAGAAATAACTGAAAAAGGAAAATGTATAGCCAATGACCAGCTTCAGAGTGAAGCGATACGTTCCCAGAGAATGGCTAATAATAAAACTATAGAATATTTTTTTTTACTTCAATCTCAGCAAGCCAGAACATGGCAGTAATTTCCCAGTGGAGAGCTGTGAGGGATATGCTGAAAAGAGAAATTCTGACCAACAGATTGTGTGGGAGACTAAAGAAGGGTATGAGGACAGTTGTCCTCAACTAACTTGCTTTGTCAGGGATTAATGGACAAAAATGAGTGCTTTTAAAGGATGTTGTTAGTGAAGCAAATATAGCTAAGGTCAAAAGGTCAAAATACAATGCAGTCAACATAAATTATAAAAAACTACATTTTTAAAAAGTTTAGCTAATGAAAGAGAGCCAAAAGGACAAAACATTTCAGTAAGAGTGACAAGCTTCTACTGCTGTCAACTGGAAATGAAACAAAATGCTGTTTTCTAAAGAAGCTGATTGAAACAAAAAAAAATTACTGTGGCTCTCACTGCTTTATGTGTAAAGAATGCAGGAAACACTTAAAACTCCACACCGAATGATACCTGAATACTACCAGGAAGCTTTTTGTTTCAAGTGTGATTCAAGAGCTCAAGCATCCACCCAGTTTTCTGTGGTATACACTCTGCCTTCATCCACATCCAAAACATAATTAACTGGGAAACAGTAGACAAGCACAAATCTGACGTACCTGATATGTAGAGACAGGGGAAGCAGCAATGAATGGCGTGATTGATGTCTGTGGAATCATGCGGTTTGTTGGAATACTGTACGGTGAGGAATAAAATCTGCAAACAAAGAAGAAAAGCGAGATTTTTTGAACCTTTCGACTGCTAGGCTCTGACTGACTAATTCACTGCCTCCCGGGCAAAGACAAAAAGAGTCTACATAGGTAATTATGTCCATCTATTTCCAAAACCACAATAAAGAAGATGTGATGGCTCCACTGAACAGATCTGGAAAATGGAAAGGAGGAGGAATATTTACACAAAGCGTATCTTTTTCACTTCAGCTAACACAAATACAGAACTTCACTGTACAAGAAGTAATTATCTGAAATGTAAAGACAGCTGATTTTCCAGAGTGCTAGCTAGTGGAAGGAAATTTCTTACGCAATATCAGAGACAATATTACTGATTTCATTTTTACATGCAGTACTGTTTTCTTTTCAGATCTTAATGCTTTAGTGCTGAGAATAACACATCCCATATACATGCCTGAATTATTTTATGAAGAGATAGCTACAAAAATTCTGGCTGAATTTTTCATATTCATCTAGGCAGAGAGAAAAAAAATCACCTTCAGGAATTATGAGTTTAAATGCCTAAGGCAGCACTGAATAGCTCAGATTTAGTTGGTTTTATTTCCACGGTTGCATGCTATGAAAAAAATTGCACTATCTCTTGCTTGATGGTAATAAATGTTGTAATTCTTCTCCTTCCCTGTGGATTAATGATTATTGATCGATTATTGATATTATCACTTGGAAAATATCTCTACTTGTCGATTGTCTAAGTACTCAATATCTCTGTACTTGTAAAGATTTTTGCATTTGATCTTTTGTTTGGGGTTTTTGTTATTATTTTTAACTGTAAGCCATGCAGACCTTTCTCACATAGTGTGCCCCAGCTTTATGTGTAACAGAAGATTTTGCATATATTCTCTCCTGTAACAGCGAGGTGGATTACACTCCCTGCCCTTTTATGTTTTTTTCCTCCCTACTCAGAAGCAATCAACAGTAGCTTTCCATGAGAGCCATGCAACAACAACAAAATATCATTAGTGGTGTTTAAACAAGTGTTCTATTTCCTGATCACCCTGGCATCCTGGATTTAGTACTAATCAGTCTAGTTCAGACTGGATGCATTCATTCTGGGTGCAGGCTCAACCAACCACCGGCTTAATCCAAGCAATAGCCACAGAAAAAACAGGCTGCTGTCTTTGAAGGTTGGGTGGAAACATTCAAAGTTAGGAGTGGAAAGGGAGACAGAGAAGCAATCGTTTGTTCTCTCTATTCCAAATAAGATTTTAAAATGCCAAAAGCAGCAGGTGGCGTCTGAGTGATTTTTTGCTTAATAGAAATATATTGCTATTTTAGGAACATTTAGCTGCCCTCACAATGCTCACACAGTGACTATTTTAAAACTGTGCCGTTGTCCAATTTTATATATATCCTATTAGGAGAATTTAGCAGCATTTGTATCCCACTGGTTGTATCAAATATTAAGTTCACACAGCATTAGTGGGGAAAGGATTTTTACAGCATTAGCCAGGTTAATCTATGGCATTGGAATGATGAACATGTTATCTAAGTCCTGTTACAGGGGTCTTCTTCCAGATCAAGGTTAACCACAAATCACTTTGCCTACGCTGTTGCTAAGTGGATGAACCAAGAAACACTGCAAGTGGCAAGTAAAACCACTCAGTGGCAGACTGATAGAATTCACTGTAGGTAAAATGTATAATAGAAATACCTATAAATCTCTTGAACTGACGGACAATACAAAACCAAAACTCTTTTGAGAAAACAACCATCTTTCTCCATTCTGTTCTCACTCTGTCCATCAGCCTGGCATTGATGCTCACCCATACTCATACTGCATATGAACAGCTTGGACAAAGACGACTGCAGGGGACAAACAACTTTCCATTTGGATGTAGTGCTGACTCTTTGGAATGAACTCCCCAATAAATCCCAGCAAATACTACCAAATTTACAGAAAATGTGTGCTAAGCCAAGAACTTGATAGACAGCTAACCATTTCAGTTTTAGCTTAGAGATGCATTTATCTGAATAGTGCATAAGCTTGTAGAATATACACTCTGGTAATATGAAAAATACCACCCTTCCAACACCCCTGCCAATACCATTTATCTGTCACAGTTTGGAATACACTCAAATAAGCATCAAATAAAACATACTATCAGGACACAGCTATACTGTGAAAATGCACTCACCAGAGGGTTGAAGAAGAGAAAGGAAGGAAACCTGATGCAGCAAATTGCAATGTTCTCACACAATCCAGACAATATATTTCAATTTTAGTTTTAATAAACCAAGCTTAACAACTTGAGTCACTATAACAGGCTGTAGGCCAAACATCAGGAATCCCTTACACCCAGAGACAAGGTCTGTCTTCCTGACACAGCATTACTTGTACCCCAAGGGACCTAAAAAAGGATGGACATCTCTTCCACGTATGAAGTACAGTGGTATGGTGCAGGTATGTATGGCGGGGTACCCACTGGGGACAGAATCAAATGGAGCTCACACCCTGGGAGCAGGATGCTCAATCTTCCACAGTGCTGGAGCCACGCAATGCCCTAGCAGGGCCTCTTTACAAAGGGGACTCAAGTCGATCTCATCCATGGGGCACAGCGATATCTCCCCAAATTCCCTTTATAAACCAATAGGCTAATATCCTCATATGCTATTGTCATAAGAGAGATGCTGGGGATCTGATGAAATACAAGAAGAGCAAAAATGAAAGAATGGCCTCTTCTGGTGTAAGCCCTACAGCATCACAACAAGATATGCTGCTGCTGACCTTGCTATTAGTCTTTCCTTTTTTTTTAAGGCTCAGAGAGAGATGACATGAGGTAAAAGATGCATGTTGTGGTTAAGTCCAAGGGAATACAGCATTCTCAGTTATCTGAATCGAAACATCAGAATGAGGACTGGAAAGAGGCTATATACTGGCTTTGACTAATTTTTGATATATTGTTGAATTATGCCCCCAATTCTCTTGGCACTAAAATATACAGTATTTGGTATTGTACTTTGAAAGCTGTAGGCTTTGTGGTAGTAGAGCTGTGGGGTCTAAGAAGAGGTGTCCAAAAGGTTCGGCAGCATTTTCTGCAAATGCAGTTTGCATCCTTACATTGGCCTGTGCAGTTTCTTTGCAGGTGCAAGGTCCCTGTACCTCAGCTGCAATTGCTTCGAAGCAAGAGTGTAGAAAGACAGGTGACAGGGACACAGCAAAATGGACGTTGTCCTTGTATTAAAAACAGACCTTTTCAGCAAGCCTGGAGTCTATATGCACAGAGAAAACTCGTTACTAGGAGGCAAAAAGATGTTCTTGTATGTTACTGAAAAAGGTTTTATAAAGGGCTCTCACAGTTTTTAAGAAAAAGATCCACATTTCCAATACATCACCAGGTACACACAGGCAATGCTTTCAGAACAGTTTCTGCTGCTTAATAGACAAAGCACATATTCCCTTCCAACATCAACCCTCTCTCTGCATTTGGGGACTGCATCATTTGTAGCGTCTGGTCGCTATTTCCCTGCCAAAAAGTAGGAAAAAAAGATCCATATGGTTCCCATCCTATGGGGGAACGTGCAAGCTTCCACACAGAATCTGCACAAGAGCAAGACCCTATTTGCACTGCAATAAACACCATTTGCTCATGCCTCGTGCCTGCAGGCAGTACTGAAAAAGTTAGATTCATAAATAGTGTCCTGGGGCTCACATAATGTAAGAGTATTACCAAGCGTTATCAAGGCAGCAATTTTCTGTTGCAATAAGCCACAGAGTCAGATGTTTGAGATGAAAAAACCTATCTGAATACTGAGCCCATTGGCCAGCAAACGTGCAGTATAGTCCCCCAGATATCAGATATTAAACTGATACAGTACATCTCAGCCTTAGTCAAATGGCCAGGAGGAATCAAGCCTCAGGAACAGTTTAAATGAGCATCCTTACAGTGCAAGTACAAGAGCTCTATTTTGTTCATTGTATGAGTGCATTAAACCACTAAAACAATATTAATACCACAAATTGAAAAATCAATAGCATATTACAACAGGCATACTTCTCCCCCAAAACAAAACCTGAGTACCTTTGTAAATGCAATTCAGAAAAGGCTGATTATAAAACAAAAGAGGCACCGAGAGACTGGCAGGGAAGAAAGAGCTTACCTGCCGAAGTGTGTGCTTACCACATCTTCAGTAACTCAGACTTCAATGCTATCGTACACTACGGGCCAGATCCTCCACTCCTTTATACCAGTTTTATGCTGATGTAACTCTACTGCATGCTTAAACAGAGTTACATGGGCATAAAAACAATATAATGAAATGGGGAATCAAGCTTTACAATATAATAGACTTGGAAGAAAATTATTTGTTCCTTTGTGAGGAAAAAATCTTTGCTATTTTTAGTGCAAGCCTCTCTCTCTTCTGTTTCATTCCTGCTATAGATTTTCAAGGCAAATATGCAGTTATACAGTAATAAAAGTGATAGTACTACACCAGGAGCAATGAGAAACCATCTTTTCTCCGGACAAGAGTTCAGCTCTGTCCTGAGGTTTGGTTATGCAACAGCTCAAAACCTAATATGATCCAAGCCTTTCAAAAAGCTGGGAATTTTCAATACCACATCATGACAACTGCAGAGCAAATCTCTCTAGCAGGCTTCTATACTCCGTATAACCCTGCATGGACTCAGCAATGTGCATCAAAGTGCATCTATCAACACTATAGAACTCTAATAGATAGAATCATAGAATTTTCAGGGTTGGAAGGGATAAAAATCATCTAGTTCCAACCCCACTGCCAAGGGCAGGGACACCTCCCACTAGATCAGGTTGCTCAGAGCCCTGTCCAGCCTGGCCTTAAAAACTTCCAAGGATGGGGCTTCCACCACCTCTCTGGGCAACCTGCTCGAGTATTTCACTACCCTCATGGTGAAGAATTTCTTCCTGACATCTAATCTAAATCTACCCTCCTCCCTCCTCTAGTTTTAATCCATTCCCCCTGGTCCTATCATTACCTGACATGCCAAAAAGTCCCTCACCAGCTTTCTTGTAGTCCCCTTCAGACACTGGAAGGCTACAATAAGGTCTCCTCAGAGCCTTCTCCTCTCCAGACTGAATAACCCCAACTCTCTCAGTCTGTCTTCACAGCAGAGGTGCTCCAGCACTCTGATCATCCTCGTGGCCCTTCTCTGGACACACTCCAGCACATCCATGTCCCTCCTGTAATAGGGGCTGCAGAACTGGACTCAGTACTCCAGGTGGGGTCTCACAACAGCAGAGTAGAGGGGGAGAATCACCTCCCTCAACCTTCTGTCCATGCTTCTCTTGATGCAGCCAAGATCTGATTGGCTTTCTGGGCTGCAAGTGTACACTGATGGCTCTTGTTGAACTTCTCATCCACCAGCACTCCCAAGTCCTTTTCCTCAGGGCAATGTCAACAGGTGCAGTTAATCTCCCTTTTTTAAGTTTTATTGGTAATTCCTGCCTCACCTGAATTTTCAACTCAGACTGGGTATTTTTACATTTCCAGTCTTCAGCCTCAGTTCACAAAGCTCCATGCTGGTGGGCAACCAAAGAACTGAGTGACTCATGCTTGTCACAGCATACGAAAAAGTTCTGAGCTGTGTATGGTCAACATCTGCTTAACTTGACAGCATCAAACAGACCTGACATTAGAAAGTTGTCCTTGTTTTACAGACCTTTGGGTAACATTGCTCCATGCAAACCTTAACGATTTGTCTGACCTTACTGCCAAAATATTAGGCACCTTTTTACCCACCCACAGGGTGGATATGGGGACACCATCAAGAGAGCTTTGTGTTCACTTCCAGACTCACCATTAGGAAGAGCAGCATGTTTACCTAAACACCCTTTCACTGACAGTTAAATTACCCTGTTTTACTTCAGATTGTTTAAAAGCCTTTAGCTCTCTTTCATCATGGCCACACACCTGGTATGATACCCATGTCTTGCACCAGTGAGCAAAAAATTGAATTTGCACATTTTACAAGCAAAGCAGCAGTGTGCTCCTGGACTTGACTAAAATAAAAGTCATGAACTTGATATTTATTGTACTTGCAAGTAAAGACTTTTATGAAAAACAGTAAAAAATTATAACTACAGGGTATGTAAGCACTATTAAGTGAATGCCTGGGGAGCTAAAAAGAAACTGTGTAACCAAAGGGTCCTGGTGATCCACAGCTGACAGCATTTTAAAAATGTAACCAAAGGATGAAATAGCAGTTGTGGAGCTTTTTGGTGGATAAATCAAATTTTCCACATAGTAAGAGCTTCTCCTCATGATACTGCACACAATCAAGATCTCGCCATAAGAGCATTTTGAATGAGATGGTTTTGTCCTGATGAAACTGAAAATATTTTGACACTGTAGAAAGAAGAGAGAAGTCAAAGTGGTAATTGTCACTTTTAGAGAGAGATCCAGTGCTGCAGTTTATTTCATACTTTACAAATAAAAGAGCATTAAAAAAAAACCTGCAGGGCTGAAATTCTCCACTGGATACTATTTCTTTTCCCAATGATCAGTGACAGCGTGTTCAAACCACTGACTGACCAACCGATCGGTGAAAAGCCTGAACACCTCAGCAGTCTGGGGACTCTCTGATATAAATAATGTCTGATTCTGAGATAAATTTCATAATTATAAGGAATATCCTTGCAGTAAAATTACATTCATCTCAAAGGATCATTCAAGTTACAGTTTCCAAAACATTCACACAACTAACACGCAGAAGTTCCTTTGAAATAAAAGCCAGTTGTCTGGATAAAACACTGGTGGATTGTGAACTGCTGATGATTTTATTTATAGCCTATAATATGTTACCAGCTGAAAAGTATGACGATAGATAAGAAAGGCTAGTTTGGGAGCTCAGAACAAGTCTCAAATCACAACTCTGCAAAACTCCTTTTTTTTTTTCTGAATTGCTCTGGTTTGGCTGCTTCCTCTTCAACATGTGAATATCACAATGCCTACAAAGCTACTGATTGTAAAGAACAGCTAAGTAAAATATGCTAAATATATTTATTTTTTTTTTAAAGCTACTGAAAATATTAGGTACCTTTCAAATGCTTTATCTGACAGTGCCCTAGCAAATATTTAACAAATAAACCCATTATCATCTGTATCAATGCATTCTCCCCTCCATCTGGAGAACGCAGACAGGAGTATACATGGATTTTGATAATCATATCAACCACCTCTGATCAGAGACTGACTGTCAAAGAGTTTAGGACCAAACCTCCTGCTTCTCTTCAAATTGTTGTTAGCCTCTCTGGAAGGATAGCTAGATTCCAAGGTTCTGCTTTTCTAGCTCATGGATTAATTGGAAATTTAATCATGAAAGTAAATAATATAATGGTACGACTTCTCTGCTAAATTTGAAAAAAAACCTCTACAATTCTTTGTGTTAGCAAAAGTAGTTGAGAACCTAAGAATGTTGCTCAGAATTTTAGCCCTAAATCCCATCTGCTTACACACTAATTTAAGGTCTCCTCCCTGTTTGGCATTTCTATTCAGAAAATGCCATGGAAGCCATCCAGCCTGCAGAGAGAACCCCCGATAAAGCAACAGCTCTATTAGCCAAAGCATGCTGGAATCTTCAATCATTATTTTAACAAAAGCGAAGTCAGGAAAGGGAAATTTCACTGGTTTCCATTTCATGACAGAGAGACCTTAAAAACCCCATCCACTACCACTTGCCAAATAGAGATGGAAACTATTAGGAAAAGCAACTGCCCAATCAAATGGGTATTACAAAGGAGGATATAACAGCAAAAGGGAAACTAAAAGAAGAACTTGAAAACATGGCATTACATGCTTCAGACAAAAATTATGACTGAGTGAATTTGCTTCCGAGTAAGTTTCACCACAAAGAAAGAAAACAGAAGATGACATTTGAAATAAGTTTTTAAAAGGCATAAGAAAACATGCATTCCTTACCCATTCTGTATAGCAGCTGTTGGATCGTAAGTCAAAGCCATGCCAGCCTGCACATAGTTAGGGAAGAAAAACAGATTTTTACTGTTATTGCAGGGAAAAAAAAAACCAAACAAAAAACCAACCAACAAACAAAAAAAGACATTAAACATATTCTAAGCCAATATGAGTAAAAACTGAACGCTACTTAGATGGAAATCTAAATTCTCCAGGGAAGCTCAGATGGCCCAAAGCAACATGGACAGATTGGATACCTCCCCTGCCTGAGTGATCACTGAGAAATGGTTCTGCTCAGTATGTTGGCTGTCATCTCACCATAACATTTAGGCCAAATGATGGTTTTGTTGCGCGAGTATCAGTTAATAACTCCACTGAGATCGATGCATTTGAATTTCATTGCTCACTGTAAGAAGATAGGGCCAAATGCTGAGAGAAAGGTAGTAGGTAAATATTCTAGAGCCAACTTCACAAAGGTTTTTCAGGAAGGAGTCTCATCTTTCCTACAAAGGTCACACCTTGCGTGACCCCAGGTGACCATTTCCCTGGGCTGTCACTCTTACTTACACTTAATTCATTACCATGAGACAAGAAATAAAAAGTGGCTCGTCCAACCAAAAAAAAAGGGTGTTTGAGCTTTTAAACAAAGCTTTTAAGGTAATTCAGAGGTCTGGACAGTGAAAGAATTTGTTAATGAGCTTCATAGAACCTTTCAACCGCCTTTCACCACCAAGCAGACAGTGACCTGTGCGAAAGGATTTGGCAGCATCAATACAATGTCCAGTTAGCAACTGTCAGCACCACCACCATCAGCAGACATATCCACAGGTCCTGCAGGAAAGGCAGGGAGAGAGCAGGGCTGCAGACTGAATTTCCTGTTCCACTTTATGCTCCAAGAGTGCAGTAGTCGCCACACAGGAAGGACAAGCTTTTCCCCCAGTATTTACTTTAAGATGTAGGACTGACAATCTCTCCTCTCACACACAGCATTTGCTTTAACTTTTTGTCATGCTCATTTATTTTTCTTCCCTTCCCTTTGTGAAACACTTGCCATGGTAGGACACTACCAGGAGGTGGGAACACATTTTCGTGTATGGCGGGGCTAGAAGCAGAGAGAATTGGCTACCCAGCACTCAAGATGCTGCTCTGCCTTTGGAAGCAGCTGAAAAATGGCCATGGCACTATCTCACCCCAAGGCACTGTATTTCTCTCTGCTTGTACAGACCATATGCTCACTGCCTGAGACAGAAGGGAGCAGCATTTGCTTCAAGGACAGGTGCTTTACCAACCACGTGTTAGGGTCTGCACTCCTGGTGGGAGCTTTTAGTGCCCCTGGACTCATCTACCAAAGCACTTTGGAATGACAGCATCTGCCCCCTTCCAGATGGCTGCTCAGACAGGTCAGGAAAGTTTTTGGACTTGTCCAGCATCCATGCAGGCAGGTGAGCAGGCAGGGTAAAAGCTCTGGTGAGACGCCAGCAGAGAGCAGGCAGCACTCCTGGAAGAGCCAGGTGAGCTGGGCAGCTGCAGACTGGTCTGAGAGGAGATGGTCCAAGTTTCTGGAGGCCAAAAACAATTTCTGATCTGAAAGGTTAGGCTTCACACTACCTTATGTAGCCAAAAAAAATTTTATTCATGTCATTATTAAATCTGAATATTTTTTCTCATTATTCTTTTAAGCAGATTTGAGAGGATATGCTTTGCTTATTGAGAATGCCATTATTTAATAAAATATGTACCACTCCCAATCAAAGGATAATTCAGGAGACTAAGGCCAAGAACACATGGCTATGTTTAAAAAATGCATTTATTTCATACAAAGAAAAATAAAAAAGGCTATTTCAGCAAGTTTAAAATGTCAAGAGATTCAAATTTAGGATGACCTCATTGCTAATTCTGAGATTAAAAATAAGTTACCTAGAAAATCATATGGGATGATGATATGCTTAGTTTGGTTTTGTAATCTTATACCTTATACGTTTTCAGCACTTTACATTGTTTGGTAACAATCTGTGACTCTGTTGCATTAATTAATAATGGAAAGCTATACCGATCCTCCCAAAAGAGAGCCAAAAAAAGTTGAATATCATAAACATTTTTCGTCTGCAATATATTTCTTTTCCTTTCTCTTTTCAACACTTGTAAAATTTGTTATTGCACTCTTTTTTTTATTCCTGTGCTGGTAAAGACAACTTACACAGTATGTACAAGCCCTTGAGGGACAGAAAAATTAGGTCTAACAATGCTTTACAAACTTCAAAATAACGTAACTTACTCTCTACAAATGAAGGTGTTGACATTTTAACATATCATCATGCGTTTACTCAATACTAAGGAAAAAAACCTTGGGATCCCTCAGGAAAGGGGAGATCCAAGCTTTCTAAATAAAGAAGTTTCTAGATCTAATGGTCTTCAGTGTTGCCTGAATGTACCGCTTACATTAGTGTGACCTGGGGACAACGTCACAGCAAGGGGAGAAAAGGGAAAAATGAAGAGTTGCTCTTATTTTACTTTCTTGGGCATAAATAAGTATGAGGGTGCAGAAAGGATAAACTACAGCAGCTCTTTCACCTGAGCCCTAACAACGCTCAATGTATAGGCAAGACCTACAAGCACAGATTTATGCTGTTTAAAGTTACTCGCCTCATGGATATTTGTGCATTTGGTCATGCACAGACCCTCAGCTTGCCCCCCACCCCAGACTTGTGTTTGGGTGTATGCAGACAAACTGCACATACTCAATTCTCTACATATTAGCATCACATCCATTACATATTAGTGGTATGAAAAGATACTCCTGTGGGCCTGGCAAGCATGAAATATGAAAGGCTAGACACTTATCTCATTATTCATGCTCCATCTCCATACTGCACATTGACAGATTACCAGAATCTATTCAAGTACTTCAGCAGTGACCACTATAAATATCACTATCCCATTTGTCAATAAATGAAAGTTTCACATTAGAGAAATCTGACACAGTGTGTGGCAAAATGTGCATATGGCACACCACCTACAGTTTGCCCAGTAATATTGCTAATATCCTCCATCACAGAATAGCCTTAAACAGCTGCTATTTCAAATAGCTGCTAACAGAGGACTGTTTACTTCTTTCTCATCAAGTTGTGTAATTCCTCCCTAAAATTATGCTGGCTGGAAGCCCAGGAGAGAAAACAGTTAGCCTGGACCAGTGAAAGATTTATGGTCTGAAGCATCCTCATTCATCAGGAATAAAAACTGATGAGCAATAATATCTTACTGGAAAATTGTCTGCACTTTCCTCCATAGCACACAAACAGCAATTCCAAAAATACCAAACACAGAATATTAGGCTTGGTCTTAGACTTCCACATGGTAGAGGTCAAGCTTATGCTGTCAAAAATGAAGAAGTGAATATAGATGTCACTGTGCTTAATGCAGTATTAACTGTATTGAGGCACTGATGGATGCACCTATAGCAGTCCTCTGTCATGCTCAAGAGTATTTTCTTCCAGGTCTTTTCATCCACTGTTTTGCTCATGTTTCAGTGGAAGGACGGGGTCTTATTCCTTATGAAAAGCCACCTGAGAGACAGTGGCACTGATGACAGAATGCCACTTTATGAAAATATTTGTCAGATAAATCTGCATAAAGGAACAATCGAACCACAGAACTTTTATGTCACTCAGCCAGAAAATGGACACATACCCAGGTACTGAATGAAAATTCTGCACCTCAACATTTCAATAGGCAATCCCGTTAATTAATTAATAAAAGGCATATACACTATTAGTCCCATACATAAAAAATAAAGATGCTCTCAGACTGTGTACAGATTTGGAGTCCCTGACACAGGAAAAATATAGACCTGTTGGAGAGGGTCCAGAGAAGGGCCACAAAAAAGATCAAAAGGCTGGAGCACCTCTGCTATAAAGACAGGCTGAAAGAGGTGAGGCTACTCAGTCAGAAGAAGAGAAGGTTCTGAGGAGACCTCATAGTAGCTTTCCAGTACAAGAAAGGAGCCTAAAGGAAAGCTAGGGTGAGAGGATAGTGAAATGACAAGAGGTAACGGTTTTAAATTAAAAGAGACAAGATTTAGGTTAGATATTAGGAAAAAATTCTTCACCATGAGGGTAGTAAGACACTGAAATAGGTTGCCTAGGGAGGTTGTTGATGCCCCATCCTTGGAAGTGTTTAAGGCCAGGATGGGTGAAGCTTTATGCAGTCTGGTCTAGTGAGAGTTGTCCCTACTCACGCAGGGAGCTTGGACCTTGATGAGCTTTAAGGCCGCTTCCAGCCCTAATCATCCTATGATATGATTATATGATTACTTAACTAGACTATGCAGAATGTCACAAATGAAATAAAAATAAAACCAGCTTATTTAAAATAATGATTTTTAATAGACTATTTAAACCATATGTGTTTACTTACCACTTATTTTTACCAAAGTATCTGAATTTAGGACAAAGGAATGGTGCTTTTTGCTATTCTGCTATTTTAATTTAATGTCTTTCCTTCAATAAAGAGTAGAAAATATCAGAAAGAGTCTGGAAGACAAAGGTTCCCCCAGGAAGTTTGAAGGACTTTGTTCAACACTTTATTTTGAAAAGTTATCCATGGGCAAAGACAAGGTACTCTGTTTCTGGTTTTTTCCCTGTTTTTGTTATGATTTGTACATAAATGAGCACATTTGCCTCATTAAAAAGACTCTTAGACCATCACATTTGCATAGGTTATGTAAATTTGATTTTTAAATCTCTCAAATAAATTATTAAGTTGTGGAGTGATAATTAAAAAAAATAATCACATCTTCACTACCATGTGAAATAAAGTGGGTTTATTATTTCCCTTTCAAATTTCTCTGAACCTCAAAAGAACAACCTTTATCAGCCCAGAATCCATCTTCCATAAAACAGAAATATCTATGAATGACCATATTTTACGCTGCATGATATCTTCTTTGCATGATTCACCACCATGCTATTAACTTCTCTCAGTGTACAGGTCTTTTCTTCACTGCATTCAATATTTCACTGTACTATTGACCTATTACAGAGATGTCTCACACCTCTTCCTCAGATGTGACTCTCTTAGAACCTGCTTTGGCCAGCTTATGCCAGGTGCTGGAGCACCTGCACAAAGCAAGGCTGCTGCCACTTCAGAATTTCGTATTATGGAGGAGACTACAGTCCCATTGAGAAAAAAACAGAGACCTATGAATTAAAAAGGTGTCAAATCCACTGATGTTGTGGGTTTTCCAAGCAAAAGTCTCCCTGGGTTTCTCCTCCTTATAGTGACATTTGGAAAAACAAGGTCTTAGCTTAGGATGCACAAACAGGAACACAAGAGGTTGAACCTAAACATAAGGAAAAACTTCTTTACTGTAAAGGTAACAGAGCCCTGAAACAGGTTTCCCAGAAAGGTGGTGGAGTCTCCATCTCTGGAGACATTCAAAACCCACTGGGACACCACCCTGTGCAACCTACTCTTGGTGAACCTGCTCTGGCAGGGGGGTTGGACTAGATAGTACTCCATAGGTCCCTTCCCACCCTACCAGTCTGTAAATTCTGTGATTCTGTGACTCAAGAGATTTCTGTGGTCAACAAATGTGGGAGTCCCACCAGTCTCTATTCCCATTCTCCTCTGACTCATAACCTCATCTTTTCCTGCTGGAGTACTGACGTCCTAGGGGAATGGGTGTGCTCTTGGCTGCTACAGTGGCATCAATTGAAATTTCAACGCTGAAATTCCTGTACTCGTTTTGTTACCACCACTCACATCTGCCAGACATCGCAGCACAAGGATCGCTTGTGCACTGACAGAAGATACCGTGACTGAAACACTTTGAAGAAGGAAGAGAAAGGAGGGGGAAGGCACCACCAACCCAAATAAGATTCATTTAAAATACTGATTTAATAAAGTCAAGTCAGTCAGCAGTAAAGTTAACTTGGCAGAGTTCCTTCCTTTGATTATTTAAACAGTTCTGCCAGAAATATCCCAGCATCATTAGAAATAATCCTGAATTTAATTCTGAACAAAACCCACCATTCTTTTTTTTAGAGAAGGAAAGATCTAGAATGTAAATGTGACACCTCTTTCATATATATGCATATATGAAAGAAATGGAACACTTCACAGTGTTGTGTGCACCTTAAGCAGCTGCAGCTTGTGAGAAAAATGTGGTTATGGAGAGAAACATATATAATATTGAGGTAAAATTGAGAAGTTATTAATGAATCTCAGAAGGTCAGATGTTGAGCTTATAAATACAATGACAAGTTCCTATATTCAAATGAATGACAAGAAACTCTTCTTGTCCTACAGAACTGGACTAGAAGCCTGAGCTACAGTTTCTGTTCTCAGTGTTGAGACAATTTTTCCAACTTCAGTTTATTTGATGAGTTAAAAGGTAAGTGTTGAAGTTTACTAAACTTAAAAAGAAAAAAAAGAGGATAATATCCTCCTCATAGAGACATATATAATACAATATAAATATTCTGTTTCCACAGCCAACTCATATTTAGCCTTTCCATCTTCAGGTCCACCAACCATCTGCTCTCAGGGATCTTGCACACTCATTTTGCCATCAGTCTGATCCAGTGTTACATTAGCTGTGGATTGCAGTGACATCTGCACACTAGATGCATGTGTTATGGTGAGTTGGGCTGACTACCAGGGTTGGCTTGCAGCACTCCCCAAAATAACAGCCCACCAAATATCTGTCAGGGATTTAGTGGAACGCAGAAAAGATATGTCCCTTTCCACTGTCTCCAACATCTCTTTATCTTGTGTAAAGAAATCACTGTCATGGCAGCAGAATGTGGAGGAAAACCCAAGTACAAGAAAATCTCTGGGGTAAATGGCATGACATTTTTCACTGTAGAAGGAAATCCAAAGCCTAAATGAAAATTGAGAAAACTGATCTCAGAGAGAAGTAGGTACAGTCCTGATTCTACTTTAATGAAACCATGTCCCTTATTAATAAGTAAAAATGGTCCCTTTTAAAATCCTGATAGTGATTTCATAGAGGTCATGGTTTAAAAATATTTCTATGTGCTCTAGAAGAACAACCATTTAAATTGGTCTTTGCTATTTGGCACCTTTTCAAAATGTTGCCCACAATGACAGCCACTTGTGTCATCAAGAATTTTAACTCATTGCTCTGTAACTTTTCACTTTTTTGCCAGTTACTTTTTGCCCTTTTACTTTCTCCTTCTGTGTAAGTTTCCCTTCAGGTTCATTTCCACTCCTTGTTAAACTAAGCTTTTGCTGAATATAAGTGTGCAAAATACTGACTAATGTCTGACTTACACACACACCAAATTTAAAGCAAATGTCTTTGTGCATGGTTTGCATATGAGGGTGCTACTGCAGATCTGACAGGACTGGAAACTGTCTCCTACAGAAGAGAAAAAAATATTTGTCTTGGTATAAAACACAGCAGCCATAGACACGTAGGACTTACAAAGGGGACTGGCATTTCTAAAAATCATTTCACAAAAATCATCAAATCTAAAAATCATTTCTAAAAGCCTGCTGCTGGTAAAAAAGGGGCAATTGACACTAGGATCAACTGCTTCAGCCCTTCACTGGTAGTGACTTTACCAAAAAAATTGGGAAGTCTCTCAAATTACCTACTGTATGCTTTTCTCTCTAAATTATTGTTTGCATTAGATAAAATTGTAATGACTAGCAGGTAAAAAGAGAAACTATTAATAAAAGAAACTAGGTCACATTATTAAAAAAAAAAGAATTAAAACCATATTTAATTCCTTAAACTTTTCAACAGATGATCTTGAAAGAAAACAAGAGGGAAGGGGAGCGAATAGAGGTTAACCTCTTGGCTACTGAAAAACACAAATGTATCCCAGATTACAAAAGCAAGAAAGTAATGAATATGGCCATCAAATTATTGGTGGCAGTTATTAGATATCATTATAGACATAAAATCAAATTCAATGACAAAGGGGTTTCATCCAATGGTGCATGTCACTGTTGTGATACATGCACCAATTTTCTAATGGTGACATTCTCTCGCAAAAAAAAAGACAACACAAATAGTTAAATGATCTAAATTTTATAGAAACTTTAAAATGAAGTATCAAAGCTTTCAAAATACTGTAACTGTAAAAAAAAAACAAAACAAAAACTTACTCATTTTGGCCTGCCCATATACAGCAAGGCTACCATTTCTTGAACTGTTTTTTTCTAAAACTATGTAAATAATAAAAAACACTGGGCTGATGCAAAATATTTGTTTTCAGTTTATGTGGGATTTCCACCTTTCTACCAGATGAATTTCAAACAAAGCCTCTATTAAATACACATATCAAAATATTTTCTTTCTGAATCACCAGTACAGAGTTTCAGTAAATCTGCAATAGATGTTTATGTTGTAAAATTTAAGTTGTTGTTTTTAATCCAGTCTGATCTCAACTTGTAGTGACTCTTGATTCCCCAGTTGTATTTTCAGCTAATGAATATTTTTTGAGAAATGTGACCCACCTCTAGGATTGTCAATTGCAATTTAGAGGTAAATTAAATCTAATTTTTACAGAGTTAGGATAGGATTACCCTCTATAACCATTGCAACATGATTTTACCAGAGGAAGTTCAAAACAGAGAGTGAATTAAACTGGTGTGACTCAGAAAAAAACCCACATATCCTGAAATAAAAACAAAAAAACAACCAGACAAAACCCTAATAAATCAGTTATGAGATTAGAATTTCACTGCAAATATTTCCAACATCTGCAGGCTTCACTGTACCTTTACTGCACCTGTATGTTAGATGCCTAATTTCACAGCCTTTTAAAAAGCCATCAGTAATCTAAGATCTCAACTCTTCAGTCCAGAACTGTTCAGCCATCACAAATCCTTAGTCAAATGCCCCAACAAATCTGCTGAGTATTTCCTGAGTATTTCTTCAAGCAAGAGTGGAAGGGTAAGGACTAGAAAGTGCCATTCAAGGTCAGGCATTCTTCCCTGGTTACAATTGGCAGAGTAACCAAGAACCGAAAAGACTCCCTGAAAAGACAAGCCAACTTAACAGCCAACTTAACTATTTCTACACGGTTATGAAGCAATCTGCAAAAATGTATGATAGGAAAAACATTTTCTATTACATTTTGCAGTATGGCCTGAAATCTTCACCAGAAAAAAGGAACCCTCTCTTATAAAATGTGCCAGCGGCTCTCCATAAGAGTGCAAAACCTCTGAGAACAACGTGGCCAGAGAGGTAAAACCTGCTCCTTCACACTAGATCTCCTGCCATTCCCCCTCTGCAGCAGAGTACTGGGCAAGGCTGCCTCTCTCTGCTTTGCATTCTCAAATTCGAGGCCAGCGACAGAACTGTTGGAGCCATTTCTCTGGGGTTTGTCCTTCCAAGCAATAATCCTCACGCACACTTAGTATTAATGCTGGTTAAACCTCAGAAGTTTTAGAAATGCCCTTCATGTAAGCATTCAAGAATGCAAAAGCTTATCTGAACAATGGCCAAATACATCTTGGTTTAGATATTGCAGGATTTGGCTGGGGTAAAATACTGAGGGAGTAATCTCTTCAAAGCTTTTCTTTGGGGAAGAAACCAAGTAAAAGCAAAGGTTTGGGGAATATTTCCAGAACCCATTTGTAATTGGAACTATGACACTTGTCATATATCAACTATTTCTCACTGCCTGTTCTTTTTTTAGAGAGATCAAAGCTGACAGGAGTAATTGTAGGAACTGAGGGCTGCTACACACAGTACAACGGAATGGTAGGTACATTGTGGTTAGAGTAAGATTATTAAAGGAAAAAGAATTAGAAAAACCCTTTTGAATATAAAATATAAGAATAATTACACAGAGGGATTTTACACTGGAAATGAGAAAAGTAACGATGGTGGGGAAGGAAACAAATAAATAAGTGACCCTTCAAGTGATCATACGTTCTTGTCTTTGATGCTTTAAATAGTAAATATCCCATGTGCATCAGGGTATTAACCGGATGTTACTCAACAGAGAAAATATAGGAAAAATTTAAGAAAACAAAGCACATTCCTAGCTTGAAATATTTCTGAGTTTATATCTGTAAAATCTTTCCACATTTGTAGATTCTACCACTACAAAGGTTAGGAATGATGTCTGGAAAATATTTTTTAAATGTTGATATGAGGAACACACCAACCACACCCTGCCTCTAGGTCACAGTGATATCACTGTCCCTAATATAAGCCACTCCACTAGCAGCAAACAAAGTACGTACTGTAATAAGCTGATGCCCTGAGGCCATGGGCATAATGGTGGCTTGTTGGCTTTAAATTTATATTCTCTTGTTTATTGATTTGAACTAAAGGAAGAAAAGAACAGTGGAGATAATAGCTATGATTGTGTTTACTATTCAAACAGGGGCTTAGAGGCCTTTAAAATATGGATTGCTGACCTTATTGAGGGTTTTTGTTGTCTCCTATATACAGAACATTGTTTTTCAACCTCTGTAGTCAATGATGTGGGTCTACTGCTTCAAATACTCCTTGGGCATTTGCTCCTCCATAGATCCTTAACATGACAAACCATGATGGCACCTAAGAAGGTGTCTCCAGTTTTTGAGACATATGACATAAGAGACTGCAATGAACCTTTGGAGACTTTTGTAATCACTTGTAGCAAATGTAGCTGCTGCACTGGCACTTTCATCCTGCAAAGCTAAAAATATTTTTGAGCACTGCTGTTGGAACAGTGCACCATAACCACTTTACTAGTGGGAGAAACTTCTATGCTTTCAAGAAGCCTTTCTCTTCATTTTAGGATCTCACCAATCGTGCTAGACTATATATGTCACAAGCTAATGGTCCAAAAATTAACAGCTAGAAAAACCAAGTAGTTAGAAAAAAGCAGAAAACCTCTAGAAGCACATAACTTAAAAATAATTTTTTAATGTTTTGGGAAATTGAAGTAAATGTAGCGAGCCCCCCCACCCCCCAGTAATAAAAATTATTCAAAAAAATCACAAAAAAACCAACTCAACCCAAACAATAAAACCAACAAAACCCCCTCAACAACAAAAAGAATTGTCCTTGGGGTATAAATACTTGTAAGTCCTTCAGCCTTCATAGATATAATTACGCATAAGAAGGTACTATAACCAGATCTACCTCATTTATTCAAGTGTCTTTATCCTATAATAATAGTCAAGAAGTGTAAACAAACTCTTGGAGAGCCAAATAAATTCCTTTCTTATTTTGCCCACATTTGGAGTCACTAGACTAGAAAGGAAAGTCTGGTAACAGACTATTAGCAGCAGAGCAGAAAGTAACCATTAGATTTTTTTTTTTTTTTTTAACTTTGCACACAGTAGAGATGAGGTTTAGTGTAAACTGTTTTGTCTTGGGCAGAGTGAACAGACCAGCTCAGATAAGCTTTTGGAAAAATTTTACATGGACCATAAGTTTTGAAGAACAAGTGCATCTTTTGCTTTTTAAAAATCCACCTATTTCCCAATGATGTTTTATCAGTAAGAACTATTATGGAGGAAATAGCCTTGTTGAGTTGCATAAGTGTGAATAGATTTGGGGTTTATAAGAGGTCTGCCATGGGTGCTGATGGCACACCAGTAAATAACTGGGCTCAGGTCTGGCTGCAGACTGAGTGCCTGTGGTGGGATAAAGCTGCACACAGTGCCACACCAAGCTTTGACATTTTCTTTTTCTGTAACTTTACACTCCACACATTATTATAAGCCTCCCTCCCCCGCCCCCCCTGCTTATATACCTTTTTTGTGTGAAACTATTGTACTGTGTATGCAACCTGACTTCTTCATAGCCCTGAAAGGTAGACATCCAGGTCTGCAGCTGACTTTTGCCAAACCCCAAGAAAATAATTGCCGGGTGGCACTTACCTCTCCTTCTCTGGGCCACGGCCTTCCATTCTGTGTGTATTTGCTTTGATTCTGGCGCTTCTTTTGCCCTCCATCAGCAAATTTGCACAGCAAAGGCTCAGTGGGGGCTGTGAAGACAAGAATCCCAGTCTATATTAGCATCCCCCCCAAAGAAAGTGATTATACCAGCAACAGTAGTGCTTTGTAATACTGATCTTTTGAAGTAAAATCTTGCCTTCTGCAGATATTTTTTTGCCTCTTTCAGCCTTGACTCCACTGGCAGCTGTTCTTACTAACTAAGCTTCAAAAAATATATACTGGCAGCCCTTAAAAGAATGTAGCAAATATTGTTGAAAATATAATCAGCCTACGCAGAATGTTAAGTTGCTGTAGTGCAATAGTAGAGTCAGGCATTAGTTCCAGCTAAGTAAGACACATATTCATGACCAGCATTAATGCAAGGATAAATATTGCTTTACTAAAGCAGCTTTCTGTTTTTATTGTAAAAACTTTGCAAGAATTTGTTTAAGGAATAAGTGCTCTCACGATTTTTGTGTTTCTCGGCACCCAATCATTTAAAAATCTAAATAAACAGAATAAAATAGAGACTTGTGCCAAGCACAGTCCAATTAGCTTTCTTTTTCTCTTAACTCCTATTTCAAGCAAGTTGGCAACTGAAAAAAACCCCTTTCCCCTCCAACCAAGATCTGCTGTCTGCAAATACAATAGTCAGGGGGACTGGCGCCCCAGAAAGACAGGATATTCAGAGAGCTGCACACCTCAAAAAGCAGCTCACATTTTGGCCCTCTAATGAAGAAATTACTACACATCAAATGGGTATAACAGGAAGAAAACTGTGTCTTGGGATCTTTTCCCATCTCCCCAGCTTTTAACAACATCCTAAAATATTTTTCAGGAAGAACTGTAACGAGTTAGCTGGTGGGAGCTTGCCTTGGCTGTCTCCTTCTTAAAAGAGGGGCCAAATTCTACACACTTCATTATGTGTATGACAAGGCTGTCCTTTATTGCCTACATCAACACGTTAAGTGAACCAATATTGGCTTGGTTGAGAGAAATCTAAAAGTGATGCATCACATCTGAATGTTTTCAGGAATGTTTGTGTTACGAAGCATGAAAAGTAGAAGCTCTAGTTAATTAACCAGGGTTTTTGATGGAAAAAGGCAAGAAACCTTTTTTTTTTTTCCTCTCCTCCTGTTCAGGGAAAGTAGAAAAGTTGATGGAATAAAAGTGCAGGGACAGGAGGGAAGTCTTGCACCATGGGGGGGTTAGTTGATGACTTATTAAACTCTATTATATATTAGATAGTATGTATTATGCCTTATTTGCAATAAAAATAAAGACTTGGTTAAAGGATAACTACATGTAATACAAAAAGAAGCTCACTTCCTCTACCTTCTCGTTTGCAGCCAGCTCAAAATGAGTCAGAAACCATAGATTAAAACTGTGACCACTTCAAAACTTCAACTGAGTAGCAATGCACATAGAAAATCTCACATCAAAACCACTATTTCTTATTGGGACAGCATCACTTTAGCTACCTCTGAAGCAGTCACAGCTTTGTTTTTTCATTACCATTTTACCAGGGTAGTAATTTCCAAGGTCACTAGAAACTGAACTGCAGGGAACAATCCATTATCGGCAGAAAGCTCAACTGTGTGACCCCAGAGGTCCTTCCCCACCTCTGACTTCGATTATTGTATCAGATTTTGGTAGAAGCAATGTTCAGCCAACCATTTTAAATTTGAAATAATGAAGGGTTAAAAGCATCCAGGTGGCTGCGGAGATTCTTTCTGCAGACAGAGAGATTTTACAGGGCTGATTGCCTTGCATGTCCACCAGTTTTACTCCCCAGGGTGATGCTGCATGATTTCGGATCAGTTACTTATAATACACTTTCATGTGACTGTGAGGGAGGAGCAGGTGCTAAGCCAGCATTACAGAAAAACCTATTGAACGTCACATCTGAAGCTTCAAAAGCTTTTTTGTTTCAAGCACTGAAGAGCTATCAAGCAACATATGAAACCATTAGGAGGAGCATGTGAAAACAATCTGCATGCTGGATATTTACACATGCCATGATCATCTGCTAATGTACACATGTGGTATTATTCCATATACTGTGATGTGGTTGAGCAAGCTAGGAAGTTGTATGGTTGACTACATATCCTCTCTATATATTGGCCAACCACAAATAGGAAGCTGTTGCTTTTCTGGACTTCCCCATAGCATTACCAACTGACAACTTCATATTTGTTAACTTGGGACTTCCAAAAGTTGACAGAGATTGAACAGAAATGCCAAATAACCTTACCTCCCCATCTAGAAAAAGAAGTGGAAAACATCATACAGACTTTTCAGAAGGCAGGGACGAGGAGGAAAAAGTACTGCTGACTTAATAGGAAATGTAATTTGGATATCTGTAGATGTTCATATTTTGAACACATAAGCACATCTTTCTATATGGATATTGACTTCCTCAAAGTTTTGAGCATGTGTGGTATTTTTAAGCTTATCTATAAAATCTACTGTTGGTATTTTCCTGTCAGAAAAGATGAAACACCCAACAGTATCATGCCCTTTATGAGCAAGTTTATACATGGGAGGTGACGTTGCTCTATAGTCAACTGAGGAGAAGTCTGAGGAAAAAACTTGATCTGTGTTGATCAACATTAACATAAGCAAAATGATCAAAAGAAAATGTTCTGACAGGAAGACGGAGTCCAGATAAAATGGCTTTGGGTTGTTCAGGTTTGGTGGTTTTTTTTAAATCACAGGCAAGTAGCTTATTACATCCAGCAAGGAAGAAAATTATCTGATTAGCTCTGAAGTGGCTTAGGTCTTAATGGTTTACACCTGGAAATAACTATGATAACCAGCTTCAAAATATAAAGAAATCAAATTAATAATCTTTCTTCTTTCAGGACATAAGATAAGAGTGTAACAGATTCACAGGAGTTCAAACACGTTCCTCTAAGTAAACAGAAGACCTCGAATCTCTGGTTTATTTCAGTCCTCTTCAAATTGCTTGTAAGAAAGGTTTTTGCAAGTTCAGATGCACATGAATATTTGACATTAGTACCGCTATCCTTACTAATCCAATAAATATAGACAGAAGATATAGGAACAACGTATCTTATTCCACTATATCAGGAAAATATTTTTAATCAGAATTCTTTTTTAATGGTTTCATGAAATGTCAGAAGTGCTTTAAAAATAATTTACTTCAGACAAGAAAAAAATCACAACTAGGTACTATGGTTATCAATTAAAAATTAAAATCTTCATAAACTATTTAAAAAATATCACCATCACATGGATAATATCAGAAGATTATAGCAGAAGCTACCCTCAGCTACTTGAGAAAGGAAGAAGGAAAAAGGGGAGTCTTGAAAACTTTTCCTAGTTTTGCTCTCTTCCATTCCAGATAGACAGTCTTACTTATGGACTGAATTTTTACTTTTCTCCTTTTCCTCTGTTTGAATACACTGACTCAAAATAAATGTCTGTGCCCCTGCCTCTTCTCTCACCTTTTATACTGCTGACTTAATAGAAAATGTAATTTGGATATCTGTAGATGTTGGTATTTTGAGCAGATAAGCACATCTTTCTGCATGGTTCTTGACATCCTCAAAATTTTGAGCATGTGTGGTATTTTTAAGCATATCTGTAAAATCTACTGTTGATATTTTCCTGTCAGAAAAGTGAGAATCAATTCACTTGAGACAAATTTCAGGCTATTCCATCCTGATAAACTCTTTAAGACAGAAGGCAATGCTCTTTCTTTGACTTCTACCTGACAGTAACAAATAGAAATATCAAGAATAAATAACAGCTGTAACCTGAACAAGGTTCATTAAGCCATAACCCATTTTTCAAGAAGATTTAAATGCTTGCTGTAGTTCCCATCCAAAGCCTGCTCCAGTTAATAAGACATAAATAGCCCCGAACTTGGCTTTTAGTCCTGAGAAGGAAGCAGGATCAAATTGATAGTGCTTCTAAACAGCATTTGCCAAGATATTCAGGGCTGCTTTAGGAAAGGGCAGTATTTGCTAGTGTTCAAATTCTATTCCCATGGAAGTCAATGGCTAACACTCTATCTCTCTTCAATCGGCCCCTCTGAGAGTTCAGGGGAGGTGAAAGAGACAGACTGGTTTAATGTCAATCAAGCCTGTCAATATTGTTGGAGTTCCCTTAGGAGATCAGCTTCTCATGCTCTGCTGCATCAGATGGACAGACTGTGAAGACAGATAGCACTGAACTGCCAAAAGGCTGTTATATCACCAAAAGCAATGCTGGTATTTAAAATGGGACAAAACCTTTAGATGGAAAGAGATCAGGATAACAGTACCCCCTTCTTGAATCTGGCAGCCTCTTAGAAATGTTCCATCTCAGGAAAGCAACTTCAATTAAATTGGAGAATTCAACAAAAAGCTAAACTTTAACTAGTTCTGAATATATAATTCCCTTATTCTTTCATTCATCAGAACGCAGATACACTTGAGCTTCTACATATGCAAAAAATGTATATATTCATGAGCATGTGCTTCATAAAGGAAGATGAAAGCTGTAATTTGCATTCAGTGAATCATTTTCACTATTTCAGGTGCTCTCAAACTTCTATCTCAAGAGTTACTGAGAAAATCTTGTCCCCTGCAGCTTCCAAATCATAGTCATATAGCATCATCTGTCCAGCAACGGCAAGAATTGCCTGTAAATTATATATTATTGTATATATATATTATATATTGTATATATTTATACACATATGTATATATAATCTTTTTAATATTTTAACTGCTTTCACTATTAATATTTCTGAAGACAGAATATTTTTCAGTATGTCAGGAAGAGTTTAATCTCTCCCTCTCATCTTGTGCAAAGATGACAGCAATCTTTGCAGTAGACAGCCTAGTAACAAATGCATTGTGAACATTCATATGGGTCTTTAAGCACCTTCATTTTGCTAACGTGAAGAAAAATCATGACAAAGCCAGTGGCATATAAATGAATGGTCAGTGATCAATCAATGATCTTTTTCAAAGTGTGCTTTTATGAGAAAGTTGGATTAATTCATTTTTCAGCCTTGGCAAATCCTTCTCCACCATAAAAAAAGGGAGCAGAGTAATAATTAAGCTCACTATTATACAAGGCATACAAACTGATCAAGCTTTGATAACTTTTTCTTCTTAGCTCCCAGTTTTTAAGCAGTTTGATAACATTTTAATGTACAAAATACGTAGATTATCTGATTGAAACATTCATGCAAGAACCAACCCCTTTGTCTGCCACAGATGAATCATTTTTAGTCTCTAAGAAAAACTTTATCCTACCATAACATCAAAGTCACTTTGTAAGCAGATCTGTTTACTTATCCAGTATTTCAGAGGGAGATACAGGAGACACAAAAGCTCTAGAAGCAAGGCAGAATACAGCAAGTTAAAGCTCTGATTCTGTACCTGAGCTCAGATAGATGTACCCAGCAGGACCACAGCCTTTACAGAACCCACAGGGCTTATTTAAAAAATGGATTTTGCTGTCCTAAGTTTTAAAATAGTAAAAGTTTTAGGACTACATCAACAAATTACTATCTGCTCTAGTGAGTCCACTGGCTTCTAGTCATCCCAATGTCATAAGTGAATAAAACTCAAACTTCAAGGAAAATCAAAAAACACAACCATAGCTATTCTGCTCTTAGAAAACAAATATGAAGAATAACAAAAGATGTCACGTGACACAAAAGGACAAAAGAACATGCAAGTACAAAGCCTTGGCTGAATAACAAAACAATAAGTAATGAAGCAAATCAACACATCATCCTATCCCACGTGGACTGCATGACTTGTTGAGGACCGAGATGATGATTTTAAGGAGTAACAGTTTTTTCTCAGAAGTCCCAAATACTTAATGTGATGTGATGACAGACTCTAACACATATACATAGAAGTATAATGGAAGTGTGCTACTACATATTCAAATGAGTCTTTTCTGCTCAGTATTTTTGGAAGAGTCAGTGCTTTTACATAGTTCAAGCAACACAGAGTACATCTGTGTAGTAGGTTTACAGTTCAATTTCACCACATGATATTTGGTGGACTTGTAAGAATTATTATTAGAGCAAAACAATGAGCTAACATTGCATTTGAGGTCCTACAACATACAACTTTTGAAATATAATTATAGAAATTGGGGAAACAGCTTTACATAACAGAAAATAACCCCAAAGCAACAATTATAAGGCAAGCATATGTTTGACTAGCAAGAAAAAAAAAATCTATTTACTTTTGATAAACTGTATTGTAGCCTAAGTAATTATCTCTAGATCACCTCTTAAGAAATGGGAAGCAAACCTTTCATGTCTTGTATAATAATTGTTTCTTAAAAGCAAGAATATATTAAAAAAGGAAAATAAAACCCAGAGGAGGAATAGTGTCAAGCATAATGTTAAAGTTTCTGTTCCACAACACAGAAATTACTAAGAGAAGGTAGTACAGCTCCCTGTTTCCATACATTGGAGACAGCATGCCAGCTGGAAAGTGTTGTCCAGATTTTCTTGCAATTGATGTAAACACTCCAGCTATTACATAGAGAAGCTATAATGAACCATATTGTTGCAGAAGTCCCCATAACAATTTGTTAAAGCAGATCAGAAACTAGTCTCCTTTCTATGAGAAACTATGACCCTTAATTTGCAGTTTTTCTTTAAAAACCTATTTTTATTTCTAAATTTTCAAAAGAATAACAGATTGAGCACGCTTGATTCAAGCTTACTAAAACATTCCATTCCTTCAATATGGTATTGAGACTTAAACAAAATCAATCAAAGTTTCAAAGCTGAAATGTATTAAAGCATTGCTGAAATGTTGCAATATGATGGCTTATTTTTATTTTAACAAACTCCATTTCTCAACCAACTCCAGTGCTGGTCTCTGTTGGAGAGCAAGAATAGATGTGGAGCAAATACAGAACAGATTTAAGGAGTTAATTAATTAACCTATTAACTTACAACTAATTAAATATTAGCCTGAACTTTAATGTTGGATTTATTTAAAAAAAAAAAGATTTATTTTTAAGAAAAGGGCTGAATCTGAGCTTACAAAAGTTAGAGAGACATTCTCAGTGAATCCAAAACTATTCTACTGAAGTCTAATTTAAATATGAGGTAAATGTCAGCAAGAGCAGAATTGGGCCCATGTGTTTCACCAGAGAAAGCAGCTTCCTCAGAGATGATGATACAGGAAAATTCTGCTTCACTGAATGTCCGTAGCACAAACCTGAAAAATACCCCTGTAATTCAACCTTTGAACCCAGTGCTATGAATGCTCTTCAACACCTTAAACTATTGGATGAAAAGGAATTGGAGTCTTTTGAGAAGTGAAATGTTCTGCATTTTTTAAATTTCTCAGCAAAAGGGGAGGTCCTTTTATTGAATGACTGTGCAACCAAACCAGCTACGTATGTGCATCAGTTTATATCAATAATTTCAATGCACCAGTGCCTATATTTTTCACGACTTTCAGACAGGACCATAAGCAGCTGAATTTTGGGGCACATTATTTCAATATGCCAGCTCTAATTACACACTACAGGACTTGGCTGGGTTAATACCTCCTGTAAAAAACACTTCGATAGACTCCCTTGGATTCCTGCCTCACTGGAAGTGCCAAAAAATTGAGACAGTATCCTATTCTGAAGAGGAGTATTGGTTACAAGTAATTCAACGCACTTCACATATCAGCTGTGAGACAGATAATAAATAAATACTGAAAAAAGTAGATATAAATTGTGTTTTTTTTTGTGAAGACCCATAAAGAAGTGAAGACCCAAACTCATCCAACAAGAACTGTTAAAAACTGAACTCTTGAGAAACCAATGCACTTTTCCATGTTTGCACAATTTTTGTGCAGAACTTACATGCCTCAGCTCTCCCATTTTTCTCTCATGCCACAGTAACTAAGCAAGACAAGGAAGAAAGAAAAACCTACATATCTCTTCTGAAAACTATGCAAGTAATTTGTAGAATAGGATATGATAATACAGTGGTCCCAAAAAGCAAGCAAAAGTGGTTGCTTTTAATCATTTTTATGCCATTGACTTGTTGTATAATTATTGCTTCAGAGCAATAAAACTACACATATTTAGGCATCATTTGATTCCTTCAAACAAAATGAAAAAAAATCTATACTTAAAAAAATGTTACTGAAAGCATTTAATGACATTTTACTGTTTTCCATTGTCAATTCCCAGACCTCAGCGTGCCACACTGGCACCCACTTTTGCCATGTTTGACAAGGAATTAGGAGAACAGGTCAATAATACCCAATTTAAGAACCAGCGAAACCTGTGAGAACACTTTCAATACTTTCAGTGTGTTTTAGCACAGTCTTCAGGCCTATGGCTTGAAGTGGAAATAAATATAACAGGAGTTAATGCTAGCGTGTCTCTTACAAACTTTCTTTTCTCTCCCAGCATCTTTCTTTCAGTGCCATCACTAAAAAAGTAGAGGTGATAGTAGTTTATTGAGTCTTTATACTGAAAGCCCCAATCCTATCAGTAACAAGTAAGGCAAGACAACCACTAGCCTGTCATCCAGAACTAGTTTTCAGCAAAAAACTATTGAAAGAGGTCCTGCAGTCTCACTGTGCTGCCTCTCATCCCAGATAAACATTAAACCTGAAAATTCACATGGTGCAGCTGCGAACTAGAGAACTGGTCTGAATTGTATCAAGTTTTTGACCAAATAGCACCCCGACTTCAGTGCATTTACTCCAGACAGGTGTACCGTATGACTGCTCCTCTACCAGCATACACCAGCTGAGTGCGTGCTCCCAGGGCTCCTAGCTGCAGGTCCACTCTTTAAAACCCCTCGGAGGCTGCCCTATGAGCTTTTAGGAAGACTGTACTTGATATAGTTTTTGGCCTCTCCCAAAAAAAGTCTCAGAAGATGTTTTGTTTGGACGAAAATGGAGATCTTGTATTTCTCGCTGTTCAATTATTAAGGAACAGCAACAGAGTCAGCTTCATCTGAAAAGCTCAGCGATTTTTAAATGATCTCATGTTCCGTAATATATAATGGAAAAATCAGGTGCAAATAGTGTGAGATGCTTTCTAGTTCCCTTCTAATGGAAATAAAATGAATCCTTGGTAATGGGTGACCCTACTTGCTTCTGTGGTCACCCATTTTACTTTTTAGTGTTCTCTATAGTAGTCTCAGGAGAAAAGAGCAAATGCAAAGCTTTTATCCAACACTGCTTCTCAAAACAATAGCTCTGTGCTTCTGCTATAAAATCTATTTTTACTGTTCTCATAAACTAATGCTATTGATCACAGAGACTTTGCTATTATTCCACAAAGAAAAACTTACTTGCACAGATAGTCCAGAGATAAAATGACAGAAATCTACGTAGTGCAAAGAATTAATTCTAGCTCTGCTAATACAAGGTTACTTCATGTAGCTTTTTAAGTATTTCTTTATTATTTTGTGTTGAATTTATTTTAAATTCTATTTTATTAAATTATATATTTCTTTTTATTTACTATTTATTATAGGTAAACGAGACCGTTACCATCCTGTTATTCCCTGTGTGTGACACTGCTGGAACTAACATTATGGAGCAAAGAAAATTCTTTTCAAACATATGTTTCCAATATAAACAAGGAAACCTGGCCAAATGTCTTATGTCAATACAATGATTTCTTTCCACCAGCATAATGATAATTGCTGTATACAGACACTTATTTTTGACTAATTGAAGTTGAGTCTTGACATTTGCTGCTCACACTCCAACATATGTACACTAATAATGTCCAGAAGAACTTATGCAACATAGTGTTAAACTCCAGGAGGAAAAAAATGTTTCAGTTATGGCCATTAGCTTATTTAATTCAGACCAAGGTGCTTAAAAAGCACATTTCATTTACTGATTCTGAGGAAAACCACATCATTTGTGTCTTTGTGAATAGTCAGTGCAATAAAAGAAGAGCCATATATATAATGCTACCATTATTTTCATCTTTACTCATAGTCTGTTAAAAAGCAGCAACAGAAAATTCTAATAATATGAAAAATTATTTTGTTTGGCTAAATATACCCCCTGCGTGATCAAAGTAGTAACATGACCTTGATACAAGAGCTTAAACAGTATATTCCTAGAAGCATGTTGGTGTGGATTTATGAATATTCCTGTGTAAATGAAAAACTAACTCATTTTTCAACAAACTATCAATCTGTTCACCAGTTTAAAAGTATTCAGAAATATTCTAATTTTCTTTTTCAGACTGCCTAATGGAAATCCTTTTATTTAAATCATTTATAATTAAAACACATTCCAACAATGACTACTGGGTGATGCAGCAAAGGCTCCATTTATAATCCAAAACATAGCTGAGCAATATAATTTTTGCCAATATTGGAAGGAAGAAGGAAAAGCTGAAGGGAAAATTCTTTTTATTGTTATTGCCCTTCTTTCATTTAATTCTTCTGCATTCACTGGAAGACACAATGTGTATGCCCTAAAATGAAAGAGTTTGCTAAAAGCAGCATCATCAGCTTCCACACTTAAATGCAGGAATACCTTTAAAACCTGGATTTGACCCTGCCTGTGTCAAAACCATAGCCAACTATAGGGCACACTGCAGAAAACTTTCATGAGACAGTATCTGACTTATTCTTAAAGGTGGGAGTTCATAACACTGTGGTAGAGAATACCCAAATCACAATAAACACCTCGGACAGGATAATTACTGCGGACCACAAAACCTCAGTCCATGTTCCACAATCTTCTCCATAAACAGGCCCAAAGGGAGGGAGGGAACACTTTGTAAATACAAGTAAGGACACTGACAGCCCTTCTCTTTTTCTCCCCAGCAGAAGGGGTGAGCAGCAACTCAGAAGATGGACCTCCAACTGCACAGTGCCACAGCACACACCAACCCCCCCACAGCTCCAGTCTGGTGCATCAGCTGCTCCTCAGAGCAACTTCCCAGACAGGATTTTTGGGCTGCTAGAGCTACTGATCTTCTCACCAAGTGATTGCAAGTAGGAAGCAAATGTTGTACTGGCTTGTATGTGCCCTGAAAGGAAGAAAGGGCCTTGGAAAAAATATTGATCAGTGACTAATTCCTTGAAGGGCAAGAAGGCAACACGCCTCTGAAGCATACCACCACCTGGAGCTCCTGCCAGGATGTGGAGGCTTTGTACCAACTTAAAGTAAGTCCCAGCATCCAAGGCACAATTGTACCTGTGATTTACATGACAGAAAACTGCACAGTGGTTTCACTGGGAATTTTCCATTAAGTCACCTATTTATGACAATACTTTATCCCAGGGCGAGGCAAAAAAGTGAAATAATAATATTTTCTCAAGACCATGGAAGATCTTACTCATGTTTCTTAGCTCTTTTCAAAATGTGTTGATGATACCAACTCTAAATCTAATGTGCTATGACATAACCCTTACAGCTGAAAAACCCTTTATTACCATCTGAGACAATATCCTAGAATATTAAATAGATAACACTAAACCCTTCTGAAATTTTCAAGTGCAGAGATGTCAGCTGAGAGTAGAGAAGGAAGCAAACTTCTACATATTAGAGACTGAGTGATAGCCTAATCTTTTTTAACCCTCTGCAATACGTCTCAGAGGTTGCCCAAAAGGTCATGCTAGATCCTGTTTTGCCACAGGTCCAAAAATTACAAAAGTGACCTGACTGCAATGCTAAGCTTGGAAAAGTAAAAATCACTCTGACTCTGTTAGAAATACTGGAATAATAAGAACAGAAGTAAAATAAGCACAACAAGGAAGAACATGTTAAAAAGAAAAACAAACAAAAAAACAGAGAAACAAAAACACCTTAAGAAAATGAAGAGAAGGCCAGAAGAGTAATAAGAGGAAGACTTCCAAATTGTCCCTGAAAATGTTCTAGCTTGATATAAGAGCAAATGCAACTCATGTCTATCATTTTCTGCATTACAGCAGAGGCCTTCACAAACACAAAAATTGCAACAAGGAAACACTATAACTGAAAAGCCAAATGGATGGGCTAAATGTCACTGCCAATAACAAACAGAATGACAGAAGTTTATGAAAACTGTGTTTTTATCTGCAAACTGAGACTGAAGGCTTTTTTGCTGCACTATGAGGAATCCAGTAAGACTGTGGATGGTTTCAGAGTAATTGTATGACTTCAAAATAATGGATGAAATGAAGGAGACTATAGAATCTCCTCTACACAAAAATACAAAGGCTCTGCTATCAAAGTTGGTATAAAAAAAATTAGACATGAAAAAGCAACGACCTCTCTTCCAGATAAACTACATTATCAGGAACAGTAACAAACTGATACCAAAACTAAACCATTCTTTAAGGCTTTGTCCCCACTTGGCTGGGATCCTTCCTTGGTTTACCTGCATGGGACAGGGCCACACCGATATGATGAGTCTGAGTGCAACTCTGTTCAAAGCATAATTACAACCAAATAGCACTACCAGAGTCTGGCCTGACAAAAGCTGTCTCCTGCTGATGTGAAACAGCAATTTTCTTCAGAGCAAATGATTTCATGAATCAGCCAGCAGGGAGTGACAACATTCTGCTGCCAGTGAGTAAGTGTATGACCTCTGGGTTGCAATTTCCACCAGCTTAATAAGAGTCCATTGCAAATGTGATCATATTTTTCACTCTGCTGTTAACAGAGATGCTAATCTGGCTCTCCGTTTCTTTTTTTTTTTTTTTTTTCCTTTCCTTTTTTCTCCCCCTCATTTTGCCAGCTTTGTTGCTTAGAACACAGTATTTCCCCAGAGACAGAGAACAAAGTCCATACGACGTTGCTCATAAAACCTGAAGACAACACAGTAAATATTAAAGGGCAGCATCTTTTCTCGTTTGAGGAATGTGGCAGGCCTAAAAGGTTTTCCTCATGGATTTTCTCCTGCTATGAGAACACCTACTCAAGACTTAAGTTTGCAACCTGGTGAGAGAACCTGAAGTGAGAGGGAGAAAAACTTTTCTAGAATATTTTCTGGTACAGATCCACAGACAACACAAATCCCACAGTACTGAGGATGGTGAGAAGAGCAACAAAGAAGTTTAAATAGTAAGATAAAGATGGAGTAAGAAAAGCAGGCATACTACATTTTAAAATGTTGTCAAATATTTCAGCTAGGATCTTCCCACAAATAAATTTACCAGATAATGATGTCAGTATTATTGCTACACAATTAAAACAAGAGAATATAGTACTGCCTTATGAGACTCAATTATAACTCTGAAACATGGTAGAATGTGGTTCATGTATTGATTTAAGAGCAGTGTTGAAGGCGGTAATAATGGAAACCTAAATTTGGTTCAGAATCAGGATTTTAATTGATTTTTCATCCTAAAAGGAGCCACAAGAAATTGTTAAAAATGCTGCAATTTGTTATTCCTTTGCATTACAGTTCCACTTCTTGGGCCGTTAGCAGTAAGAAGAACAGAGCCTCAGGCTCTAAAACTCAGCTCTGAATTGAGAAGGAACAACTTCTAACACTGGAGATGAGATAACTAATGATACTAAGACTTGGTGCCAAGGGTGGAGGACGCTTTACTGAATAGGCCAGCATGGACTTGCTGGTGGAGCCAGAGATGAAAAATGTAAGATTCTTTGTCTCCACCTCTGTCTGAAGTGCTCAGAGAACTGGACTATTTGGACATGTGCCAAATAATTAATGTGCATCTATCAAATCGTGCATTCAGTGAGACGGAGTCATATCAGATTTCCTGGAAACCTACTGGTAGACTACATGGTATGTGCACTGGGTTTTTAACTAGCCTGGACATAATGTATTTCCTGGACAGAAATACAAGTACATGTGGTTTGAGATGCAATCATGGTAACACAGGACCCTGCCCAAGCCTTTTGCACTAGGCTGCTTTTGTCTCTGGATAAGCAAAGATGAAAGTGCATTTGGGCAAAAGTTCTTGCTTGTGGGGGCCGTTGTGTCAAGCCAGAATAATATTTTACATTTTTACCAAGAAGACTTGCTTTACAATACTAGAAGAAAGACAAAATAGTCAGCTTGGACCAAACCTGCTTATATTATCAGTTTTACTGTGTTTATATAACATAGAAAACGAACATTGTTATTCTAGGTTTACACCTGTGTCTCTTATTTCTGTTTCATAAATCCTTTGTAGAAGAGTGCTCATACCCGACCTGAACTATCCGTATCTACATTATGCAATGTGTATTAGTGTTGGAGGATTAGGGTACAAGTATGCTTATGTAGTTCTCAAGCTCTGTCACGCTATGCTCCTGTAAGGTAACTCCTGCTGCCACTTTCTGTATGCTTAATAAGGTGGGTTTTTATGGTGCTTATCACAGACCTTGTTTGTAAACACCTCACAAGCACTAATGAATTCATTCTCCCAGTAGGTAGTGAAGTATTTCCTTTGTTTCACAAAGAGATGAGCTGCAGTGCAGGGATAATGCAAGTTGGCCACTGTTACACAGTCACCAAGTACAGATCTCCTGAGTTCTGGTGCAGTATTTATTCACAAGATAACCTTCCTCAAAGAGCTTTGCCTAGGTGCCCTATTTTCTCAGCCTCATTTCTCACATCACTGTATTTCAGGGAAGTTCTTTCACAGATCCAAGTCTGCAATGCTACCATCAGCTCACTAAAATCCTTCATCAGAAGACAGCTCAAACTACAATGCTCATGAAAATTAAACTTGTAAAGATAATAAGGATCAGATGTTATAGGTGGACATATTTCTGTTTCTCTTTGTTCTTTTGTGTCTCTGCACCTAACATATATGCACACATAAGTCTATATATGTGCATGTTACTATGCATCTGTGGAAAGTTACCAAATACAGAATGTCAGAACAAAGTGCAGCTATTTAAAGCTTCAGACAAACCTGTATTGTTTACTGTAATATTTAGCTATTCAAACTCACACTCCCATATCCCTAGAGGGCAATGTCACCTAATAGGTTGTGCTTACATCCCTGTCATCTTAATATAAAGCCAAAAACGATGATATTGCAAAGAAAGGCATAAATAAATAAGGCTGTACTTAATAAAATTTAATATAGGTAAATATAGACTTTTCCCTGTTTTCTTTCAGCCTGATCTCAAGAGCGGTGGAGTACAGGTGATTATCCAAAAATTACATAACTTTGCAAACTTCTCAGATTTTCCTTTTCTGTCTCTATCTCCAACAGTTTTATAGGCACAGGTAAAGAGGCAGTTCAGGACATCAAGGCCTCAGATAATAACATGCACAAATTTGAATGTCTGCACCAAAGAAACATGAAGGGAAAGTACAACAGTCATGTTCTTCCCTGAATTTTTAGCCTCACTGCTTCACAATCAATTTTCTTTCTTTGTAAACCCCAGTTTGCTGTTGGCAAGGCCCACGTCTATCCCCACGTCTCACTTCACATTTACTCACAACACTCTTCAGCTTTCATACTAGGGCTTTGACAACTCTGGTGAAGTGATTTCGATGGTGTCCTCCCCTCCATGTGTGAAGTGAAACCCCTCACTTCAACAAAAATGTGCTACTTCTAAACAGAAAATGATGTTTGGGGAGTGAATTTTCCAGCAAAATTGCTAACAGTGTGACCAAGATGGAAGCTGAGACTATTCAACATCTCTTAAAATCAGAATAAAGCTGTGTAATTACTTTATTAATGGATTTAACAGCCCAGATTTAGCCTCTGAAATACAAAAAAGTATGCTTCCGTTGTTTGCTTCATTTTTGTTTTAAATGATTGATAATTATGTCACAAATGTCTTCCCCTGACATTTGATTTGCTAGATAATACATAAACATACAGTTTCTAATGGGTTTTCCGGCCTTTTAACCTAATTTCTTTCCTCATTACTTTTCATTTCATTTCCAATTCTGATATAAAATCTATTTTCCAGAAAATTTTTGCGTGATCGGGAGCTTCTTCACTTTAACAATGTACAGAATGATATTTTAAAACAACAAGAGCCAAGATCAGTGATAGCAGAGAAGAAAATCTACCCATATTTGTTAACTCTTCTCCTTCATGTTGAACTGCTTCACACACACTCTCTCCAAGGTGGTTCTGAAATTATGTTGAAAAGTGGTAATTATTTTGTGTATGTGAATCTCTAAAAAAATCTGCCACAAGAAAACAGTTGACTGAAGGCAAAACAAGAGAACCCAGCATAAGTATACATGTATTTTTCTGTCAAATACTGGCTGGCATTGTTACTCCATTGCAATGATTTATCAGCTAATTAACGATAAGGCAGATAATGGAGATAGTAATTAAGAAATTAAAATCACATCCTTTACATTTTTGTAACACAGAGAGAGGAAAAAATGGCTAGAACTTGAGGGACATATATGAGTGTGAATAAAACAATGAAAAAAATCTCAATGTTGTAGGAGGAGAAACACTGAGTACCTGTTCCAGTATACTCAATAATTTCAGTAGTAGTGTCTAACAAAGTCCAGTAACTGGTTTTCCATAACAGCATTTACAGTCTTTGTAACGAACTGTGTTTTGGTAGCAATTGTTCTGAGTGTATCTTTGGGATTGGAAAAATTTACTCAAACTTCCTCTGCATGGATTTAAACTGCTTTTCTTGGTCTACCTCAGTTAGCATAAATCTGTTGAAGTCAGTGGGATGATGTGATTATTGGTTTTAGAGCACCTGATGGCCCTCCACCATTCCATTCATAAATGCATGAAAATGCAGGTCAGCTTTCTAAAGAATACTAGTTAAAGGTTTAAAATATTATTTCCCTTTTCTTTTTTTTTTTTTTTCCTTTTTTCTTTTTAAGAGTCTCAACAGGCTATTTGTATATCATCGTTCTTTACACAAAGGCCCACCGAGATTTCCTAGCACTACATTAAACAAATTAAGCACATTTTTGCACTGCTACAGTATTCTTAGCATCCCTCACATGCTCTAAGACTCATAACAGAACTCTTCAGAAAAATAAGTCTAAAGAGAACACATCCAATCTGCTATTAAACCAATTTTTTCCGTTCCAAAATCTATTTTTTGAAGGTGTGGCTGTGGGTAGAAAGGATAACCCAATAATGATCTTCAAGCAACAATACCTGTATTATAAAATCGCAATTTATTCAGATGTCCTTTCCAGTGTAGCCTAAAGAAATGACATGACAAGCTAACAGACAGGTTTCTATTTAAACAGAACAAAAAAAAAGAGAAGTCCTTAAGAAATAGCCTCTAAAAACATGTTTTTGGCTTTCCTCCTTGAATTCCCCTGACAAAAGTAATGAGTGAGGTGACAGGAAACCTGATATTAATTCTGCAAGTTCTAACTAGATGTGCAGGAGATCTAAGCCCAAGGAATAGAGCTGGAATGCAGAGCAAATAGGCAATTATTCTGAGCAGAAGAATTCTGTGCCCGATGATGACTTCCCTGTCTCCGTTCTCTGGTGTCGATTCTACAGAGACTGTAATCTTCTATGCTGATGCCTATATTCAATCTTAATGCCTGATATTGAGTGATGGGAAGCTGTAGGGATTCTTGCAAGATTCATTGTTAATGGGTTTAACTCAATTGGCATGTCTGCCTGGGATACTTCATAAATACATAACCTATGCTACGTGACTGGAATAATTATGTAGGACCATGCACAGTACCTATCACAAGATGGCGTTTTATCTTCTACCACTTTTGCCACCTTCTGCTTCCCCCTTAGCTACTCATCTTTTAAAAATAAGGATATGCAATGATTTCCCCCCTTTTGCATGTACTCACACAGTTCCTGCCACTGCAATCTCAGGTTCTGAAGGAATCCAGCTCTCAAAAAGAAAATTTTTGCCACATGCTGAGATAGCTACAGCTCTTCTTCTCTACTGCCTGTGTAAACCGTTCCATACTGATGCAAGTTAGACTCACAAAATGAAAACTCCTGCCAGAAAAAAACCTAAAGATTGTGCATGAAAAATTGTTAAGACAGAAAATCCTGCTGCAAATGTGCTTTTCAAGTGGCTTAAAATTTATCCAGCTGGGGTTTTTTCCCATTATTAATCTCCTGCCTCTTGGTCCTCTCTTTTCCAAATCCAGCAACTGCTACATTTCTTAGCATATAATGTACAGGAGATTTATTTTTCCATAAGGCCTCTCTGTATATAATGCAATTGCTACGATTTCTGACTTATCTGAATGCTATCATTCACAGTGGACTGCATTCTTTTCTGGAAGAGACTTTCATGACAAGAATCTCAATGACTCACCAGTGGAAATATTCTCAGTATTTGCCCCTCTTGCATCACTGCAATAAACAAAACCAGGAAAATAACATAGGGTCTACCCCAGGGGAGGGTGTTCCAATTTACTGTGCCAGGCACCTAAGAGATGATTAAGGCATGGTGACCATCACACATGGCTCCTTCTTCTAAATCTACTTTCTGTTTTTCTGCAGTCTTCCCAGTTACTCCAAAATTAAGGAAAAAAAAATCATGTTCAGGTGTACAGGACTACCACATGATGAAAAGTTTTCCCTCTCAGTTAACACAAGAGAGTTATATGGTTTTGTTCAGTTTGCTAAGAGAAACTGCTGTAAGATGACTGCAATGCAATCTTTCAATCCCATCACAACATGTGTCTAAGAATTATTTTCTGAAAGGTAGATCTCATTAGATCTTCATACCAGAGGTTAAGTGGCTTTTCTGGAGATCAATCTGAATATGTGAACATTGTCCTCAGGAATTAAATAAGGCAAGGTTGATGAACAAGAAGCCAGCAAATCTAAACAAGGAAAATCTTACAATTTCATTTTAAATTAGACTGACAATGATTTGTTTTTGATAGTCATGCCTAGTTAATTCCCTTCAATTAGTCATTGTGGAAACTTTTGTTTGAATGTTTAAAAAATTACATTATAAAGTAATTTAAAAGGAAGGTTGTGGAGTCCCCTTCTCTGAAGATAATCAAAATCCACCCGGATACAGTCCCGTGTAATGTGCTCTAGGTGATCCTGCTGTAGTGGGAGAGTTGACTGGATGATCTCTAGAGATCCCTTTCAACTTTAGTAGTTCTGCTAATTCTGTGATTGCCACTTAAGACTTTCAGATGTGCAATTATGCAAATTCACAATGCACAGTTCTGGCTGTTTTCTATATGTGGTTGAAATCACTGTTAGAAGAATGAATTTACATAATGGCATCTGCTACTCCTCTTACAATTTGTATTTCAAGAGCAAAGAGTGTGTAAGGCAACTTCTACAACTTGTACAACCCATTAGAAATAGTTGTAATTTCATTTGTTTTCTTCCTAGTTTACTAAGGATGCAAATGCTGGACTAAGAATAATAAAGGAATTGAGCATACATTTTAGGTTTTTTGACAGTATTGTACCCATTTCTAAAGCATGTGCTCTCTGAAATGTGCATACTTCATATTAGTTTAGTCAGGACACATATGAAGGCCAAACACAATAAAAGTTCCTGGGTTTAGAATATTGTGAATATGCATATGTTTGAAAACCCCCAGAGCATAAAATTAAAATTTAAAATATTCAGATTAATACTCTCTGCTTACTCCACTACTTTCTCCTGAGCGGAGTACTTGAAGATTCTGAGCTCTTTGGTACTTTAGCAAATGACAAGGTAACAACATGGTCCTTCATCTTTAACAGTCTTGTTGCTTTAGCACACTGCACATCAGCTCTCACTTTGTAATCCGCTTCTAATCCAATTTCCTAACAATCCAGTTTTCCTTATTTCACTGAATGATTCCATATTTGGTGACATCTTATTTTCCATTATACTTATTCCTTGACTACCTAATTGGTTGATTTGAGTCCAGCAGCACTCAATAAACCAAAAGAAAAATCTTGACAAAGAATAGCTTCATGTTTCAATAAGTCTATGATTCCACTTACAAAAGAACAATCCCCCTGGAAAAACCCATAACCAACAACACCAAAACCAAACTACAACAAAACCTCAAACAAACATCACCTAAAGTCATAAATGCACCATCTTATTCCTATAATATTGTGTCAAACTGGGCTGAACATCCTATCATCACCCTCAGCATTGTTATGGATTTGAATTACTGGAACAGAAGGCAGCCTATTCTATTAGGTTCCTTGCAAGCAATGAACAGAGCATTTGTTACTGAAGTACAGAAACATAAGACAACATCTGGCACTGGTTTTTATGCACAAATAATGTAACCTATGTCAATTTTATGGTAGTGCCACTGAAGACAGTATTTTAAAGACAGACCAGAACAGTGATGAGGCTTGGACATGCTTCTGCATTACAGATATAAACAACACAGAGAAAGACTGCACATTTTACAGTAGAGATGGACCAAGAAAAAGGTGTAACAAGACAAATAAAAGTTCATTTAGACTCATGTTCAGGATCATTGAAATATCTCAGGTTTCATAGCTTGGTCATAAAGGAGGAACTCATTGTGATTTTCATTCAGGAGAGAAATGCTATGAAATCCCATTACTTTGGACAAAAAAAACAAAAACAAAACCAAAAACTTTGGAATAAAATAAAACACTGCACTTTTGTCAAGTTGTAAGTTTTTTTGTTTGTTGGTTTTTTTCAAATTTTCTGTGCTTGTTCTCAGTCTTGTTATTTCAGCTTTAAAGATTCCTTCTCAAATTTAAATGGCCAAAAATCAGCATTTTATAGCTTGTAGAGTTCTGTAATGTACGCCTCTGTCTAGAGGTATCTAACTTTGACCACAATTTCTGCTTTAAGTGTCAGAAGTTTAAGGGGGTGGTTAGTAGGTTGAAAGAAGTTCTCCTCCTCATCTACTTTGCCCTGGTGAGGCCGCATCTGGAATATCATGTCCAGTTCTGGGCCCCTCAGTTCCAGAAGGACCGGGAACTGCTTCAAAGAGTCCTACATAGACCCTCCAAAATGATTAAGGGAGTGGAACATCTCCCTTATGAGGAAAGTCAGAGGGAGCTGGGTCTCTTCTGCTTGGAGAAGAGAATGAGGGGTGACTTCATTAATGTACATAGATACATAAAGGGAGAGAGCCAGGAGGATGGTGCCAGGCTCTTCTCAATTATGCCCAATGACAGGACAAGAGGCAATGGACATAAACTTGAGCATAGGAGGTTCCATGTAAACACAAGGAAAAATTTTTTTTACTGTGAGGGTGACAGAGCACTGGAGCAGGTTGCCCAGGGAGGCTGTGGAGTCTCTTTCTCTGGAGACATTCAAAACCTGCCTGGATGTGCTCCTGTGTGACCTGACGTAGGTAACCTCTGCTCTAGCAGGAGGGTTGGACTATATGATCTTTTGAGGTCCCTTCCAAATAGAAATGACTTTAACTGGGGATAGCATGGCACAGTCTTTTATTATGGATTAGCTCTAATGACTGTCTTGCAGTTCATTTTGGTAGGGAGATGAGACTCCTCTATTTCCTCCCTAACAATACCAGTGATTTCTGAAGATGAAAGTTAGACGAAAGATCCTGACATTCAGCATTGCATTGTCGGTCCTTTTTCTCACCTAAGATCTCTCTTTTAGTTATTCGGTTTTCAATAAAACATTTTGCTTTTACAAATATGACATTTATTGTACTTTAGAGTTTCCTGCATATGAAAATGCTGAAATTGTGTTTTAAACCGCCTCAAGAAAACAAAATACTTAAGTTGTGAAACATTTCCACAGAATGTTGTTTCCATTGCTTTTGGCAGTTCAGAACTTTCTCTTACACTAAACTTGAACAAAGAACTGTCTGTCATTCCCTGTGTTTCTCTGGAAACAGCAGAAGTAAGTATTGCACAAGTAAGTATTGCACTTTCAAGGACTTAAATACTATGCCCATATAAACTCACATCACCGACGTTCAGGATGACTCAACAGCCAGCTACCAATTCTGTCACATCTGTATAGTATAGTAAGAATTACAGAATTACAGAAATACGACTCAGAAAGTGATTATTCCCTTATTGAACAGTAGCATTCAGTGGTGGTAGCAGAACATGTGTACTGCCTCGGAAAATACCCTGATAATACCTATGCCACAATGAGTACACAATCCAAATCAGGGAGACAATATAATGAGAGCTCCATACAGTCTTTGAATAGCATATTTGCACATAAATGAATTGAAAATAACACATTCCATATAAAGGTTTGGTGCTTTTGTTTATTTGTTTGAGTTTTTTTGTTTTTGTTAACACCTCTGAACTGACACATTTTACCACACTGCAGTATGACTACAAAGATTTAACACAAACAAGTTCTACTTAGGTGTTTATTTCTGCTAGTAGCATGCAGTTGGGAACTGTGAGAGAACCAAGTTAGGGTAGATCCAGATTTCTACAGAGACCATACTTTTAATGTATTGTTTTATCTGTTACTAGTTAATAAAATCAATTTCTTTAAAAATTAGGCTGAAGCTGCTTGTGTCTTCTGTACTGTAACACATGTTGCTAAATACTTTTTTTAATTTTTACTTAAATGAGGAAAACTTGCATATATAATAATAACCCTGGATGTTCCTTACTGTTTACTTCACCTTCTGTAAGTGTGCTAGCCCAGTACTTACAGACTTGGTATGGGTAACAGGCACTACCTACAGTAGTGAACTTGGTGAACAAATCACTATTACCATAGAGCTGTGTTACAACTTGGTCCAAGGTTTTTGCAATCACTGCACAAAGTAAATAATGTTTATTGCTGAAAAACCACCAACTACAAGACAAGCATGCGGTGTTATCACATATTTTATTATAACTTGTGATACTAGACCATCTTTAGTGTGCTCCTCGGCACACTGGCATTCTGAGGGAGGAAATGGAGGAGTCTCATCTCTGCCAAAATGAACTGCAAGAGAGTCATTACAGCTAAGCCATAATAAAAGACTCTGCCATGCCATCCCCAGTTCAAGTCATTTCTCATTTTCTACTGCAGTCAGGATTCAGCCTTAACATTGAACAAGTTACTTTTCTCTCACACTGATGGGATAAGACTTTTCCAAAATTTTTAAGAGACCTGGCAAAACCAATGCAGCTGTACCCTGTGCTAGCAGAACCAAAGATTTGTTGAAGAGATACATGTTTAGACAATCAGCCATATAGTTACTGTAGGTACAACCAATTCAATACAACCAAGTTCAATTTCTTAGAAGTCAAGTAGTCTACAGGGGAGGCTTCTCAGGATGATTCTTTAAGCAAAACCTAATGTTACAGAGATGATGGCGACCTGCTTCTGCTGGAGTCTGCCTAAATAAAACAAACTAAGCAGGTTTCACCTGTACTATCATGTATTCTATAGTATGTACTATCATGTATCCTATATATATATATATACACATTATCTGGGTGAAAACACTATTTAGGGTAGGTGTCTTCTCTCCAGAGGTAGGCAAAATGCAGCAGAAGGAACTAAGCATACACAGAGCAAAGGGTGGAACTACACCAAGTATTAAGATTCACTCTGACATCAGCTCTGTGGTTACTAAGCAAGATTCTCTTGTAGTATTGAACATGTACTTTTAGGGTTTCACCTTAAAACACACACAGGCACTATAGACCTCTACATATGAGACAGTCCTCCTGAGATTTCTCTACAATCATCTGAGACATAAAAGAGCAGCTTTGACTACAGACATATAACTAACTTTAGGACAAGGGGAAACATGAATTGAATTTTTTTTTTCCCTCTGGTAACTGAGAGAGCAGACCAGGAGATGTAGTGGGATGTAAGATTCTACACTCAGCTTCTGGTGACTAAATTCAGTCTTTCAGCCTGACGATGAGAACTGCTACCTACAGAGGTGCTTACCAAATTGGAGTGAGATTTGATCTTTTCTAATCTTTCTGTCTGTCAACAGTATAAAGAAAACAATAGACTTAATAAAATATGCTGATCATGTTAAAAACAGGTAGGAAAAAGACAGAAAGACAGTTAAATAATGAAATCCACTAACAGAGTAGGTAATAGTGCTTTACATATGGAACACAGTGATTCTGATTAAGAATATCCAATTTTGTTGGCTGTTTGCTGATGATGTTTCAGGATTTAATGTAATTTATTTATATCAGTGCAAATGGCTCCTTATGCTGCCAGTATTATGTCAAGTGGCCTTCCTGTGAACAGAATTCCTTTTCCAAAGCCTAGAGAAAAATGAACTTTGACCTTATACATGAAATGTGTTTGTGTGTGCACGTGTGCATCTGTATACTGGTGTGAGAGTGCGTATATACGTGTATCAACTCTCTTTCACATCAAATGAAGCTGCTTATTCACAAGGACATTCTCTTTTTCATTTGGGTTAAGCTACTGTTAAGATTAATTTATCCCTTAGCTGAATAGGTGTTATTTCTGACATGGTTATGGAAGATTGTGAATGACAGTTCGAGGTGAAAGATTCCTTTCAGCCTTTCAGCCTTTTGTTGTGCAAAACAAAGAAGGGGATCTAACAATAATGAGTTTGATTAAGGTCCTAGTGTCTTTCTCTTTTTGACTTCATAGAAACCATCCTGACCATATTTAGGTGAAAGACAAAAATAGCGATGGAAATCACCCAATTTTCTCTACCTACAGAAAACATCCCCATTTGATCCACATTCTGAGCCCTGTTCTTATCTTCTTCAAGAGTCAGTCCTTTATTTCTCTTAGCCATTCACTTAGTATATCAATCAGCCCAGCTCAGCACATACTTTCATTAAAAATGCTGAGAAATAGAGATGACTGCTTGTCTGGCCTGGAATTTGGAAAGAAACTCAATTTAAAACCAAAATGAATTTGAACGTCTCTAGATATGGCACTGTTGAAGCTCTCAATTTATTTCACTAAGAACTTTCAGGTTAATATATATTAATGTACTTTTGGAAGGTCTGCAATGCAAGTTTGATTTGTTTCTCCGAGAAGCAATTTATGTTTAAATTCCAAAGCTGTAGGCATTTGAAGAATGCCTCGGTTGACTTAATCATGGCAAACCAACATATACACCAATATATGATGCATGGATTAAAAGAAGCCAACAGCCTACATACTGTCTACTTAGAGAGGCAGCCACTTGATAACATTAAGGTGGGATTAAAACAAAACAAAACAAACCAAAAAAAAACCCAAATCCCAAGAAACCCTTTTAAATCTTCTAAACAGATTTTTACACTCAGAAGGCCTGATCCTGGTGCTTCACCAATCCTACCAAGTACCTTCAGCAAAATAGCTGAGAGAGGAACAAAGAGGAAGAAACCTGTTTGAAAGCTGTATCCACACCCCTACTCTGACCCTCCTTTGAATTAAAGAAGATGCTGGTGAGGAAGCTGCAGCAAGAATTTCATCTGTAGTGGGCAAAAGCTGTGGGCCAACAGTTCTGCTCCATGAAGGACAGCGTTTTTTCTCCTATTTCCACAAAATTTGAACTAGAAGAGAAGCAGCACCCACTGGGACTCTTCTGTCATGACAGATCTCTGGCATTCAGCTCTCAGAAGAGGAGTGCAAAGTGTGGCTGTGAGAGTGGAAAGAGGTGCTGAACAAATACTGGTAAAAATCACTGCACACAGAACAGCCCACCAAGGGTGCCCCCTGGGGAAAGGGGTAAGGTGGCTTTTTTTAAGTTTGGCATGGGATGCTTTTTATGATGACATAAGAGGAATAAGCCACAATTGTGATCATCAAGGGAACCTCAAATCTTATCTTGTCCTTCATGTTTCTTCATGCAGCTTCCTTTCACAACGCTGGCCATTGTTCTCATGATAGTTCACAGAGTTATGCATCACACACAGCAAGGTGTTAATAAGGAAAAGTGGCAGGTTTCTAAGAGGTCTATTTCTGTTTCTGCAAATTTACTATTTTATTTATTTCCCCCTGGAAAATTGCTTAAAAATCCTATTAAAATAATCTGGCTTGTTTTCACTCTCTTTACTAATCAGACTGGCTAGCAAGTGACTTCTTGGTAGCTGACAAATACCTGTCTACCAGATTTTACTAGTAGCACCAATTAACACAGCAGGAAATACAAATATTTCTACCACACAAGTGATCTTTGCAAGGCAAACACACTCTGTTGATCAGGGTGAATAATGACGCCCAATACCTACGTAAGTTTCTAACCCCCAGCACCAACAAAAAGAGAATAGGAGTAATATATTTTTAGCCTCGTTTGAGAAAGAACAGCTAAATTCTTAAGAAAATATATAATCTCCACACTGTATTTGTCAGAATGTGAAAATGCATGGGAGATGTAATGTGTATTAGCTTCTATTTAGTGTCTTCCTCACACCAGGGAACTTTATAATAAGAAGCAGCTGAGGAGAAATCAATGTTGGCTTCCACAGATGTTCTGTATTCATTGGGATGGCTCCTCTGATTGATTTGTTAGCAACATGAGATAAAAGCAATTTAAATTAAAAAAAAAAAAAAAAAAAAAAAAAAAAAAAAAAATAGCCTAATGAGAGCTAAAGTCTATATGAGAAAAGAGTGAAAGACTAACACCAAAACTAGAATCCCTCACAGCTCCTCTGCTCTTGCTTTATTAATGTTTTGTGTCCATGGACAAGGACAATAGAAGGAGAATGGTGTCTTCCCTAAATTTGGCCCCCTCAAGGTAATAATAAGGTCAAACCACTTCAGGTATGGCAGAAAACATGAGGAACTATTTGGCTGAAATAATAGCCGAGAGACATTTATTCTTCTCCAGTGTAAAAAATAGACAGCCCTATTCTTATTTCTTTCCACTTGCAATAATGTCTCCCTACTTGCACTGCAGCAAAACTAATTCTCCAAGCTTCCATGCAGCACTAGTGGGACAATGCAAGAGTACAGAGCAGCTGCAGGTCGATCTATCACCAGATACTACCTTCAGAACAGTGTCCCTAGAAAAGAAATCACTAGTAAAACATACACATAATGCCCCTTTCGTCCTCCACAATGAATTTAATACATTGTACTACATTACAGGTATGCTTCATAGCCACAGATACTTTTCTCAGCAACTGATAAACAGGGAGCTTACACAGGATGGAAGAAAGGGGAGACATGGAGCATTCACAGAAGCATAGATGAAGCTTGAAAACAGCATGAAACATAAATTACACTGTGCATAAATTCAGCTCAGTGCTACTCTCTATGTAAAAAGCTAACTACATGTTCTTGCTAGGCAATCTTCTGGTGCATATTTTCTTCCTAATCGGTGCTGCGCATCTCTTATCTGCACCACAGGTCTCTGCTGTATATCGTGATGGTGCCTAGTGCATAGAAATCCTGGTGAGATCAATGAAACTTCTATGCATAGAAAGGGCAGGGAATGAACAACCGAGATTCCTGTAGCAGATAAGTCTTAAAAATCAAGTTCAAAGAAGGTGAGTTTGCCCTGTATGAATGGTTGAAGATTTATTCCAGACTTTATACTATTCACTGAAAGCCAAAGTCAGGTCTGGGGGTTTACTTGTAGTAGTTGCTTTTTAAAGGAACAATGAATTAGTTGTATTTAGAGACATCGTGCAGCTCTGCAGAATCTCCAACAAAGGGTGGCAACTATTGTCATCCAGAACAGATATAGAGTCAGCATATAGATGCACTGAGGTGTAAAAACTCCAAATCGAGTGGGAGTCTTGAGCCTAATGTATAGCTGTGCACTTGGTCTGAAGTGGTTTTGGCAGAAAAGGATCATGACATAACACAGGCTTAACAGACGAGTACTTACTCTTCTCTTTTGTCTCCTGGTGGTGGTTAAGTGGCAGAACAGAGCTGGTTATAATGCAAAGTGCTTTCATCCATGCAGGATTACGCCCCTTTCTCTTCCCCATAATTTCCATTTGTGTGCTTTCCAGGATCAAGTATATTTTCAAAGAACGTGACAGAATTATTAGGGAACCTGAAGCTCTCAAAAGGATTCATATGCCTTATCATCACTGAGCCCAACCTGGTAATTCATACAGGCTTCCCTAGATCATAGCTGCTATAAAACACAGAAAATGCTGAAGGACACCAAGATTAGGGCATTAGCTGACAACACCACCTGAACACAGTGTAGAAAGTTTGTTTTAAAGATTATGTATTTATCTAATTCACTCTGACTCAAAGCTTTGTAGTTAGAGAAATGTGGTTTTTTTCTTCATCTATGTTAGTATATTCCAGTCAAAGAACACAGTCTCTGCAGCTCATCCCCTATAACTCACCACTATAATCAAAATGTTAACATGAATGACCCAGAACGCCTGCAATTCCTCAGCATCAACACAAAACTACTTCTGTTGGACCACATGGGCTTACAAGGGACAAAAGAGCATTTTGATGTGAAGGACAGATATTTCAGCAAATACACCCTGCTAAAACATCCACCTACAAAATTTAAAGCTCTTCATCATACAGTTCTGATCATGCAAGTATTCCTGAACAAAAAAAAAATAATGTGTCCTTTTATTTTATGCTTATTTTATTTTATCCTTCCATATATTACTAGTCCATTCCACTAAAGTATACATCCATTCAGCTTTATTTTTTCCTTAATCTTACTATTTAGCACACTTCTTATATTTTAAGTTAACTTTTTAAAAGTAATCTTCTCACTCCAGAATGATGAATCACTGCCTGGTTTGTTCCTGAAGTATGCCAGCTGCCACCCACTACAGGGCCTTCTGTATTACCAGTTCAGTTCACCACAGGGCACCAGTTTGCAACTGTTTTAGCAGTCCACTAAATCCTAAGAGTAATTGCATGTTACTGCCAAACTGCTGAAACATAGCAAACATCAATCAAACAATGCAAATAAATGCTTTTATACAGAAACATTCAAGAATGTGTTTATCTGAGTGTAAGCCTTATGCTGTAAGTCTCTCCCATCCAGAACTAAGTGCAGAAACTAGCACTTTGACATTTCAGCATATAATACATGAAACAGGGAAACCTGGAACCTGCAAGCAGGGGATGGCAGGAGCCACTTCCTCATGTCAAGTTCTAAAGTATTAGGAAATATTTCAGGAAAATTTCAAGCTTCAAATTATTTGTCAGTCATTTGCATAGTAAAATGCATCATGTACCCTGCGTGGAGACAGCTTTTCTCACTCATGGATGCCCACCCTGGCTGATGTGCCCACGAATGGTTATGGCTCTTATACAAGAAGTGGTTGTATCTCCTTAAGTGTGAACTTCCCATCCTGCCCAGAGAGTGCAGAATCGTTAGTCTTAATGATTCAGTCAACTCACCTGAGGATACATCTGGTCATGACTGCTAGGCAAACCTTGGGAGTTCAATTCCCAACTTTGGCAGCACAATTTATTTACATAGATGATGAAAAATCAGCTTGAAAATGTAATATGAAACAATAATTCACATCTCTAGATATAGCTGTCTGCCATGAATAAAAACACCAAAAAAAAAACCAAACAAACAAACAAACAAAAAAAAACAACAAAAGAGTGAAATACATTTTAAACATGAAATGCTCCAAAAAGCACAGGATCCAGCCAATTACACTAAAATCAGTTCTCACTAATCCCAATACTTAAACTTTATTTTGAGGGCCAGTCAGTAGAGACTAGTAGAATTACAAATGTTTGCTCTGGTCTCAAAATTAAGGCCCAGGTTTAGAAACCTGAAGATCTGGGTTCTGTTCCTGTCTAGGCCTCAGAGAGTCATGTTGTGAGGTTTTCACAATGCCTTGGCAATTCGGTGGGCAAAATATAGAGGTTTCAGTTTCCCATTAATGTCACTGAGAGAGTAGGAGCCTTTGGAAGGCCAAGACAATTCATCTGAGCAGGATGCTGAGTACAAAAGGTAAGAAACACTCCTACCCATCACCTCACAGAGTCTATGCCTCAATCTTTTCACTGGAGAAACTGTGATATTTTTCTTATATATAGGAACTGAAGGAAGCTAACATTAATGATATTTGAAAAACATCACTTTGAATACTGCTGACAATAACCAGATTTCTTAATCTGTTGAAAGGATCTGTCAGAAGAAAGGAGACAGTATTCCTGTGTTTGTCCTAAACATGAACATCTATCCTCAGGCATGTGGAAAGAAAGGGGCAGCTGCAGTCATTGTTTGCCATTCTGTGGCACCATCAGCCACTACAATCCCTCTCAAGCCTGGTCCTCCAGTAATGGCCAAACTTTCATCCAGTTCCACCCTCCAAAATCACCCAGATGAAGATTAGGTTTGTAGAAGTGCTCTAACCCTCCTAACATCCATGTTGACCTTTAATACTGAACATTTTAAGGATCTGAAATGTTGCATATTTATGTTTGTTCTCAGATGAAACCTGAACTCTGAACAAAATGCTCTCCAAATTTTTAGCAAGCATCACTGATGCTCTAACAATAAAACCCACTTGCCACTGATAACCCAGAAGAAGAGGAAAACCTTCCAAATCATGTAAAGTTTCTTACTTAAAGCACTGACTTCTTTTGCACCAGCTTTGCAGATATCAAAAACATAATTTCTTTACGTAGTATGAACAAGATCTTGAGGGACTTAGACAGAAAAACATACATGCATTTTGTTTTACTCTCTCTGCCAACCTTTCCCTCTAAACATATAACCAGGTCTACAGGATGATTAAATAGGTAATTGAACGAGGCATAATGTGACATCTTACTGAAAGAGAAGAGGGCAAACACAAGTATTTAAATCTCTACCAGTTCATGATAAGATACAGCAAGCACCATTATGTAGAGTAGTCTTCATGTTACTTTAAATATCCTATACATCTTGCATAAAGCTTTTGTGTAAAATTCTTCCCTGCATATATAGAAATGAATCATATCACACTATAACTGGCTATGCATTCATCCCTGAGCACACTATGTTTTAAATTGCAAAATCCATTTTTATTTTCTTTTTCATTTGTCACCTCACCACTGGAAGGAAGGTTTCCTGGAGCGTATTCCATTGCATGTCTGACAATATCAAGTCTCCCTTCAATACATTAGTATAAAAAATTGAGGATAAATGATTACATTTACATGAGGTCATTGAAGAAGTACAGGAGACAGAAAGCCTACAGGATTCATTGTATCTTCTGCTACAAATCTCGGAGGCTTCTTGATGAGAATACAGACACAATAAATAAACAGCAGAGAAATAACTCGTTTTTAGTACTCTAATAATTTTCAGGTATTTCCATGAATATTTGGATAAATAACCCTAATACAAATTTTGTCATCTGTCATCTCACAACACACCACCACGCTGCAGAGTATTAGCCTCTCCTTTTCCTTACTCTAAGTCAGCCACTGACAGATGAGGCACTGATAAATTTTTACCTCTGAGGCATTCTCCTCTTTAATTCTGAATTACTACATCATCCCAATCAATTTATACATTCACAACATGTTAATGCATTAAAGCTTTAAAACTGGTCACGCATGTGTGCTTGAAAAAATGTGGAAAAAAGAAGAAAATACTTGTAAAACATGTATAAAGCAGAAAGGTTGAGCATCCTCTGTAGGGCTAAAACACTGTTCAGGATACTAAGGGAGAATCTATAAATATTTAACATTGCTAGAAGCAGAGGGATTAACAGAGCAGAGCTCTTTGATCAATACTTGCAGCATCATGTATTATTTCCAACGGGCATGAGCAGCAAAATGCTATTTATTGACTAAAGTATGCTATACATCACTGAAGTTTAATACAAGGGGACATGAAATTCTCTCTTGATCAGGAGTAAGTACTGACCTGACTGTAGCCTAATCAACCATCACTTGCACTGCAGTACTGCTTGATGGTACCCAGCCTCATTTTCCTGTGAGCTTTCCAAACCGTGGACAAACCCAGTCTCCAACATCAAAAGATTAAAGTATTAGATCATTTAAGATGAAATTAAATAATGGTGGTGTGATAGAAAAAGTGGAGGAATGAGTAGAGAGAGGGTAAAAAGCACAAAATCACTTGGGTTTGTAGACTAATTAGGTGCTCGCTGAGTAGTTCTGAATAAGAAATTTTTGTTTCATTTTTCTAGCTTATAAAAAGTTTTCTGGTAGCTTTTCTCCCAATTTCATTTTTTGCAGTGCCATGCAAGCTGAAAAGGAAGAGCAAAGGGGAACACAGAAGCCAGCCAGAAATTAGTGCTTGTTGCAGCAAACCAGAAACCACCTGATCCCACCAATGGCCAGTTTGCCCCAGACAGTGCCCTGTGTCTGAGACATAAAAAGAAAGTTCATGAAAACAAACTGCACACACATGTGAAATAAACAGCCTGTAAGATAACATCATTTGCCTTGTCATTCTCAGTCTCTCAAGATATATTGTGGGCTTCTCACTCATTAATCTCACTGTAATACATATGAAATTATCTGGCACTATTTGTGAAAAATCAACCTGTGAACCGAACTCTGATCTTTTACACTGCGTATTTTCCCATTAGTGAAATGCCTTGAAACAAATGGTGTGGTTCCCACCCTTCATGTAAACCACTGCTGCACATTTGACTGCAAAGGAAAAGTAGAAACAAGGAATTTCATATCAGGCATTCCAACCTCTAAGAACTTTTGAAGATAAATCATTGGAGTCCACTGTTCTCAAAGTCTGCTCTCAATTTCCACTTTTTATGATGTCATAACATGCAGTGTTTGTTGTATTTATATAAAAGCTTTGACTAGATAATATACTGGATAATAACCACAGAATCGTAGGGGTTGCAAGGCACCTCTGGAGATCATCTAGTCCAACTTCCCTGCTAAAGCAGGTTCACCTACAGCACGTTGAACAGGATCATATCCAGGTGGCTTCTGAGTGTCTCCAGAAGAGGAGATTCCACAGCCTCTCTGGGCAGACTGTCCCAGTGCTCTGTCACCCTCACAGTAAAGAAGTTTTTCCAAGCTTGGAGGTGAAACTTCCTTTGTTCCAGTTTGTGCCTATTGCCCCTTGTCCTGTCACCGTGCACTACTGAAAAGAGTACTGAAAAGAAAAGCCCATCCTCTTGACACCCACCTTTTAAATATTTATAAGCACTGGTAAGATCTCCTTTCAGTCTTCTCTTCTCCAGGCTGAACAGACCCAGGTGTCTCAGCCTTTTCTCATAAGAGAGGTGTTCCAGTCTCCTAATATTCTTCATAGCTCTCCTCTGGACTCCTTTCAGTAGTTCTTTGTCTTTCTCAAACTGAGGGGCCCAGAACTGGACACAGAACTCCAGATGTGGCCTCATTAGGGCAGAGTAGAGAGGGAGTATAACCTCCCTTTACCTGCTGGCCACAGTCTTCTTAATGCACCCCAGGATGACACAGACCTTCTTGGATACAAGACACATGGTTAACTTGTCCACCAGGACTCCCAGGTCCTTCTCTACAGAGCTATCTTCCACCAGTTCAAGTTCTAATTCATACTGGTGGTGCATGGGGTTATTTATCCCTAGATGAGCAGGACGCTACACTTGCTTTTGTTGAATATCACCAGTTTCTCCTCCACCCAACTCTCCAGCCTGCCCAGGTCTCACTGGATGGCAGCAAGGCCTTCTGGTATATCAGCCACGTCTCCAAATTTTGTGCCAACAGCAAACTTGCTGAGGGTACTCTCAGAAATATATGTAGTACTACATGTGCATTACTATAAAGCCCAGCAACATATACCTGTACAGCAGCAACACAGACAACAGATTTAGCATCCATGTGAATCTCCCTCTGAAGGTTGAACAGGGGTAAATTATTCCCACAATAGTCCACACCTGAAAATTGTGCTTAGCTGTTACTGAAGAGACCAAACTCTCATTGAAGTGTGGAGGACTTCCAGTGCACACAAGCTCAGTTGACTTCAGACCCACAATCTCCCAATGCTGAGATCATTGCCCACAGTTCATAACCTATATTTGACAGTGCTACACATTGATGACTTTAAACCTATGCTGCTTATTTGGAACTAGGTAAACTGAATAAAATGAAATATAACTTCTGCTTAGAAGGGAACTCTCTCAATTTTTCCTTCCCAGATGCATTTTCTGTTACTCAGTTCAAGTAGTCCAAAGTGACTGAGTGCACCTGACCTAATCTTTTTAAACGGTTCATACATGCTTTTCAATCTCTTCCTCACTGACTGACATTGTATCACATCCAGGAAGCAAAGCGGAGCTTCTCATGCAAATTCTGAATAAACTTCTCTAAAATGTGAAACACAACTCCTATTTCTAAGAAGGAAAAATGTTAGCCTAGTAGACAATTGCTATGTATTTCACTTTTTAATTTCATTTACCACATACCTCTCATGAGGTATTTAAGTGATACATATCAAAAGCTAAATGTGAAAGTTCAAAGCAGCCAGATAACACCATATACTCCCTTACACAAAAAGTGATTTATTCCCCAAGAACAATTCTTTAACATAGTTCTTTAAACTACTGCTTTGTATATTTTCTTTTCAAATATGGACCTCCTTTTCCTATCAAAGTATTTTGAGTTTTCTTCTGCAGTTATAACCTTTCCTTGTGATTCATCAAGAGTTATGATAGCACTTATGATGGCTTTTAACAATCACACATAAATCTAAACACCTACAAGGGATTTCAGAGAACAAATTTCATCTGACTCTGAAATAAGAAGTCACCCACTTTGAAAGGCTGCCACCTCAAGCTATGAGACTGAAAAAAAAAAAAAAAAAAAAAAAAAAAAAAAAAAGGAAACCAAATCAAACACTGCAATCATTGAAAGTTATGATAGAGAGAAGAAGAAACCACAAACTGAATGAAATTTGAAAAGCTAAATCCTCTACAGCACTGCAGCCAGCCCACAAAAACTCTTTTGGGAATCTGAAGCAAATGATGGATATTCTCTTGGATGAGAGCAGGACTGATGCACAGAACACATTGTCTATATAAATTATGTGAAGTGAATAGAAGATGAAGATAAGAGGATGTATGCACTTAAAGAGGAACAAAGACATCAAGAGTAAGAGAAAATGTCCTGAGGGAAAATTTTAATGGCACTAAAGAGATGACTCATACCTAGAGAGACTCATACAGATGACAGTATATGCTGAGGTAGGTGGCCAAAGGCAAACCACAGGTATACATCCAATACATAAAAAAATGAGAAAAAGAGAAACAGTTATGTTAACGAACCTCTGTGCCATAAACCTCATTCACACCTTTTCTCCTTTTTAATGCAAACTGTATACATAAATGCATGTAAGGAAATTTAATGAGATGTACACTTTAAATGTATTAAAATGAATTATGCAGGAAAGCAGCAGGAGAGCAACAGATGTCGAGATTCAAGGGTGACATGCTTAGTTTCACTTGATGAATGTTTGTTTTGTTGTTTTGAAAAATTAATCTAATAAAATATTTAAAGTGAACAAGAAACTTTAAAATTGACTTGGGGGATGGATTACTGGCTTACAAGGACAGGGTTTTATTAGGGTTTCATTAGAGAAAATATGGTGCTGGCATCTGAATCAAGACTCTATGAACATCCACTAGACAACACTAGATATTTTAAGAATGTCTTACAGTGTATTTCTGAACCATAGTATAACAACTCTCCTGGACCATGAGGCCAGAAAAAACAAAGTCTTCACAGCAAAATTACAGGACGCTCTTTTTACTTTAAAATGTGGTGCTATGATATGATATGATTGATATAATTGATATCATAATCTTCAAAAAACTCTGAAGGCTAACAGAAGATCAAGGCTGTCTTCTGGCCCAAAAAACCTACGGACCACTGCTTTTACTTATACTAAATAGTGACTAGATTAGTTCTAAAAACATAATTGACATTTAATAATCTTCCTTGTGGTCATTTAACCAAAGGAAGGAATTAGAATACTATGAGAATGCCTCCATCTGGTATTTCTGTTCTTAAAACTGTCTATTATCATCTGGAGAACAAATTTCTGTGGTTTCTTTTAAACAATGGAACTCTGTACGTTCTTTAGCTTTGAAAACTACCTTTAGGTATTGAAATTCAGGCATCTAAACCAAAAGGACATCTTGAAAACCAAACAAGAGCTTGTCTGCTTAGGCTCTTCAGCTTCCATTGGCCAGCCCTATAAGTGAGTCAGTTTCATATGCTTCGTACCCCAATACAGCCTGTACAGAATATAGGGAAAAAACAAGTGCAAAGTCTTTGGTTCCACTGCCTGAGGTAAAGTCCTAGAATTGTAAATAAGAGTGAGGTTGTAATGCCCAATGGAAAGTGATTGTGAATGAGGCAACCAACAGGAGTTATTAACCGCATGCCTCAGGGAATCAGAAAATTTTCATTATTTTCAAAGAGCAAGAATGTTCTTGAGAATATCCAGCCTCTTCTCCATGAGAAAGTTGTTCATGAAACGAGTAAAGAACAGAGGAGGTTATGATGACATAACTCGCATGCCGAGCCTTTGAAATGGTAGCCTCGTGAGAAAGAACATGAATCAGAACAATTCTTTGATTTTCCTTTTGGTTTTTTTTTTTAAAAAGGAACATAAAAACACAACACAAAAACTTCGCGTTGTCCTGTACTATGCTCTTTACCATTTAGAATGGTTGGTAGCCAAGAAATGCAAAATAACCACGTATGAATGATACAGCTGCAAGGTTGTTCTGCAAAAACAAAAGAACTTTTTGTGGCCTAATAATGTTCCCTGACTCCAATCCGTCCATGAACAAATCCCTACCAATAACAGCAGCGGGAATGAAAAACCTTCTGGGTAAAAAACATTGAAATTGCATAATATGTGGAAATTGTATTTTTGCAACAATTTAACCTCAAGCCTTATTTGTGTATCTGATAGAAACCCTCTCTGCCCCCAATATCTTGACCCCCCTAAGTACAGTATCCACAAGCAGAATACATTTTTATGGTGGACTTTACCAAAGTATATTTTATTTTCATGAAAATTCAATTAAACAACAGAGTGCAATTATCTGTTTACTGGCACACAGGCTGTCCACATTAGTTCAGCTCTGCTTTGCTAAACTGTGTTCAACTGCTCAAAGCACTGAAATGCTTCATTACGAGATTTCATCAGGCACCCCTGGCAGCAGCACCGTGGAACAGAAAATGGGATGCACAGTGCCCTCTGCTCTCCACATTTTGTCTGATGCTTTTAAAAAGCTGCCTCTGCTCCCTGCAGAAACTGTTTGCTAGTATATCAAAGGTTAGGATACTTTCATGTATATATGTTTTGTATTATCCATATCTTACATCGGCTGTTCCCTCCTTTTTTCAGCATGGAAAATTGGAGATTAACTGTGTTGGCTTTGCTTGTGCCTTACTTCATCTACAGTGCCTAAAAACCTGACAGTGTTGGCATTTTACACTATATTAACCACATGGAGCCTTACATCCTGGTATAACTTCCCACCAGCACACACGAAGCCACCCTGTCCCTGCACAGCTGAGCTGAGCTGGCATGCACATGCTGATGGCACAACATACATCTGGTTGAAATGCCATTTAAACTTGAAACTCCTGATGAAGTCAGAAGAAGCTTTGATCCTCGGAAATGTTTCAAGTGAGCTGTCCCCCTTCCTGACGAAGACAGACCTCAAACCTAAAATGTCACGCATAATTACCCTAGAGCCCTTGACTCTCAATCTCTTAATAACTCCCAGCATTGTGTAGGGTCTCCTCTTCTCTTCCCCCAGCAGCTTTCGGGATATGATTTTAGTGAAGTACAAGACTGGTTCTTCAGAAGTATTGGCTAAAAGGAGAGCCATGACAAGAAAAAAACAAAAATAAACAAAACCAACCCACCATTCATTCTTACAAATTAAGTAGCAAAAAGCAAAATGTTAGGAAACAAATAGTAAGAACACTACATTATAGAGAAAATCTAAAGATTTCCAAACTAATTTTTATTCAATCCATGTTTGGAACCTCCCTAGTTAGGACAAAACATCCCTCATCATGATGGTGGAACATACAGTTGGTGTTCAGAATTAGGTTTGAATTGTGATTCAGTATTGCAATTGTGTATTAGAATAGCTGTATCATTCCCATGTTGTGATTTCCATATACTGTTATATTACTCTTCTGAATCAAGGGGTCAGATACCTTTAAATATGTAAATTTGGTATTAAAACATTAAACCCTCCTGCTGCCTCAAGACAGGATGGACTACAGTCTGCAGGTCAGGGCAGTCCAAAGACGTTGGTGAATTGTGGGCCAACAGCAAGGCTTTTTGTTTCTAAGGGGCCCAGAAAGTAAGGCAGTGAGGTATCTCATGATATCAAAGCTGTTCTGATGTCCATGTGCATGGGCTACCATCCCGACAGCCATCAGAGCAGTCTTTTGGTGCTCCACTTCTCAAAAAAGACCTGGAACAAGCAGAATCCAGACAAGTGGTTTACTGTCCTTCGGGTGGTATGCCAAAGAGGCACTTCACTGAGTAATGGACTGGGTCACTCTGCTTGTCAGGAAAACAACAGGTATCATAAAGAGGAACATCTGGGATGACATCTTTAGTCATCATTACTCCTTGTGTAAATGATGATGAGATGGATTTCATGAAGCAAAGTGATGGAGTAGAACCTATGGAGGCAGGCCTACCAGAATTCCCTGTAGGCATATGTTCTCACCCTCACTGTGCCCAGGCAAGAGGTCTAAATCATTCATATGATGAATGTTTTAAGCTCACTTCAACACCACTGATCTCTAGTGCTGTTGTGAGATGGGGGTAGAATATTACCAGCCAACACTGCCTCCTCCTCGGAAGAAGGCTCAGAGGTGATGGGCACAGGTGAGGTATGATCCCATGAAGCTCATGGAAGAACACAGGGCCTTGTAAAAAAGCTAAACTGATCTCAACACATAAGGCGTCATAAAGTGGCCTTTATTTTAGATAAACAGCATTATCAGTTGAGTGGATCACCAGTTTGTGTAAATGCACTTCCTTGAGTTATTACGTGAGTTAATCAAAGAGGTGTGACTGTCCTCCTAAGCCATCCAGGCCAGCATGAACATAACTCTACAAGCCTCAGGCCCACAGAAAGTATAAAAATGAGATAACTAACACAATAAATTTGGAAAAGAGCAATAGGTCTGAGCTGGCTTCAAGACACGTATTTCCTTTCCGGCCACAGGGGATGCTCAACATCATGACGGTGAAGCATATAGAGATCAGCTCTGGAAATCACATTTCTCCTGGGATTCCACTGTATATAATAATTGCTGTATCATGCTTGTGCTGGGGCTCCAGCATATTGCTATATTGCTTTTCTAAACCACAATCCCAAATGATGTATAATATCTTGAAATAAGCAAATCTTTTAATCCTGTAAAACACCAAACCCTTCTTATGTGAAATATCTGAAGGAACATGGTCAGGGAGGATTGGACTATGACAGTCAGAAAAAGTCTCAGTAGGAAAAATGTTTTCTATGGGTTGTTAAAATTATATTACTTAAAATACAGTGCACAGAGACTCCAAACTTGCCCCTTTTTAGTTTTGTAATACAACAACAACAAAACCCCAATAATCATAACAAAGAATATAAATAGAGTAGATTAGAATCTTCTCTCTCAACCAAACAATAACAGCCATGGAAAAGCAGTGATGATGCTCCCCAGCATCCTCTTCCTGTGAGCTCACAAGCCCAAAGACATTCTCCGTACTGTCATCTCATTGTGCATGGAAATGAGCAACCAATTTTAAAACAAATAAAGAGGAAAAATGGAATTTAAAAAAATAAAAAAACCAAACCGAACCAACAAACACTATAGAAGGCAAGCCTTTTAACCAGGAAATTAAAAACAGGATTTAACAAAAGCCTTAAGCATGTTTCTAATTTTGGTAAAGGAGAAGACTCAGCATCTTAAAGACTTTTTGTCTGGAACAGAGCTTTGAGATTTGTAAAACAGACAACAGGCAGTGAAAAAAATTCAACACACAGAAAAAAGAATTAAATTGGAAAAAAAACCCAACCAAAAAAACACACACAAAAAAACCAAAGCAAAAAACAACAGAAAAATCTATTAGGATGACAAACGCAAGGGAATGTGCTGAGAACTGGCTGTTTTTAAGACTGACGCAACTTTTAAAAGCTAGCACAGAAGACGAGGAACTTTTTTGAGTTGATAGATGCTTTAGAGTTCTTACAAGAGAAAACAGGAAATACCTTACAAATTGTTATTTTAGTTTTTGGCAGATATTAGGGACAGACCTTTAAAGTGCCACAAGAGCAAAAGGATATCCTCTCTGAAAGGAAAGAGACATTTTCTAAGAGCTAAGCTCAATTGCAGAAGCCCCAGAAAACAAATGGATGCATGGGAATGTTAACATTCATGGCTCAGTTGCCCATCCAGCTCAGCTGAGATCTAATTCCAAGAGACAGGTATTTTGGCAAAAAGCATTTGCCAACAAATTAAAAACAATATGTGGATGGAAGATGCAGGAAGCAATGGTTTGAAAAATTGGCACAGAACTTCAAAACATCAGGAAACTTAATTCCTTAAAAAGGATTACACTGGGAAACAGATTCATAATGCCTAAAACCAAAACAAACCCCATAAAAACACCCAAAAACCCCAACAACCTGGCTTTCAGTAGAGCTAATGAGCTTGAACTAAGATGTATGATTAAATAACAGATTTCTTTGAGATCTGCTAGTGAAAAAAAATACACAGACAAGTTATGCATTAAGTATTGTTACTATTCTTAGGACTCAAAACTTCCTACATGCTATCAAGCAAATCTTTCCTTCTTTCATCTTCTCACCTTGCCTGTCATAAAGAATAGTTAAAGATTAATCAGTATATTACCCTGAGTTAATTCATTGGTGACATGCTCATGTACTACAGACATGGAATTTAATGGGGATAGTTATGCATACTGAACAAACAAGAATGTCCAAAGCATTCAAAAAAAAGGAAAAGGAAAAGGAAAAGGAAAAGGAAAAGGAAAAGGAAAAGGAAAGGAAAAGGAAAAGGAAAAGGAAAAGGAAAAGGAAAAGGAAAAGGAAAAGGAAAAGGAAAAGGAAAAGGAAAAAACTATTTTTTTATGTAATTAGACATCAGTGCATCTCTATAAATTTGGTGATTCAGAGGAGTTACTAGTTTTTCCATAGACCACAGATACATTGATTTTTATCTCTCCAAAATTATTAACTTTCCTTTGTCTTTAAGAAAAAGAATAAAAATCATCCCTCAAAACCTTAGCAGATGCTAGAAAATGAACTTTGTTCTCTCACCCAGGTGCTCTTCTATTCTTTAAATAGAAGGCTGAGGCTTGGGAGACAACTGTTGTTCAGGACAAAAAATCAAGCATGTTCTTAAAATTCAGGTAAGGGTTATTCAAGTATGTGCTAGGAAACCTTTCTCAATCATGGTCATCAATGACATTTCAGGGGGAAGAGACCCCAAACAGATGTATTTATACACAGACACACACAGTCATAGGAGAGTCAGTTTTGATGAAAAATGGGCTTACAAAGCCCATCTGGCATGACAGGTGGGACCACAACTCAAATATTCTCATATTTTTAAGATGTATCTTCATCTATAAAAATCAACAATTCAAGGCAGATTCAGTCAACATCTTTCACATGTATCAGAGCTCAAAAAGCCCAAGCAAAACAGACAAAGCAAGACAAGTAGTTGTCATACGGATTTAGCTCCCATGATACAAACTTGTTATCAAGCTAGGTTATCAGACAACAGGTTTCCCCTGTCTAGTCTGTCACATCATAAAACATGAAGCAACTGTGACTCTGCATAGAGAAAAGGACTGCAACAAACAGGCTGTAGGTTCAAGGCATTGGCACCCTGACTGCCTACCAAGAGTGGAGGAATTTGTGCTGCGCCTTTAGCCCTTCCTTCAGGAGAAGAGAAGTGACAAGATGCAGATGGTGTCTGATCTGGTGCTGCAGGCACAGGACTTAGAGGGGCAGGACTGTATTTACAGAAGCTCAGAGTAGCAGAGGCTGCTCAAAACGTATGGATGAAATTTTTGAAATGCTGGCGTAAAAGAGAAGGTAACAGTGAGGCAATGCCAGCTGCAGAGAAATCATGGCACTAAGCTTGCTGGGTACAGAAAGAAGTGATGGACAGCCATTCTGTTAATCAAGATACTCTTTCCTGGGTTCTCAGCAGATGAGATGTAGTCAGTTTTTCTTTGCATAACTGCTTGTGCAGGCTAAGAAATACTAAAAAATTAACAAAATTAGGATTAAAAAAAAGAGCAAATCTACAGTATTTCTAACAGCTGCAGCTATCTCACAGAATGCATGCATTGTGGAGTTTCCACTGTGGTACCCAACAAAGATTTGTCTGATCATGGGTCTGGTGGAATCATTGACATCCTAACTAACCTGGCATCACCTGTTCCCCTGACTGATCTTTTTCTGCCATATCCCCCTTAGATGCTGTACATAAATTGTTCATAAAACCATAGTTGGAACCTGTCAGCTGTGTTAGAAAACCAAGTTATTCTGATTTCTTAACTAGTGCTTGTAAGTTCTGACAGCAACGTTTGATTTTATTAAATGCACTTGTGCTGGCTAAAGCTTTTCAGGATACCTCCTTAGGGCTCTATTACATGTTTCAGACTGAGAATGGACTGCTTGGGATTCATTGTGTTCCTGAAAAAAGGGCTAGATTACAATGGCAGTTTTGCACAGCAGTTACCGTTAGTCTCTGCCTGAATTGCTTTTCCCCTGCAGAAGGTTAAAAACATGAAAATAAATAGAATTAAGTTTGTGTTTTATTAGAAAATGTCTAGCAATCAGGCAGAAAGGTTTTCATGTTCACTGCTAGGTACAGGATCTGATGCATGAGAAATGGTAATGAGATAACAAATTACCCATTGATTCAGACCCGCCAGTAGTGAATGAGAACCATTATGTGGTGACTGCTCTTTTCTGGGGTCTGTTTGAAGTATGTTGGTGGTCCTCATGTATTTCCTAGGAGAAAAACATCTGCTGAACAAAAACCACTATCAAAATCAATGCAATTAGCATCTTTTTGAAACTCTTGGCTTTAAGGAAGGGTGGATCTTTTCCCTGACACTGAGTTGATCTTTCTTGTGTGACAAATAGAAGCTTTCAGCTTCCAAGTTGTTTTTATTGGATAAAGAAGCAGCTTTACTTCCCAGGTCTAGCAATCTGGCTCTATCTATTAATTTTCATATACTTGGTTATATTAATGTTGGTTAATGGTTGATAGTTTCAATTAAGTCTAGAATAGTTCAATACCCAAGAATCTATGCAATTTAATGGGACTGATGTACCTCTCTCTCAAACTATTTTAAAAAATGCCAATGCTGTTAAACTAGGAACAGATAATGGAGGAGTAGTATAGGGCCCACTTACAAAAAAGGTCTTGTGTATGTCACTACTCTGACATTCAGAAAAACCTTCTGGACTCAAAGATCACACAAAATTGTCAGAACAGAAGAATCTTGAGTCATTTATATAATTATGTACAGTTTCAGGCATGCTAAACATTCTTTTAGTTTTCCAAAGTGAGTAAACAAGCAATATAATTGGAAAAAAAAAATTTAAAATGAAACTTAGACATATTCCAGTATCTTCAGTATTTTCCACCTTGACCTGTTACTGTCCCATCTACACATTTTATCTTCTTTGGACTGAAGATAAATCCCACTTTGGATTAAATGCCTAGAACACAACATTAAAACCAGCAACTTGGATCATGAGATTCACAAAGGAACTGCATTTGGTTGAAACTACTGGCAGGCAAAACACACTCTTGCATAAATGACAAACTGCCTACCAACATTGACTATTCTTTCTCACATTATAATGGGGATGCTGAAACACAGATAACTCGTATGGAAAAGGGAGAACTACTCAGCCTAAACTTGAATCCAAGACATTCTAAGTCTTTCCTGTTAGAGAATCAAGCTCATTTTGCCCTGGCTTCTACTGGTTTCAGAGCCACCCTAGGGGCTAGTCTGAAATAAGATGAATTAGAGATTCAATTAACCAATGACATCAACCCCTGCATCACTGAAAGACAGGCTCTCACAATCTATTTACTCCTACGCTACCAGGCTTATTTTGAACATCCCAAATGCTGAGGCTTTCATTACACTGTAAGGTAAAACTCAGCTGATGGAGAACGTCTGGAAGGAGAGAGCTTTGGAGGGCAGGTGCCCACTCATGATGCTGTAACAGTGGGGAAGCTTGGAAGGGGAAATCCAGACAAGTGATACAATTAGTAGGCTCCTGGGTCATATTTTCTTAATTTGAATATATACTTCAAAATTTTATATAATTCTGAACTACAAAACTTTTCATTTAATCACAAAGTCCTGCTATTTACTGAAGGGGTTGGGGGCAAGAAGGAAGGGAAAGGGAAGAAGAGGGGAGCAGAAGAGTGGAAGAGGGCAAAAAGGGAAAATGAAGACAGTGAAAGAGAACAGAAAAGGGAAAAGCAAGAAGTAAACAAGGCTCAGAATCAGAGAATTCACAGTGTAATCAGTAATCTAATTGAAAAAAAATGGTGACTGAATTCAGTAATGTACTGTTGTAACTGCAGAACTACCCATGACAATTGGAATATTTTTGGTAGTGATTTTTATTTGGTTAAAATTTGCTTTTTTTTGAATTGGGAAGTTTTAGATACAGTAAAATTTGACCTTTTAAAAATACTTCCTCATCCCTTATCCACGCAGATTAAAAGTTAAATTATTCCTTTCCCTCTTCTCCATAATTTTTTTGGTTTCTTTCGCTTTGCTGAACAGCAGCAATTCCAGAAATACTATGTACTCAAGGACCATTTATAGCATGGTGGGAGAAATGCTACCTACTACATATAAAATGCTGTTTTAATGAGCTTTAACAAAAAGGATAAATACAGAATCAGACACCCAGCACCTTTCTCCTCCCTCTTGATGTCTCTTACATTGTAGAAGGTAAACTACAGACACATCAGAGACAAAAGGCAGTCCTAGCAAAATGTAAGCTGTTTTGCCCCTCTTTAAAGATCCTGTGATTGAACTTGGGAAAGACCTTCCTATGATCTTGTGATCAAATGCTGCCAGACAAGAAAGACTAACAGAAATGGCCAAGCAACAGGGCTTTTACAGCTGCTAAGGATTGCTGACCAGCATAATGACATTGTTGTTGTGACAAAAAAAAAAGCCTCCTGCTTTCCCAGTGCTTTCAGACTCTGAAATACTTTTCTCTGTTGTACAGTACCATTTGAAGAGGAGAAGGGGGAGAAAGAGACTTCAATTACTCAAGAAGCTCTTGGTATTCAAAACATATAGAAACTGCTCATCATATTTTGTCCGGATGAATCACAAAGGGAAAGATCTTCACATGCTACTTTAGACACTTGTCACTGCACTTTCTCATGGGAGAAACCCTTCAGAAGAGTCCTCAGTGCTCCTCTGCTGGTAAGGGAAGGTTTACTTTTGGAAGGAGGGAGGCAAGCACCCAAAGTGGCACACAGGAAAGGCTAGGGAGGAAAGGTCTCATACACTTCTTTCTTGTTATATGTACCTTCCCTGTCTCATTACACTCCTTACTTCACAGTCCTTCCCAAAGGTACCAGCACCAAAGCTCTCCCAAAGTGCTTAATTACACACAAAGCACCTGCAGGCTAACTTCTGTTCACAGAAGTACACAAAATTTTGGCCACATTTATCCTCTATTTCAAACCACTTAATTCTTTGCAAACTCTTCCAGTAAAAATGCACTTAGAGGAAACCCTCCACACAAGCCCTGTTGAAGGAAACCCACCTGAGAGCCTTTGTGGGGCTGTCTGCCACCCAAGCATCCTCGAAGGCAGTAGCCACTGTGTCCCCATTATGCCCTGCAGGCAGCAGAGACCAGGCACACGTCACCTGGATGCTTGCTGTTTTACACGTCACCTGGATGCTTGCTGTTTTAGTGTTCTAAGATGTGGGAAAAATCAATACCCAACTTTATTGGGATATCTTCGAAGGCCAGTCCCAGAGGTCTCCACTTCTGGCTGAAATATGGGTGTCCAGAGAAGTGTGCCAAATAATATCTATTTGTAAACTGCTAAGCTTCAATGGAACTTCTTTGTTCATGTTAGCTGGAGTTTATGGGGCAAAGGTTCAGCTGAAACTTCTGACTCAAACTTCCCTATACTTCGAATTTAAAAATTTGAAAGGGTGAAAGGGAAATAATTCCTCTTGGTAAAAAAAACTAAAAACATAGTAAGTAAACCACTTTTTGGATATAATTGAGCAAGACACACTATGGCCTCGAGTAGTTACTCTGCTCATCTACATTGATACCCTTGCTGAAGTTAGCTTTTTAAATTAGTTTTAAACTAGCTGGCTCAGGTGTGACAAAACTATAATGCAGCAGTAGGGCCTGCAAAGCAGATGTACTCCATCATTTAAAGTGTCCTGAAGGGACTAATAAAGTAATGCAGGAGAGGAACAGGAGGAGTTGTGCCACCGCTGGCCACAGTTGATGCAAAAGCAGAATTCCTCCTTGAAATCTGAATAGCGTACAAATGACTTCACAATGTTCCACATTGTTTCATGCTCCGATTTGCATGGTTTTATTTGTTTGCTTTGCTTCAAATTGCCAGCTCCTTAGACCTAAACAATCTGAAATTCAAGCTGTGAATCTTACTGGCTCATAATTTTTTTCCTGCCATAACACCTGCACAACTTGTCTGTCTCATCCTGGATTTTAAAAGTGCATCCAAAGAACAGCACTGTCCCTGGACCAGAAACTTGTTGACACTTTTGCTGATGTATGAGGCCCAACAGAATTCACTGTGTATGCTCTCAGTTATGCTGGTTATGTAGCAGTAACACACAAGGCACTTTTTTTTTTTGTACATCAGCAAATATATCTGCCTTTGCATATAAATGGAATGGATTTGTTGAATTTGAAGATTTACATAGCCAAAGAAAAAAAAAACTTCAAAGCAAAAATGCATTTTGAGTTAAAAGAAAAAATGTATATATTAAAATTAGTTTAGATAACGTGAGACAGTTCATTGCCACTAGGTATTAATGAATGAGAAAGGAATGCATTTCTCCATTTATGCTGAAGACTTCTGGAAATCTCAGGAAAGATATGACAGGTGATACTGTGAGAGAATGAAACAAGGAATGATCTTTTCTCATTTATATGCCATATTGTTCTCTAACTTCAATCTGAGAAAACAAGTGAAAGATCTTAATGCAAACTGCAGCAATGCTGGTTTATACATCATGACCTGAATCACTGTGGCACTACAAACTGATCTTTTCAAGTTTTTGCAAAGCTGAAAAGTAAAAAATATCTGTGAAAGAATTTTTTATTTATATATATATATATAAATCCAGATTACAAAGGTCAGTATTTCATAATATGCTTATTTAAAATGCAAAAAGATATCATTCCTTTCCTAAGAACTTACAGAGCAGTACAAGCTCAAATAAAACAGAAATAAACATCTGGCACATCAGATCTTTGATGCAGTCCCTTCCATCATCTTTACATATTTTTAGGAAAAGCAAGCCTTAGACAATGGCAGCACTCTCTCTTCTCTCAAAAATTCCCTGAAGAGCACAAACTATGTGATTATGCACTGATACACAGCTCCTATAATCTGGCAGATTAACTCATATTATTTCAAGAAATGAGTGTGAATCAGCTATTGGGGTTTACTTGGTGAATATCTTAACCTGCTATTTAAAGAAGTCTTTGTTTGAGGTAAACAGAAATGAGATTAAGTCTTGCAGAGATAGGAACATTTTCTTTTTTTCTAGGAAGTATATCTTATCTTTAAAGAACACACAGTCTTCAAATTCCAAGAAATCTAGGAAACTCAGAATGGATCTCTGCAGCAAGACATGGAATGTGTGCTATGAAACCAGAAGCATCTACACAGATGTCAGCACAGCAGGTACAAGTGAAGGTTACATGAATATAATTCTGGAGAAGAAAGAAAAAAAAAAAAAAAGGAAAAAAGAAAAAAAAAGAGCTAAAGGTAGAGAAACCTTTATTATTCCGTGATCAAAAATGATACACTTTGCATCCGAAATTCTCAGGAATGTCATAAAGCAACACAAGTATCACCTGACTTTTAAAGGCTCTCTTCAAAAAGCAGGAGACAGTCCAAGAAACTCATGATTTCAGTATAATCACAACCTATTGGAGATCTATAGTTGAAGGGTTGGTACAGGCTGAATTAACAACAAGCAATACTTGGCTGAGTACCAGAAGAAAGGGGCAAGGGCAGGAGTCTCTGCTGGAGGTATGTGACAATCAAGGGAGAGCAGAACATGCAGAATTGATGAGGTTGGCCACAGCACCGAAACCACAAAACAAAGCCACAGAGACCTAATGGAAAAATTGCTTTTGAAGCAAAAGGTTTTCTGTTTTCTACTAATTTAATACCCACCTAGAAAGTCCATCTTTATGGCCTTCTCCTGCAAACTCTGTGATGTCCAAAAAAGGAAGCTATTTCCTTAGGGAAAGTCTTCTGACAGCTGTGTACACCACTGAGGCACCTCTTAATATCCACCACAGAACCCATTCTGCCACTGAGCAACATGTGAGAGAGACCTGAGCTGGGGATTGCCACCTGCACATTGCTGAGGATGTAGGAAGCACACAGGGTCCAGAGCAGGAGGAGTTAGACTGGCCTCATGGTCATCAGAAGGACTCAAGCAGGACAACAACAGAAGCAACCAAAGATTATAACTGTCAAAGATGAAGACTGGGAGCTGACAGAAGAGAAAGGGATGTTTAGAGGGTTTGAAATGTAAAAAAAAATATTCTGCTAGCAAAGATCTGAACGTGTATATTTCTGGAGCACAGAAAGCAAAAGATAACAGATGCCATAAAAAAATGACAGTCAAGAATTGGAAATAGGATAAACAAAGAGAAAATGCATTAAACATTTACTTTTTACTGAGGTCTTTACATGGATTGTATTTTCTGATACAGTAGGGAAGGACTTATATACTGCAGTCAGCAGATAGCAATGAAAATAGTTACAAAAGCTTCTTAAAAGGTAGACGAGATAGAAGATTTGAGTAACATTAACACCATTTACATTAAAGGAACTCAGGATACAAGTTTGGGAAATTGGGTTCTTTGAATAAAGGATAACAATCTCAAGGTAACAATATGTAACAGAAAAAACCCTTTTTAAATTAGTTCCATCAGGTATTAGCAGTACCAAACCTAGCAGAACGCCCTTTATTCTGCTTAAGTTCTCTGTAGCACTCAATAAATGTTTTAAGCTCACCACAAACTAGTTTCCACCTTTGGCTGTTGTTTTGTCTTGTTTAAAATGCCAAATAAATATATACGGAGAGCTAGATAAAGAGACACAGATATTTATTGTAATGTATTACTTACCCTGATACAGTGAGATGAATTCCCCCGAGCATATAATTTTGAAAGAGCTTTTCAGTGTTTTGTGTACATAAATGAAGAGAAAATGAAATAAAAAAAAGATAAAGGGTCCAGAAAGGTATGAAACGAAAGTGTTTTAAGTTCATTTTTTAAAAAAAAGAAAAAAAAAAAAAAGAAAAAATTACAGCATTACCAATGACAGACAACATGTCATTTGTTCAACCACCAAGAGAAAACCACTGTAAAATGTTGCTATTATCCATTATCTTTGGCTGGAATACTGTTGTCTTATTATAATTTCATCCAAAATCTTCTAGCAAACATGCTGCTCTATGTACATTATTTCATGTTGACAGTCTGCTTCTCTGAAGCAAGTATTAGGTATTTGAATTTACTCTCCATGGCCAGAGAATCCAAGAGATGACCTGAGAGAAATATTTAAACTACCAAGAGAGGGAGAAAATATCCACTCATTCTGGTGAAATGAGTCTGTAAAAAGTCAGTGCTTGGGACCTTTTCAAGAAAAAAATGCATGGCAAATAATGACTAGAGCAAGATAAAAGGTATTTGCAAATACATATGTACTGTTCCAGATAATTTCTTTCTGTTTCAGAGTTTCTGCTCTAGCAAAAGTCAGTCCCAAAATGTCACAGTAGCTTTTTACTTGTGAGGTTCTTAACTCACAAGAGAAAAGCACTTCTTGCTTCTTTATTTTTGTCAGATATTTGTAACCTGTCATTGAAATGAGCAACAGAAGTCACACAGAGCTTATAGAAAAGAGGGAGATTCTTGACCATGCATTGCACCACTCATATGTATGACTTCTGGACTTTTTTCCTGAGATAGGAATTAGCCCAATGTCCTCTGACAACCAAAAGTATTTTCAAAGCCAATGGAATTTAGGAAGTTCTAGAAAATGATGTGCGGGAGCATAATGGAAGTAACAGCAGAGGATAATGACTGCAATTGAAGCATGTTCCTGTGAAATTCTGGAGAGAAAAGTAAAAGCTAGTTAAGACTAAGCAGTTATTAAAAAAGAGAAAATTAAGCTTTTTTAAAGACATCCAAGGATACTGGGAGCTGTGCAAAAGCTCTTGTACCCTATGGTTGCCCATCCAAACAGAAATCAGTCTGATACTGACAGTAAAGATGGGAATTTTTACTTTTATTCAATGACTGTAAAATGTGATAGATTAGCAGACGAATATATAAAACATCCCCTATTCACCAACAAAAAGAGATGAGGCACTGAAAGACTAAGGGTGAGCAACATTTGTCATTAATAGTGCCCTTCACATCTTGATGGAGACATAGAGCACTACAACATAATTCATTCATTTGCTGAATTCCAGAGTAGCAATACAGGACCTATACAATAGTTTCATGTAGGGTGCACTCTCTATGGAAGAAAAGAAATCCAGTAGGCACCATGGTCTAGTTATCTCAGAAAAGCTGTGCAGATAAAGGGAAAAATAAAAACAAACACAAAGCTCACTAAAAAAATAATCACTCATAGCTACTCAGAATATTATGAAGTTCACACAGAATCTACCAAGCACTGAGAGTTTGCAGTTTTCTCAAGAAAACTTTACTTTCTCAGTCTGGAAGAAATGCAAAGATATTAACTAATTATTTATGGGACAACCAATTAATTAGTATTGTATATCTAAGACTGAACATCATGAAATGCTTAGTAATTGAGCAAGCAGGACAGTGAAGCAATTCCCTTTGGAACAGAGTGAAGCCAAGGAGCTGGACAGAGAAGCACCCTTAACAAGAATAATTCACTAACATAGACGCAATACTGCACAATTTATTAAGGCATTACACAGTACCTTTGACCAACAAAATGTTTCAAGTGGCAGAAAATAACCTTTACATTGTCACTAGGTTGAAGTAGAATGGTCTGGAGCTGGAAGTGCTCAGCTCAACAATTTTAAGAGACAACAAGCAGACAGCAGCTGAAGCTAGAAAGGAATGATGTACTTTTGCCACGGAAAGATAAAGACCACTGAGCCTCCATAGTGCCCTGTGTGCCTTCCTTTCTTTGCAGATGCAACATTTCTTTACCCTTTTCTGCCATGTTGTTGGCCTGTATCAGCTTAGATATGACTCCTGGCTGGGCTCAAAGATCCAGGTATATAACAAGTCTCCTGTAATTTCTATCTTATTTTTAAGAAAAGAAAAACCATCCAATGAAATTTACATCTTCGTTTCCAAGGAAACGCTTGTTGGAGAAAAGTCCTGTATTTAAAATGAATGACTGAGATAATACTTGGTGAGGATATAACTTAGTTACAGTCCATGGTTTAGTCATTAGGAAAGCCAGGGCCATGGTACCCAGTCTTTCTGATGGGCTGTTTTTAGCATCACATGAAAGTTACCAACTACAGTCCATCTTCCACTGTAACTTGGTAACCAGGCAAAGCCACCCCACAATACAAAAATACTTCATCCTACAGACATGTTTTTCTCACATGTGTCACCAGGATCACATCTACCAAAATGATCCATCTGGTCTGTAATCACACTGCCTCAGGAACCAGGGTTGTGCACAAGTGGTCTGTAGTCAGGCTGATTATTTTCCTGATGGGCCTCATGCAAAATTCTATGAGCTGGCAAGCCCAAACTAAAATATCAGAGCTTGGGTGAGAGAAGGTGTGGACAAAACTGTAAAACCCTCCTAGTTCACTGCTACACCTGAAACAAATCCAGCTGAAAATCCTAAATCAATCTAATTTAACCCTCAAATGATTGATTAATCTTCTCTCACAATAAGATCATGTCTTTGAGCAGCAGAGGTTAGTAACAGATAGTGTTGCATACTTCCGCTAATGTTCTTCAGTTCCTCATTTTTTAACTGAAATCCATAAAGAGGTCACAGCAGTAACCAGAGATTATTTTCTTTCTATGCCAATTACTGAGATGCTGTGAGGGTAATTTTCTGACTCTGATTGTAATTTTCCAAGTGCACTAGGAGATTTGATTTTCCTTCCTTCTCCACGCGGGAAGATAAGCAACTGCTAGGAGGGGGATAAAGCAAGATGATTCTATCTTTGCTGAGAGGCTTAAATACAGGTTTATAGCACAGATGAATAAAGTGAGTAGAAGCTCTAACAGAAAACTACATCAAGAAGAAACTAGGACTGAGTGGTTTTGCACTGGATCAAAGGTAAATGTTTGGGAGTAGCCAGTATCACTTGAGTCGGCACAACTACTGAACTGATCATGTTTGTCCTATGGCTTCTTAAGAAGAAGAGGAATTAATACAATTTTTAAAAAAAACATGGATTTGAAAAGTGCCCTACTCTAATAATGAGGCATAAATATTCTCTTTTATGTGGATCAAATACTTGATGATAATTTCTAATTATCTGTGTTTGGAGTTACAAAATCTGTCCTCCAAAAGTGGAGGACAAAATGAGATCTCACAGATGTCTACTGCATATTTGAGCGAGTTCAGTTTTAGTGGCTTTTTCCCAAGCTGTATTATGCTTTATCTGCATCTTTACCTGCACCTCAGGTAAATGAAAAGTCTTCAAATAGTTACTTCCCAGCTCATTCTTGCAATTAAATGCCATCTGATCACAACAATCACAAGAGAGACACAGTAGATAATTTTCCCACATGGACACCTCCTTCAGGAACTAAGAGCTGATTCATGTCCTTGGAGACAGCACCAAAAGTTACAACCATTAAAATAAAATTTCAATGTATCTCTTAGAATAAAAGTAAGTAATCATGCTATCTTATCAAGACTCCTATACTGATGTCCTACATTGCTCATGTTGAATACCCAGAATATTCCTGACTAGTTTAGAATTAAAGAAAAAGGAAATTCTTTTCAGCTTCTCTCTCTCATTCTTTACCATGCAGCCTTTTTGTCTCAAGCTGTAAGAATATTCTGCTTCATTTCTGACTCAAATGATGTGTCCTCTCTGAGACAACAAGGAACATGACCACAAAGCATGCAGGTTACAATGTCAAAGCTGCATTTACTAATTCTTTGCTATTCACACTCTTTCCATTGGGTGTTGCTATGATATTAAATAGATTACTATTGGGACTCGATGTATGCACACAGAAAGGCATGCCAAAGGTTTAAGGTTTCTGCCTATGTTGCTTTGCCCATTGTTCTATTCAGCCTGAGTCTGTTGTACTTCAAAAACTTGGTGATGTATTTCATTAGTTGGTGCTGAGAAAAATTGTCAGTGACTACTTTTGAAAAAAAAATCCATAGACTCTTCCATCTTGTACTAAAAGTTTTATACTCTTTCATTAAGGTGATCTGACTAAAGTTTAGATGTACATTGCAGCATTCACTTACAGTATGCAGTAGCTGTGCAGATGGCTCTCTTTTAATTAGAGTATTTAGTGCATTTTCTGCATAAAGAACCAGGCAATGAATAAGGAGGAATTTAAGGAAAGTAACTAAAAAAGGAAATGGTTTAATGGAAGTTGAAAATTAGGCTCTTTAGACAATCCAAGGAAGAAATCTTTGCAGATCTGTGGCCTCAGGGAGGTCTTGTCAAGCACTAAGAATCAGGCAACTTATCAGTAATCTTTGCACAACTGATGACCACATGGATGACAACTGAAGGTTTCAAAAGCAAGATACAGGCTGGAACTGGGCTTTCGATGCAGCACACACCACTGAATGTATTCTATTAATACCATCAGAAAATGACAGGATTACATTAAGTTATGGCACATACAAATGGTGGAAAATCACTTCCTATTTGAAATATCCTCAGTTAGTAACTAGAAACACTATCTAGTAACTGTAAATAATACAAAGCTGTTACAACCTGGAGTCCTGGTTATTTTTTCATCTATAATGTAGTTGCTGATCTAGTTCTATTCTGAGGTTTGTGAGAAAAGCACTGGCATTTACTTACATGGCCTTTGCTCTAGCTAGAAAAAAATCACACACAATATACACATGAAAAAGGAAAAAAGCTTAAGACAATATGATTTTAGTATGTGGTTAGATTTACTGCTGTCAAATATAAATGCTTGAATAATACTAACTTTAGCAAGGAAAAAAATGTTATGATAGGCTTCAACCAGGAAAGCTGTACGCCCTCCTAGCAGGGCCAGCACTACAACCCACAACATAAATACCAGCATTTCTGTATTCTAAACTCTTCAGTGATTTTTAAATTTCATAATTATGGCTAGACTTACCTGGTAGACCAGGTGGGGTTTTCAGATATTTGCCATTAAAATGTTGAATTACTACTTCACATTTTTCTGTAGACTCCATTCTGGAAAAAAGAAGAGGGTGGGATGGGGGAAGAAGCAATCCATGTTACTAGACTGTTATGAAAGTGCTCAGTCAGCAACAACAAAAAGCAAAAGGATTTGAGAGAAATCTTCAAAGCTGTTCTTGGTGACTTCTGCTGAGAAACTGTTTGAGCTCATTATGGTACAGTGTGGCTTGCAAGGAGGACCTGCCACCCTCATAGCCTGCAGCTGTGCTCCTGGCTGTGTGTGAGCCACAGCAGTGTCAGTGAACAGTCCCCTTTTGGCTCCTGGGATCACCCTGAACAAGGACATTCTTTATGCTCTCACGTGCTGCTTGGAAAGGCAAAGGATGTGTTTCTAGATGCTTTGTGCATCCAAAATAACTTCAAATGGCATGAAAAAAACCCCAAACAAACACAAACAAACACCCCCCCTCCCCCTAGGATTTGGAAAAGAACCCAGAGGATTAAGCAACAATTATTTAAAGGATTACAATGTTAAAAAAATAACATGAAAAGACAGATTGTATTACAAAACAAAGACAATGCATAAATGAATACTATAAAGTCAAATTTTGCGGGAAGAAAATAATCTACAAGTAATACCAGTTGGTGACATGCCTTACTGTTCATCTTATATGGCCTCAAGAAAACCTTAAGCACACAGACATTAAAACATTATCAATTAACTGATACATTTATGATTGAAGGAACTGTAAAGAAGACAAAGTTACTAGTCAAATCCCAAACCATGGCTGTACTACATCTGGGAATTCAGTCTTTCAGGACTTTAAAACAATTGCACTCTAGCACAGAGAGTAGTTGACTTTGCTACAGTTTGCACAGAACATATGAAGAGTGGGAGGACAGAAGTGGAAAGCTACTAAGCAAGCAAAATCATACTGCTTTTGTTTTTCTTAGAAAAATTGTGTTTAAAACTCATGTTCTATGGCTCCTTCAATTTACCAGTGCTTACCTCTAGGTAAAATGACTCCACTGACATAAATACTACTTATTTCTCACCAGTCTAGATCTTTTTAAAAATTAGTTTATCTACCACTCTTCCTGTCACATTGCTTTGGGAAATATAACATGCACTTCATGTGTCTCACAGACAGTTTAGAACAGCAGTTTGTCTCCTGGATACGAGTTTGCCAGAGTTCAGAGGACCACCCCATCATCTCCCCAAAATAACAATATTTGAAAAAAAAACCAAAACAAACCAAACCTAATTGTCCAATTAATTCTCTGTCAAGTCAGAGTCTTTTTCCAGATCAAGAAATTAAAATTGCTCCTTCCAGATTGTATCACTGCATGTCATGTGGGCTGGGCCAATTCAACAAGCACAAAGACAGCAACTTAGATTGTTCACTTTGGTTTCATTCAGATTTAACTAAGCTAATGTCTGCACTGAACCTTTAGAGACTCTCGTCTCTGAAAGACTAAATGCAATAAAAGTCTGCTTTCTGTAGCTGCAGGTGCTTAGTGTCAAACCATGTTATGTTGCACCATCCAGCAGTGACAATTTCATTTTAATACATGGGGTACATTTTAACAAGCCAAAGCAGTCCCTGCAAAGAATGCAATATATAAGCTGCCAAGTGAAAGAGACTCAGTGCACTTCATGCATTATATGTGGGAAGAGAATAAAAGTGAAACCCACAGTGTTCTGGGATAAAAAGGCCATCATTCGAATAGCACTCTGAAAAAGAATGTGTGCATTTTCTTCTCAAGTTTCACAATTAACAGCTCTCAAATGCCACTGCTCACTATCTATAATCTGGCACACGCTTCGCCTGAAACTGACACTGGCATTAAACACGCAGTTTGAAAAGGCAGCACAATAGACAAAGCTGTCTATACACATTCCCTGAGTAACAACTGCATCAATTTATCACTGGTCTCCCATACCTGAGGCCCTGCCTGCTTTGTGCAACGTGTGCCTGTGGGGAAGATATTCCTCCTGGTCATGCTGAGGCAGAGCTGGCAACCTGAATCTACCCCAGGGTCACCCAGGTACTAATTATAATTTTCACTTGTCCACAACATCTCAGCACTGGTGAGGCCACACCTTGAGTACTGTGTCCAGTTCTGGGCCCCTCAGTTCAGGAAGGAGATTGAGGTCTTGGAGCAGGTCCAAAGGAGGGCAACCAGGCTGGTGAAGGGACTCGAGCACAGATCCTATGAGGAGAGGCTGAAGGAGCTGGGGCTGGAGAAGAGGCGGCTCAGGGGAGACCTTATCACTCTCTACAACTCCCTGAAAGGAGGCTGGAACCAGGTGGGGGTTGGTCTCTTTTCCCAGGCAACTATCAGCAAGACAAGAGGACATGGTCTTAGGTTGTGCCGGGGGAGGTTTAGGTTGGATATTAGAAAGAATTTCTTTATAGAGAGGGTGATCAGGCACTGGAATGGGCTGCCCCGGGAGGTGGTGGATTCTCTGTCTCTGGAGATATTTAAAAAGAGACTGGATGTGACACTCAGTGTTTTGGTCTGGTAACCGCAGCAGTAGTGGATCAAGCGTTGGACTTGATGATCTCTGAGGTCCCTTCCAACCCAGCCGATTCTATGATTCTATGGTTCTATGATCTGTTGGTTGTGGGGGTTTTTGTTTTGGGTTTTTTTTTAGGAAATAACCCTTTCAATTTCTGTTTTCCAGGCTGGTTAGCTTACTGACTCAGAATTAGGGTTGTGGAGGAATCAGATCTATTCCTAACATTCTCTGATACTTGCCAACACAAGGGCCTTGGTTTAAGCGTAGTTAAAGCTCTGATCAACATCAACCCTTTAGGTGGTAGTTCCTCTGGTAGGCACCTACCCATAAGCTACATGCAACAATTCAGACAGCCCTCTTTCTCTTCTTGCTTGTTTTACCCATAAAGACAAGCCATACCTGGGAAGAGGCTCAATAGAAATGCGTTTGAAAACTCAGGGGAGAAAGATAAATTATGCCTCTTGCCATTCGTTCATTCTTTTACTGACACAGAAAAATTTCAAAACATTGGTTGAGACCAGTATTTAATAAAAAATATAATTAACAGGAATGCTATATGTGAAAAGGTAAGACTCCAGGGGATAGGTTTTCTCTAGAAGAATGTGATTGGAGCACAGGTAAACTTGGGGGAAGAACACTCTTAAATACATTTTTTAGAGTTTTGTTTTGCTTTTTTTTTCATAGCTGATAGAACAAAACTGTGGCAAATTATAATATTCTGAAGAAAAGATATAGAACTTAGATGCTTCAAAACCTTCTATTGAAAGACACAGATATTCAACCTGCATTCTAGAAAGTGGAGTACATAAGCTTCTCACGGTAACAGAAATTTTTCTTGGTCAGATCATTCACAAAGTATAATTTTCAAGTTCTCTTCAACAGTATCTTTCTGGTGCTGATCCTAAGTGGGTCTTAGATAATAATTCATGGTTAAATGTAATTTGGAGATTACTAAAATGCACCTGAGTATTATTTTGAATCAGGAAATAGACTGCATAAATGAATTATCGAAGCCAGAGGGCAGATTCTTATGATATTTTTAAAGGTACTGGTAACCTAAACTAAAGAAATTACCAAAATTAAGAAAATTTCATTTTCACCTGTATCTGTACATCTCCAGGTTCTGGAAAGTAAGTTGTAAAGTTCCCAAACTCATTACGAGTAACTAGGCTGTCTATATTCCATCCAACTGCAAATGAAGTGAATTTAAAAAAGAATCCTGAAATGGAAGACTGTTTTCATGATTTTATTCTAGCCATAGTTTGCAAATTTAAGATATCTCTATGAAAAACAGGTATTTAAGCAAGTATCAGAAATAATAAAATAATAAAATAATTTGATGTTCATGTCTTGCTATTAAATATTGATTTTAGATAATTTTAAAAATTATATTACTCTCTATATAGGCCACAGTGGTTACAAAGTAGTCATTATGTGTTTTTATAAGTAATAGGGAATATTTACCATTAAAAAAAGGATTTTTAAATCAAAACTAAAGCTCTTACACATGCTTATTATAAAGATTGACACAGTGTCAAGAAACAACTTAATAAATTTTATATATAAGGAATAATGTGATGACTACATAATTATTACATGAGAAATATTCAGTACCCTGTAATTACCAGTTAGTGGTAAAATGTGGGTTTGGTTTACGTATACCCTATAGTCACTTTGCTTAATAATAATAGGAAGAAGAAGAAGAAGGAGAATAATTACTATTTTTTAAATATCTAGAGTAAATATTTAAAGATTAAATTGTTACTACCACGTTTATGTTATGAGCATCATATGATTACTGTTGTTTTCTTATAAGAGCAGGAATAATAAATCTTGAGGGGTAATATTTCTTTAATTTTAAAGCATTTTTCAAAGACCGAAGTAGGTAGCTAATAGCAATATTATACAGTGGAGAAGTCCAAAGAACTGAAGCCATAATGAGCATATAGACTGGAGCTGTGACAAGAACCAGATAAATTCAAAAGAGAAATTAGGCAGAAACATTTAACTGCAAGGAGGATTATCCACTGGCATACATGAGATAGAAAAGAGATGGCACTTTTTTTCCAGTCTTCAGAAAGTCTTCAAATGACTTTTGAAAGCTGTATTTTAGTAAAAGATAGGTATTACGTCTGCATTAGGTATCTGGGTGTACTTCAACTGACATAAAAGCGATCAGGGAAAACTATCTTCAGGTCTTAAATATTCTAAAGCTACAAGACACATTTGATTAGTATGAAGGTTTCTTAGCACCTTTTTACGTTTTACTCTTCATCCTTCTGTAGCAACATGTTCACTAATTTTTTTCATTTATTTTGCTAATTTAATTCCAGGCATTCTAAGACTCATCCTAAGACTGAAGCTGCAACCTTTTCAGCTGGAAAGAGATTGCTTCAAGGTGTTTGTGCCTTTTGGTTTGAATCAATTTTATGCTGGAAAAACTGTTCCTACTGTCATTTACAGGCTAGGAAGATATATTACTTTTTACAAGTTCTCCTCATAGCTCATAGATTATATCTTTTCCCAACGTATCTTGCCTGTATATTCTTCATGTTCAGTACCGTTTGCATGAACAACAGGAAACTGTTTACTATTTAGGATGATTTTACTAATTTAGATGAATGTTTAGATGAACAAAATCTGAAGAAGCATGACCCATTATGCCAAGGTGGCTGTTTTGAGCTGCCTGAGTGTCTCTGCACAAAGCCACAGTGGTCTCCATCGAGAAACCTCTTCGTTTCACAGAAAAACAATATGACTAAATTACATCTATGGTATTCTGAAAAATTCCCAAAGATGCACAGCTTCCTTTGGGGAAAAGAACGTGGAAATTAAAGGCTTGGTTTTCTCATTTGGCTTCAGTGGAAACTGAAGCACATCCATGTTTACTGCAAAACTTCCGTAAAAAAATTAATGATCCTGTGGGGGCTCAAAATCTTGCTTCCCATTTTCTGTTGCTTCCTTTTACTTGGTGAGTCAAATAGTGTTTCCAAAGATTAAATTTAGAGCATATAAAACACAGACTAGCAGAAGTTAAGTTTAATAAAACATATATAGGCAGAGAAAAGCATCCCATTGAAAGCTCCTCCAGAAGAACAAGGTAGGGAAAACACAAGAACAAAGCTCAGACTCCAAACAAAATAGGTAAATGCCCCACTACAGACCTCTGAGCTCTACCACAAAGGGGTGGAAGTATCTCCTCACTACAGCCTTTGGGTTTGAGATGATAAGAGACAGCTAACTGGGAATTTCTTGACTTCGGTTGTTTGCTGGGAACAGCATCATAACAGTCTTTTATGACAGTTTGTGTTGGACAAATTTTCTCATTTTACTGGAAAAGAATAGTATGAACACTCAGTCATTCCCACCTAGACCCAGGCTGATTTATGCTACTGTCTTCGCAGTCTCAGGTTAAGCATTATACTGGTGCCTGCCAGCAGTGCAATACTTGACTGTCTGACTGTCAGCATCTCCATCATAAATTTTGGTTTTCAGAGGCTTATGACTCTGTTGTAAAATGTTGCTTGGGGGGTGAATCTTGCAAGGTCATTTTAAATTACAAGACAGCAAACAAAATAAAAAAGTTAGTGGTGTCTCTTTCTTTGCACTTTGTCATTTAAAAGGACTTATAAAACACTTGCTCTTCTCTTCAGTTGAGTATAGTACACATATGTATGGTGTTATCAATATTACTCTCTCTATAGGGAGTATACTTAAATAACACTTGATTAATATTTTACTGTGGGGTTATAAAATGCAATTTTTATTTCATTGATTCAGTGGTATCAGTAAGCCCCTGCCCAAGGTATACCTCAACATCTCCTTGCCCCCTTTTCCACATCCCAAGGAGTTCATCAATTAAACTCACAGTACCCTAGCCTTGGATTTAGAAAATTGTTCAGCGAAATTATCTGGTGGCTTCCAACTTTCCTTGTTCCTTCCTCCTGACCTTTAAGGGCTTCCTAACCATTTTCATGTTATGGACTCCCACTGATACAAGTCCCAGCATTCCGCTCCACCTGTTCCTCTCTGGAATTTGCTTCTCCCTGAAAGTGCAGCTCCATGCTTGACGATTTTATTAAGGATGTACTGAGTCTACAGAAATTTGGTCCAGGTTGCAACGCCAGATGGAAATGTGAGGGTCTCAGAGATACATTCTCCCACACATCTGCCCAGCACCCTGCAGTGATTCTGTGAGCCCCTTACAGGGAGGCTTTTCAATGGAAATTTATCACCCCAGGCATTGGGACATTTTTCAGCTATTGCACAAAGCCTTTGAGGCATGTTTGGGATTTCCAGTTTCATCTGAGATACCCAATTATAAAGCGATTTCCTATGTAAGATGAAGATGTGACAGATGATTCTACTGGCTGAAAGCAGGAATGATCTTAAGAACATCTAAGCCTGCACTACCATCCCAGGTGATGGATTTTTTCTAGCTAAATTGAAAGCACCTTTTCAACTACCTTCAACTAAACATTTAAATAGGGAAGAACAAGCATTTCCCCTCTTCACAAATGCATCCTTAAACTGCCTGGATATTTTCTATCCCCTGCTGCTGCTGACACTTCTCTGCCTCCAAAATATCACCATCACTGATCCCGAGAAGGCTTCCTCTAAACATTCCCCCTTTCATTTAGCAAAACAGCACTGCTGCTTTGGCTCCATTTTGACTGTATTACTTCTTTATCTTCTAACAACTTACCATATGGAAAGCACTTTTTATGGGCCTGTGGAAGGACAGGTCTTCCAGCACACACGTACTTCTTTATAAGTGATAACAGAGCCTCAGGGTGACATTAAAAGTTTTTCTCCATGCTTTCAGTACCTTCTCCTATCCTGTAATTTCAGACTCCCTCAGAGAACTCACTTACTACCTCTGATCTGCTTTTTACCCACACCACCAAACATTGCTACTCTCCTGTTTGCAAAACGTAAATCATAAGAGATCAGCTTTAAAAATTATATCTAAAAAAAAAAAAAAATAATCTTCAAATTCAGTTTCTATGGCTTTTTTATTTTGCTTTTTTGTGGGGGCTCTTTTGGAGGATGAAAGACTATTTTTAAAGACAGTTCTAAGCTCTGAGAAATCCACTTAAACTTTTAAAATGAAAGATCAGGTGCTGAAATCATTAGACAACTTCCAGCAACTGGGATTTAAGAGAAACACCTACAATTTTAAGTCCTGTGATCAAATCTTGTACGAGGACAACACTGCCGTTTCCTCTTTGTACATAAAATCTTCCAAAAGGCTGAATTCAAAGCTTCTCTTCTGCAGACCCTCCTTTTTCCAATGCCCTGCCTCTAGTAAGTATTTTTACCCTCTGCTCCCCCTCCTCATAATTTCTGTCTCTCTGCTGATAGCCTGTGTTTAGTCCCAGCTTCTGCTTGCTGATGTCAGCAGAAACCCATGCTGCCAGCCCATGCTGCCAGCTGCAATACAAGCCTCACAGAATGCCAGCTCCCATGGAGAGCCTGGAGACAGGTAGCTTTGAAGTACAAGGCACAGGCAAGGGGCAAGGCAGAGGAGGGTGTCCAGAGGATATGGCAGTTTCCTTTCATAGTCCAAACCCTCCTTTCTCTGGGCTCTTGCTCATAACTCCCCTCCTCAAAATCTCCCCTGGGTTGTACCTAAGCACAGTTGGGTTCAAGCCACAATGAAATGCTCTGGAAAGTTTTGGGAAAATCTGTTCAGTTGCTTTTGAGAGATGCAAAAGAGAGGAAATACTTTCACAGCTTAAGAACTAGAGATAGCTTTGAACATGCAATCTGTAAAGGAGGCTGAAAAATGTGGCCAGACACTGCTCAGATAATTTTGATCCAAGAATGTTTGAAGGTACCCAGGTTATAAATGATTAAGGAGCCACCTGCAATACAATGAAACTGCTATCATACCCGTTTAGGAGAAAAATCTGCTATCTGGCAATAGCTGTCTACCATAAGCCTTCACTTCCAATTTCTTTTTGAATATACACATTTTGAGATTGACTATTCACATAATTTGGCAGTATCAAATGGGAATTTTAATCTTCCTAGAACTTAATAAAATGAAACCATCAAATTTCAAAATTGCTGGATGTTGCATCATTTTAGCATATGCAAAGCTAACTTTTTCTCCTGTGCTTCTGTGTCTCAGTTAAAAGCTATACTCAGCAGTACAGCACATTCAGCAGGCAAGATATATTGTGATAAAAGGCCCCAGGTCAGAAGGTGTGATAGCCAGGAACACCACACAGGTTACTGCTTGGAACTTAATCTGGACTGAAAAACAGATGCCATCCCCTGCCTATACCATACATATACCCCCTCCTCAATGTGTAGGCATACTAGAATGAAACCTTCATGATTACAAATAAAGCTAAATTCATCTATTTGAACATGCAGGAAAAAATACCAAATAGCTCTTTATTACAAGAAGAGGGTCAGGTGGTCATGTAATTAAAGCCTGTCCTCATAATTCTGCAAAGACAAGAGTCAACATTCAGCTATGGTTACAAAATCCTCACTCATGTAGATTTGTTATCAGCTGTGTATTTTGATGGAGCAGTGGTTTCACCCCTCTGTCATTTGCATGGTGAGTTACACAACCATCATGTCAGATTACTAAAGGTTTTTTTGAAATATGTTACATAATTAAATATGTTTTCAGAAACAAAGTTGATTTTTTAAAATGGAAGTTCATCCACGAGCTATGGTAATCTATATTTAGTGATCTAGAAAAGTTCATGTTATTATCTGCAAGACTGCATAAGGAACAGCATTCTCTTTCAGCTTAAATGTTTTGCCTTTATCAATTTCCTTTTGAATTCAGACAATATTATCTTATTCTTTGAGCATGATGATCTTTCACATCAAGGGCAAAAGTAACACTACATTGTCACTTATCTTGCAAGATACCTTCTTAGCATACAGTACCCCATTTTACTCTGTGGTGTTATGACATGAACTCAAGTGCTGTGATAGACCAAGATACAGTGTATTTCAAGAAAATCTGCAAGATGACTAAGTCATTTTGCCTCCTCTACAAAGCACAATGTTATGAATATTCTGCAGAAACAACTACTTGGGTTTTTTTCTTCCTCTTCTTTTGAAGCAGAAGACTGATTTACAGCACAATTGCAAATTGCTCTTCTTATTTGTTTTTTCAATGCCTTTCTATATATAGCATTCTATTGCTTGGCTTTTCAAAATAAACTATTTCATTTAAGAATGCTTCAAGCTGAAGAGAATCTATGTAAATATTCCCTGAGGGTAAACATGGAAACTTGTCTATCTGTATGGACAATGAAGTACATGGTAATAATATGTTGCCCATTCTGACTTAAATAGCTGACTACTCTGACAGGGCTTGTTATATGCAAATATTTCTTCTCTAAGCTCTTCTCACAGGCATGAGTTTCCTGTGCTTTCAAGGGAGCCATGTTTCTTCACTTATAGTTCCTTCCCTTTCCTCTTCCAACTGCTAAATTCACATTTTTCTGTTGCAAAATCTTTGCTTAACATGTAAAGTTTCTTCACCAAATGTACACATTTGGCTGTAGGATATTTACTATTATCTAAATTCAATACTGCATGGATTGCTCACTGTTCCTAGCCATTTTTATTTATGTACATATATCATACAATGAACTATCTTTTACAGCAAATAAAGTAACATCCTTCTGTATTGGTATTTTTCAGCCCAGTGGAAAGAACAGACACATGATCTGGTATAGGTGCTGCTCTGCATTTTCCATAGCTATGGGGCTTCAGAGTTATGGAATAGGCAGCATTTGCAAAGGACCAAAGCCAAAAAAGTGTGCATGAATCAAAAAAGCATAAAGGTTTCACCTGGCAAAGCCGACTCCTCTGCTGACTCCATTAGCATCTCTTAATATTCTGGTGGAAATGACATGTCCAAAGGGTTTCAGCATATTCTCCAGTTCCTGCTCATCCATAGAAACAGGTAAATTTGAGATGTAGAGATTTGTGGGATCTTGCTCTTGTTGCTATGATAAAATAAGAGAAATTCTCAGTTAGGCTTAGCACAACAAAATAGCTCATACAACAAGGTTAATCAAATTAGGACCAAGCCAAGAACGTATGACTGCATTACCAGCAAAGCTGGGCAATTTGTTCATGATGACAACATATTTGCCAAATTTCTGCAAACCCTCACGCATTCACCTAATTCTGTGAGTGACTGCTCTTACTGGACTCAGTGATGCTACTCATTTAAAGAAAATTAGTTTCATACACAAGCCCTCTTGGGTTTGTGTCCTAATTTAGCAAACACGTTGTGAAGAAAACATGATTTCTACAAACTAGTCACTGTTAACATAAATAAATAAATAAAACTCAACACATGTTTTAAGCAGATGTACTTTCCAGCCTGCAAACTTTCCATTCACCTGGTTCATCATGAACAAGGTTGGCTCAAAAGAGCCAACGCTTTCAATAGTATCTTTTCCTTTTCTCTCATCATCATAAATATCTTCATTCATAATGTTTAAAAGGACCTAACAGCATGGGGGGCACCTCTTCAGTCCAGTTTAAGGTCCTGGTGAGATAGGTCTCGTGTTTATTCTCAGACTGCATCAAAATATCTTACAAAATAAAGTCTGTAGCATGAATAATCAAGCCAACAAATATAAAGACAGCCTTCTCATTCCATTTCTACTTTTTAAGCCAACTTTCCATTTTGGTCACCGTTCAAACTTCTATTCTCAGTTGCTGAACTACTGCATAGAAACGTGAAAGAGGCATAGATACTATATGTAAAATAAGAGTATTAAAGCAGTAAATAAAAATATTGTCAACAGATGACCAGGTCTTGATTATACTAAATCAATTTAGTTAAGCTCCTGCAAATTTTCATGGCTCTGATTCCATTTTCATCAATACGGACTTTACGTAACATCTGACTACCTATCAGTACAAGCCTGATCAGGATCAGGCATGACTTACATAATTTTAGCTAATGCTTAATAACCAAAAGTGTAAGATACAACCTTTATGCTGTGCAGTAAGCCAGGCAATACCTCACCTGACAAAGTCTTCTGAGGAATAATTTTTAATTCTTTTTCATTACACATTTTAATGAGAAGAATTAATTTTTACTTGTGCAACACTGAGATTTATAGGACAACAGTATTAGGGTTGGTTTGTTGTTGTTGGTTTTTTTTTTTGCTATGTGGTGTACTAAAACCTGATTAATAACCTTGCAACAGCATCACAACCTTACACTGAAGGAATTACACAGAGTCTTGCAGCCATCTTCCCTGGTTTAACTAAACTAGTTTCAAATTGCACTGCATTAAAATCAATGCAGATGTGTCTTGTGAAACACAAAGAATCATATATCCTATTTCTAGAAGATGTATCAAGACAGGACAGAACCGAGATGTCTGCTCCATCAGTATCTTGCATATTCAAGGCCTTCAAAAATGGAAGAAGCAATCATTATAAGCTGTGATTCACACACTCCATCTTTACAGGGACAAGACTGACTAAACAAAGTCTAGCTTAGCTAAATATCAGAATCTGAAGTCAAAGAAAGTTTTCAGCTTCCATTACCCGAGGCTCAAGTGAAATTTGAGCCCTTCAGATGAGAAGAAAAGCTGCAAATGGATACCCAAAGGGTCCAAAATCAGGAGGCATGTAATACTGTTTTAGTGCATAATTTGGATTCTGACCTAAGAACTGTGAACACTTGCCTTTGGACATACTGCTTAATGGTCATTGCATTTGAGCTTTGCATCTCCAGACCCATTATCCCTCGAAATAACACATTACCATGCAGGTTGAATTCCCCCCTATTTTACAAAACAGAAATAAAAGAACAAAGTAGACACATTTTCAAGCTGCTGTCCATAAAACCATACCCAGTTATTACCATGCCTTACAGTAACAGGCAGATGCAAGGAAAACCACACACACAAAAACGGTGAATTTACTGCAAATTAAAATGAATTTACAAACCTCAAATCTACAAAAACATTCTTTCCCTTTCCAGTCACCTTTCCCTGCAATCATCTTCCTTTCTCTGACCTCCATTTACATTAATACAGATCCAAAAGCTAGTTCCTCTCCAATAACCTAAAAGATATTAGCAGGAGTTCAGAACTGGTACAGTATCAACAATATAAGGAAAATCATGCAAACAATCCCGGAGGGAAGACAGGCAAGAAAAGCGAGAAATATGAGCTTCAGAACACAGTTCTAGCCTTTGGAAAAATAAAAACAAAAACAAAGCCTGAAACATTTTATTTTTTCTTTACTTTTTTTTTTTCCCTACATGTTCCCTCTTTCTGTGTGCAAACTATTTCAGTTTTATTGCTTGTTACATTTTTCTCCACACAGCCTACAGAAAAAAACAAAACAAAACAATGGAAAGATATAGACAAGAAAGCATCTTCACTGTTACTAAGTAATTTGAAACTGTGAGCAAAGGAAGCAGTTAAAGCAGAGGCATTCTAGAAGCAAATCAAAGTAGAAAGGTTTGTAATTCCAATAGGCACAGTGCTTCAAAAGTATTTACATTGTTATGCAAACTGCTACCCATTGATTGGTTTAAGACTTTGATTAATCAACCAATCTGTGCTCAACAACTGACACCCCTTGTCAATTTTTAGGAAAAAAACCTAACAGTTTTATGCGGACGACATCCCTGTAGCCAAAGGACAGACTAATATGAAAAAAGCAGAGTTATGCATCAGTAACTTCACAACAGCCCTTGCTTTCACTGAAGCACTTCAGTCCTACAGAATATTAAAATGAGAACTCTGTTTTGACTACTCAGTTTTCAGGCTGGGGCAAACAAAATAAATAAGAACCTCTGCCAATGTGTCTCACTTCTGGAGTAGGAATGCATAAGTCTTTTAAGAGTGTTAGAGATTAAATATTGCTGTTTTAGGTATTTGCGGAAAGTTTAGCAACCCTTTGAGGATGAATGAAAAATTAGCAGGGCATAGCCATGCTCTCACAAAGATTTAACAAGCCTATCTTTTATCAACATGATAAACAAAAGCTGCAAGGAGAGACAGACGAGGCCAGTCGTGCAATGCAATGGTGTTTTCTAAGAAAGGAAAAAAATTACATGTTGTTTTTCCTTACTACACAAATATAACATTTAGAGAAATACCCCTTTCATTTAGAGAGAAATACCACACCATCGAAGCTGTATCTCACACCACTAACTGAAACAAGATAAAATGCCTTCTCAGCAACAAAGCTTGGAGCTGAGCAGGCTTTATGGGAACAGTGTGGAGCCCGGCTGCCCTGCCACCATGCAGTGACACCCCACAGCCACCCACCCTCACACACCCCTGCTTCTCAGGCTTGCTGACCCCTCACAGCCTCTGGCATCGGGGCTCTTCCTGGTCTTTTTTGTTGTATAGAGATCCCCTCTGCAGCACGGAGGTGCTGACACATGCTTCTAATTTTGCCTGAGCCTTGTCATCCCAGATTCCCAAGTTCCTGCATGATGTACTCGCTGCCCTGGCAGTGTCACTGTTGAGTTTTCCAGTGTGAAAGGCAGGCATCCTATTTTTGAAAATGTGGCTGTTTTTTGACAAGATGAGACTAACCAGAACCATAAGTCCAAGCACCCTGAAAACCACTAGCCTTCCGTAATCCTAACTAGTTGACAGTCAGGTTTCCGTGCTCAGTGAAAGATCACACCCCACAGTTCCAGGACTGGGGCAATGGTGGCATCCGAATCCACACAGCAAGGCCCAGTCTCCCTCTGCTTCCTTTAATTATTTCTGTGGCTTTTCACTATGCATTAAAAAAAAAAATCCCATTTGTTATTGTTTCTGGTCCCAAACTGCACTGACTGACCAGTCCTCATCAAGAAAGCTGACAGCCCTTCTCATTTGTGTGATACTCATGTTCACTTCAGAACTGTGTTTTGCTCTCAGGCCAGTGTTTTGTACAAGAGCAGAAGGTGTGGGGCTGCAGAAAGCCATGCAGTCCCTGCAAACACATCACCAAACCTCAGATGCCCCACAGCTGCTGATTTAAAGCCACCTCAGTGAGGCCACCAGCCAAGGAGAGCCCCCCACCACCACCTGGGCTTTGCAGCCCTGTCACAGTTTAACACTGGCCCAACCATTAAACCGAATGACAGATGCTCTCTATGAATCCCCCTGCCCTCCCTGATAAAGGAAGGAGAGAGAATAATGGAGAGAGACTTATGGGTTGAAAACTAAACTAATACAGCTTAAATGAAAGAGTAATGATAAAAATGAAAAAAATTACTAAGTATATACAGGAAAATGATAACACGTTCCTCCCCCCCTTTCCCCCAGTAACTCTCACGTCACCACCGAGGCTGCAGGGCAGCCCTGGGAAAGTCCAGGCTGGACTCCTGGGGTCAGCAGCAGTCGGGACCTGGAGGCAGGAACACACAGATTCAGGCTGGCATGGGTCAGAACCACAGGCAGACAAACGGATGGAATCCTCCCAGGATGCCAAAGCAAGCAGGGACAGATGAAAAAGAGCAAAGGAGAAGAAGAAAAGGAGAGGGAAGAGGTCTTGACCATCGTGATCCCTCAGATTTATGCTGAGTATGATGCGTATGGGATGGAATACTCTCTTTGGCCAATTTTGGTCATTTATCTTGTCTGCTCCTTGCTAAAGGAGGGTTGCAGGTGTGACCTCTTTAGTCCTTTTCTCTTTCTGAAGCCCAAAATGTTCCTCAGAACTGAGCAGTGTCCTTGGTTCTGCATAACATGCTCTAGCTGTAACTATAAACATCGAGCATTATCAGTCCTAGAAGCAGACACTGACTGAGAAACTTGCTGTTAATATCAGCAAGTGCAGCTACTTACAAGAGACTTAGCTGAAAGCAAAATTACAAGATGGAAAATTACCTTTATCCTGGCCTAAAGCAGGACAAGCCCCTGTCTCACTTTCCCTCTCCAGACCACACCAGAGACACTGGGCCTGTCCCCCACTGCGGGGGAATGCTATGCCTGTTAACACAGCCTACCCAAAGCACAGAGCCTCTCAGGTTTAACCTCCCCCATGTGAAACGGGCCCCCCAAGGGGAGCCAGGGACAGCCTCTGCAGCCAGCTGCTGCCCTGGGGGCTTGGAGGGGGCTGCTGGGAGCAGCGGAGGGCGAGCAGTGGTGAGAGCCTCATGGCTCTCCTGCCTTTCCCAGGCCCTGTGTGCCAAACGCGGCTAATTAATGGGTGCAAGACCAGGCCAAGTTGCTGCTTTCTCAAAGGGAGTGGGAAGGCAGCTGTGGAGCCTGCTGTGTGTGCCAGCTGCAAAAGCATCATGCTCAAGGCATGCAAACTCGCAAGTGCAGTCTCAAGGCACCATCAAACGCCTGCTCCTGGCCGGCCTCACTGAAGTTCATTTTACCCAAAATCTCCCATTTGAAAGCCCAAGGAGCTGTCACATTTTCCAAGTACAGCTTGCACTTGCATCACAGCCCTGGAGAAACCAGAGAAAACTTCTCCAGTCAGCCCCAGCCCTCTGAAAACCTGACACTGCCTTACATCCCAGATGGAATTCATTCTGGGGTCCTGCTGCGTGCCAGTCTATGTGGGCACATAGAGTGCCACAGAATGGGCCAATAACCACAAAAAAGAAATTACACTAATTGAAGCTCCTCTCCAGACAAGAGCCGAGGTTTTTGCAACTCACTTGGCTCCCAGCCTGTTTCACCATTGCTGTAGCCCAAATACCTCAGTTGGTCTGCAGACATTACCTGCATGCATATGTTGTAGTAAAGCTATTCTAGTGTGCATGATGGACACTCCCAGCCTGGCCAAAACCACGGCTAGTAGGGTTAAAAACTGCGAAGACTACAAACAGTAGGCCAAAATCAAGTTTCAGATCAGCTCAGAGCATTTTCAGCATTCGGCAGCAGGCGTCCTGCTGCAAGGCTCTGGAGTTCAGCAGTCAGGAGCAATTGTACCAGGGAAAGAGCCAGAAATTTTGTTACTGCCTTTTAGCAAGAACTGGCCCAGTCACCCAGGTCCCAAGACCTCTGCCAAGAAGGCAGAAGAAGTTTATAATGCAGAGGATTCGAAACGCGCTACACCAACGGCATTTGAAATGGATAAAACCTGGCGGAGGGCGTGCTGCAGCTCATGCTGTTTGCTTTGCTGAACCCTCCCAGCCACTCTTGAAAGAAAGGACAGTGCTCAGATGGGATTTTCCCTCCCATCTTGAGATAATCTTTGGAAGCAGTGCATGACAAGCTGAAAGAACAATTACTGCTAGTGCGAGAAGAGGCCGAGCCTCTTTACGTCGTACATTTAGTAACGCATTCTTTAAAGATGTGTAGGGAGGAGTAGGGAGTTTTTGGCTACGTTATTTTTTCCCAAAAAGATCTCAAACCTCCTGCAATCTCAGTAGGACTGGAAACTGAGTATGTTTGGTTTATTTGGGAACCCTGTGTACAAATTCTTTTTGTTCAACCAAAATTATTTCTCCCTGGAGCAGCTTGATCTAGGAAGCTGAGCACTGATTATTAGGTTCAAAAGATTCCTTTTTCTATCTTCCAAATTTTTCTGGGAATATAACTTTGTAGGTGGATCAACACAAGATTCTGCACTCCTCTTTTTAGAGACATAATCAATATTTATATTAATAGATTGTGCTTCTCTTTAATGAATTGAAGCTTCACCATACTAACATTGACACAGGTCAAGATCACAGTTCACCTTTAGAAGCAAGGTCCTGGTTTTCTGAATATTTTAGACCCAAGTTCAAATCACTCCCAATTAGTATTTTCATCTCAGTCTAATGGCTACTGCTCAGATCTGCAGGCTATGAATGTAATTTCTTTCCTCCTTTAAAGATCTGAGTTGAACTTGTCTGCCCTTGACATAAAAACAGTCATGATTTTTATGGAAGCCATTTATGTGGAACCATTTACATGAAACCAGATCATTTATATGCCATTTCATAAATTTTTCAGTTTGCTTAGTATTTAGAAAACTGTAGTTGTACGGTACCATCGATCTAATCTTCAGTTTATTAGATTATTTCTAAACTGGATTCTATACAAGCCACTGATCTTAAATGAAATTTATAGGAGACATGTAATATTGTCTCAGTAGATTCATATTCAATATCCCTTCTTGTTGTTTTATTATTTAATATTTGCTTTCTTAGTGCTGCAGATCATGAGAACTTTCCACAACATCTGAAATAGACATTAATTTTAAAGCTGATTCGATATGCATCCTCAACCTGAACTTGAGGATTTTTTCCCCCACAGTTTTCTAGTGTTTCTCCATTTATTCCTGCTGCTATTTCACATTAGATATAGTGTGGCACATTTTTGCACACATGTAGAAGACACCTGTTTTTCAAATAAAGTAAGCTACTGAATTTATAACTCAGGTGTTTAACTTCTGATCTAATATCTGAAGTCTGCAAGCAACATTAGGAGAGATTCTCTCTTCAACTACCTATCCAAATGTTTCAGGATTTTCCTAAATTAGCTAGCACAGTAAAATAGGATGAATATGGGCTGGTGGTAAGAAAGTTAAAGGGAAGTCACCCCAAACTCCAGCACATCCTGGTGTCAGATGTCAGGAAACCCTGAAACCCTTTTCTTCCTTCTCAGCAGGGGTGGGAGAAAGAGGTTCTGTGCAGTGGTTGGGGACTGAGATCTTGCCAGTTTACACCTACATGGTGCCTTTCAAATCAATGAAGAAACAGTGAATTGAATTAAGTTACAGGAGCCCTGCTTTAAAAGATTTTTCATATTACGGTTTCTTTTATAAAAAGAAGGAACAAACAAACTAACTGAAGCCACAAGAAAAATCCTATAGCAATAGTTAAGACCATACAGCCTTTCTGACTTGATAATGACATATTCTGTGTCATCATTGCAGGAACACAGGTGAACAGAATGAATCAAGCACAGCTGCCAGTGTTCCCTTTGACTTTTTACTGGCTTATTTGCTTCTCTTTTGTGTGGGCACATCTTTAACAGTGTAGACAGCTAAATCAATGGCCAGTTAACTATTGATCCCTGGCTGGTTGTACTCTCATGCTGAACAGCACACCAAAAGGCTTACAACACTGTACAAGAAGCCTAAACTTTACATGGATTTTATTACTGCACTAAGTACCAATAATCTAGCAGATACAGTAGAAGAAAACTGGTAAAAGCAATGCTTGCAGCTTTGTCAAGAGTCCATCCAAAGCCCCTTGCAGCAGGCACTGCCAGACACAGTAGCTATCTCCTCAACCAAGACTGTGTCTAAACAATGAGGGTCTCACAGGGAAAATACTGCTGAGCAGAAGACATTGGAGTATTCAAAGAAGCTTATTTTGTCTTAGGTACCTTCAAAAGAATCTGTGCTGTTTCATGGCCTTCCAGTAAGCCAAGATTTAACATCCACTTCATCGTAGTCACGGTGCCTTTTTAGACTGAGTGCTGACTGTGTTTCATAAAGTATTTTTCTTCTGTACCCAATCCTACCTGACTTTCAGACAGCCATGGCTCAAAATTTACTAGCAATGTGTTTTTTTTCCTCAGCAGTGCAGGACATTTGGCCTTAGCACAACGATGCCACCATTGTACAGCAATAATTAAACCCGATTCATCAAACGTTATATCTAAAACAATAACTGCAGCATGCCTTTTCTGTACCAGCTTGTTTGTCAACAGCTCATGTCAAAAGCCTGTTAACAATGACAAGGACACTTTTTGAAAAGACACGGTCATTCTACACATGAACATAAAAACCTCAAGTGCTAATTTGAAGAAACGCATTTTCCCGGTGATCTTCAAAAGCATTTTATTTTGATTTGCATAAGTAAATTCAAGCACTTCTGAGCTTTATAATGAGCCAACAAAAGGAACATTTTTCCTGGGATCATCTCCTCAGAAAAGTCAGAGGAGACGTGGGCAATCAGCTTTACTGTGCTATCATTCAAACACTCTTTGCAGTTACTTCTTAAACAAAGCATAGGTTAAAGCTTGCTCTACCAAATTTTGTCCAAAAAATGCAAACAAGCAAATTGCTAGAAAAACATGACCTATTAAGAGAAAAAGAATAAAAGTATTGTAGGAAATGATTTGTCACTAATACTGGTATCAGCTCCACAGCAAAGTATTATTTATAAGTACCGCTTTAATTAAAAACATGAACTTTATAAAGAGTTCACAGTTTATATATGCGCAGGATCTCTTCTCACTGTGCAAACTAACGTAGTGCTGAGCTGTGCCATGCTGTGTAAGCTAGACTCAGCTTTCTTTTAATTAAGTTTGTTCATGGACAGCACAGCATTTGCTAAAGCTAAATATTGCTGGAACTGAATTGTTATTGGTCTGCCCAGCCCAGAGCTGCTGCAGAACCTTCAATCATGCATCTGATCTGCCAATGGTGATTTGATTTACCCTTCATCTTGCGTGGCAAATATGGTCACTATGGTTGCTGCCTTGAGAGCATTCTGTAAGATACATGGTACTTCATTTTATTTCCACAAAATACGATCATAACCAGAACCATCACAGATTGATATTAAAGCCTCTTTTTTATTCTTCTTCCATTACACAGTGAGATTTTTAGAGCTCTTCTTAGTTTTCCTAGAAACAAATTTCCAGTTTCCTATGCGCAAAGTGCACTGCAGCCAAAAAGGCAGCTCAACCTCTGCAAAAATAATTTTGTCACTCTAGTTTCAAAGGCACTCAACTGCCTCCATATTGCCTTCCATATTTTTTTTATGACAACTTTGTTATTTATATTGCTGTTAAACAAGAATCAATTAATCACCTCAGATTGCCTGATGCCTGTCTATATTACAATTTCTGGAATAATCTCCTAGCTGTTAACCATAACCTAGAAACTCACTCATGACCTCTGCAAGCAAAAGGCTGATTTGCCAGATAAATCACAAAGGGGAACATCTTACCTAATTTATGCTGATTTGTCACTGTCTGTGTTGCAGCAAAGTTAAGACACAGTGTCCTATAGCATGTTAGAGAATATTGCATCACATATATTTATTTCCTTTATATTACATTGGGTAAATGACATGCTGATACATTTATATTTTCCAGGATTTTCATACTGGGTTTTTTGTTTGTTTGTTTTAGACAGGAGTCAAATCCTTTGCCCCTGCACAGTGTCAACAAATCTTGCAATGTAACTGTTTGCATTCTCACTGAATTGTGTTTTACCGAACTCTGTCCCACAGAAGGGGTGCATTTGTGTGTGTGTGTGTATACTTAGACAGAGAAAGAAGAGGTCACAAAAGAAATTATTTGCTTCACAGAGGACATGGCATGAAAACAGGCCATAGTATAAACCTTCCATTATCGATAATGGAGGAAAGAAAGCTAATTCAAGCTAAAATGCCATATGCACTAAATCAATAAAATTAACAGCTTAACTTAAAGTGCTCTTAAAAGAAGTCTTAAAACATGCACAGAACACATCCTGCTATCATGGGTTCTTTTGATTACTTGGCATTCTGAAAAACACAATAGATGTAATAAGTCTTTAGTCACGTTAGTTCAGTTCTTTAAAAGTATCTGAAGTGCCAGAGACACTACCTAGCTGAAATGTAATTTTTTGTATGCAAAACATTCAGTGACAAAATGTCAAATTGTAGTAAAAAAAAAAAAAAAAAAAGGTTATTTTTGCTTCACTTAAAATCATAATACTCTCAAATATCTGACATAAGCACAAAGAGTTTTAAGACAAAACTAAGACAATATAGAACTCTTCTTTGAATTTTACTGCTGTCTTTGTGTAAGCTGAAATTTGGAAAATCACAATAAAAGAACCTGAAAAGCAAGATTTGTGTACAAAGCAATAGATTCTAGAATAAACATTTTAAAATATTACAGAATTTCTAGACAATTGTGCTCTTTTAGTCTACGTTTATCAAGGCACCATCTCTTAAGCCATGGTCCGGTGACACCTGGAGTTGATTTGGCTCTTATTTTCTTTAATGTTTCAGGCAGATTTCTCTGTTCTCATTATATTAACACTGGACCAATGGGATTACAAATGGTAGTGGAAATAAATATTTTTCCCCCTTGTCTACCTCAGGATACAATAATACCAGTCACACAGTGCAGACAAAATCTAGCATTGTATAGAGAAATCTTGGGTTCCTCAGACTGCATTGAGCTCAACCTCTGGATTAAACCTCCCTATATAGTTTGTGGAGACTGTGCCAGGTGATAGAGCAGAGTTTGAATGTTGCTCCTCAAGTTCAAAAAAGGAAGCAATGGGATTTCCTAAATGACAGGAGTGAGGCAAAGGAAGAGTTTCGCTGTCTGATCTTCCAGTGTCCATGGAATGTCATAATGAAGCAGCAGAGGCAAAAGTTTTGTATGTTTTCATGTACAGATAACCCATACTTGACCAGCATGACTTTAGGACTTTCTGGCCACTATTTGTAGAAGCTTTCTCCCTAAGGTAAAAGTATTAGATTTCTCATGGCCTGATCCTTCTCAATTTTCATTAATCCTCAGCAATTTTTACTGGTGTCATTTGGCAGTATCAGGATCTGTCCTTAGAAAATATTTTCAAATTACATTCAGATTAATAAAGATAAAAAAAACCCCAAACAAGTAGATGTATCTTTGAAATTGCCAACAAAATGAAGACAACACAGGTTTGAAATGCTACATATGCTCACGGGGTTAAATTATTATCAGTGCTGCATCTATTGGCAGATCAATAGGAACTTATGAGTTTCTCTTCAGAAGCTTCTCTAGGTTGGGACTGTGTCAGGAAACTCAGATTTCTTCATGTAAAATTCAAAGCCTTAGCATTTAACTGTCTACACTTGCACTGGAAAAAGACTGTGGCTATTAACGGTAGTAAATTATCAGCGCTGGGAAAGCATTAGAAGCTTTAAGAGGACTTTTTGGGACAGTATAATGCTTTTTAATATTTGACCTAGTGACCTGAAGGCGAATTCAAGCAACACACAAATCCCATGTGATTACTTGTGAAGAAAACCGAACACTTTCTCTTTCCACGTTTTACGTTACTTCCTATAAACCATAAATGCAGCCAGAATATTCTTGTCTGGGAATTCCTGTTGGGATAAAGGTTGAGGTCTACTTAGCCTGAGTCCATACAAACTGCTAGAGAACAGTTATTCATCTTGATGCACATGCCAGAAATGAAACCCTAGTAGTCCTGGAGGATACATCAACTTTCAGGCAGTCTAGATCCTTTTAAATACTGTAGAAACTTAAGAAAAAAAATCTACATAGATACTGCTTAAGGAAAACAAAATCCCTCGTAAAACACAGCCTTGACAGTTTTATTTTGAGAAATCCGTATTTAACACTTACAAAAATACCATTCCCAGTTAAGATCAGGCACAACTCACAAAACACACACTGCAGAGATATTATCCTTTTCCTAAATGCATCAGACAGGAAAAGGCAATCAAGTCAATGTTTCGAATGTGACAAGTGACAGTTATCACTCAAGAAGCATGACAGACACAGCAATACCACATTTTCCCTGTGTGTGGAATTCCCAGTGCCGAGTCAGCAAGTCCCAGCAGAGGATTACCAAAAAGGTTTTGAAAAACTCAATTTCCACCTTTGCAGATGAAAATGAGGAAACACTGTTAATAAGCAGGGAAACTAAAGCTTTGCTTTATTTAAAACATAAGATATTACAAAGGCAGTTGAATTGCTGTCATTATCACTGCTGAACACCCCTGCACAGAGCAGATGAGCTGTCTGCCCTGTCCTCAGCACCCATCAGAGCAACTCTTGCCCTGTATGACAAGATTTAAAAGAAATTAAGATTAGGATTCAACATCAAGAAAACTAGGGAAAATTGTTAATGTTGAGGTGGAAATCCTGCATCTTTGCCAAATCAAGAAGGCACAATCCCATGCTCTCCAGTCCACAGTCTCAGCAGTGCTGGCACTGTCCCACCAAGTTTTTGCCAACAGAGAAGCCTAAAGCTGCAGACAACGTCAAAAAGCAGTCTAGACAGCAGGTAACCTGCAGGGGAGGCTGGAAGGTGTGTGATCACCTCCAGTCCTGCTCTGGCCTCAGCTAACCTGGGGTTATACTCAGCTGCAGGGGAGCAGCAGAGGCTACAATTAATGAGAAAGGCAGGACAATGACAGGAGGTGAGTGTGGTGTGTGGACCTTGGCTGGAAGCCAGGTGTCTACCAAGCTGATATATCATTCCTCTCCTCAAATGGAGGGTGCAGAGAATAATATATCAAAAGGCTCATAGGTCCAGATATGGAGATCAGTCAGCAATTACCATCACAGGCAAAACAGACTCAACATGGGGAAATTAGTTTAATTTATTACCAGTCAAATCAGAGTAGGGTAATGAGAAATAAAACCAAAACTTAAAACTCCTACCCCCCTACTTCTCCCTGCTCTTCTGGGCTCCCTGTCACTCCTGATTTTCTTTACCTCCTGCCAGGCCAGTGGAACAGGGAGATGGGGAGCAGGGGTTGTGGCTATTTCATCACACATCTCTGCCACTCCTTCCTCCTCAGTGGAGAGGACTCCACACTCTCTTCCTCTGCTCCAGCATAGGGTCACTCCTATGGAAGACCGTCCTCCTCAAGCTCCTCCAGTCTCAGTCCTTCCCATGGGCTGCAGCTCTTAATTTACTGCTAAGAACATGTGAGTGAAACAACTGCAGAGATCAAGGACAGTGAAGAAGGAGTGGGAGGAGGTGCTCCAGGTGCCAGCGCAGAAATTCCCCTCCAGCCTGTGGTCAAGACCACGGTGAAGCTGTGGCCCTGCAGCCCACGGAGTTTAATGGTGGAGCAGACCTCCACCTGCAGCCCATGAAGGACCCACCAAGCTAAGCAGATGGATGTCCCTGAAGAAGGCTATGACATGGCTGAGAGCTCGTGCTGGAGCAGACTTCTGGCAGAACCTGTGACCCCATGGAGAAAGAAGCCCAATCTGGAGCAGATTTGCTGGCAGGACTTTTGACCCCATGGGGAACCCACACTGGAGCAGTCTGTCCCTGAAGGACTGAACCCTGTGGAAAGGACAAGCAGAGTATGAAAGCTTCAATTATCTTCCTTAATTTAAGGTTATATTATGATTTATGTAAATAGAAAATTGGGATCTGAATGACCCAATGCATCAGCTAGAGGTTTAGGGAAAGCCAGAGGAGAGCAGTAGACAATCCTACAGCAGTACAGTGTTGGGGGGAAAAACAAAGATAGAGGGGGTAGTAAGAGAAACATGGTTCTCTTGTCAGTTGATGAAAGCAGAGGGAAGAGGGAATTATATTGTGCTTTGCCATCTACAAAGAACATAATCTGTCCCCAGGACACAGGGCAATAAAACAGAAAGGAGTCTCAATTCTCTTACTTTCCAAAAAAACCCAAGGAAACTGTGAATTCTACATGAGTGTTTTCTTACAAACTTTTCATTAGCTCCTTCCACATTTTATAGTCACAGGAGTTCTAAGTTTTCCAGGCCAATGAATGCTTCCAGTTGTATATTCACATAAAAAAATTAAAAGTCAATAATTTTCTGGAGAAGAAAGCAGAAAAGCACTCATAAATTAGAATAGATATTGCAAGGTGGACAACATTGCCAATTCTACCCACCTGCTGAGGATCAAGACAGGGGAAATTTTGTGAGCCATGAGGAGCCACAACCTAGTCCTTTTGTGGAGAGGAGAATTTCTCTCTGTTCACAAAACCAATGTGAAAAGGCACATGTGCTGTTCTTTCAGCAAAAATTAAGAGCTTTGAGAAGGCAAATAAGCAAAGATGCCTGGCATTTGAAATGAAACAATGCACACAGTTGTCAGCAATCAGCTGGTCAGATGCAGCAGAACTACAGAAGGCATCAGAGGAGCTCTGCAGCACAGGGCTGTTCATAAGACAGCAAGGACAAGCTCAAAGGCCTTGCTGCATGAACACTGCCTTCCTGCAAAAGCTCATGCAGGTCAGCTCCTTTGTAACAAAGAGAACATGAGGCAAACTGTACAGGAAGGGCATCAAATGATAAAAGCTGATAGCAAAGACTGAATGATACTAGAAGTTGAAATTCAAGATAGAGCACAGTACTTGAACCTGAGTACACATGACCAGTCTGTGTGGAAGGAGGAAAGGAACTAGGAGATGCTTCAAGTCCTGTAACTCTGTCTTTCCTTCTGTTTCCAGAAATCTGCACTTGGTCCCTCTGCCTAGCACACAGCTGGCTGTGACTGCTTGTGACTGTACTAAGCTGGCCTGGGAGAAAATGCACTGGCATTCCAATATTGAGCTCTCACTGGCTCATACTTACCTTTTCTTCTCATGTCTACACAATATTTCAGCTGTGGCCAATATAATTATGAATAGGCATGTGCCTGTGTGTGTATGCATGGGAATGATATGTTTAAGTACAAGTACAGCTTGATATTGCATATGTAACAACAAAATGTATTATATACATAAAAGTGCATTCCAATTTAAGCATGCTTTCAGTTTTGAAGATCTGGGTAAACAGATGTCTGTGTGTGCAGACATACAAGAGTATACCCAGGCTTCAAAAAAAGGAGGCACATTTGCAATTATGTGCATATATGTGTGAATGTATACACAAAGGAGGTATCCCACCATATAGCCATTTGATGTGCTAAGCTGGTGGTATGCTTCTGTGGAATTAAATCTATTTGCCTGTGATCATATGTTACATTTATTTGTATATGTGTATAAAACATTCATATAAGAAGTGATGGCTGTATCAATCCACCAAGTGAAGGCTGTTATTTTCCTCTTTCTCATAAACTCTAAGAACTCTCTTTACTGCAGTAAAACAGCTGTGAGACAAGCTACAAAGGCATTCCTTGAGTCCCAGACTAGAAAGGAGTTACAAAGACACCATTTTGGATGTAAGGTCTGTTTGGGAATTAAAGGCAAAGGAGAATCTTCAAGCAATGTAGAAGAAGTCAGCTTCCTCCGAGCATGGTGAAAGCTGGACCTTTTGTTAGTCCTTAAATGACCTGAGTAATTTTGCTCCAGATTTAGAATATTTTTTTTTTAAATGAAAAAGGCAATGTTAAGGAAAGGAACCTGAGCTATTGAATACTTTAAGCTTCTGGATTACCTCTCCGAGGCACTGTATTTGCAGCTTGTTTTCAAACTGGTTTTAGTGAAAAGGAAAGCTGAATATCTTAAACTCTCAGCTATCCAATAGTGCATCACTAGGGCAAATTAGAAGTGCTTTATCAGAGGGGCACTACTTATGCCAGTGTTCATTCTTGTTGATACTGATATCAGCAGTTGCTGACATAGGCAAAAAAAATCACCCAATACTTCAGAAAAAACTTCAACAATTTTTAAAGAGGTGAAATGCACTTGTTCCTAAAGGAGGTAGTACTGAAAGTAACAAGTACAATGCCTTTAAGTGGATGCCTATGAAATTCTAGAAGTTCCCATCATGACTGTAGTAATTCCTGGTGGCTCATGGTAAAACAGATACAGCTGTGGATGCGTGTGTGCTTTTCAGCCATGTAAACACTTTAAACCTAAGGAACCAAACTTGATAGTTTACAGTCCTGAGAAATGTGTGCTCCGTTCAACTTCAACCACTGCACCAAGCCAATGTTACACGTATTCTCTGGGCACAACCCTCCCTGTAAAAAAACCCCACAAAAAACCTCATGTCTATGTTCTAAATATGGAAGATGGTCAGATCTACATAAAATCCCTTAAAAACTCTATGTTCCCCAAGAGAAAAATAAAGATCCACTGGATGCCACTGAGTAATGTCTCAGCCTGATGTTGACTCAGTTGTGGGTCTGCAGATCAGTGACGGTCACAGACAGATGAACAGGAGCAGCCTGAGCAGCATCCTGAGCAGCCTCAGGATGGGATCTGACATTGAGGCTTCTCAGCCTTACCCTGCCAGGGAAGGGACGAGGATGGCTCAGCTGAGAAAAGCATCATCAGCCTCTGGAGCTTGTTTGTTTTTTAAGGGAAATAGTTTCAAGTTGTTTGACCCTATTATTGCAGATCAATCAATTCAACCTGCTAGGCTGCTCCTCACAGGTTTTTGAGATATTACACTGTTTTGACAGATCAAGCAGTTCCCAGAGAAAGTGAAAAAATGTACAAGCCATTTACTCATATATTTACTCTGCTGTTAATTTTAAAGCCTCAAAACATTGGAAGAGTTCAAAAAAGTGAAGTGTGGAAAAAATATTTTCAGGCATCCAACCAAATCAGAAGGTCATGCAGAGAAATAGGAAGAAAATAGAACATATACAACTAGACTCTGTCACTTGAGATACATGCAGAAAATCATGTTGCTCTGTCCCAGCACTGCTGATCCTCATGTAAGGAAACTTTTTAATTTTGCTAAACCTGTCACCCATCCAATAGGCTCCAAAATTAACATGAAGAAAAAGAAATACTACTCAGAGACAAAGCACACTTGAAACCAAGGCTCTGGCTACTTTGGAACAATTAAAGCGCAGCCTGGGTATATTAATCACAGTCTTCTGGCCTGGTTCCAAGTTGGGCAATTACAGTCTGCCTACCTCAAATTCTCTCCAGAGTTTCAAATGCAAGAGTTATTTGTGATTTCCTTCCTATAAAAAGTGTTGTTTAGTGCAGCCAGTAAAGACTGGTTTCATTCAAGTGATGGGTGAATGACCCACATTGACTATAGAAAATGTGTAAAAGCACTTTGGGATCCTTCAGGAAGAAGGACACTTATTATATGGTCATTTTACAGTGCTTTTATTATTCTAGGAGGAAGTACTCCTATCTAGATGTTTCTTCACATGCCTTTTAGTAATCAAGTAGTTCAGAGTTTGGACTTGTTTTTTCTAAAAACTAAATTAGGTTAGGTAATTTTTTCTGTAAATTTAAGATGATAGATTTGAATTGCAAGCACTGTATTGCTAGACAGTTTAGGAAAACATGCATAACTTCTTCTACTTTGAAAACTATTCTGATAATTTTTTGAGCCAAAATGATTAATGATTTATTATGAGGCTCATTAATCAAAAACTGTGTCTGCATGTTTTTTAAAGGACCAATTCCACTGTTCAAGTCAATTAGGTCCTCTAAAGCTATTACATTGGTAAGGAGCCACAATATTACCAAGACTTCCTGCAATATTGCTGAGACTTCCCCGTGTGTATTTAGAGTATAAAATAAATGCTATTATTCAGGAGATACTGAATTGCTAAGCTTCTTAAATTTGTACAATTGGGAACTTGAAGTACATTAAAATGCTGAAACTCATTAAGAGCACTTTTCACAGCTGCAAAATTGTTGGCATTCACAGCACCATGCAGAACAATAAAACATTCCCCACACCTTTGAAGAGGGCAACTTCCCTTCCTCTAGCTCTGCTTTAATGAATCACTGAGGCAGAACTGGTATCTAACCTCGCCATCAACCTCTTCCATTGAAAGGGAGAAACAAAAAGCTACAACAATGCTAATATTCTGAACAGAAAAGTAAAATGTATGAGCATACTGTACTAACCCTCCCTCAAGACAAAACCCTCAGCTATCTCTGCCTGTTATTCAGGATGATACAATTCAATTCACTCCATCAACACCAAACAAAACACCTTCAGAGGCAATAAACAATCCACGTTTTTCTCCCAAGCCACCCACCAAACTATGCCTAGGAAGACTGTTTCCTTGGGTATCATTTTGCTGGACCCAAAGCACAGGACTCAGCATTTTTGGTGGGTGTTTTTGCTAATGCCAGCTGTTTGTGGTCACTCTGTGTGCTGACAATGTTCTCCTGCCATGTTCACTGAGGGCACAGATGTTGTGCCTGTAAAGTGGCACCACAACAAACAGCCCTGGTCCTCAGCACATTTGTGGATACTCCGTATTTTTTTTCCTACAGCCTCTCCAGCAGACACACGGCACTGGTATTGGTGGTCAAAAGACAGCATTTTCCTAAGATTTAGCAAAATTTCACCTTTCTCCAGCTGCATCAGTGTAATGAGTGCTCAACCCTTCTCAGCTAGAAGCCAGCCACTTTGCATACCGAGTGACTGTGAACCACACTTAAAAACAATTCTTCTCTTTGATCGGATAACAGAATGTTCTGCCTCCTCCTCAGTCAGGAGGGTCACTTAATATCTTAATATCTACAGGTCTCACTAACCCCAGGGTTAAGAAGCCGAAGTCTTATCAATGCTAGTGTGCATCAGTGTGATTTCTCCAGCTGACAGATCTGTTTCTAAGTAAATTTCCACTGGGCCACCTACCACGCTTCATTTCCTATTTGAAAAACAGAAGAAAAAAAATCCAGTAACTGACCAAAAATTGTCAGTAAGAACTATGGGAATAGGGATTACCCTAGAGATTTCACAAGATTCATCGTAAGCTTGGTGTTGGACAAAACTGAAAGAAAGAGGTTTGGGACTATTATTTAGCTTGTTAAATTCTATGTGCAAACTCTATCTTTCTATTCCAAACTATTCCCCAAAGCAAAGAGTGGATAGTCTCCCAGAGAGGGGGAGATTGTTCCCTATTCACCTCTAAACATTTTTTGAAAGGAATGAAGGAAAGTGCAGTGCCAAACTGGTGAAGATGATTATGTATTTCAGAAGTGGGTTTGAAAGATTCAACAAGAGATATTAAAGATTACAGAATTAATTACAGAAAAAAGGGGGTGGGGTTTTGCATGAACATTCCCGTGTACATCAAACAAACTCAAAGAAAGCAACATTATGAGGGAAGATGAGAGTATGACAAAAAGTGGGCATGTGGTTAAAGCGAAAGATGCTTTGATAGTGTATACACAGAGGTGGTTTTGTTACAGGCAATAAAGGTTTCAAAACTTTGTTGAAGAATACTCCTCCATCCCTATGGATCTTGACAAAACACAATATGATTGCTTTTGAAATCCAACTATTTTGGCACACAATTCTGAGTCCATATCTTCAGCTGTGATCACATTTTTCAACTGCTTCCCAGCCACCTAGAGAAACATGGGAGCAGCCACCATTGGCACCTGGCTACTATCAGTATAGACAAAGGAGATGTCTGTCTCTGTGTCAAAGACTGAAAGTGACACAACAGTGGCAAATCCCAACTTTTTTTCCCTGGAAACAGACTCAGTAAGAAAAGGCCTGTACCAGTTTCAGCTGGCCAGTTGTTTAGGGTTTGGAACTGTCTCACATAGAGACAATAAAAAGAAGAAGGAAGAGAGTCCTCTAAGCTTTTCAGCACATAACTCTGCTGGAAGATTTTGCCATCTGATCAGAAAAACTGTCCCCAGAAGAAAAAGAAATGTTTTTAACAGTGTTTCACCCTTCAAGTGTTTAGGATTTCCTTCTTGAAACCATTTTATTCCTTCTATTGGATCATTTCATTATAACAAACTAGGGTATTCAGGCTTACAGCTTTAAGTACAAATAAGAGCGGATGCAACAAGAGGTTTTCAGGGAAGCATTCACTGTTGAATTCATCCCTCTTGATATGTCCAACAGAGCTTAACACCTTCCACCTTCAAGTCATGCTGTGAAAGCCCTCTTTTACAGACCACCTGGGACTTTCATTGTCCTATAATTTAAAATGAGTGCACTTCTGCAGTGTTGTATTTTGTGAGCACTTTAAACTGAACAATAACTTTATAACACAATCTTAAAAAAAAGGTGGATTTATTCAAGCTAAGCTTTTGTTCTCTTGGAAAGCAACAGAACTGTGCTTATGGGCAAGCAATGCAAATAAGAATTCCCCACCCTGTATGATCAAGTACACATCCACAGGTATGACAATCTTATTTGTTCTAGAGAATATTCTAGAAGATAAACTCAGAAGAAAACGCTATGCCCATTAGAGCATGTCCTGAAGAGCCATATCTATAGTTTTTTAATACCTTCAGGGATAGTGACTCCTCCCTAGGCAGCCTGTTCTAGTGCCTGACCACTCTTTCAGTAAATAAATTCTTCCTAATATCTTATCTAAACCTACCCTGGCACAAAATGAGGCCATTTCTTCTAGTCCTATCATTATTTACCTGGGACAAGAGACCAACACCCATCTCACTATAACCTCCTTTCAGGTAGTTGGAGAGAGTGAATAATTGTAGAGTGATGTTGTACAGAGTGAATAAAGCTGAATAATACTGGGCATTTGGAGCTGAAGGCACACGGTGGCAATTAAAGCCACTTGCTAATAACTGAACTGTACACAAAGGGAGAGGTATATCTGCAAATGTCTTCATAACCACACCATGGAAGTTTGGATGGGTACTTTATATATTCCAGTCTGGCTCTAGAAAGAAAAGCAAAAAGAGACTTCCCTGGTTTTAAATACAGGGCCTTCAAGTATAATATATTTTCCATTTTTCAAACTGACCTTTAAAAACACTTTAAATTATTCACTTTCTCAATTAATTATATTTTGGGCATTAATGAGGATTGTGCTTTCCAAAAAGAAAAAAAGAAAGCCTGAATATTTTCCAGGTGTTTTCCACACTGGAAAAAAAGAAAATTGGAGGCACACAACAGAAATATGAATATTTCTGTGCAGTATTTGGGGTTGCTTGCTAAACTGACTGCTACTGTAGGAGTACAAGTGCCTTGGGCTGCCAGCCCTTTCACCTTCCCAGGCTGCACTGGGACACAGTGGCAGAAAGCAGAGTTGGGAGCAGCTACCTCATCACATATAGTTTCCCTCCAGCATATGGGAGACATTTAAGAGCTGGTTTAGCTTAAGTTTTTGTCACTAAGGGACCTCAGTTATGCTAATTATGCTAATAATGGTGCCGAAATCATGTGAACAGGCAAAGAGGACTGAGTGGATTGCAGACCTAAGCCTGAAGATTGTGTCCAGTTTTGAAAACTTTTTCTTCGCCCTGCCTATGTTGGACCTTTTAGAGATGGAAATGAGAGGAAGAAGTAGTTCTAAACAACTAGACTAAATTTTACTTCGCTATCTAAGTCAGTCCAAATATTTTTGGCTAAGACTGTGGGTTATTTTTGCTTTCACTCCAAAGTTCCAGCTTGATCCTAGAAGCCACTTGGAGCAGCTGAAAGTCACACTGTCTCTTCAGACCTCACTCTCAGACAGGTCTCAGTACTATCCCCTGCAGTCCCCTGTGGTTTTGAGCATCTGTCCTCTTCTTGCTAGATGATGTGAAAAGGGATGAGTGTGCAGGGCTCAGAGTGGGGCAGAAGAACAGCTCATTTTTATGAGCAATGTCTTATGTGCAGATATGGCCTGAAATGTATATGCTACACTAGAACTTGTATTGCTATAATGGACAGTGATCAGGAAACAAAAACAGCAAAAAAACCCAGGGAAAAAAAAAAAAAAGGTCAACGTATAAATAGAAATAAATTGAAATGTTTCATTTCAAATATAGAAATCAATGATGTCTTAATCAGCTGACCATTTTGCTGATCTAACCTACACTGGCTATTTGAAAACCTGTACCCACAACAGGACCTAAATTAGACTGTAAAGCAGTATCTTTCCTAATCTTTCACCCTTAATATTATATGCATAAGTAAACTTGGAAATTAAGGAGCTATTACTTTTTTTTATACAAAGCAGCTAAGCTTTTGTCCAACTTCATTGAAGCAGTTTGTCAATGACCCAAGTTTGAGCTGGCAATAAAAAACAAATTAAGAGTAAATATTGACTTGGTCAAGTAGTTTCAACACCAAATTACACTGAGTGGGATGGGTTGTATACAAGCTAAAGCACAATACTGGTTTGTAAATCCCAGGATCAAAGGCTATAGAAACAGTTGTGCATCACTAATCTCAGAAGCTTCCAAAGAATACCTAAGAGTAAAGTGCAGTCTTAACCAAAATCAAGAACGCATGTACCAAATGCTGGTTTATATTACTTTTAAAAATATAGTCCTATGCAATTGGGAGGGGGTTTGGCTTTTTTATACTTGTGGCCACCCTTTTATAAAGGAAGTGGGGTTTTTTGATTGTTGGGTTTTTTTCCCCATTCTTTAACCCAGTCAAACTTCTAACTGTACTTGGGCTACTGGACACCCATACTCACATGGTTTTAACCAAATTCTTTAGATCACTAACACAAAGAGAACTGAACTTAGTTAAAATCTTCTTATGAAACATGATTAAAGATAGGAATGATTTCTACTCCTAGCTAGCTGAACAGAAATCACAGTAGAATTAAAGCATAGTCAAACCCTCTGAGAATAGTTATTAAACCGCTTTCTTTCTGAAGATATATAAATAGTTAATAGAACAGTTGACAGTAAATGATGCTTAAAATGTGGATCTTAATTCATAAACTTTATGAGAACAATAAAATATAGTGATGGGCTTTTCTAATGGCTTCCTTGCTTCAGCCATCATCTATCTCTTAATGGGTAGGAACTCAGGCTTTATAGTAAGCATAAAAAGGGAGCATTTGTCATCTTGGGTGAGGCTGCTGGTCCACCTAGCCTGGAGATGGCGTGCCTTTGGTATCAGTTCTGTTATGACAGTGCAAAAGCAACTGCCACTTTTACTAAAAAAAGAACAGTGGAGTTTACTCATATATACAGGAAAATGAAAATATGAGAGTGATCACTTTGTTATGTAGTACATATGTAATAGCCTAAAATAACTTATATTTCAAATCTAAAATTTCTTCACGACTGTTCTTTGCTTGCCATTAAAATTGAAGTCTCAGTTAGGAACTTCCAAGTCTATAAGGACAGCATGAAACTGGGTCCTGCCTGGCCCCTGTCTTCCTCAGCCTGGCAGCAGCAATGATTTAGGAAATCCACCATCCTCCCTTTGGGAGACCCCAGGATAACACCACAGCTTCTGTTGCATAGAGGAAGGGCAAAATGTTTTCAGCAAAGAGCATCTTTTAAGTAGACATCATCCTTCCAGAACACGTCGAATACAGCTGCTAAAACTTCAACCTGCATATGGTCTGAATTAAAAACTAACAAACAAACAAACCAGCCCTTAAACTGTGAGGCCTTCCAGAAGCAAAGAGCCAAAAGTACAATAATTGCTTTATACTGTACTGCAGGGACTGACAGCAAAGCCAGCTGCCAGCACAATGCTGCAGCATATCTAGCACCACTCAGAAAAGAATAGGCTCCCCATTTTCCTGAGAGCACGATGGTGTAAGACCCGCTCCCAGGGCAAAAGGGCTGCTGGGCTGCTCTCCTACATGCTCTGCCCCAGCTGGCAGACACCCCCAAGAGGATTTACACTGAGGAATGGAAAAACATAACACAACCACAGGAAAACCCTCCGCCTAACTGTGTGCAACAGGCTTCAGACCTCAGCCCTGAGGAGCAAAGAGCTCCAGGATGGTTTGGTATTAATGACAAAAATGAATAAATTAAATTTGCTCAGCTTCCTACATTTAGTAAGGGAAATTATGCATTTCCCACAAAGCCTAATGCCAGCTCCACAGGGATTATATTAGTATTTATTGTTTTGTTTGCTCAAATAAAACACCTGTCGAGGTCAGCTATTCGAAGAATTTTTAATATATCAGCCTTACACTACGGAGAGTAAGAAATGTTTATAGAGGCCCTCCTGGTAGGATTGTTGGCTTTTTTTCCCCCCAGGTAGGTGCATAATGATTTAATAACAGAAACAGCATGCCCACAAACCTCTGAACCTCAGATTTAAATAAAATCTAATATATCTGAAATCTGGGTATCAGTCTCCACAGCTCCTTTAGCTTCCCCTGTTATGAGAGGAGGCGTAACCCTAGGATACGGCATCCTTCCTTTATAAAGTCCTGTCTTAATGTGTCAAGAGTCAAGGAATTAAAAACAAAAGCAGCATAAATCGCTGTCAATCATTACAGTCTTTCATCTGCTCTTTGCTTCAGAAGGCATTATGCCTCCTAAATGGAAGGATCAATCACCATACACCAGACCTGCTGCTGGGTCCTCTTGCCTTGCGCCGCCAGCTCAGAGGGCAGCTCACCACGCTGCGTTCCTGCTCGCCTCTCACACAAACCAATGGACAAAACCAAAACAATACGTCACAACCCCCTTTGTGCAGCTACAAAACATGACTTCTACCCCTTTTGGCATTTTTTTGAAGCTTTTCTATCAAACAGCAGTTCGCTTTGGCTTGCCTTTCCCAGTACACCCTCACTGGGTGTTCCACCATCACCATTCTTCACTTGCAAACAGGATTATAAGTGCTTTTTTAAAAACAAGGAAAAAATGTTCATGTTCCCATTCATAGCCACATGAAATATTACATTGGCCTGCCTTAACTTGTTTACTGTTTTTTTACAGTAACTAAACAACTTGCATAGTAGAAAAGTTTGTTTACCTCCTCCTCAGATGCAACCAGCCCCCAAGGTAAGGCAGACTTGTCTCTCTAAGAAGATCATCCAGTTAAAAATGAAAACAAAAAATTTCAAAGAAATAGATGAGTTTTATCACCAGCAGATGTAGCAGGCATTCTGCTGTAACAGATATGGATGCTGACCTAGCGAGCCATGCTTCCACCCGGATGGGCCCTGCTGTCCTGCAAGGATGGATCCTACAAGAAAGGTTCTGTACCTGTGCAAGGAGAGATGCAATATGCTCCAAGTAAATACAGCAGGCTTTGACCCTTAATTACAATGCTGGCTGCTGGTAGACTTGTGTGTATGTAGTGGGGAAAAAATAAAAAATAAATAAAAAAAAAATTGTAACAGTAGCAAATGCAGCCAACTGCTGTCCAAGAGACATGAACAAAATATCTGCTTAATAGGGGTATATTTGCCTGTGACAAATTGCCTTAACAGGTTAATTTTGTATCCTAATTGAAAGAGGTTTTTCACGTCTAAGCTGCTTTTCCTCATGTCTCCCATGCCTGAATTCTGTTGCTCTTCCTCAGTTTGAAAAGTACTCTTTTCCATAAACATTCCCTTTAATTTCAGATTATGACAATCATGGGCACAATCTGGTCTTTATAAACAGGGAGTAGAAATATAAAAACAAATGTCAAACGGAGATAAAAGTAACATTGTACTTTTAATTATCAAAACATTTTATTTCCTTTAAAGCAACAGATTCACTGGTCTTTTCCAGCTGACTTGCATCATCACAGCAATGCCAAGCATTGTAAATCCAGGTCAGTCAAACGGTTACAGTGAGTTAGCAGCTGCTTCACATCACTGGAGCAGCATAAAGCAACAAGCATTTGAACTTAACCCACACTCTTTCAAGGCAGTTTACCAAAACAGAGAAGAGTATTTCTTCTCCATCAGTGAGTGCTGTTTAACTGAGACAGCAGAACCATGTAGTTTAGAGGAATAAAAGATACTTGAAAAAATCTCTGCAAACAATTTTGAAGTAGAATTTCTCACTTTACCCTCCTTTGGTTAGTGAGAACATTGCAGTCTCATGACTGTTACTGATGGAAGAAAACTGTTTAAACTAATATACCTCATTCTCAAAACTGGTTTCAGACAGTTCCAAACACAATGCTTCAACACAAGTAAGAAGGGCAGATTCACTGCTACTTAGGGCTCAGAGCACTGAGAAATCAATACAAAGAGATAAAGATGGATAAGCACTTTGGGCAGATATGAAATAGGAAGAAAAATACCACTCTCAAGACCCTCCTGCTTAGCTAATGCAATGTAAGTGGAAGTGTGGTATCTTCCACAAGGTGACTGCTGTGCTTTTTTCACTTGGTTTCAGACTCATGTCCATTCAAGAGCTCCCTCTGTTCATGTATTCCACTGCAGCACTATTAGCTGAGCAATTAACTGTGCCTTATGTTGTTCTTTTTTTTCACCTAATTATTGCTTCATTTCTCAATTTGATGGAGCAATTGCTCCTATTTGGCTAAGTGCTCAGAAACCACAACTACTAATTTCTCAGATTTTTCTTTTTTTTCTAGCGGAAGACTACCTACAGCCCACAGAGAGCATATTCTACCTGAATGTCAGCAGAACAGAGGAATAGCTTTGTGGGAATGGTCTCCCTCTTTCATATGTGGTTCCACTTTTCATATGTGCACACACACACACGTGCTCACTTCCTTTCAGTTGTTTTCTTTTACACTGCTATGTTTGGAAGATGACTAGAAAAACAAAAGTAGACTTCATTCCCATCTCCCATCAGTAAGCAGTGGCTGTTTTATTCTAGTTCCTAGGGAAATGAAGCAAATATGCTGTTTTTCTGTGTTCATAATTTCTTAACATAATGGCAGCTTACTTCCAAACCCAAGAGAAAGCTAAGGTTTTCAAAGATAAACTACAGTTCTAAATGTCTTTTGCCATAAGGGGAGATGAGAGACCAAGAGAGTTCCCCCAGCTGTAAGAAAAGAAATCGTATGTATTGGCATTTTGTTAGACAGCAGAGTAGCTATGTAGGAGACATGCCTTATAAATGCCTTCATCATGAAAAAGTTTCATTCGGATCTTGTGAGCTTTTGAAATATCCCCATCAATCAACTTGCCAACAGAAATCTGCAGCAAACTAAGCTCTGTTAGTTCTGGTGTTCAGGGAATGTTGTGTTCTGCTGCAGCTAACTGTACAGCATCCTCTTTTGGCTCTGCTCTCTTGTACATGCCCACCATGGGTGGCTTGGTTAGAGGAATATGCAGGTTACCCAAGTTCCCTCTGTGTTTGCATCTCCATTGATCTGCACCAAGGCTGTATAATGCTGAACTTTATTTACACATGGGGGCTCTGCATGTGAAATTGTTCATCCTTGTGTCTTGCTCCCAACCAGCTGTGGTGTATCCTAGGTGAGGTTAGGCTGACTGTTCCTACCCTGCCTGCTGCATCACTCCTGATGGATGTCTCAGCACTGTACAGGCTTTCCCATCCAGAAAGTGAATATGGAAACTTGAATGCAGACAATACTTTCTTCAAATGACAATTACTTGAGTGCCTTCTTGCAAGACATTTCAACTCAATTACTCCAGTGAGCAGTAACATTTAATTTTACAGCCTGGGATCTCAGTGATTCTGTAATTTTAATGTTCCTGGCAGTTTCAATCATACTATAGTTTTAATGCAATTTTCTGTTCCTGACATCCAGTGGCAGAAACTTCAGAAATTATGCCACTTGCCATGGTTGCACATGCTCATTATTGAGCTGTGAAAGCAACCTGGTAGCCTGGCACCTGTGCCACCAGGTCCTGGGCACATCTGTAGCTCAGTACTGCCATCCAGCTGGATGAAAATTATACCAGACAGTAGGAAAGAAGGTAGAAATCTCACTACCACACCTACTGCTACTTCAGGGAACCAACACCTGTAATAAGAACAACTCCCACTCCAAATGTCCCATTTTCTGGATTCCTTATAACACAGAAACACCAGCACATTATATTCCAGATATTTCAAGCATAACTCATGAGGCCAGGATACCAGCCTTGTTTGCTTCTGCTGGCTTTACTAACTCTAAATTTGCAGTAGGCACAAGTGCTTTCTCTTCTACCTGCACTGCAAGGAGATGCTCAGTAGGGTGGGGCAATTCTCTAGGTGACAACACAGCTGCATGGTCCTCACAATTGCATCTGCTCACATATTTCTGAAGGATGGCTAAAGCTAATGTCTCAAAAAAATTAGGACTGTCTTTGGAGACAGGAGGAGCTGCTGTCACTCAGAGATTTGAAATATGTGCACTCACAGTGAATGTGAATAGCTCATAATCAGGAAAAAAAAAATTACCAAAAAATTAGATGTCCTCATTTTATGTTTGAACTTAGGGAAAAATCATAGCCTTTAGACTTGTAGTTTTCTTTACTACAATAATAATAATAATAATGATAATAAAATTCATTTAAAACTTAATTTTGAATACCTGTCATAAGCATTTCTCATGACTTTGTAGCATCCAGTTTGGACTGTTAGGCCTCCTGGTTTATGAGCAATGACACCCTCACTTTCTATTCCCATGCCTGAACAAGGTAGGGATAAGTGATGATCATAGAAAGCACCTATTCGATGAAGAAAATGAAGATTTAATTGTCCTCCTTTCCCTTCCAAAATGAACAGGAACAAGATGCCTACCATGGAAAAATAGGGTTGGTTAAATGCTAACACCAGTAGCACCACTGCCATTTTGCATGGATGCTCTTTCATTCCTGTATCTGCAACTCCCCTTACTGCTTCATCAGCATGGAGCAAGGTGAGCCAAAAGGGAAGCAAGGGATAGCTACTTGGCCACAGAGCATGGAAAAGTGGAGGAATGGCTCTGCACCAAGCATAATCCTCCTCATCATCATCATCTCTAGGCTAGACAGAGAGTAACATTTCCATCTTCCTTGCCTTCCCTCCTTCCTGCACCCAGTTCTTCCAGTTCTTTTCTCCCAGAGGACAAGCATTTATCACAAGGAAGGTGAAATGAGAGATGCAGAGTTTCACTCTGGACATGAGTACCTTCAGCTGAAGACAGAACGCACAGATAATGCTTGGAGCAAAGCAGAGCCCTACAGACCAGCTTGCATCCAAATCCCCAGTGCTGTAATTAGAGTAACTGCTATGTTCAATGAAAGAGCTTTAATAACACAGCAACTCAGGCAAAGCCAGAATGCATCTTTTCTTCATGAAGGCCACGTAACAAACTCTGATGGTATGGGATTTTTCTTTTTGTCATTTTTATTGTTAATTTTGAGGAAAGCACCCTAAGTGTTTTCTGCAAGTATGATCAAGTATGTCATGCTGTGGCCAATGTGCTATCTGCAACTGAAAACAATGATAGACAATATATAAAAATGCACTATCACAAGTCACTCCTTTCAAGGAATAAAAACAGTCTGTTCCAAATGAATATCCTTTCTGTGAAGCGGTACTTTTTCCTAGAGAAAATTCTGATGATGGAGCAAGTATTTAGTCTTTCAAGCAACTACTCTGTGACTCATTGATGCAAAACTTAGTAATGCAAATTAAATGTAAAGAAAATCATAAGTAAAAAAATAGACCCATGACATCAATGTGATAAACATTACTATTTCTACCCACATCTAATGAACTTTCCTCCTCCAACAATTTTTACCTAGGATTTTGGGGGTTTTCTGAGAGAAATCCATGCCTGTAACTATAGCACATACCTGCTAAACTCAGTTTAGGAACACCAAACTCCTTGCTCTTTACAAACAGTTGACATGTCCACGTGTAAATTCCAACACAATAAATGCTGGATTTATTGTTTTGCACAAATCATCTGGGTGACACATTCATGGCTCAGTGCTTTGGATTTACTGTGTGTTGCGACACAGCGTAGCATGCATGAGCAGTAACTTCAACCACGCAGCATCACATCTGCACACTGTGGACGTGGCTACAGCCCCTGGAGTTGCCCCAGGGATCCCTAAGACAGCTGGCAGTGAAAGCAGAGTTGAGTTGTGTTTAACAAAGGTCTCATATACTGCCCAAATAAAAAGCCTTGAAAATCCCCCCTGACAATTCCGCTTTGAAAAGGAAGACATTAATGGGGAAAAAAAAAGTGGGTAAAGCTCCTTTTATGAAACTCCCCTTCGTACCTCTGCTATCAAGGGCTGACCACTGCATGAGCAGGAGGACTGCTTGGGTGGTTACCTGTTTCCCAGGGAGGCACAGGAGCTGTCTGCAATGCACCAGTTCCAGAAAAGTAAACTCAAAACATCTGGAACCTTTTCCCGTTTCTTTCTTCCCAAAGAAAAAAAAAAAAAAAAAAAAGAGTTAAATGCTTAAGAGCCCTGGGAGAGTTGTCGTTCAACTACACATAAAATATCCACTCCCTTCAGTGTGTGAATCCGCGGCTTGATAGAGCTATGTGGAAACTGTGGGGCTGGGGGAGCTGTTGGGTAAAAAGGATGAAAGTACATTTTTCCCTGAGGCTGTAGTTTCAGTCCAGCTCCAGAGAGCCAGCACTGTTGCTGCCAGACACCATTTCAGTTATTCCCAGGAAATGATGGATGGCCTCAACCCATTCCCTAATGAAGATTTTATTGGGAAGGCTGCCATTGCAATCAGCTTCTTTTTTAGGGCAGCCTTAAAAGACAGGCTAAGGAAGGGAAAAAAAAAACAAAACAAAACAAAGAAAAGCCACAAAAAACCCCAAACCATCCTATCTCCCCATGCACCCATGTGGGGGCGATTTTTTGAGGCTGAAATGTTAGGCAAGAGTCAGGGGAGACTTCAGACTCCTGAATCACAAATTGTACATGTTTTGTGGGGAGAATACAGCAGCTGCTGCTGCTGAGGTCTTCCTCTTCCTCCTTGCACAAACATCACCTAAGGACAAGTCCAGGACTTCCATATCTCACCCCATATATATATATATAGACTTCTGAAAACTGAGTTGCAAAATGGCAGCAAGAACTCAAGAACTTCTTTGAGAGGTTCTTCTATTCTATTCTATTTATTCATATCAGGAAAGAAGAAAAGAGAAAGGAGAAAAGAATAGGGAAGAGAGACGAGAAGAAAGGAAAGAGAAAAGAGGAAAGGAAAGAGAAAAGAGGAAGGGAGGCCTAAACTATAGAGTAACATACTTTTTTATTTATTTATTTATTTCTCCTCCCAGCGACAAAAGCAATCTTTGAAGTGTATTACTTAATGAGTGCTAATAAAAGGCAGTGACATAGGAACAAAGCAACACATATGGAATGGTGGCATTCAAGTTTTTCAACATAATACTGTGAATTCAGGAGGCCAGCTACTTATTTCAAGGAATTTCTAATAAATTTTATAGTATCAGAGAGGTCAGCAGGAAATGTTTCATCAGATACTCTTGTAAGAGCTGCTGCTGAGCACTCCACAAAACCTCTCTCAGATGCCCCTTCTTTTTTCTCCAGTGTATTTAAAACAAACTCAGTCATAATTAACATTTAATTTGACAGAAAATGATAGGAATAGAGGAAATCTATACTCTTGTAGACAAACATGCATTACACCAACCTGTAAACTCATTATAAAGAAAATAATAAAATAAAAGCCCTTTATTGGGTCTTTTTAATGGCAATGGCTACACAAAGCATGAACAATGTATTTAAGAAATAACGTCACAGAGCACATCATTGTATTTGATGCAGTGCTCCATTTTAACTTGGGAAAAGAAAGATCCATCTTGCTCAGTGCTTTTGGCCATAAACTATGCTTTACACATAAAATACACAAAATGTTTACATCAACCTCTGAATATTTTAGAATTGATTTGTATCATTTGATTCACAATCCTGCAGCCACTGTTCACTAAGCTTATACTACTTTTTTTTTTTGAGACAAACACCCTCATTCTTAGATGGAAGATGACATTCAATTAAATAATTTTCATTACAAATTAAACTATTCTGGTTGATTGTTTTCTGTACACAGAGTATGCACTGCGTACATTTTCTTCTCTGTTTCCTACAAATCACTAAGGTCTGGCTCTAGACACTGTTTACTTTTATTCATGATCTTCCAATGAAAGCAGATACCACTCCACCTCCTCACTCCACTTCTGGTTATGGCACCCAAAGTATGACAGGCACACATCAGAAATAATGTGATATGAATCACATAATGTGATATATGAATCACGTTTTTGTGGCCTATTAAATTAATACTTATCTAATTCACCACCACCAAATTGGCCACCACAGCTGAGGTCTGTCTGTGACAGTTTAACCCATCCCACAGCCCTGATGTATCTTCATTTAGCAACTCCCTCTGTCCAAATAGCTTTTCAAGACTGTAGAAATTCTTGAGCATCACCACAACAGTGTTCCCGACTCCCCTGTATTATTACTGGTGCTTACAGTTGCATCCTCCAAATCTCCTGATGGGAAAGCAGAATGAAGACCTCAGAATTGCTTAGAAAGGAAGCAGGGGCCCTGCTGTTGCTCAAGAAAATATAGAAAAGTACAATATTGGAGTGTAATTTGAATGGTTACCAGCCAAATCTCTAGCGTGTCTGTGGCTGGTTGGTTTCCAAAGAATAAAAGAGGTTTAAGAACATTTTGAATATTATCTGAAATAGGCAAGGCAGCCCTGCATATAGCATCATGAAACACAATATTATTTTAGCTGAAGAAAGCAGAAAGGAGCAATTCTTACTTTAAACAGCCTCTTGTATTATAATATATAACAAGGACGGACAAAACTGAAATAAATACAATTAGCCATCTAAAAATGGTTATTCTTTTAGCCATATTCCTTTTTTCTCAAGTACTATGGTCATTTTTATCAGTCTTTAAGGAGGGGAATAGATTAAATGTTCACCAGACTTATACTACTTTTTCAGCCATGTGCTACAATGTTAAAAAGCTAAGTGCAATTTAGTCATTTCCTCTAAGCAATGTTTCATAGGAAGATTTTCCCCTCTCAGATTAAAGACAGAATAATGCTAGTAGACATGGTACATTTTTCTAAAGAAAAGAGCACTGTCTCCTTTAAAGTTGAACAAAGCCCTAATCCTCCTTCCACAAAACAGCAGCTGAGAGTGACACCAGGCTTCCCCCACCATCCCCTGAGAAGCCACAGAAACTTCTTGCTTTCAAAGCTTAAACAAATTCCTTGCTTTTAACGTACTACTCAAAAAATGCCTTAAACTGGCCCATTCATAAGTGGGTACAAACTGGTCATCCCACCAACAGCAGTAGGGCTGAACAATTCATTTGTCACAGTCCTCCAGATGCAAATATGAAGTTGAAAAATAAGGAACATTATTTCTGAGGAAGGTGAGATTTCAAGAGCGCTGAGACCTGTAGAATCCAATGCGCTCAGCTTCCTCTGTTGTTAGTGAGGGAAACACTGCAAAGAATATTGATGGTTACAGTTTCCATGGCTCAAAGCCCAATGAAACATTATCACTTCACTTCAATTCCCATAGCTGTTGGTTATGAAGAAGTACTGTTCCAAACAACAGCAATATTGATACCTGTAGCCTTCATAATGGTGGTGCACGAGTGACGACTTCAGGGCACTGTCCCTCAGAGTGACTGATGCACTGTGGGTGCTACCATTAATGATCATAATGTGAAGTTAAATATGAAAACTTCAGGGAAAACAAACGTGTCCTCAAGATAATTACAGTCAAATGCAAAACATGATTTTACTTGATGTACATTTGAAGCAGCCAGCTGGGCTGCAGACTGCTTTTGCGAGTACTGGCAGCCCTTCTTTGCACGTCAGGGAAATACTTTCCTTTACTCCATCACTTGCCATGTGTCCATGTGTAAGTCAAATCCTAGATGCAGTCAGATGTTTCAGGGTTAATGCAGATCAATAAGGTGAGGCTCTAAGGCTGGTTTTGGGTAAAAAGCCACCTGTTATACCAACACTTATGAACACTATGGATGCCCCTTATTTTTTGAAAGACCTCATATGAAGAGAGAGAGCTGCTCACAAATGTAAATATTTTTCCACATAGCCTTTGTGAAAGGCTCCTTCTCATTGAGTGTTCTCTTCATGTCCAGAGCATATGTAAGGATGTAGACTTCAGAATAAGAAATAGGAGATGGCTCTTTTTGGAATGTGCTAGTGTTTCCAACAATCATTATCTGGTTTGTTATTAGTCACTACTTTCCTGTGTGGACAAGTCTTCCCTCTTAAAAAGTGTCCACAGTGAGCAGAGAACAAGATCAATTAAAGATGTTTTAAAGTTTTACAGAAAATTTCCACAACAATTACATTAGAATTTAAAAGTCTAAAGTCATTCAGAGATCTTAGATCATTGAGATGTTTTTCTTGTCTCTTTGGAAATAAAATTCCCCTCCTAGCTACCAAAGGTGTGTTATTATATTGTTTAAATCACAGAAATCACAGAAAGTTAAAGGTTGGAAGGGACCCTGAAAGATCACCTAGTCCAATCTCCCTGACAGAGCAGGGTCACCTACAGCAGGTCATATAGGAACTAAATATCCTACTATATTTTCACAGTGCTTATGTCTCATCCTTCAGCATCTGCTAACAGTCACTGATGAACTTTTGGTCAAGTTCAGCACAACTGTTCTTACTTTGTAGTGGACAACACTTCAGTCCAAAATTGTAACTTCCATCCTTTTTCAAGTGAAAATAAAAGAGAGAGCAGCAGAGAGAGTACTCTCTTTAGATCAACAAAGCGACGCCTGCTTTATGCTGTTCAAAAGTTTCAAATATGAAAAACAAAGCCCAGGAAAGAAAAACTAGAGGGGTATACAGATCAAAATGTCCAAAGTTCATCTTGCGCACAAGCTGGTATGCTCAATACTTCATTTTTGTACATTTTCCCTTATATATAAATGCAACTCTAGATGTATCTGTCAAATTCTGCAGTCAGACATACAGACAGATATGTATAAACACAATATTCCTTTCACTGGTAGCTGGTATTATACTCATATGAATTGCTCAAATAATTCTGGTTGGTGTTCCTTTCCCATTTATATTGATATAAATCTTTACCTAAATGCTATTTTATTCTTAATTATCATATCCCTTTATCAAATAAACTAGAAATGCCTCTCTTTACTAGACCTATAATATAAAGTGTAATAAAAGAAAAAGAATAAACTGTAAAAATCACAAACTGGCATTGTTTGTAGCTCACTTGGGTGCTGTGAGGATCAGGTCCAATCTCAGCAAGCAATGCTTAGTTTCAACACATTGTAAAGCTATCTCATGTTGGGACTCTCAGTTGAGAAACTGGAGCTTCAATTCAACCCAACAGGCCACGTTAGAAATTTATCCTGCCTGGGCTTCATTAAACTTGTAAAACCTGACTGCTAGAGTGCAGTGCATAACATCCTCTAATAACACCGTTTAAACAGCAGTCAACACAATAGAAGAGGTAGAGAAACGTGACAGAAGTATTAAAGCTAAGTCAGCCCTGAAATGTCTGGAGCTGCTTAAATGTCTACCCAAATCTCTTTGGACTTGGAATAAAGAAGAGAAATCTTGTGTGAACACCGTAATATTTTCCTCCAATACCTGTTTGCTATCAGTCTTCAAATACCAAGGAAAAAAAAGAGCAAGACTAACAAGGAAAAAGAATGTATTGCTTGAATAAAATGAACTATGTTCTTTCCTTTTTGCCTCTCACTAGCTGAAATCACTGTCACCCCACAGAACACTTAATTCCAATGAAATGCTTCACATCAAAGGCGTTCCTCCATTATCTTTAAAAGGAAATATGAAGCAAGTATTCTCCAAGGGAGAGTAAACAGTAATCTGACTTGCTGCTGAATTTAAGAGAGTGGGTTGGGACAGAAAGCATTCAGTAAAAACACCAAAAGCATCCACAAATAAAATTAAAACAACAAACAAATAAATAAATAAAGGCAATTTGGATTTGAAAGAAAAGACACTTTTCTTCTTACTGTTTTCAGCATTAGGACGATTTTGTCTTAAAAACACTATCTAGTATTTGTCTCAGAGCATTTTTAAAGTGCATATGTGCTTTTTTTCTCTAGTTAGATGACTAGCTTAGGGCATTATGAACAGAAAATTAGGTGTCACTGAGGGGGGATAGTTTCAGAGAGGTGTGCCTCTGAAACTTTCAAGTTTTGCACAGAAGAACTTGCTTGTTTTATCTTGGGATAGTTTTTCCCTATAAGGTTGAGATCTACTAAAACTTCAGTGCTGTTGACTTCACAGAATTTATTTGATTTCACACATCAAAATAAATAAAAATTTAGTGGGGATATCTGAAAATGGGCTTATTGAACTTCTCTCGAGCTATATTGATGGATAGGAAAGTAAGCCCAACACATAAATATACTTAGAGAGTTATTGTAAGGATCTGAAAGACAGATCTCCAAAACAAGATTGTTTCAATAAGTCTCTTTCTATCTTGCTCAAGTACTACAGGCAATAAAATTATTTCCATGACGTTTCTTCATAAAGTAAGTGTTCAAGTGAATCAGTACTTGTAAACAAGCTCTACTGAGGATTCATGCTGCCAATTTAAGATAAACTATTTTGTATATTCAACTCCATTTCTCTGGTAAAATTTCCCTAATGAAATGTAGTAAAACTCACAAACCATCAGATCAACACACATCAGCAAAATTAAACCCCTGAGAATATTCACTGCTTTATTTTTATTAGTACTGTTTTAAATATTCAAAATGTGTGGGTCATAAAATTATGCTTAGGGCAACGTTTTCTCATAAGTTCATTTGTGCATGTTTTTAAATAGATTTAAAAACTAAATAATTTCAATCTCAACCTTAATGCAGAGACAAACAACAGAAGAAGTGATGGGAGCAGATCTTAATAAACCCCTTCTCAAATTGTTAATTTTAGGGTAATTTAGGGCTAAAGAATGCCCCAGGCAGCAAAAGGAATGTATTAATCGCCTGGAGCAGTTTATATAATGCTTCAAATTTCTACAGCAGCCTCCACATTCCCTTCCTTACAAACACAAGAAAAAATTACTTGGAATTTCCTTATATTATTACTGAATATAGGACAAACAATAACACTGTCAAGAGTCAGACAGGGTGACCTGTGATTATTTTTCATGGAAAGATCACAGCACAGAACAAAAATCTGACCATCCAGTTAGAAAAATGGGTTTCCACAGAGTTTATACACATAAGCCTTTGCATAAAATTCATCATGTCATTACCCTGGTCACAATATCCAAGAGGAAAAGTTCATGTCTTCAGTTTCTTGGAAGAGGTTCTGTGGCACACTGACTGGCTCTCAGCCTACCCAGAGACAGCAAAGCATAGTTGGCAGCACCAAGACCTGGCCCTGCAGTCTCATACTCTGGGTATCTTGCGGAGTATCACTGCAGCCCTATGCACAGAATAAGTGATGGAAAGCCACGATGGGATTTGAAAGGGAAGATTTCTTATTTATTTTTCTTTCAAGCAATCCAAGAGAGCCTGTGATGTGATGTGGACAGCTTTAGGAGATATGGGATGCATCATCTGCAGTCACTGGGAAAAAGGCGTCCTCATTTTCACCCCGAGAGGACAGCCTTGCAATTCCTCATTATTTGGTTTGTTTGTTTGTTTGTTTGAATGTTTTGCTTTTTTCCTGATCTGAATGTAAAAGCAAGGCTGAGGAGGAAGAAGAAGGAGGTGGCAGGCTGTGCAGGGAGCCTGGCAGGCACTGAGGGAAGAGAAGCTGCTGCTAGAGTGATCTACAGGGGAAACAACACCTCATATTTATCCACAAGAGCTTGGAAGCATCAAGGATGATAACAAGTGCGAGCTATGCAGCTCCACAAAGTAGGCTCCGAGTTGAGCTGCAACCTGCCCAGCTTTCAGCTTAGCATGAGGCAAGCCTTCTGGTGAGGTAGGGATATCATGAGAAGGCAGAAACATACTGTTACAGGATTGGGTCTGCCATCAGGAGAAGATGTAGAAGCTGCAAGAAAAGCCTCTAAGCACCGCTATCTCAAGTACAGGAAAAAGCTTTTCCTTCTTTCTTTCCTTTCTCCCTCCTTTCCTTTTTTCTTTCTCCCTCTGTCTCCCTCTTGGTCTTTCTTTCATCACTGTGTCCTCAAGGAACAGGTATCAATTTTAACTTCCCTTTATCTTTTGCTTGCAGGCAGGAGCAGAAGCTTCCACAAACAGAAAGTCGTGATGCCAGTGGCTTCTGGGTACCGACAGGGCAATTGCCTAGTTTTATGAGTGATTCCCTGTGGGAAGAAGTCAGCTGTGAATACTTGACTGTCTCCTGAATTAGCAAAAAAATTTCCCATGGTGCAAGCTGGCTGGAGACTCCCTTGAGTAGAAGCCTGCCTGGCTGGAGCCTTTCTCAGTGTTGAGACAGAAGTCTACCACCCACAGACAATATCACTCAACAACCCAATTGGCAGCATGGTAGAGGAATGCTGGGAAGGAGAAATAGGTAGGGGTTGGATCCAGCAGTTATCACCAGGAGAAGTTTGGAGCAAACCCCAGACTGCTCCTTTGATCTTAAGTCAGATTTAGATGTGGAGTTCTATACTTCTAGCAAAGTTCTATACTTTTATCAAATTTTATATCTAAGATAAATCTGCTTTGGCTCTCCCTCACAACAGGTAATTTCACAGAAAATTATTCTTGTGGAGATCTGAAAGCATACATCTGATACCTCCAGGCCCTATGGAGATCACTTTTCTAAGGAAAATAAATGAAATCTATTGCATACCCCCTAGTACATGGCTATAAGACAGATCTGAAATGGATCTTTTTTTTTTTTCTTTCTTTTTTCTTTTTTCTTTCCCCAGACACCCCATGTCAGAAAATTACAATAAGTTAAGAACCTAAACTGATTCACTCTACAACAAACACTTTATTTGACTACACAGTGAGGTAAGAAGAAAATTTTGACTGAGAGTTTGAAAAAATCCAGTGAAGTTATAGCATACAGCAGGAAGAAGCAATGCTGGCTAGGTGCAGAAAATTATAACCTTTCTCTAGGAAGCTGTCAGTGTTCAAAAGTGACTAGGCAAACCCACAAGTGAATAAATGCAGAGACTGCCCCAGAAATACTGTGTGTTGTTACAGATGGTTGAAAATAATTTTTAACAAAATAAGCCTTTCAAATGCAGGGGGGAATATAACAGCCAGCAAACCACCAAAATGCTTTTCAGAATAGATTCTCAATAGAATATTGTTTAGCTACTAAGACCTATAATTTATGATATTGCTATTATAAAATATTATATTCACACAACCCTGCTTGCACTATACTGCTCTTTATTCTAATTTCAGGCAGCCTTCCTAACACGAAATGCCAACATGGTACACATCAATGGCCTCAAGGGTATAATTAACACTTGTTATTTACATTTATTTTTAAAAATAATTAACCAGGAGCACATCTAATGAATGGTAATGGGCCTTAAATTGAGACACAATATGTCAACTACCTTGCCATCTAGAAGCCAACTCCCATGCAGCTCAGCTCTGATGGGAAGGACGGGGCTGAAGCGAGAGCCCTGCGGGTAACGCTGCTGAGCGCGCTCACCTGGCTCTGCCAGCCTGAGCTCCACGGCACAACACGTACTGGCTGTCTATCAGAAGCTCAGGAGAACCTGATTTTCACTTACATCAAATATCAACAGGTTTATTTTTGGTTTGTTTAATTTTGTGGTCTGTTTTTGGTTTGCTTTTTTCTTTAGGTTTCAAAGATTAAACAGAGGTTTGCCCTTACGTTAAGCTAAACCCACTGTGGTCCTCTGCTACTACGTGCCCTCGGCTTTCCACTACTCAAAGGTATGTCCTCAGTTGACACAGTCTATAGGACATGGCATAAGCAGCTACTCAGGCCAGAATAAGCTTCTGACTCAGAAAGAAGCTATGCATAAAATAAAATCCTCACACAGTGATGTACTTTCAAAATGCATGACCTCATTCTTCCCCAGTCAGGCTCTCAAAGGGAAACAGACCCAAACAAAACATTTTGTGGAGTGAAACACGAAACCGGTGCCTGCTAGCTCACTTCCCAGAGTGAAAGGCAAATTGCAAATGTGTAATCGATGTAACAATGTTTCTGTCCACTTAGTAAAGGAAGAAATCCATTTTCCCAGCAGCCTGAAAGATTTTGCCATTGCAGTATACTTGGGGTAAAAGCAAAGAATTGACTTATAAATGCAATTCATTCAAACCTGATCACTGGTTGGGGTTGCTGGTACTAATCGTGTCCATGGCTTAAAAAAAAAAAACAACAAAGGAAAAAAAAAAATAAATTGTAACGTGTGATGTTACTCCAACAGACTCATGTAACAGTTAAACTCTTACAGGTTTAGGCAGACTTCCTGTTTTTTCGTTTATGGCTTCAAATGCATTTTCAAAAATTATGAGCAGCCCTTTATGTGTAATATATATATCCCACAGTACACAGAAAAAATCAGAATAGGAAGAAAAGCAGAAGGTCCTTGTATCAAGGACAAAATGCCTACCACATAAAAAATAATTGTATGAAAGAAGCACCAGGTAAATACGGTGAGAGCAGGAAGAAACGTGCTAGTTTTCAAACCCAGCACCTATAAGCAGAAGAGTAGAGTTGCATATGTATATCACTAGTTACCTTCCTCCCCTACATTTGGCTATCTCCAGATTCTTTTCTTCCTTTCAAATTCCTCCATGCCCCCACTCTTCCCCGGTAATTCTCCTGGCCTACTGCTGTGGGCTGTACTGCTGATATTTGAGGTCAGTTACTCAATTCCTGCAAATACTGTTACTCATGAGCTGGTACTAAAGACTGCAATACCCAACAACGCTAACTTGACATCAGCACCACTACTTTCTCTAACTCTGTGAGTTAAAGAAACGCATCATGAAAATTAAAGAAATACAGGGACCTGCTATCTAGATTGATATTGTACTCTGTACTACATACAGTGATACAGAAGAAATAGCTCCAAGTAATGGGGTAGAAAACCATAAGTGAGTTCCTTAGCAGAGCTAAAGCAAAACTGCAGCCCATACAATTACCATTTCATGCAAGCCTGCTCTCCTGGCTTGAGTGTCTATTCATTGTTTTATATACATAAATGTGCGTGTATGTGCATCAGCTCAAACTAAGAAGAGAAATAATGGTCCTATTTGAATCCTATATATGTGAAGTTTCAAAACAGTCAAATATTTTTGAATAACTGTATAAGGTAATGGCAGTCTCTGTAACTAAAGGATGATTGTTTAGACTACCACACGAGATACAAAAAAAGGAAGTGTATCACAAACACATATATACAAGCATGTGCATTTCTATACTCAAGGTAGGAAAACGGCAACAATAATGCATATGCTAAGAGAAACTAGAAGGTGGTATTCTAGACAGAAAATGTACTGTACCTGTAATATCTGTCAGTGTGAATAATTTCTTGGCTGCTGGCTAGAATATATTCTGCAGTTCATTTTGTTTTATCACATTATTCACACTTTTTTCTGGAACAAGCAGTTCTCTTCTTATAAGACTACACTCTAGTGGAACAAATGAGCTCAAGTCTATGATTGATTCTCTAACATAGTTGCGATGCTATAGCTTTATTCACTTTTTTTTAAAAATGGCTTTATTCATTTACTACCTCCAGCATGACTCCAGAATGTCAGCTGCTGAGAAACTACATTGTGAAAGGTTCCCTCCATGCTCAAAGAGGTGGCAGTGGGGTTTTTTTAATAGTAAATTCCATGATAAGGAGGAGGAGAAGTGTCCAATGCAGACAGACCGTCTCTGCTCACCAGTTCAAAAAAGTGCACTCCCAGAAATATTTTCTAAAAGCTTATCAGCCTTAACATTCCTCTTCAGCTCTGTTTCCCTGACAAAATGCTGTGTGAGTCTATCTGGATCAAGGCAGTAACTCCCTGCTTTATTTCCTGCTGGGGAACTGGCAGGGACAGGAAATGGGCAGCCTCCTGACCAGGGCCCCTTAAGAAGCTAAAGCCATGCTACGGATGAAAAGATTTGACACAACACTCTTATCTTACAGTGTCATCAAGGGAAAAAAATCCTTCTTTCAAAGCATCTATCTTTTTATTTACCCCTGTAATAACTAATAAAAATAAAGGTATTTAGAGGATCCCTAGAATTCACAAAGAAGTCAGGACATTCTCTTCTTGCCCAACTCATGGTAACAGTCAAACAACCATGACTACCCTGAATTCCTGTTTCTCTGGACTTTTTTTTTTTAATTATTACTTATTTATTTATTTATTTTGTTTTGTTTTTCTTTTTTTTTTTTTTTTTTTTTTTTTTTTTAATGTCTCAAAGCCACAACACAAGGGCTGAAAAGATCAGGCACAGATATTTCTGCTCAAAGAATCCTGTAAAGAAGTATAGGACAATTTTATTCAGTCTCATTTTCAAAACCAGGCACTCAGAATAATCCTGGACAAACAACTGCATTCCTGAAGCAACTTAGTAAAGCAGAGATTTCCAAGAGGCCACCAGGAACAATAAAAAATAAAACATTAAAAAAAAAGTTGCATCATCTGCTGTGTTTACAATTCAAACAAGCAGTAAAAATATTAAAGGGAAAATAAGATCTTCTTTAGGTGCAATCTAAAACTAACCTAAATCACGTTTTTTTAATGACAAAGGAAAAGAACTAAACTGAGTTTAGCTCCATAGCCAGATACAGTATCAATTTACAGTCAGTTCTACAACATAAATGTTAAGATGTGTGTGGGCACAAAGCAATGGCAAATAACACCGCTATCCGTTTAGGATAAATGGTGAAAATAATGTTGCACATGGGGAATGACAATATCTATACATTGGTATCTCATTCCACAATGGCTTTGCTCTTAGCTGTTTAAAAATGCTTGAGTTTTTTTCTTTTAAATGTAAGAATTGTGCATTGCATAGTAGACAGTTTATAAAAATGTAAGTCTCTAAAAGTATGACAAGAGGTAAAACCATGCATGAGTTTAACTCAAAATTCATGTAATGAAATGACCTTTTAAAATTCTACCTAAAAAAGTAGGAAAGCAGCTGTATAATTCTCTACTGCCACAATCTTTAAAAGGCTCATAAGGTTGGATAAGGAGCAAAACTCAAATATTTGGAACTCAACCTCTGGTTTTGGACTCCCTGTGGATTCCTTTTCCAAAGTCTTAACTTTGTTTATCAGCAACTCTTCTGTTGTGCAAATAAAATTATAACCACGTAACTGAGCAAGCAAGAGAAGCTTTAATTTAAAAGTGTTCTGTGAAGAAAATTATGTGAAAGAAACATGCAAACCAAAAAAAGACTAGGAGCAGAAGCAAGATAAGCAAGCTTACGAGCTTGAGGATCTCAAGAGGAGAAAGTTTTCACTATCAAAAAGTTCTGCCCCTCTATTTTCCCAGCATACAGGGTATGAGAAATGAAGGGAGCAGGAATTCCCAGAGACGGCAGGGGCAGAGAAACAGAGGAAGCCACAGCTGGTTCTTGCTTCTGCCCACGGAAAAGCTCCTTCCTTTTATAAAATTTCTCATTGCGCCAGATACTTACCCTCTTGTAGGGAGGGACCAAGCCCACATCTCAGCTACAAAACTAATACTGCCTAGGTGCTATAGGAGTGAAAGAAGAGAAGAAACAGTAAACATCACCTTCATGTCTCTGAAGGACAGAGGAGTGAGAATCACAACACAAAATTTCCTTTAAACTTGACTTTTAAAAGAACAAATCTTTTTTTCCCTGCAATAAGGGAATAGTCTTGAAGCACCGTGCCCTGCCCTCAGTTTTAAACACTTATCTGCCATTTTGTGCTATTACAATTGGTTTTAAACATGAAGTTTTTCTCTTTGTTCTCATTTTTTAAACCACCAATGTTATTTTCAGCTTAGAGGAGAACCTGTAGCTTTTCTGGGATGGCTGGAAGCCAGGCACAATGCGGCAATTTGCGGTTCAACATTTGTGCTTCGTTTTGCTTCTTTTGGCATCCTTGTCAGCAGTTGCAGAAGAAAGGGAGTTCCCAGGTACTGAACTCCCTGGTGCTCTGTCACCCCAAGTTGAGGGTCACCCTGCCTCTGCAGTAGGCTGCACAAAGCAGCTCACTTCTGCAGTAGCATCTTCACTCTTTGCCTGTAAAAAGAGGCTGAGCATTGGCACTCTGCTGAATGTTTAATTCAACTACAACTAATTGGAAAGAAATGTGTGCTTGAACTCAGCCTCCTCCACACAAGCAGGGATTTCTCATCTCTCCTCCTACCCCTTCAGTGCTGTAATTTAGAGCACAATTCTGGGTCTGTTATATGCTACTTGGAAGTTATCATTGCTCCAGCTATTTGTGGCTCATAAAGTATTGTTCTGTCAGTTACATTATATGGCTCTTTGTGTGGAAATGATGGATGAAATGGGATACGTATTACTTAATGATTAGACTTCCACAAAACATGTTCAAACAGATATGCCAGGCTTGATGATACCTTATTATCATCACTGAAACAGAGACAGCGTAATGGTGCCATGTATGTATTTCTCAGCAGTAAATGCAAGTGAAATGTTTCTGTTTCAAACCCCGGCAGCTCCTTAGACTCAGTTTTTTCAGTTCAGCTAAAGATGACATGCTAAAATGAGGGCATTTATTACTAAGTGGCATTAAGAAGGGGGATATTTAACCTACCATTGAAATGCTTACAGCAATGCGTGGAGAAATCATCTAATGTGTGCTGGCAGTAATTTATGACGTTGGAAAAAATGCTATCATCTTTTTTTTCCACTGTCTGTGGTCTGGCTTTGCAAACTGGAAGCCCTGAGGAGCAAGTTTGATATAATACAGCTAATGAGAATAAGTGAGCACACTGCAATATTCTTAAAGGGTTACACTGCTGAGTCTTTGACTCTATACTTTTTAATTTCCTTGTACAAACAGTGCAGTGGAAACAGCAAAATCCACTTGGCTGGTCTGTGCTACAAATTAAATCCTTGATTAAATTTTGGCAATTACTTCTCCGGGTCTTTTTCATTTAAACATTTTTAATTCATTTGGATAAGCTTCTTAATCATGATTCTGGCAAGCCATTGTATAGCAAGGAAAACTCTCACAAATACTATAAAGCAGCAACAGACAAACTGAAAGATGGATACATGCTGAAAAATAAGGGTTGTTTTTTTTTTCTTTATTATTTTGGTAAGTGTTGCTTATATCTATTTTCCAAGAAAGTTGTATTCCCGTCTTCTGTGATGTTGAAATTTATCTCATTACGTGTTGACATTTCCCTTTGTGATGTCAAAAGCTAATAAAGACTCCAAGTAGGGTTTCAAACCCTCTTAATAAGAGAGAGGAAGAAAGATTAAATCATCCTTAATGAAAAAATCAATACTATAGTCATCCAAAGGATACAAATTAAGAGGGAAATGTGAAGAGCTGTCACTCTTCTAGCAGAAAAGATGCTAGATGGACATTTTCAGCAAAGGTGCTTGAAATTTAGCTACTCAGCCTTTACTGCACAGCATTGTATTACCTATTGAAAAAGTATCCTACAACTTGAGCTATTCTCTGGAGGTTTGGGGTTTTTTCCATCTGTGAAGACAGACATGAGATAGCAGGCAGTAAAGTACCTCCTTAGATAGAGCAGAAGGTCCCAGAGCACTCTGAGTGTGGAGAGCAGCACAATACCATTTTCTGTGCAAAAAGGATTTGAAGAAAAGCAGTGGTAAGCAGATGAGCAGAAAGAGGAAGGAGAGAAGAGAAATTAAAATAAACCTTTCAGGACATACAAAACTGACTGGAATTAATTAAATGTTAACCATTTATTTTTCATTGCTGTTCTACCAGTTTACTGTTGGTATAATGTTTGGAAAACGTTGATAACTAGAGAAGCTAAAAAAAAAAAAAATAAAAAAAAAATCACTCTGTGTTTATCAGTGGCTCTAGGAAAGAAAGAGTTAAAGTCTTAGTGCAAGGCCAGCTCTCTGTTGGACATGAAATGTGCTAATGTATAACCTGCAGCATCACTACTCCTGTAGCCTCTGGAAATGCTTAATCTCACCAAAAGAGAAAAGACAACCTATGATCCTGAGAGGATAAACAAAGGGATTAGAGATGCCCTGTCTCCCCCCCTTCACTTTAAGGCAGAAACACCTGTAGATGGATTTGCTTCATTTTCTCACAGCATTCCAGAGACCTGGCTTTCTGTAGCTTAGAAAGGAGAACAATTTAAAATCCATACAAATATTTAGGTGCACTTAAGGGCAATTTCATCTACACCTTACATTTTGAGCTCGTGTGAAGTAAAGATGCAAAGTAGTCAGATAAATTACAGACTGCGGATCCATAGATTATAGTAATATTTAAAAGGGAAGATGCTAACTCTCTGCAAGATACAGTAATGTTTTAACAGCCTTTTCTTGTCTCCAAAACCAAGGAGACTGTGTCTTGGGGATATAAGTTGAAAGGAGAAGGTTCTGAACAATGAGCATGGGTAAGCTAACCTGTTTGGTATAAAGCAGCAGCAAATAATGATATATTACCCCAATGAGAATTCTGTCAATGTCATATATCTGTGCTTATGCTACTTTCACCAATAGCTAGAGCCATTCGAAACTTCAAATGCTGGGCCACACAATTTAATCTCCAAGTTAACAAAATTGTGGTTTTCTTTTTAAAGCCTCTTCTAATACCAAAATTTCCATCTCTCAAGTGTTCGTATCAAACCCTCGTTATGATCCTGAATGAAAAGCTAGTGCCTCAATAATACCACAATAAAGAGGGAAAAAAAACACCAATGAAGAAAAAGAGAGAAAATTCCTTACAAAGATAAGAATCTTCAGTTTATCACAACAAATCATACTAGAACACAGGTGACAAAATCTCCAGGTCCACCACCAGTAAAGAAAAATAAGCTACCGTGATCTATTTATGCAAGTGTAGTGATAGAAAATGAGTAAGGACAAAGGAATTCACAAGGAAATTCAAAACTGCTGGATTCTAATTTTGTAGATTATTGACATTTTCCCTACAGATGCTGGCACAGAAAGCCTTCAAGACCCAACTTTATCTCAGAATCTTATTTTTGCATAAGTGAGGGACTATAAACCTCCTGACACTGGATTCAGTATAAACAGACAATTGTTTGGTTCAAGCAAAAGTAAAATGTCATGTATAAATGCAGGTGTGTCTCACATCTAAGCTTAAATGACTGAAAGGTTAAGATCCAGAAGAAAAAGGTAGTATCTTCAGGACCACTATTCTATTGCAAATAGATTTTATTTCTGTAGAATCTCTTCAATTTAATAAAGAATGGTAAAGAAACTTTCTCACCATGATTAGAAACTAAGGCCCAAATTATACTTCTCAACGCAGAGGGATGTCTCTAAATGAAGCATGGCAGTGCAGGGGAGACATGCAGCTCACCATTTTCCATAAGCAATCAGATGATGACAACAATGGAAACAACTCAAATTGTACCTTTAGCTGGGCTCTTCAAAGATACCTATCATTTGCTGATATGGCACTTATCTTTTCTACAAAGTCTGACCATTATCTCCGTTATTGGTGAGAGGGAAAAGGTTCTCTGCTTAGAAAATAATGGGAAATACAACTACTGGCTGGTTAAGCAGTCCATCAATAAATTTTTGACATCAATCATTATGTATTACAAGCTTGGCAGCAGGAGGGATGTATGACTTCCATAACCAAAGGCTGGAGAAAGATGACACTATGTTCAGTCAATTCCCTCTCTCAACTAGCTACCACCTGGCAAGCTTTTTTTCACAGCTCTTAATTTGTTTTGTTTTGGTTTTTTTGTTTTGTTTTGTTTTTTTTTTTTTTTTTGTTACTTTAAAGTAAAATCTTCCTGTGAGCTTCAACTCCAGCACATCACAGCCCGCCAAATTCATCTCCTTCTAGCCTTAGGCTGAAACATCTTCTAAAACTCAGTTTCTACAAAGCTCAACATGAACTATTCCTACACCTGTGTGGTATCCACTTCTTTCCTACCTGACCCTGCTCAGCTGGCACCACCTGCCCATCCAGAGGGGCACCTTCAGGGTCCAGGACAGGCAGACAGACACCCTTTGTTAATAAATGTTGGGGGCATGCTGCAGCCCAGTGCTCATCAGAACATTACCATGCAAGCCAGCATGTTACTCTTCTCTATTCAGTCCCTAAAGGAATCGTGTTTGACAGAACTGAACAGCTGTTGTGTATTTAGAGATGTGAATGTATTGCATTATTTAATGAATTGTGTCATTTTAATATAATTATTACTAAAAGTCTGAACGTAAGCCTATTTTTATTTATGCTTAGAATTTTTGCCCACTAAGCATTTTCTACTCTGTTTGCAGACAAAAGTGCTTTCTTTCCTTTCCAGATAGTACCAGGACTGTAGCTGCACTGCTTGCACTTAAGCCAGCTCCCCTGCATGCCATTAGTATTGCTATCTTGCATACACTGTTTCTGGGCTTTTAAGAAATTACATCCATGCAAGGATTCCTGCTCCTCCTCCTTGTTTTGCAAAACTCTTTTATTACCCCAGTGCCTCCACCTACATATTCTCGCTTACTTAATACCATGGCAATAAGATCTATGCCAAAAAGTCTTGTTCTTGCATTATTCCCTCATGTGCAAAGCAACTACTTCACATGGAGGAAAGGATGAATTTCAACAAGCCACTTAATGCTACCAGTATCCTAACACACTTGCAGTCTAACAGGCACCACTGCAGTTCTCCAGCTCTTGCTGTCAAGCTCTCAGTGGAGTTTGGCTCCCACCACGTCCCAGGACATTACAAAGGAGTTTTGATCCTGGGATCCTGGTGTTGACTTTCCCTTTTGAGCAACACAACTAATAAAATCACAGGGTTTTTAGAACAAGAGGGAATAAAAAGAGAGCACAGGTCATGATGTTTTGCTTCCTTATTACTGGAATCCAGAGAGCGACTTGACTTTGCCTATTTGCCACTTAAAAGTACAGAAAGGTACAAGGCTTCCAGAAGCAGCTGTCTGCTTCTAGCAGGAGACAGATACAAAATAATCAGTCACAAGGCTCTGGTGACCACATGCATTTGGAGGCATCTCATTTTATACACTTATGCAATAATCTTGTTTTTTTAAGTCATCCGGAACCCTGCTCTGGGGCTGGGACCCTGAGCCTGACACGTGTTCTTTTTGGAAGGTGTTTCTGGTTTCCCAACTGTTCTGCATTGCTTCAGGGCTTAAAGACACAAGTGCTGGACACAGCCTCATGCCTAATTCACATACCTTTATATTGCTACATTACTGGGTGGATACTGAATTACTCATCACCATGGGTCACTGAAATATTCACCTATTACTTCATTTCAGTAGACATTCCTGTGGACACTAGCCAAGTTAATGCTAAATATGTTTTTCACTTGCAGCATTAGACAGAAAATGTCCTTCTGTTTTCTAAAACATCTGTTGCTATCAGAAGGAAAAAAATTCTACGTAAGAAAAAAAAAAAATCTACGTGGCACATACGTTTCCATATATGCTGCACTCCTCAAACATCTGAAATCAGACAAGAATGTTGCTAGCCTGCCTTATAAAATGCTTAAAGGTAAAATGTGTGTACACCAAACTGCCCCACATTGTTTTTTTTTTTAAAGATACCAAGTACTTATGTAAAGAACTCAGGCTGAATGATCTGCTAGTATATAAAATTCTGTTCAGTTTCAAACAGCATAGAAAAAGTGACTGCTGAAAGCAATGTCTCGTTTCTCTCTAAAGAGGTAGAGTATACCATATGAAATTGTCAAGCAACAGGTCTCAAACACACATAATTAATTAAACTGTGGAACTCACTGCCACAGGAAATTTTACATGTGGGCATCCACAAAGTATTAAGTACAGGAAAAAGATCCAATCTGTGTGGAGCAGTCCAAACTAGGGACCTCCCACTTTGTATGTCTGTATTTGTGGACCATACTCTTACATGCCTCAGAAGCAAGACACAAGCACATCGAAAGCCTCTCACATCAGTGCACCCAGGCACAATGCTGTTTAATCTGTCCTTTATTACTAGTTTTCATTTGCAAATTGAAAAGAGGAGCTGTGGGCAGGAGGGACATAGCTTGTTCCTCCCAAAGGGGTGCTTAAAAGCCAACCCTTTCTCTGAGAAGCCAGAGTGCAGAAGGCAGCAGCAAAATCCTGACAGGCACTCTAATGAAAAAGCAGCCTGTTGTAGTTCTTGTGATACAGAAAAGTTCAAAGAAAAAGAAGGAGCAGCCAGTGGGGCTTCACAAGGGACTACTCTCAGAGTTTAAAAAAAAAGCAAGCATAATGGAGATAGAGAGGATCTACACAAGACTACAGAGAATCTGTTAAGCCTTGCAGGGAAAGTAAGAGTAACAGAAAAGCAAGGAGAGTTCATGCTAGCCAAAGGGATTAGGAGGAGTAAGAAAGGCTTTTACAAATGCTTCATGTCAGGCAGATAAAAGATGGAAGAGGTTCACTAATAAATGAAGGCTGGGACAAAGACAGTGACTCTCAAATGAATAAATCGGCTTTTAACAAGGGACATAAATAAGAGAATGCTGGATAATAGAAGGAAAGCTGGGAGAAAAGGCAGGTAGAGGGAAGCCTGCCTGTCATGTGCCAGCACATGGATGCAGAGGATGCAGAGGTGCAGGCAGCACAGGGCAGCAGAGGAGCCTCTGAAGCAGGTGCCCTTGGGCACTGTCCCCACCTGCTTGGGGCAGGGGACAGAGCAGGGCCTTCAAGGGCTCCTGGCTGTGCCAGTGGCTGTGACACCTCCTTCTGCCTGGCAATCTGGAGGGAGTGTAATAGCCCTCTTCTTCTTCCTCACCTACTTTGGAGACAAAGGTAAGGATGGGGAGCTCCTCCCAGCATCTCGCAAAGGTAATTGACTGCATGAAGCTCAAGAGCACTTGAGATCAACAGTTTCTATTTTTGAACCAGAACCATGTTGTGAGGCTGTTGGACAGAGGATTTAGAGTGGATTTCCTGCCTGTAATTTCAATGTACATATGCTGTCTGCCTACGAAGATACACTGGTCCCAATGTCCTGGTTAAGAGATCAAATCGCCCTGAGGCCTCTTCTGGCACCTGTTTAGTTTTGAATTTAATCTGCTGACCAAGCTCAGGCCTTTTTTCCAAGGATACACAAAACCTCTGTGGATAGAAGAGAAAGGGTAGCAAATCTCCAATAGACCTGGCCCATCAATTACCACTGGTATACACCTATGGAGATGGTCTGCATATAAGGGTTAATCTCATTGCAGAATGTCTAGAAGACACATAGCCATAGATCAAAAATCACCCATAGGTTTTAAAATGCTCTTCAAACTTGACCTTGAAAAATGCCTCTCTGGAAAGGATCAAACTTATCCCAATCTCTTGGTTTTGGACTCTGTTTGTCAAGAAGAATGCTACAAATGGCAATGGAAACATCTGGGGTGATTGGTAGCTGTGTACCCTTTATCATCTCTAACATTAGGCCAAAAATGTTAGGAATACAGTAAGATGTGTGACAGATAGGTGAAGATAAATAAATATATTTAAATATATTTATTTAAGTTTTCATGATAATCATCAGACACAGCAAGCTAAATATTTGTTAAATGTAAATGCTGTGTCGTTGGTTTCTCCATCGTGGCCATATAAGTGTTCTGTGGGGAACTTTTGCAGAACCTGAGTGTAGCCCAGATCCAAGAAGATGAACAAGCCTGTGGCTCCCAGCCCTCTTACCCTCTGACAACTCTTTGTCTGTAAGACAAGTTGAATGGCAGCTGAGTAAAGCAAGGCTCCAGAGAGAGTGGCTCCCATCAAACAAGCAGCTACTAATCCAAAGTCACCCAGGGACTTGAAACCTAAGCAGTAAATCTTGGCTTTGCCTGAAGAGTTGCTGAAACAATACTTGTAGCCCTTGGCCTTCCTCATGCAACTTTCATCCCTCTGAGTGACCCCACTGCCTGTTTCTCCTTCCTTGTCAAAAAAATAAAAACAACAACAAAAAAACAGAAAAACAACAACAAAAAACGAACCTGCCCACTGCCCTCATCAGGTACATCCACCCCCTGGGATGCTAAGCCCACCTCCTCCACTGCTGCATTTACTGCTGGTTTTCTCTCTTCAGCTCTATGCTAGCAGAAGATTAAGACAATTTACACTGGTAAATGGAGGTGCACATAACAAATGCACCAAACAATAGAGTTATTTCCTCCATTCCCAGTCAATTCTATTTTCAAATGCACCTGTTCCCTCTAAATTGCTGATCAGAGAAGATTAACCCTGAGTACTTCCTCTCATTTTGTCCAGCTTTCTCTTGATCTTTCCTATCACATCCCAGACAAACCTACTGAACTTGTACAAGACTTCCAGACAGTTTAATAAATTAAAGGAAAAAAAAAAAAAAAAAAGGCACGAATGAATGGAGCCCTAATACAATTTGTACCAATCCAAAAGTCATCACAACTGAGCTATCACGTTGATGGAAAATCAGCAAACCCATCCATTTACACTGTATCTTCCTATACATATCAGTCTCTAGAAAAAAGCATCTGAAGTTGATTTTCCTATTTCAGATAAGACATAAATTAAATTCTCTTTAAACGAGGGTGAATATTTAAGCTCGGGATGGATTAAAACCTTGAAATCCGATTTCAACTACAAATGAGATTGTTCTCAGTAATATCACAGTACACATGAAACAATATGTGTCAAAGACTCCAGAAATTTCCAGGCATTAAGACACAGGAGAAACACAATGCTGCTAAAGCAGTGACCCAGATTAATTATTCCACTGGAAACCCAGAAGCACTCAACATTACTCTAAGAATGGACACACCAAGCAATGTCAGAAAAATAAAAAGCTACCTTGAAGGCTATCCATTATTCTTTGTTAATACTCCTAACCTTCCCCTAGGTTTTTTGATGAGCTAATGGCTCAAGCTGCTGAGGGAGAAAAAAAAAAAAATGGCCTGGAGAGAGAATTGGGAAAAGCCAGAAATCACATTTCATGCAGGAGTCAGAAAATCAAACCATTTTTTAGATATTTAAATAGACTAATTTATGCACTAACTTATCTTTTCAGAATAAATTTTCTGCTGAGGCCCCAAGGATGCCTCTCACTGAACTAGAATATTATCAAACAGGAATGAGTGCTTTGCTTTCTCAAAATCCCAAACAACTCTAAAAAGAAAAGCTGAAGCTTATTTACAAGCATCACTTGTGCACCCTCAGCCATGAGTAACAGATTTCCATTAACACTCTGAAAAAGAGCATTTGATTTTTACAGGCAAGCTAGAGGATGTACTTAACTTTGAATACAGTCAGAGACCAAGCTAGATGTTTCAGTGATTTTTATGTGAACCACAATTATTATGGGAATATCTGTGCTGTTTTCCTGATTTTTTGGTTTTTCACTTTCTTCTATTTGTGTCAGAGACTTGAACAAAACATATTTATAAATGGGGATGTTCATTATTACCCTTGACTCTTCATCTTCTGAAATAATCTAACATCTAGTGTAAACTTGGACAAAACCAATATGATATACACAGTTTATCTGTTCACAATAAAATTACACAGAATACAAATGACTTGAAGATTATTTTATCTTTTCTTATCTTTCATGTAAATTGAATTTTGCTACTGTGAGCACTTTCTACCTGCACAAGGGGAAAAACCAACTACATTTTATGGCATAATGAACACTTAGATCGCTGCAGAGAGAAGCATTCAATTGCATTTGCATTTGACAATTATTTAATGTCACCTATTAAAATCCAGCTACTGTCTCCAGCAGTCCTACATTGCAAGGTGGATGAGTGTGCTAAATGTGCTAAAAAGGAATTTCCTCCTCATTTCCATGTTTGTTATACTCAACCATGACTCCCACTGTACCTGTTCTCCACCAGGAAGGCAGCTCACCCTCAGTACACCAATCCTGCTGCCAGCACTGCTTGGCTGCCAGCACTCCTCCTCCTTCCTGCTTGCAAATAATTCATTTTCTATTCTTTTCAATAGTCACTACACTATTTTTTCCTGGGAGGTTGAGTTCCTTGTCTGCTTTGAAAATAAATTTTTTAAAAAAAATATATATAAATAAATTACAGAACTGAATTGCCCAGGGTGTGATGTCCATCTAAGCAGAGATGGAAGCTGCACATGTTGAGACTCAGAAAGCCAAGTTTACACTGTGCCACTGATGTTCCAAAGATCATTTTCTGAGGAGCAGGCATCTGTCTAAGACGATCTCATGGCTATATTTCAGTTTCTGTCATTTGAATCCCTCTACACTTTACGTCTGAGTACTGTTTTCCACCTGCCTAAGCACTGAGTGGTACTGCTATGCCCTGAAAACCTTATGGTGTACTTTTACAAAGATGGATGCATGATACCAACACAGAGATTCATGTAAAACTGTACAAAGTGATCTGAGGTCCTGCAGCATGGGAGGAAGCTCGGAGTACAATTTCAGAGCTTCGCCGTATCACTGACTTTTATCTGACTTAATCAGCCTTTATAGTCTTAAGTTTCTTAATACACCTTCCATCACCAAATCTCTAAGTTGACCATCATCTCCTTCAGGAGCTCCCACCTCCCCTTAAAACAAACAGATGTGAAGTCAGAGCAGCTGGGGATTAATCCTGCGATGGTTCTTAAGGGGTCCAACTGCTGGCAACAGCATAAAGTCAGGGATTACTTTAAAACAATGGTTCATCTTGTAATGACTTCAGCAGGACTGTGATTTCATCAGTACACCACAGCTTATGCAGCAAGCTTGCTACCATGTGGATCTATACTTTGGAGTCCTGTGGTGTTACAGAGGCTGGCAGCCAGAACAAAGATGGGCAAAAATCCTCTCAGCCATATTTCAAGACCCCCATCCAGGTATGCTACAGATGCCTCAAAAGCCAGGAAAAACAAAAACAAACAAGTTTTCTTCATAGTGACTTTTCTTGGCTGATGGCATCTCTCAATTCTTCTCCATTATCTATTCTAAGTTAAGGTCATTTGCTCTGCAAAGACTGTGCCAGCAGAATAGATCCCAAGTGCCTGAATCCATGAGGAGCACTGGCCCAAGATCTTGATATCTATAAACTCACACTCCTGGGTGAAAGAAGCTATGCAAGTGCAAAGATGGTTGGCATCGTCTCGTAGGGAGAGCCCAGACCAGAGTTGGGGACCTTCTCACCAAAAAGTACAGATGGCTCACTCAGTCCTAGGACTTTCACTGCATGTCATTTGGCCAGTGACAAGCTCTGAACTAAATACTTGGAAAAACCTTCGTTTGTATTTTACCACTACAGTGCTAATTTTCCATTGCATTAGGTAAAAATTTGTAAAATGACAGGACAAGCTAACCTAGGGTCTTGGGTTTCTCCAAAAATTACAAATTCCACCAAAATCACCATCTCCAAATGTGCAGTGGCTTTTGTCTGCATGCAATTGTATGAGCAAAAATCAGCCAAGTAACATAATTTAAACTTAAGTCTCTGCCTTGCCTGTGCCCATTTTTTATATAAGAGTTGTTTCTTCTGCAGTACTCCTAAATACCTCCTAAAGGTCTGTTTTGGAGGACTGAGAAGCACAGTAGGGGACAGCTAGAAGAAATCAGCTTTTACAGAGAACACCTAATACCAAGTGATTTTTGTTACACTCGTATATCAGCTATGGCAATCTGGTATCCTACAGGGCCAAAAATCTGAAGCCACTCAGCTCGCTGATATTGAATAAATTTTGCAATTTTGAGGAAATGTCAAACCCTAGTTTGACACTAGTGGCAAAACTTCACTTGACTGCAGTAGAGCCATAAATAAATCCTCTAGGCTTTATTCAAAAATGCCCCAGGTTTACCCAGTTCTGTTCCTCTGAAAGCTCATAAAAAGATTTGGGCCAAAACTTGTGGAATTTCTACACATCTACCAGCACAGAAGATAAAATTGATTTTACCTTGGAATATGGTAACAAAGCTGCAGAGACTGCTATAACCCAACCACTATTTCCAACTTACAAGAGAGACCAGCAAATGTTTATCCAGCATTAGTGGCATCTTTTTGCATTTGAATAATTATTTATAACTATCTACTGCAGTCACACCTGGTTTAGTCAAATGTTTTAACCCATTCTGCCCGAGTGTGAATTTATTTAGATACACAGATCCAGAAAGAAAATTTAAAACACAACAACAACAATTACACACTGTTATTTCCACATTCACAATTTACTTCTTGGTATCTTAAGTGGTATTCAGAAGAGTGGTCGCTCAGATCCATTGCCATTGACAAGCTCTGCATTCTAGCTAATCCCTGTCTTTCTCCAGACTCAAAGCAATTGATATCAAGAAGCAGCTGATACCAAACAGTTCTTCCAGGCTACAACTTCCACCTCACAACCTCCTCACCTGGGCATTTTGAGACTATCAGGGCTTCAATAATGTTCTTCTTTTCTATGTTTTGCTCATTATCTCCTTTATATTTTTTTCTACACACACATCTCCATCATAGCTAGCCACTGTCTTCCAATCCACTGTGTGTCACAGACAACACAACCAAGGCAGAGGAATAGAGCAGGTTTTGAACTACAGAGCTAGTAAAGCACACATGGCATGTAGAAGAACTGATAATAAAAAGAGATTCATTGTTTTAAAGCCTGAATTACTGCAGAGTCCAGTCAGTCAGACATGTGTCAACCCTGGCCCACATTTCAGTCCATTTGTTAGCATGGCTTCTGGGTGCCCTGCTTAATAAATATCCCCTCTTGCTGCTGGATGATGTAAAAGAGGCATTTGAGAGAAACATCCAAAATTTAAAATTTTTCCAAATCTTTGTAAAACTTCTCCAGATCGTTTTGGAAGAGAGTTAGAGAAGGTCTGAAGAGACTCTACTTCATGGGAAGTTTCTCTCTAGAGTGGATCAGTAGCCTTCCCAGACATAATTCTTAAGTGTTCCAGATAGGAAGATCACACAGAGCACACAAAACAATCTTGCCAAAAAGTAAAAACACTGAAGAAGTCACTGTGCAAGGGCTCTGTACCATTAGCACTGGGCCCATTCTTTCTGAACAGCATTATTTTGCAGCCATGAAAAACCAGGAAGGTTTCCATGGCTGTAAGGAAAATCTGCAATGCAGTTTGAAACAGAAAGCTTTCAAGAGAGGTATGGCCAGCACTGCGAAGTCCCTGAACTTGTTTCTGTGGGGCAATTTTGCTCCTTTTGTTTCCCATCCCAGACAAAACAAGGAAGGAAGAAAAGTTCCAAAGAATCCAATTTGGATTTAAATAAATGTCCCTCTGTCTTGCGAGAACCAGGCTTTTGTGGAGCCAGTGTCCCTCCTTCATATGGGGAAAAAAAAAGGGAAGGTTTCAGATCTTGAGTAATAAAATGAATCTATGAAATACTCACCAGAGCTACTCCTCCTCACAAAACTGCTACACAAAGACATCATTTTGTCTTGCTGATATCTAACCAAAGGCAAAAAGGCTGAGCAATGTGCCTTCATGTCAGGAAAAATAATGCAATGCTTAGATTGTGCCAAGAGTGTGGCAGCCCACTGGGGCCGAAAGAGAGGAAAAGCAAACAATAAGCCTTTAGTTTCTCACTCCATAGTGCTACTCCAAGGTTGAGCATCCCAGACCCATTCCAAGTAATGCTTTCAGAGCAGAACAGTCTTCTTTCTGCATGGCTGAAGCTACTCTAGCCCCCTTGTTCAGGGATTTAAAAAAAATATATATTAAAAATTATAAAATAAAAATAAAGTTGTAAATCACCGATTACCCTTCAATCTCTGAATCACTATGCATTTCTATTAAATCAATCAGACAGGGTTTTGCACAAGCATCTTATAACCTGAGGCTCATCCTTGCCAGCATTTATCCTCAGATGCCCCCCCAGATATTCAAAAGGCTTTGCAAACTGTTAGCCTGGTGCTTCTCTTCCACAATTCACAGCTAGAGTGCTACTGAGGTGCTACTAACGAAAAAAGCAACATGATAATGCCTCAATGAGTGCAAAACTCAGAAACATTGTTCTGAGCCTTCTTGCAGATTCAGCTTTGAAAAAAAATAACCTGCTCTTTTAACTTTTTAATTAAAAAAATAATTAAAATTAATTAAAACTATTTTCGAAATTAACCTGTTTACCTCTTATTCAAAAGCTACCTTGAGACAAAGTGTTTGAAAGACACGTAAAAATGAATATTGAACTCTTAGGACAAAAATACCTCCTGTGGATTTCATTTTTGCTTTTAGACTCCTCTTGGGAACATTATTTTAAACACAGGTGCTGATGATAGTAGACTGATAAAAAGCTGGTTCTCAATAGTCCAGTGCTGGATTAAGGGCTAGTAATTCCTCCATAAAGCCACAAAGTAAAGGCATCCTGGACAGGCCCTGAAAGCATACATATGCACCTTATAAATCTTGCACAAGATTAGATAGTGCTCTTAAGAGTGTTAAGAACCTGACAAAACCCCCAGAGCTATAGTGAACAGAGCCAAGAAAGACAACTGAAATTTCCAGTTTCAGACACCTTTTCCTCCCACAAGAGGCTGAACAGTCTGAAGGACAAATTTAGAACATACCATTTGCACAAGAATTTCAAAAAAAGCACTCTGGGTCAGTTTTTAATGGAATTTCTGTGCTTAGAAGTTAGGTACCTATCTTCTTTTTAAAATTCCCCTGCCAGCCTATTTGCATCTTTAGATATCTAAAATAAATTTAAAAGTCTGGCCAAAAGTGTCCCATTTTCTCATCTAGCCTTCATATCTTAATCAGCCCACTCATCACTTTGAAAGCAACAACAATTAAACCTTTGTATTAGAACTGGGTCCCATTAGATCTCCTCCAGCAGAACACCTTCTTAAATTAGATCTGCAGGAAAAAGACATCTGCTAGAAGAACTGGGCTGTAAAATCACTATTTGAATGCTGATGGAATGTGAAAAAAAAAAACAACCAAACAAACAAAAAACCACCAACAAACCACGAGAGGACTAAAAGCATTTGAATACCCAGAGAGGTATGTTTTCTAATTATGAGAGGTGGGAAAGTTGACAAAGCTTGGAACAAAAATATTTTCATGTGCTCTGCCTGCAAATACAGATCTCTCTCTTCATCCATTGTTTGGATGTGACCGTGTGCTAACTATATTTATGGTGTAGTTTAAGAAGACATTCCACTGATGTGTTCCAAGAGGCAGCTCCCTGGGAAAAGTCGGCATCCATGCAAACAATGAAGAAATTTGTCTGTGGAAGGCATGCCTTGCAGTACAGTGGGAGCAGATGATGTGTTTGTATGTACTGCTGCATTGGGTCTGTTTTCAGATAGCCCTGCACTGGCTCCAAAGCCAGTTAAATATCTTAAAAGAAGAGGACAACCCTAGTCCTTCACATATTAAATCAATTTGTCCTGAAGGAAGCTGTGCTAATGACAGCGGCAAAACAAAGTCTCGCTCTTTGCCTAGTCTAGCTTTGGAAATAAATCTGTGGCAAAGGAAACACTTGTACCTTATCCAAGTAAGTTGTTACTGAGTGAGTCTGACAGATTGATAACACTTTCTTTGACGCAGTAATAAAAATATTCGAAGAGAAATCAAGATGTCTTCTTTCTGTTTTAAACAAAGATGCTGAGAGGTTCTGTACATTCAATTCAATATTGCAGGTATGTATGAAATAAAAAACAGCTCAGTGATAAATGTTTGTATTCTCTGTCAAGTACTATAATTATAAGAATGCTGTGGAAGGGCACCTTTTGTCTCTGTACCATGTAGTAAAGACAGAGATGCCCAGCAATGAGCCTGCATGTGAAAATGGTGGCAGAAAGGACAGCAGAGGTAAAGAAATGTCTCCAAGAGGTCTCCCACCTGCCAGCCTGGCACACGGCTGAAGCACAGTTATTTGCTGTCCTTTACAGGATGGAAGAGGGATATCAAGTGCTGGATAAGCAACACAGAGGAGCTCAAGGAGAAACCAAGGTTAAGAAGATGGTTTGAGGGAGAATTATTATGCAAACTGGATCTCTACGTATCTGGCAGGCAGTCTGATCAGAGAAAAAAGGAACCACTTGCTTCCATGAATCTATTTAGGGTCACAGGGCAGCACCTCTCTTGTGATGAGCAGGACAAGATCAAAGATATCAGAGGCTGCTGCTTGCAAGACGTCAGATGAGCAGAAACGTCTCTTACAGACTTTCTAACTCCAGACCTTTTCTTTTTTTCCCTTTTTTTACATTTCTCTGACACTGCAGCAAGTTGCTGGGGACTGCCAGCTGAGGAAACCACTAAAGAGCCACAATAACAACCTGTGCCTTTTCCTATGGCCTGGAGTCACCAGGTGATGCCAGGAGTTTCATACGCCCTGGGAGCTCAAAGAGCAGCACGGGCAACTGACTGGCTTGTAAAATAAGGATGATTAAGTCAGATCAGAGTCACTGTTTGCCTTTATGACCCACTTCTAGTCTTTTATCACATTTACAACACTTAATCCTTAATAAGAAATGCTCCATTTATTTTGACCACTGATGTATTCAGGACAGTCTCAAGGGTCAACACAGTTTTCATCTTTCTTTCTTTCAGTTACATTATTATTACTGTCCCTCAGGAAAATCAGGCTTCAACTTATCACATCAGTCTCTTGCAATCTGATGAAGCAGCTCCCTGACAGGAAAGTGAGAAGGAGGGGAGCCAGGGTGCTTTCTAGCAAGGGCTTGAACGCGTCCCTACCTTAAGTGTGTCTGCTGATAGGGTATGACATGAGCTTTGGCTGATAATTCACAGATTTTTGCCAGAAACATTTGGTTAATGTCTGCATTTCCCCCAAAACACAGACAGTGCAATATTGTAATTCCACCTCAGATTGTATTAACAGTGGTATTTGTGTAATATACCGGACCCAAAGGGATAATCACTGGTATCAATACTTCTGTTTATATTATTTGTTTAGTATAATTGCAAATAATGAGAATAAAGAACATATAAAATTTAAGGACAAAAATAAACACTTATTCACCCTCTGTATCTCTTGTTCACTTGCTATCCACAAAAGACCAACAGATACCCATTTTCATGACATTTCATTTTTCCTGAGGTCTGTTTATTTGACAAGTTTTGATGTCAAAGATTCAACATCTCGGAGAGATTCTGGTTCTTTAAACTGACTTCCCAACTTCTTTTACAGAGTATTTGACCAGGATACAATATTTTGCCTCACAAACACAACATGACAACTTTGCAATCCATGTATTTTAGGCACTTAAAATAAGGCAGTAGTAGGCAAGCAATAGAAAACCAACATACTAAAATATATAGGCTTATAAAAGATGACTACATGGACAGGTACATTTAGCAAAGTAATTTTCTACCAGCCTACGAGTACCACATATCTAAATTCTTAGCTCTTTATTCATTCACCTCTGGAAGGTTTAGTTGTCAATTCATTTTCTCAATCTCTCAACTTCATAAATTTTCATTATTTGCATTTTAATACAAGCATGACCTTCAATCTAGATTTAGGATCAGTTAAGATGGGAAAATAACAAAAGAAAAAAACATGCTTATGGGGGGTAGAAGTAAAGTGAAATGAACAAAAAAGGTTGATCACAGACATGGAAAACTTGCAAACACCAGGAAGAAAGCTATTTGTTAAAATTTGAAAAGAAGAAGGGAGAAAAAGCAAAAAATAAATTGAGTTATGCTTATAAAAAACATACTATGAAACAGGACGGAAAGGAATGTAAGTGCTTTTTAAAAAGAATGGAAAATAATATAAATATCAGAGGAAACCATAGGCAGGGGACAGCCCGAAGACGAAGCCAGATGTCAAAATGGAGAACACGCAGCACAGAGGAAGGGCACCCTTAAAAGGTCATTCTTTCCATCTATTGCATAAGTTTGACTTTACCACATATTTCCAATACTCACAGCACTTTCTGTGGTATGTGCTGACCTTTTAGGTTTGTCTACTGTAGTATTTTCTTTTACTTCAATATTTTTCTTTAAACATTTTGAATCAATGATTTAATGTTCTGTTAGGTAGAGCTCTAGTAAAAATAAACCCACACACAGAACAAAAAGAGAAACCAAGAAAAATAACCCTTCAGAACATTTCCAGCTTCAGCTCTGGATATGGGCACGAGACGTCTTCAGAGGCAGAGGTTTATTGGGGCAGCTTCAGTGTTGAAAAGCTTCCTAGAATTAATACCTGAATAAGCAACTTCTCTTAGGACAATAAAAGCTTAAGTGCTGATGTTGCAAAGGTGTAAGCCTGTGACTGGTGTGGCACATAAGTACTATACTGGGAGCCAAAAGACTTGGGCTATAATGCCAAGCTCTGACATAATATCCTCAACCAAGTCATTGAAGTTCTTTGAGCTTCCTTCTCCTCCTATGGTCTTATAAATACTCTATAGACTTGAAACCCTTTTGTCTCTCAACATTCCCTACTCACACCACTTCAGGTACAAACAGACAGCCAAATAGGTAGCCAAAGGTCCACTGCTGATCTTGAAGAAGAAGGGAAGATGAACATTTTCACACAGAGGAATACTATTAGGAGTGTTGGTATTTATGGCCTAGCGATAGGATTCGACAAGTCTGACAAAAGCTAAACCAATAAATGAGTGATCTGGTTAAACAGAAATGTTGCAGATCTAACACAAAGTATTTTCACTTTATGAGGGAAAACAGATTGAAAGACTATAGCAACTATATGGATTAAATCAGTCAGGAGTATGGCCATGGATTATTGGGACAAAAAAGCAAAGTGAAACAAGCAAAAATTGGGTAAAAATGGAAGGCCCTGTATTACACAAGATTCAAAATGATAACCCCATCATCATTTTACAGAGTTCAAAGTCCACAGTTATTTCCTCGTACATAAAGGCAGTTTGATAATTCCCTTACGTCAGTTAAGGTCTTTTTTTCCCTTTACTCTTTTCACAAAGCCCTTCTTGTCACTGGGAAATTCCTTGGACAGCAGCAGGCCCTCTTATTAAGAATGAACAAGACACAAAGCTCAACTACTGCAAAACCCTGCTCATTCAGCAGATATTAATTTGAACACTGAAATAGAAGTGCCTGCTGACAAACAGCTCAACATCACTGGAGAAATGTAAGACACAAGGTATGAAGCAGGGAAAGGACTTTCAGATTTGTACATACTTATGTGTTGTTGCTGCACTATTAGGCAGGGGTTTTAAAGCTGATGCTCAGAGTCTCAACATCTCTCATTAACCACAATTTAAACCAGCAATTAAAATGGACCTCAAAAGACATGGAAACCTTTCACTTCTATCTCTCTTGGAGAAGAAGGTTGAAGATGCTTTCTTTTCTACTTAATCAGGTTGGTTCCACAGGCTCTATATGCAGATTGAGGTAATTTTACTTACAAAAGTTCTTTTAAGAAAAAAGTAATGCAAAGCACTTAATCTTATTTATCCATGTAGGGAATACTCAAAACAAAGCACAAATCTCTAAAAGTTCTGCTTCTTTCTATATGCTGATTTCATGGTCTCAAAAAGTTGATCACATAAGTTGTGCACGTAGGTAGCGTATCCAAGAGTAGGAATTTATTTGTACTGCATTAAAGAATAACAACAAAAGAGGGTTCCTGAAAATATTTAGAAGGGGAATCTCAGTACTATTTCTAAAGGTTTCATATGACTTGTGACCAGGAAAAAAAAAAAAATTCAAAAGGAAGGATATGAGGTATATGCTGAATATGAAGTAATGCTTACTGAAAGCATATTTGCATAGAAAATATACTGTTATTTATTTCTAGGAACTATAAAAATATAAGTACTTGGGGCATGTTAGCAATTTCTTACACCACTTTACAAGATCCCAGGATGTCATACTAGCATCTTCACTTCCTAGAGGTGCTGTGGAACTTCTGTTCCCACTAAGTTAAAATTTAAAAAGGACATTTTTTCCATACTTTTTTCTCTCCTCTTTACAAATGTATTTTTGAAGATCATCTCAGATTTGGTACTCACTTGCAAGTGAAATGCTAATCTTGGCATGCATTTTAGCTTGATTCATTTTGCAAGGTCATTTATTCCCATTCTTCCTTTTGGCACATAAAGCCACCTCATTGACTTCTGTTTAGTCCCTAGTGTTTCAAAGGAGACATTGGTACCTCTTTTTAAGGAATTATTGTTATTTTTCATTAGAGCCATTTGCTCTTCTGAAAAATCCAGATCACTGATGCCAGCTCCTCCATTTCTGACCTCCACAACCTCCCTGTCAAACTGGAATGGAAAACAACCAGCTCTTCCATTTAAATCAGCTCCTGACAGTCTTTACAGACTGATGCTGCTGCTTCACACACTTCAACATCTTTAGTCTGCACAAGGTGAGAAAGATGACAGGAATGCAGATAAAGAGCAATCAAATTGAACTGCAACATCTAGATCCGAAGCATTTGTCTTGTATCACCAACGGATGAAGACACAGGGAGTTTCCAGACTGAGCTGAGACCCAATTTACAGCTCACTGTACGAGAAGACTATCAAACTTCAACTGTTTGACTTATTGGACCTTTCCTAGAGATGGGAGAAAATTCCATTCCAGGCTTTCCAGGCAGAGTTGATGTTCTGGTCTGCTTGACAATGAGCAGTCTTGCAGGTCATTAGTGCTGCATTAGTGCTTTTCCAACTAAGCAAGGCTTAGAGAAGGGATCTGACTATGCATTTCTCTTTCTTTATTTCTTTTTTTAATTGAAATCTGTTTCTGCTTTATGTGCAGGTACCTTGTGAATATACTGTGATGCTGTCCAGATGCAAACCAGTCCCACAGGGAATTAACAATGCCATAAGTGCTTTCTTAATCTAAACTTACAAGGAGTTCAAACCCTCTTCGGTCATAGGGAAAGCTGAGAAGCAAGCACTTAAATATCTTCTGGCAGCACACACAAATTCTTTTTCAAATACCAAGTGTAGGAAAGGCATACACTTAGAATCTATCTTTACTTTTCTACCAAAATGAAAGACATTTCTTGTCCACCTACAAGAACAGTGGGTTGGACCACAGAAATAAAGAACTACATGACAGCACCAGGTCTGCAACAAAAATGATGAAACATTCAGGGATCAGCATTTTTTCCCCCAACTACTTATAATCCAGAGTAGGTATTTCAGAGCTGGCAAGTTACACCTCTGAGGACAGAGCTATGAAAAAATTTCTCCCCCCAGATTGACAATAAAATGTGGGGGGAAGAAATGACAGGCAGGATAAATGTGCCTGTCACACAACTAGCAAATAGTGGAATCAAGCTTTAACCACTATTAAATAATTTTTTTTTTAATTAAAAAAAAAAAGCTGAAAACAAACAAACAAAAAACCTCTGAACTTTTGTCACAGACTAGACAAATTTCTATCCCTGAATAACCCCTCCAACCCCTCTTCTATACAATAGATATGTCATATTTTTTGATACTTGGCCTGAGCAGAACTTGAGAATCTGTGGTTAAATACCAGGGTTTGGTGGTATTTTTAAAATAATTATTTACCACAATATGGGCATTATGGATAAGAAAAAAGGATAGAGGAAGGACAATTTTTGAAGGCATAATCAGTGCCAGAGGACAATATCCTTTTTCCTCCATGTTGGGACTTTTCTTCCATCTTGGGATACCCAAAATTAAAATTTCTTTTGTAGTTAGAGACTGATAGTGAACTGAGAAATCATCCACAGAGGGTTGTCTCAGAGAGAAATCAAATCTGAACTGAAACATTTTAGGATAATGTAGAAAAACCAACAGCAACAAAACACACAAACAAAAAAACCCAAAAACCAAAAAAAAATGGCGTGATGCTCCCCTTGCCTCTACTATGGGCTACATTGGCCTGAGAGCTCATCCCTAAAAGCTCTGTGTGTGTAGTTGCTAATGCATGGGAAATGTGATTAACTGGCTGAGAAAGGCCTAGAATTACTCCAATTCTGACTAGATTACTAGATAATTAGATTGGTGGCACTCTTCTCTTACTGGGCTGTCAGATTAAATCCTGCTGGTTTTCTTCAGAAGACTGTCATGTTCCACAATAATAATATAAAAAAAAACAAAACCAAAAAAACCCAGGGACTGACACCAAGTGCTTTTCATGTTCAAAGGATGTAAATGCCACTTCTCTGTCCACTGGATCAATGAGAAAAATGGCCAGCACTCTTCCTATTTCATTGGAAATGTCATTATACTTGATTAAACATACCCAGTTGCTAAACCTGGTCAGAAACATTTAATTTGATTTGATAAATGGGAATCACAAGGCTTTGAATACTCATCTGGCCAACTACTTAACGGAAGGATAAAATCAAAATATACTTTGAAGAGGGTAAGAAGGAACATTTTGAAGTTCTGCTTACCAAGAAACAAGTCTCTCATTCATATGCTCCTTTGGGGGGTCTCTTCAGTTCAAGAGAGGATCTGGCATGTATATTTGGATCTTCCACCCTTGCTTAATGTGAGAAATGAAAGGTTTTCATATGCCTGAATTCCCATAACTGATACTATTTAACATATTGTTAAAACAGTAGCAGGTGGATTTATGGCATTGCATTGCTCTGTTCCCTATTGAAGAGCAAGACAGAGCTTGACATTAACTCTGTTATCTATCTGACCACATGGAAAAGTTGAACTACTAGTTCCCAAAATACAAAACTAAGATTACTACTGTAAATTCTATACATCTGAATCTCATGACACTGGCTAAAAAACAAAAACAAACCCAAAGGAGGAGAGCAACTGAAACTTCAAGCGTTTAAACATATGTTAAGAAGTATTAAATCCAAAATGGACTTGTTTGATTCTGTGGGTCCTTACGATGTCATAGTGTCAATTTTTATCCAGCAACAATGAAGGTTAGAAACTTACTGCCCTTTTCCCTGTTTGTATTAAAAGATGGGATTTTTAACACCGTGGATTTTCAACAACCATTAAAAAAAAGATTTCTGATAAAATTCAAAGGGCTGGCAATAATTACTTTGTTAATTTACTTCAATGCAAACAAAATCTAAATATACTGTAAATTATATTGCAGAACTTCTGATTCTGAAAAAACTAACACTAACTCATCTGAAGGTACAAACCTTACCTTCATTATGCAAATCCACTGACTTCAGGTGGAGGTTTTTCTTGAGTAAGTTCTTAACCCTAAGATAAAATGAATAAAATGCCAGACACAGGCTCAGAAGGATCAGTAGATTTGGTGTTTCTTCCTGAAGTGATCAATGTCTGGAAAAAGTCTTCTGCAAAATGGCAATGAGTGCAGACTAAACCTAAGTCAAAATCTTGATTTGGATGAAAATAGTGTTGAGTTTCCCATCATTCTGAATAGGAGAGAGTGATATTCCTTGATGGCTGCTCCACAGTGGGGCTTTGCTGCAGAATTGTAACCCAGTTCCAACAGCAAACAAGCTATAAGTTCAAGGCACTTCAGTATTTTTTCCTCTCACTCTAAATTATGCAGAACTGTCAAATTTGAAGCCTTTCCAAAGCTAGTTCATAAAGGTAAAGTTTTCCGTTCTGATCTCACTGGCAAATTTATGCAACTTGATGAAAAATGCGTATATTGAAATTTGTACAAGGAAGAGAAGACTGAAGCCAAAGAAAAGGTGAAACACCTCTGATAAAGCATGTCAGAATATCAAAAATATTTGAAGATGCAAAGCTGTAGCTGCATATTTTTTTTCTAATGACTTTTTAATTTTATAGTTTATTTTAAACTGTAAAAATATTTTACACTTCTATGAGACTATTTTCCAATTAGATGGGCTAAGGATAGAGTTACAAACTGCAATGCCAAAGGAGATAGTAGATAAGCAGCTAAAACAGTGAACATAAAAATGTAAAGAGCAGAAGATAATGTTAAGAAATTGAACTGTTTGTTGTACAGCTTGTATTTACAATAGTAATGCATATTTACCATATCTGATTTGAATAATAGTTCCAATGTCTCACAACAATAGATTAAATAACAAACTTAATCAAGTTAACGATACGGAGTTATTTATCTAGAGAAACTTGCCCCCCCTCCCCTCAACCAGAAGTTCTGGTTTTTATAAAGCTAGATAAAAATCATTTGAAATAACTTGTCTTTTTCACTTATGGCTGAAACAGAACCACCTTGCAAGGAAAATGAACTGGCTGATTTATAGTGCCCAGCAACAACAAACAGCAAGTTTGAATGGGATAGACAGTAAGTATTTTAAGATCCTTTCTATTGAAGTGCAATACAAAGGAATATCTGCTCAGCTACTTATATTTACTCTACTTGTGAATACATGCTAGCTTAACTTCATGTCTTGAGATAACCAGAAATGAGATAGCTCCTACACAACACCTTGAAAAGACCTTACCATTTACAGGTCTCTTGAGAGCTACAGAGAGCTAAGTTCCCACAGAAAACCCAAGTTCCTAATAATTAGTCCCTAACAATTAGCACCCATGTGCACATAGCAGAGAACTGGCATAAAATCTCAGATCCCCATTCCCTTCCACGGAGCCAGGCTGACTCGTGGCCATTTATCTATCACATTTCCTCACCCATTCTGATCCGAGACCTATGACACTTCTTGAAAAATATGCATAAGAAAATTGCTGATGTGCCTTGGGATGATAATTTTGGTTTGCTAGATATAAACATGTTCTGATCACTATACAGTGGGCTGAGATTAAAATCAATATAAGAAAGGGGTTTGGAGTAATCTTTTAGTAAACGATTCTTTATCTGAAGAAAGAAAGGAAAAAAATGTCTTTGGATACTTGACAGAAGCAAAATGGCATTTGTTTAAGGTTGCTCAGGGAATTGGAATGGCAGAAAATGACCTGTGAGAGATGGATTAATATAAAGTTAATGCCGACATAAGTACAAATACATTATTCACCTGTCTATGCTGCTTATCAGATGGACAGATACATGGGCATGCAGTCAAGCACTCATAAAACCCTGACTAAAATTTGAAATACTCTGTTTCTCCTTAACTGCACTGTAACATTTTCCCCCTTTGAGGCTGCTTTGATAATGCCACTCGCAGGAGACTTTTCCTAGCAGTGGCAGCAGGGGAACTCCATTTCCCAGGCTTTCATCCTCACACTCATTCAGGAGAATGTGCATTTGTGCTCAATGCTATGGAGGTCTCTGGTGGGGCCACCTGCCCAACATTAGCTGAACAGAAACCACCAGTGCCTTTCACAGTGCCTGACAATTATCAGATGTTAATACATTTTGGCTAAAACCGAGTGGGATTATGATTAAAGCCAGTACAGTAGGAGTAGGAGGGTTTTGATCCTGTTCTTACATGCACTAGGGAGCAAGGGCTCTTCAGTCTGAAGGGCTATCATCCAGTCCCCTCATGAGAACTAAACGCTCAACACGAATAACGTGAGTAGTATCCATCACTTCTGATACTTTGGGTGGCCTTATTTTAACAAAAGGTTATTCATGCTGTAATATTATGAGGATCCCTAAAACCTCATTAGTAGCGATGTAGCAGATCCAGTGCCAGTCATAAACTCTCGTTTAAATTAGAAACAGATACATTTTGCACATTCACATGCATAGATATGATCTATTCACTTATAACTCAAAATAAATTTTTTAGAGTTCACATAGCTTAAAGCTGAAAAACAATAACAAACTACCTCTGAATCTAAAGCAATAAATCCTTTATTCATCCTATAGCTGAGTCTTTCCTCTCATCATTAAGGAAAACCTAAATACAACAGGGCTTCATACACCTTTGCAGAAAATGGCATCCCAGGGTGAGATGTGGTAGAGCCAAAATAGGCTCACATTTATTTGCAGTGTGTGGTCCCTGCTGTGAAAAAAACACGCAATTTACAAGAGTCACTCACATTTTAAATACTTCCATTTTGAATGTTCACCGCAAAACATCATCGCTAATTTTGTATTCAAAAAGCATGACACAGTAAAAATTCTCTTTAAACACACACACACACACAAAGACATTTTGTTTTACAGCTAAACACTGAGAAAAATGCTACATACTGCAACCCCAAATCAAGTTTGCTTTCCTCTACAAAAATTTCTATTTCAACATCACAACTGCCATTAACTTCAAAGGAACCTGACAGTTCTCCAGTTATTAAGTTAAAAGACAGCCAACTTTCAGCTGTACTCACTGCAAATTAATTCTGCCTTACAAGGCCACGTTAGGTCACTTCCTGAGCTGACGGTAATAAATAGCCCTTTCCAAAATGTAAGAACAAATGAGTATAGTGAAGCTACCTTCATGTGAAAACGGGAGGACTTGGCTGGGCTGGGCTCAGGGAAATACTTCAGGGCAGCCTGACCCAGCCAACCTCAGACCTGCCTCCAGAGCAACTCTACCTGCAATGTGAATCTGCATCTGGGTGTACAGTGGATTCAGGCGTATGTCCAAGCTGGAGCACTGCAGTAGGTATGCTCTGATTGTACCTCTTATACAGCTCCCTTGACTTTGTGATTTTACATTTTGTCCTGTGCACTTGCCAGTTATGGGACAGAGGTGGCAGACTGGAATCAGAACAGGCTGAGATAGGCAGGTTTTTTTATCCAAGCTTCATTTTTACCCTGTCTTTAGCCTTGAGGGGCTTTTATTTATTAATGGATGTATAGGAAGAAAAGAGTTGGCAGGAACATGCTGTGTAAACAAGCTTCGAACTACTGACATTTTCACTTCTTGCTGAGTAGTTTGCCACAGTCGTGTGAAAACATTAGTTAGCAAAGCCTGAAAAAACCAGGGTATTACCTTCCTACTAACTTTTCTGGTAGCTTCATTTCTTAGAACACACTGACCTCCAGGCAAAACATTTCCTCAAGTGGTGGGAAAATTCCTGCCTAAACCTTGCACTGCCTCAAGCTTTGGCAGCTCTCTCTGTACAGAGAGGCATCAAAGATGCCACAACATCAACGTAAAAGGCAAACCTCTAACACATGAGTTTTATCCTGTGTTTCTCATCACCTTTTGTCTCCCACATGAATCTCTTCAAGTACTTGGGGCAAGGGTTGCTCTTTTCTTTTGATTTGTACAGGACCTAGTGGAGTCATGGGCCCAATCCATTCCTACTCTATATAATACAGTCTCCATGGTGTCCATGTTAAAAACAGCATCAAATGACACAAGGTGGTGCAGAGCCATTTTTTTTCTGAAAACAGGAGCAAAACATGCAGAAGTTTTGCCATTACCTTCAGTGAAGACACAGCTTAACCCAGAAGGTCCAGAGCTCATGTTGCAAGCTGAATAGCAAAAATTCTGAGCTGGGTTTCTGGCAACTGACTCTTTTTATAAGAAAACAGATTTCTCTCCTCTAGCATTTTTGCTTTTTTATCTACTGAAATCTCCATATCTGTGTGCACTGGTTAAGTAAACTTTAGTGAAGGCAGCACAGATTAGTCCTCATTATTATGATTATTATCATTAGAAATACTCCCTGACCACCAAATGAGCTTTGGTTTAATTATAAACAAAATGAGCTTGATGATAGTTTTTTGCACAGTCTCAGACAATCAAGGTTACTGATAAACAACAGGCATTGTTCACGATGGGAATAAGCTTTTTTTTTTTGCTTTGTACAAAAGCCTAAGAGCCAGAAGTGAAACAGGGTGGCTCTGTGGATTAAGTAGTATGTCTTGCAGCACACAGAATATTAGTAAGTACAGATATGGCTGTACAGCCCACTGTATCATCTCTTTGAGGGAGTGATGGGAATGCAGGTCAGCAAGAATAGCTGGAAGATTATCCTGCCTTTGCCCAAACCAGAAAAGAACATTAAAGCATGAGGCAAAGTCTGACACCATGAGGCCCCACAGGGACTCCAGGCTTCCCCAGCAGGATGCAAGAGCTCTGGGTTCAAGGCCCTACATCCCTGTTACCTAGCAGGCTGTAGCTTTACTTTCTTACACTGCCCCAATCGTTATTCAATTATTCATACATGGTGGGAAGGTCTAGGTGAGAGTATGAGAGAAGCTTCTTTCAAGACAGACAATGATTTGATAAGGGAGGGGCTATCACCACGCATGTAAGAGGCCCCCCTTAGAGCCCCTGCTTCAGATTAGACTGATACAGGACTGAAACCAAGCCACCAAAAACTAAACATGTTCTTTAAGCTCTGAATTATCAAGTGTTCTGAAGAAAAGAGACTATTTCACTATTAAAATTCATTTTGGAAGCTCTAGGTTTTCTGGTTCTTTTTTTTTTTTTTTTTTTTTTTTTTTTTTCCTAAGTATAATTCTAAGGTTTTTTTTTTCCTTTTGAAAGGTAAAAAAGCTCTCATCATTTTCACTACCACATTTATCTACTGTTGTAAGTGGCAAAGCAGAGTGAGGTTAAGTGGCCCAGTGAAATCCACGATGAAGGGTCCTACAGAGAAATAGGAGAGACGTAAACTGAGTTCTTAAAGCCTGGGAGGAAGGAGACAGAAATACTGAAAACTGATAAACAGCCTACATAAATTGAAGTTTCATTGATTTTCCATTCAGAAAATTGCACTCCAGCAGTGAATTGAAGTATTACAGTGTTTAGGGTCTTGATAAATAGAATTTCTTTATGAAATATTAATTTTTCCGACACATTTCAACAAAAAATACAACTAGTCAGGTGATATTGTAGATTAATGTATATGATCAGGATAAAGATAATTTGTTTACATAACACATTGCAAAATAAATCAAGCAGGCTGAGTATCTTCTGTTATGTTGAAAACAGAGAAGATTGCTAATACATTGGCATGTTATTTATCATAATACTCATAACTTTCAGCTCAGAAAGTAACCACTTTGTCTTTTTGCAAACCTTTTGTCATTTCTACTTATTTGGGATCTTCATATTCTGGTTATCATATAAAATGCATTATGACTACCAGAGAAGTCCTTTGCAATCACAGTCAAATTTTTTGAAAATGGACAACAAACCAGCAATATAACTATGTGAACTTCGAGGAGCATGAAGTCTCAAGAGAGCTCTACAGTGCAGACAATTAGTTTCTGCTTACTGGTAATGTTATGCAGGCAAACATGGGCATTAAACCAAAAAAATCCCCTCAAAACCAGAAGAACAATTAGTAACTTGGAAAGGGGCAAGCAGCAAAGTGTAGGAAGAAAATAAATTATAAAATAATAATAATAATTAAAAGAAACAACAGGAAAAGATTTTAGGATCATCAAAGTTTGCCTGCTTCACCTCTGCAAGGTCTCACCTTTTGCTTCTACCTATTGAGACATATGCCACACTGACATTTTGAAAACAGCACTAAAAGAAGCAGGTTTAGTTGGAATAGCATCTTTCATTATTTATTTATTTATAAACCGCAAACTGCTATGCAGCGCATTTGCTGCAGTTGGAAAAAAAATATTTTTTTATTGCAGTCTGAGTCATTTCCTATATTCTTCCATTACGGAATAGTAATCTAACACAGTAAACAAATACACCTTCGTTAAAGTTTCTTAGTAGACTAAAGCTTTGATTCATTGTCCTGGCAAAATTTCTCTGAAAGCTCTGAGAAGTGCTTTGTGAGAAAATCTTACCCAAGTAAAATACAGAGCACATGAAGATAAATCACATATCTCCTGTGCTTCAGCACACTGAAAATCCTACAACAGGCTGCAGAAGAGCTGCACATTCATTAGGCTTTGCTCACTTTACAGTCCTCCTTTGGCAGCTCTCTTTGGCTGGCAATCACTAACCTCCACACCAGCAGAGCCTGGTTCAAGCTACATGGGTCCCATCAGGAAAAAAAAAAAAATTCCTGCCAATTAGCATGCAGCTCTGAGAGGCAAAGTCTTGGGTCCATGCTGGGCACAGAGCTGCTGGGGAATGATGCTGTGAACAGCACACCTAACATGGGTAGTGATAAGGAACTTTTTAGAATTTCAAGTTGTGATAGAAGTATCAGGAATGGATTGAAACTAGAGGAGGGTAGATTTAGATGAGATGTTAGGAAGACCATGAGGGTGGTGAGGCACTGGCACAGGTTGCCCAAAGAGATGGTAGAAACCCCATGCCTGGAAATTTTTAAGGCCAGGCTGGACAGGGATACGAGCAACCTGATCTAGTGGGAGGTGTCCCTGCCCGTGGCAGGGGGGCTGGAGCTAGACGACCTTAGAAGTCCCTTCCAACCCTGACAATTCTATGATTCTATGATTCCATAACAGCAAAATCCCATTGGAAGATTCAGAAGTACCTCCTGACTGCCTTGATTTAGCTTAACACAAGCAAGGGTTCAAACCAACCATCTCGAGTAACACAGGGGGAGAGTGGCCAGTTTTGAGAGGCCTCTGTCTCATCTCTAGTGTAAGCACAAGTTCACACAAACAATACTGAAAGTTTAGAGATCGAGAGGGAGAAAAGCAGTTAAAAAATTTAGTTGGAAGGAGAGAGGAAGCAGGAAGCCATATTCAACTGCTGTACAAGATTACACATGGCAGAAAACACTAAGTCTGATGGAATTTGGCCTTCTAAGACTTCAAGGAGAATGCATGCGCATGCATTTTTTTGTTTAGATCTGTCTTCTTGTCAGCATTTTGCTACCCAGGGAATACTACTTGGATTTAAGCAAGGTTTTTGCCATTTATGACGGTCAGTGTTAATGGTGCTCCCAGAGGGCAGAGAGCTGCAGGTGCTGAATCCAGACCTGCTGAGATAATCACCAACACATGTTTCTGCTCTGGGTATTAAAATCCAAACCTGAAAAAATTGCTCAACTCTGTTCCACAGCAGGCAATAACCAGGAGACTGAAGGCTGGAAAGGATACTGGGAAAACAAGGAAATGACAGATGAAAAGCTGTTGCACAGACTTCTAAAAATCCTGATTTTAAAATTAGAGAACAAATCTTCTTGTCCTAGATATCTTTATAAACTTTAAGGTAATGATAAGAAGATTGTGACCATTTATCCATGCAGCAAATGAAGCTGAAACAGCCATTGAGTGACAAAGGCAAACATGGCCCAGCCTGGGTGGCTGACTTCAGCATCCCTCTCTGGGGATGACAGACTGCAGGGTTACACTGGCAGCTGAAGTGGCATCTAAAACCCCCTCAGGAACAGAGCTGGGAAGCCCAGTATTTCCAGCAGTATGGCTCTGTGTGCACACACTTGTGCCCTTCTCTGGCAGCATGTTCATCGGAGAGCTGCCAAAGACCAACAAACAAACCAGGCCAGACAGTCTGGCACAATCCTGGTTTTCCATATGGTTCCAGTGAAGGATTTTGAAGCCACAATGCACTGCCAGGAAGCAGAGCTGCTGTCCTACATGCAGCCTCACTGGAGATACACCTCTTTCTGCATGGTAACATGGGCAAGCAAGGTGTAGTGCTTCCAGGTTCTGCAGGGCACTGAGGCCCTGGGACAAAAAAGAGATGAGAAATCATGGAAACGTGCCCACCACAGACTCCATCACCACCACAGCAGGAGGACTAGCACCCACTGGCTGTCCCACAAGGCCCTTTTTCTTCTACCATCCAACATATTTTGCACAAAGAGGAGCTGAAAGCCTCCTTCTGAGTGATCTACTACAAATTATTCAGGTAATAATATGAAGGCAGGTACCAATCTTCTTACAACTCTGATTTATTTTAGTTTTCTTGCTGCGAGGTTTATACATCTGCTAGGCTGAAAACACATGTGTACCACCACGGTCATGTACAGTGAAACTGAGGAGGTTTGGGAGCTCTCAGGTTTTTTTTTTCCAGTAAACATCTGAGACTGGTTATTTCTCAAATCAGACAGAAATTTAGCAGAGGGCACCCTGTCCTCTCTCCCTCTCAAATTCTCAAAATGTTTCTTTTACAAACCATAAGAAAAATTTGCTCATTGAGTATTTTAGAGTCTGGGACTAAAAGAGGCAGAGGAGGAAGAAACAAGCTGAGAGAAATGAGAAGAGAGAGCAGAAACAACTGGAGCTGAGATGGTAGAGGATGTTCTGACTGGTTTTTCAAACTGTTCAGACTGGGTGCATTTCAAAATATTTTATATTCTAAGATAAGACTGTGATACTCCAGGTTACATAGAGGTTTGTGGTGATATTCTCTGCCATAGGCATCTAGGGAACTAGATATAAAATAGTGAGGGAAGAACACAAGTGGCAGCCAACCATTATAAAACAAGCAAATGCCTGTTTGGGTATTTTGTCCTTTTTTTTTTTAAATCCTGAGAACTGAAGGATCTCCAATTTTCATTTGTAAAAAGTGGTTCCAGAGACTTCTGAGCTCTGTTTTGAAAGCCTCCTTGTCACTTCATCATCTTCAACCTCCTGTCTCCCCATTTAATGATAGGTGTCAATTAGGTTGACTAGAGCACAATTTGGGGGGAGCTATGGGACTGCCATGATAGCAAATCTAAAGAAAAACAGCCCAGATGAGCATCTCATAAATACCTAATTTGAAAAATAATTTTAATCTTCTGAAGAAAGGAGACCAGAGGAAAGAGGCATCTTGACTCTGCCTCCTCCTCTACCACTAATGAACTCTGGCATTGTGCAGGACACTCTAGTACACTAAATGATCCAGGCCTTTGAGTATCTGGACATACCCACATTTACCTAACTCCCCAATTCCTTAGAACATAAGATACAAAAACCTTACAGCAATCCTCTAGTAAATGTATATTAAATCATCATGTGTGCTTTGAGCCCAGGAGCTTCTAAACCCACCCAACATGAGCACTTCACACTTTAGCTCAGGCTGTAGCACATTGTGCTCTGAACTCTGTGGGTCCTCAGCCCAGACAATATTCTATTAGACATGGTGACAAACACCATAATAAGGAAAAATAATTTTCTCCATTATAATATTAGTTATAACATTAGTTTTAAGTAATAGTTTATTATTATTTATAAGGAATCAAAAATGTAGGTTACATTTTTTCTTCTCCATGCTTTTAGATAACTGTTATTCCATGCAGTGAATGGCATTACAAGGCTATATTGAGGAGGATTTTGGTTCCAAAGGGCCACCATGCATCAAAGGCTCATGAAACTAAAAAACAGAATCTGAACTGTAATGAGCATAAAACTATAGAAGAGAAAGACAATCTAGTATTTCCTTTTCATCTTAAAAAACCAATCTACTTGCTCTTTTTCTATAATGGCTGTACAATATTATTTGCAACACAAATTAAGGCAGTTACTTGCCTTGATTTTCACTTAGCCAGTGTGCAATTATTCTCATAGCCCAATCAACTATCTCTTTTTTCCTTTACATTTTTCACAAGGTGAAAAGTAGCCCAAGTATAAACAGGTATGAAGCTCAATGAGGCTGCATTCCCATTTGCATTTTAGTGTGAATCAGGAACGTGTCTTGATGCAAATTACTTAATTATTCCCACTGGTGCAGGTTCATGTCACAGAGTGGTTTTGAAACACAGGAACTCTGGTCTTTTCAGAAGAAGTTTACCCAGAATTTCAGTTCAGGATCACATTTGAGCTATTTCCATCACTACAGGGCATGTGGTCTTAGAGCACCTGACAAGAAGTAGAGTGAAATAAAACCCTGCTGAAATGCAAAATGCAGATTCCAGCTCTTCAGCACTATTGCTCTGCCCAGATTAACAGAATTACGCTGATCTAAAAAGCTAATGAAGAGTTCAGAATCAGAAATAATTTTGGTCCCCTTGCCTCACTCCAGCATTATTCTTAGCAGCAATGTCCAAGAAGGTAACATAAAAGCTTTCAGGCCTTACTGAGTCTAGTTAGTGAGAGAAAGGTCAACTGCTCACTACTGCCCTGAGGTCTGGACAGAAATGCTGAAGGCTTTGGAGCACCCGGTAGGAAAACACCACACTGAACCAGTTGCTAAAAATTCCTTCATGGGTTCTGCAGGAATGGGAGCACTATTTCCAGAGAAAACTTACTCAAGTATTTATACTCTTCTAGTACTGTGAAACTGGATTGGTTAATCACTTCCTTATATGTAAAAAAGCAAGCAAACAAACCAAAACAACGAGCAAACCAACAAAAAAACCCAACAACTTATGGCAGTGTAGTCCTAAAGACCATTAACCAGATCTCTTTCCTTCATGGTCATGGCAAATGTGTTGCTGCCTAGAGCAATAGAAAACAGACATACTGGAGATGAAGTAGACTTAGTATGTCCTGACCCAGTTTGTAAGACATTTAACAGCATTTGAATTTTAAGAGTCAGCTTAAACTGCAAAAGTAAATAATACATCTCTACCTATTGTTTTATAAAGATAACAAGCAAATACCTGTAAAGTTTGCCCACATATCTGCAGTTTACAAGAAAAAAACATTATCATCAATAGCCCTGAAAAAAAAACCAAACTCATTTTGACAGGGCTTTTTCTTGTCAAAGATTGAACAAGAAGAACATAAAATACAGACCACAGAACAAAATTGAATTCTTAGAAGAAACCTCAACATATCAAATTATACTTCTGTCTATAAAGGAAGTGGCTTGTTTAAAGATGGCAGGAGCACATTTGTCTAATTTGCCAGTTTCACACCATAATTACATTAATGCTGTATGTTTCCTTGCAGCTTTACTATGAAGGATTTGTACCTATTCAGGCATTCTCTTTTGCTATTTATCTATGTGCGTTCTCTCCCCCAACTCCTCCACATATCTATTTGCTCTCACAGAATGGAATGAAGGATTTTCAAAAGCATATACAAGAAAACATTTTCATAGCAGTAACTTAAAGAAAAAGTACACTAGTAAAACACTGTTCAAAATCACTTGGGGTTTTTGGGGTTTTTTTCTTGTGTTTTTTGTTTTTGTTTTTTTTTTTCCCCCTCTCTGGAAAGGCTGAGCAACAAAGCAGGTGCACTAGGGAAAAAAAATAACATCTGCTGGCTTTGCACAATAGAATGGAAAGTCCACTTTGTTTCATTACTATTTCAAGCTGCTTACAAACTTCAGTGTGGAAGAAAAAAAAAAAAAAAAAAAAAAACAAAACACAAAAACAAACAAAAAAAGAATTAGCAAAATCCAGATTTTTCATGTATATGTTTATACGTTTAGGAAATTCCCTTGTAAGAGCAGAGAAGTTTTTCTCTTGTTTCTCTTCCCTCTTGAAAGGACTGTTGTGATCCTGAAAACATAATCTGGGAAGAAACATCTGGTCTTCACTTTTTAATTATATTTCAACCATCTCAAAGGCTTTCCTGGAGGTACACATACCTACAAGGGCTTACTGTCAAAACTATAGGAGTTACAGAGCTGCTGTATAAATGGATCAACTGTAATGGTGGATTTGGAACCAGACTAAACAAATATGATCATGTCACATAAAACTTTCCTTTTCAGTAGTGACTGCACACAAGCAGATTGTGAGTTGTTGATCCTGCAGAAGCACAGCTTGGGGCAGGGAGGGGAAATCTCCAGAGGGAGAAGCAGGGACAGAAGCAGCTCCCAAACTGGAGAGTGGGAATAGCCCCGCTGCCAGCCTCCTGGCCACTGCCCCAACTTTTTTTACATAAGGAGCATGAGTAGACACCCTCCCTGGCCATTTCTAGTTATCTGCAATCCAAGAGTCAGGATGGTGGCAGCAGGAGCCAGGCAGCTGCACAGCAGCAGCAGCAGCTTGCCCTGTGCCTGGTACTTGCTTCCTCAGCCTCCCCTTCCCAGGTGCTGACACTCTGGAGACAGCACAGGGGGACAAGGAGAGCTGCCAAGTACAAGGTGTTATCCTGGCCCCTGAAATGCCTTGCTACAGCTCTGAAGTGCGCAGCAATGGAGATATGAGAGGATAAAGAATTCACTATTTGTTTGGGCTGTGATCCAGCAAAAAGCACTTAAGCAGGTGTATCACCAGCAGAGCCACCAGCTCCATCACACACAGGAAGCTAAAAGCAGCTTCCCAACAGCAGGTTCAACACTGTACTGAGGGAGCAGGGGGATTGCTTAGAGAAAATGCTTTTTTTTTTTTTCTCTTCTATCCATTTCAAAATTTCATGTCAACCTGGCCACAGTATCCCCTAGAGTGCAACAGAACCAGCTCTGAGTGGCAACCAGAGAGAAGTGCTTCTCTCTTTCTTTTCAGTAATATTTATGCCACAGTAACTGAAGCCAAGAACAAGGTTGTTCTGTGCTGTGCTCTGCACAGACATCAAGTAAGGAAGTGAAAACTACCAAATGTGAAAAAAAAGCAAGAGAGAGTAATAAAGATGACAAGAAGAAAGGAGTCGAACAGCATCACATAGTAGACCTGCAACAGAGAGCAGAAAAAACATTCACACTATCCCAAACTTGAGTCTTTCTTAAAATTTCAAGTAGTTTTATCTTTCACTTTGATTAGCAAACCAAAAGAAACCCCAGTAACCTCAGCTGTTTTGTGTTCCCAGATGGCAAGGAATGGGTGTGGCTCTTCTCGTCCAAAATGGAAGTGTGCTAACCCTCAGCTTGCCTCAGCCACATTCAGGGGATGAAGTTCTCCCAGCTTTTAAATCTTCTGTTGGGTGTTCAGATTTCTATCTTTTTTCAGCCAGATACACAAAACAGTTCAGTTGTGAGCTAGCTCCACAGTCCCTTTTAGAAGTAATTTTTTAAGAAGGGGGAGCTCTCATCACATAATGCCCTTGCAATGTGATTTTGCCAATATTCATATTCAATTGCTTGACCTGCAGTCACAAAATACTTCCTGAACCTTCTGCTGCTCATCCAGTAGACTTGCATTTGGCAGTGATGGATACAGCTGGCAGGCAGTACTGTTGGCCTGGTCCAGCCATAAAAGATGCCCAGTTGGGGTGTGTATGTGGTTTCTTCACCACATGGATTAATTTCAGCAGCTTAGATGTTGTATGATATGTATGGATTAGAGGAAAAGATGGGAAAGTCTTACTAACATTTTCAAGCAACCAGTCCTTAAATATTGGATGAGAAAACACAGAAGGAATCCTAGCTCAGAGGGTAACTTCTGAAACCACTGCAGCCAGAGAAAGGCAAGTGTTTGGATGAGTTATACTCTGATGTACTTGAGGAGTGATTAAGATTAGAGCCCTGTCACACTCCTTCCAAAAAGCTCACAAAGAAGCAGTTCAGAAGCCAAATTGTTTCACCCATTCCCCTTCAAAACCAATGCTACTCACTAGTGATGCATCTGATGGAAGGATGTCAGGGAGACAGAGAAGCAAGTCTCACCCCAAAGGTAGAACATGCCCATATTATCTATCTTACTAATCATTTACCTAGAAAGAGAGTCCCCCCCAAAAAAATTTACCTGGGGATGAGGTCTTATGAATGATTTTGGGGAAAGATTCTCCAAGAATAAAGGAGACATATATATTCTATATATTTTAGAGTGAAGAACTGTTAGGAAAGATAAGGAAAAAAATCCTGGATATTATGGGTATTTTGGAAGCACAGAGCATTTGAAGCAGGGTATTACACTGCAGGAAGCCTGGTACCTCAGTGCTGTACTGCTCTTTTCCATGAAGGAAAATCCCACTAAGAGAAATACAAACACTCACAAAGGCACACAAAACACACAATTGAGAGAGAGATTCAAAGCAGCTAGCAATGATGTAGTTAGGCCAGTACCAGTGGTATACATGTTTTTGTTACTATAACATAAAACCATACATACAATACTGACGTGCTGCACCAGGAAGCCTAAGCCTTGCAAGCTTATCCTAGGGTGAGAAAACCACTACAGAATTTCTAATCTGAATGACAGGCACAGTATTAAGGATGAACAGTAATGAGAGCTAGTTATCTGCTAGCTGCATAACGTTTTGGAGGGGACTTTAGGTTACAGCATGTACCAGGGCAGAGCTACAAAGTCTCCTTGCCATGACATGATCCAGACACCAGCACAGCTCATTTCCCCACTGCAGCACTGGGCCTCCAATCCCTCTTCTAGCAATCAACAGTGCTCAAAGTGGAAACACAGTTACAGGAATTTGTTTCATTAGTCTTCTGTGCAAACATTTACATGTTTCCTTTGCACTACTTTAATCTTTAAAAAAGAGCTACCAATTCTAAAAGTTTTTGGCATCTCTCCCTACTTCTGCACCGGCCCCTCCAGCACAAGATGAGTTACCATTACCTTTATATTTCCTTCCAAAAGAGTCTCTGGATTCCAAAAAGAAAGGAAAAAGAAAGAGATGGGATTCTTTCCTAAAGTCTCCACGGATATTTGTTTTCTCTGGATAACTATTTTCCTACACTTCAGCAAAAGGGCTGGCTGTGTGACCCTCCCCCTCAGCACCTGGGAACCACATTGTCAACTCTGGAAGTGTTTATTCTCTGTAGATTAAACAGCATTTGCTGGATGATGATCACAGAAAGTTGTAAAAACAGATGGACAGTGATCTGTCCAGACTTCCAGAGCTCACCATGAGAAGGCTACTTACATAAAAACATTTTGCTGAAGGATCAAAGGATTTTCTTCCCCCCTCTCTATATTCAGTTACATGAGGTCTGCTATATAAACATGGAAACACAAAACAGCTATCTTAAATAATGCCAAAACTCTGACTTTTGAAACTAATATTCCATGCTAGGCTATTAGAAATAATGGGGATCGGTTTAAAAAGCACACACAAAAAACCAAACCAATCATATGTGTGATCCTTTTCCCATTTCCCCTGGGTCTTTTTCTGTTTTAGCAGATAGACTGTCAGTTCTTGGTTTCAGTGAAAATGGCAAAACTATTTATTCTCACTAGAGGTCCAGATCAAATTGATTTAAAAGTTGACATCAGTGTGTGCTCTCATGCATCAACATAACCAAGCAACACGCTATTTAAAAAGCACACAGGCTTTCATCTAGGAATAAGAAACAAAGAGCACTTTTCTAGGTGGTGAGCTTGACTCTGAGCTCTGCCTTTGGAAGAGTCTCAAGGTCATGCTAAATGACAAGATGAACACCAATTCCTAGTGTAGGGCTTTTCCAAGAAACTAATGTGATGAAGGGGAGATACACAATGGCTAAGTACAACATAGTCTCTGCCTTTGGCTTTGGTGTTCATCTTACAGGAACTAAGAGGTCCAAGTTCTCATTTCCACACTAAGAAGGACTCAGAAAAACTAGAGTGGCAATTTATTTAACTCACCATGTATCTTTGCACAGGCATTCAACCAAAGAGTCTGTGTAATTTGACTGTACAGAGATGTCACAGTGCTACAGTTCATGAGGCAAGTGACATGAGAAACAGTTTTTGCTTTTTTGCTAAAGAGAAATTTCGTATACTGTGTTGAAAGGTCTGAGTAAAGCTGTAAATCTGCATAGGCAACTCTCAATATAAAGTTCTTTAATCTGGGGGAGTAATTACTCTTGATTATTTTTCTATTATGGCAGTTAAGCACTGGGCTTTTATGGAGACTTTAAAAGTAAAACATAAGGAAACCTCCTGAAATAGCTTTTAATCTAGATAAAGCAGATAAAGGAAAAAAATCCATGTCAAGAAGACCTTACTGGCTGGCATGCAAAGTAACAGAATGAGAGCAACAAAGATGACTGGGGGACTGGAGCAGATACTTTTGTGAGGAAAGGTTGAGAGCTGTGACTTTTTAGCCTTGAGAGAAGACTGAGTGGAGACCTTATCAATGTCTATAAATACTTAAAGGGTGGGTGTTAGTAGGATGGAGCCAGACTTTTCAGTAGAGCTCTGTGACAGGACAAGGGGCAACAGGCACTAGCTGGAACACAGTAAGTTCCATCTGAATGTGAGGAAAAATTTGTTTTACTGTGAGGCTGACAAAGCACTGCAATCAGGCTGCCCAGAGAGGTTGTGGAGTCCCCTTCTCTGAAGATATTCAAAGACCACCTGGATGCAATCCTGTGTAATGTGCTCTAGGCAATCCTGCTATAGCAGGGGGGATGGACTAGCTGATCTCTTGAGGTCCTTTCTAACTCCGACAATTCTGTGATTCTTTACTTGGCCCCATCTTAAAGTATCTCTATGCCCTATCCAGACACATAAAAGGAAGCAGGCAATATGCCAGCCTTTATCACAAGAGACTGCTGTGATAAAAAAGCCACTAGCACAGCATAGCTGCATGCTGTACATACTTAATCAACAAGCAACAGAACTGTACAAGCATCTTGCCTTGTGCAGGTTTTTTTGTTTGTGTTTGTTTTGGGGTTCTGTTTGTTTGTTTTAATATATTTAAAGCACTTTGTAAGAGTAATAGACCTGGGATATATAGCAAGAAAAGTATTTGCCACACCAGTGTATGAAATCCCTGAGTTGCCATGTTATATTACTACGCAGAACAGAAGAAGACCCCAAATTCAGATTACCTAAAGAGTGCTTCCTGAGCAGCAGGGTCAGACCCAGAGCCCTTGGAAGATGGCTAACTAAGAGCTTTCTGCTATGGTAAGTTAGGAACAAACTACAGAGGTACAACAAAGGAGGACAGGGTGACAGCAAAGTCCAGCCCTCCACCTGAATGATCCTTGTAAGGCACAACTGTATGGGGAGCCCATCAGTCACTCCATACCTGCTCTGTAGAAGTTCTGAAACCACTGCAGCCAGAGAAAGGCATGTGTTTGGATGAGTTTTACTCTGATGTACTTGAGGAGTGATTAAGATTAGAGCCCTCTCACACTCCTCCAGCTCACTCAAACCCTAACACTGCAATGTTTTAGAGAGGAAAACTTCCAACAGAAAGTAGCAAGCATGATGGAGATATACCATCCAAGCTGCCTTATTGTTGATCAAGATTTTCCTTAAAATACTTCTACTTCAGAAGTAGTTATTGGATCAGTTAATTGTAAAGTCAAGCTGAGTACCTTCTCTTTGTCGCTGAAAATATTTCTTTTTTTATTTAGCAGTTTTTGTAGAAAATGAGAAGAGTGTCACTGCTTGCTATTGCTATGAAGCAAAATAGATTTTCTTTTTTTCCAAATCCCTAGAAAGCACCAGTATGTTTTCTAGATGTCACTGTGAAGGCTTCCTGAATGTTTTTTCTGTGTTGAATTCCTCATCTTTGTTTAGCTTCAAATTTTAAAAAATCCTTTACATATCGCTGCTTGAACATGAGACAGAAGCCTACAAAAAGTCATCTGGTTGTTGTATTTTCTCACCATATCTTTCTTGTTGCTTGGGTTTTTACCCAACTTCAGAAAAAAAAATATGAGCAATACTGAAGAAAAGAAAAAAGAGTTACTCAAAATAGGAAACATGGTGCAGAAAACAGATTTCTATTCAATAAAATTATACATAATGTGCTCAATAATGTTTACTTACATCAAAAATAGTCCTAGCCTACCATATACACATACAGAGGACAGATATTTTCATACTACACAGTATCTTGCAAACAACTGAAAGCTTTCAGTTCCCATTAAAATTGGTGAGAACTACTGGCAATTATTCATATGCCAGAATTATTTTTTTACTAACAAGAAGCACTAGGACAAAAGAACTACACCCAGTGACTAAAATAAAAATAGAAGTGATTTGCCAAACGACAACAACAACAAAAAAACCCCTAGCTTAACAGGGGAGGGGACCATGCTTCCTGACAATTCTTTTTCTTTTTTTTTTTTTTTTTTTTTTGAAGGGGTGTTTAAATCATGTCAGGGAGTCACTATAAATATTCACCTTGTGACTACTTATTTCCACAATAAATCTATGCATATTTCTGTTGCTAATGATTGGTTCCAATTACTAGCAAAATGTTTTATACATAGATATATACATATCAAACACCTGCATTTGTTTTCCCATACACACAGTCACATCATTTGAAAACAAACAGGTTTGAGTCCTACACTTTTAATCATTCCTACAATCTACTTGGAAATATTTTCCAAGAATTGTGATTTGTGCCGTTTTACTTTGGGTACTAGATGCCTTAGGTAAATGTGATTTCCTCACTCTCTTTCTAAAATACTTTTTTTCTGTTACTCCAGCTAGATAAACCCAAAAGAATCTAATATACTTACTCTGATCCAAGTTGTGGAGGAACCACCATCAGTCTAAACACATATGAAAAAGCTGTGCCTAGCTCCTGCTTACACACGATGACCTAGAAGTCACTATCCAGAACTGCTACTCAAACACAATTTATTAGAAATCTCATATCCAGTGCACTGATTAACCTCACTACATATGACTCCATTCTACAAGGACAACATCAAACCATTCCATTAGCAAGGGGGTTGTGTTTATGGGGCAATTTTATAGGGATTTCCTCAGGAACTCATTCTGCCCAAGCCCAGAGATCTTCAGTCAGAAGACAGTTGAGGTACAGATAGAAAATCTTGCAGAGCAATTCACAGACTTCATTTTAAACACACAGTTGGCTCAACTTCTCCTGAACAAAAATGTGATTAATTACAATACTACAATTGCAGCATATTTTAAAATATTTTGCTGAAGTAGGGCTTGACTTTCAGTTTCTCACAGAACTTGTTAAAAAGATGGAAGGCTTTTCTTGCTAAGGCCATTCAGACATGTTTTGTACCCGACTTACAATTCAGTTGCTATCAGCAATAGACATTTAAGTGGAAGACAGTACTGAAAACAACACATGTAACATAACACAGACAAAAAAAAAGACCAGAAATTAAAATGTAACCATAGCATTGCAAAAGCTGAGAAAATAATGACAAAGTGTATAAACAGAGAATTCAATTACACATTCAATTCACAGTGCTCTTTACAAAATGCTATCTTTTCTTTTTTTCCCTCCTCTTTACAATTTGACCATTTTTTTTGTCAAGTAGAAAAGAATGTAAGAAAGGAGTGATTGCTGAAATGAGTATTTACACAGCATTAACTGTTTTGATTTGATTTTTTTGTTGTTTTTTCTGTTTTGTTGGTTTTTTCCCAAAAATGAAATAATTAGCCTTAAAATCTGACGCTTCAGAAATGACAAGACAAATACTGCTGGTTAAAAGTCATTGACTAATATTAACCAATTCATGATTGTTTTTATGAGCTCAAAAGTGGAGTTTGCAGAAGCCACAGGTAGTTTGTAGCTGGTTCTAGAGCAAGACTTTTGGAAAAGTCTGCTTAATATGAAATAAACAACTAATAAATTAAGCCAAGCAATCTATTTATATAAGTACTTTATTTCATCATCAAAATAAATTCACCTGACTGAACATAAAACTTCCTTTCAGACCTCTAAATGTTCAAAACTACTTCCCACTACAATAATAGTTCTACATTACCTGATTATGGATAGCAAACACACTGGGTTATATTAAAGTCTTTTTTTAAATGCTGGATATAACACACGATACTCAAGAAAGATACTAAGGCAGGATTCTTACAGCAGAGAGTTTGCAGGTTGATTAGTGGGACACAGCACATTTCCAGCTATTCCAAACTATTTCTATTTTCTGCACAAGAAAGGAGTATTTATGAAAGAAAATCATAGCACACTCCATGTATATCTGCATTTCTATTCCACAGGACAAAGCATCTTTTACATCCTAGCACCCTATAGTTTCTTCTATTGCTGTTCTCTTTACTATTTTGCAATCCAAAGATGGTGCCACACACAGGAAAAGAACTTTAAACGGGGAAGAGGAAATGCTACAGATGTACAAGAATAAAGGAAAAAATTCATCTGTTGGAAAGCAAGGAGCATTTCTTTTCTGGATGAGAAAAGGCCAGATTTTCAAAGATGAATCATCTTGGGCTCTACATTTGGGCTATTACCAGCTTCCACTTTATGTGAAACAATTTTTATACAAAGATCAGTACTAGGAAAAAAAACAAAAAACAACCTAGTTCTGAGTTCAGTTATCTCTGTGTAGAATTATGTTCCATAATTTCTTTATGCTGACAAATTTTTTGTGTATTACACACAAAGAGAGAACTTACTGGGAGTGCTGTGAATTTACATAGCTTTTTATCTGTCACCTAAGGACCTGACTATTCTCTCTGCATGAAGCTCTCAGTATCACTTACGCATTTGAAAATTCTTCTGCCTATAGTAAACCAAAAAAGAAAAAGTATTTATTTCTTTTTCATAGAAGTTCTTGTTCTCAAAAGTTTCTTTTCTTAAGTTTCTATTTCTCATTCCCAATCCTTTCTTAACCTTTTTTTGTTTTCACTTATATCTTTTATCAGCTTTCCATTAAACATGTTGAGGAAACCTCTAGATAAGACGGTGAAAGATGCAGGAGAAATGAAAAATGCATAGCACCAAAGGCAAAAAAATACATGAAACAACATGAAAATTGCAGAGCAGGCAAACACTTTTTCTTTTCAAAGTTTCCCACAATCAGCTCTAACATATTTCCCGTAAGTAAAACTATCTCACAAACTGCATAGATAAGGTAAAATCCTTATCATGTAATCAGGCAAAATCTTGTAATACTGCAGTGTGCACTCAATGTCTGATCTGACACCCAATAAATATGTGGGAGGCTTTTCACATACTTCAAAACTTGCTGGACTAAACCCTGAGTGTGTGGGCTCACTAATGAGCAACCTGACTTGTGCCCATGAGCCAGGCAGGGAAGAAAATGCAGTCCCTCCAGTTTGTAATTGTTTAGATGCTTGAAAATGGAAAGCCACTGAAATAATGAACTGGTCAAGACACAGGCCGTAACACATTCCTTTTTCATGTATTCCACAATTTGTGACAAATTATTGGAAGAATAAAAGATTTACAACTAGCAAAAAATATGTTTAAATTTGCTATCCAGAGTGGATTTGACAGCTCATTCACCACCTTAGCAGGAAAAGCCAGTCATTTACACCAGGATGGAGACAGTGCAGAGGGAGGCATACTTAGGGGCATGATTACATTGCAGTGCAGCAGAAACCCAGCTGTGGTCCTAAAGGAGCCAATTTAACTTGCTAAGAAAATTAGATATAGACGTAACAGGAATTATTGTCCCAAAAGGAACTTTAACCCTCAACCATCCACCATGCATTATGAATCTAAAGCTTCTTAAAAGCATCAGGTCTTGAATAGATTAAGTTGCATTACAAACTTGCAATTGGTACCTTGATTTACTTTATGCTAAAATACAGCCAGCACACAACATTGGCTTTTTACTGCCTTATGGTGTATACAATTACATGAAATACACATCAAACTCATCTAAATAGCTGGCCATTTAACTGTCTGTTTGGAGCAGTTGCACACTCTGTCATTCTCTGTGATCTAAAGCACAGAGTCAAGTCTGGCTGCTGTTTATAATTTTAGATAGGTAGCTCTGAACAACAGGGTCTTTCCCCCTCCTCCCTCACAAGGAAGGGAAAGCTCTTAAAAGGTCAGACACCAATGCAGTTTACTGAATAAAGCTCAAGTTTGAAGAATGTGCCTTCTAAAGTGATTTTACTACCTGGGATGTAATGAGTTTTACAGGCTCTCTTTGTTAAATTGCCCTGACAATTTCCATTTCCATTTGCTTCAATCATATTAGCAGAAGTTAAAGTTCACAAGTAGTAAAATATTTCAGTATACTGAGTTGGCTCTTTACAAAATAGATCACACACTTGACAAACATATAGGACATAACATTTGGCATTCTATTTCATGTTTGGCTTGGCATGTCTCATTTAGGGCAGGACAAGATGCCCTACTACAGCATCTCATTACTCATGGAAATAAAACATGGTTATACCAAGGACTTGACAAATCCCATTAGGTATGTCAGAAGGACAAAATTGTCCCAGTGCATTGGTCAGGGCAGGAAAAGTGAAATATTGAGGATGCTCCACTGAAAGGAAATGTACTTAGCACTGTAAGACTCAAACACAGAAAATCTGGGTAAACAGCTAAGAAATGAAACAGGAAATCCTGCACTGAAATGAGAAAAGGTTATGAAAAAGTGAAGACAGCAGGGATAACTCTGCTTCTTGTTAGAAGAGCATGCAGCACACACACAACTCTGGTACTACTTTCTTGGGTATTTGCTTTTCCCATTTTAAATCATAGGGGATGAGATGGACCTTCCTCCATCTTTGTGAATTGTCCAGTAATTCTTGGAAGGTATTGCAATCTAAATAACAATGATAGCTTCCTCTTTTCCAATGATGAAATAGTTCAGAAAGTTTTGTCTAGTTTGCCGAACAGATGAAAGAAAATGTCAGTGAATGATTATGTGACGCAAAAGAGGATGTGAAAATGATCTTGCAGTAATTCAAAGCAAAAGTTTATCAAGTGCAGCATAAGAGGCTCATCTATGCTTTCATTTCTTGATCTACAAAATGCTTTTCTACATTATTTTCCTAAAGTGCCAAAACTCTGAGTACTCTATAAGATACATCAGCACTATACTGAGACTTAAGCTTTAAGATTTATTATGACTTCAATTTAAAGTGCAACTGGGTGCAACCAAGGAAAGAGCTGGGCCAAGAAACAGTTTTGCTAAGGTGACCCACAGTGACACATGTAGCAAATGGAGCATTGTGACATATGTGAAACAGCCAACAGCAATCTACAAACTCATTGAGTGAGGGAGTCTGACACAGATCTTTAGAAGTCAGCTAATGGGCTACTAAGACTGACTGGAGCAAAAAAGATAAAAGGAAAATCAATGCTCTCAAAACAATGCTAAACCAAAATATTTGGAACTATGTACTATCATCCAGTTATCCTCGTAAGCTTTAATAACACTGAAGCAGGTTCAGATACAGTCAATACTTAACATAAAGAAGTAGTTGTTAAATAAATGCTGTACTCATTGCCCCTCTTGAGGCCCAGAACACAGTAACTGGTCTGACAGCATAGGATCCAGCTCTGATACATAATATCTTTATTCTATACATTTATCTGGCAGCACTGACTGAAGGAAGCAGACAGTATGTGAAGGGAAGATGAGTGCATACAGGAATACGGTTCCCCAGATCCCAGGAGGAATCAAAACCTGTAGCAATTGAGGTAAATCAAAGCTGTATGAAAATAAATGCTCAGCTCATTTAGATGCAAATATATCTAGGCACCATTATTCACCACCTCTGAACAGTTCTGCACATCCAGTATTACTTCCATTGTACCAACAAATGCCTGTCTTCTGTATAATAATGTTCTCTTTGATGCACATGCAGTAGGAGAGTTAAGGCATATTTACATTCAATCAACAAAACTTCATCAGCACAGCAAGATGAACAAAGATCATATCCGTAGCAAGCATCTGACCTTTTCATCTCTCTCACTCCCAAATGCACATGCACGAGGCAAGGAGACATGCACATACACAGGAGCAAAAAAGACAGATAATGTCTGAAATCAATTTCTGGCCAAGGCATCCCAATATTTTCTACTGTGGTAAGTATGCTATTCCCTGCAAACACTGGATTTTAATTTGTACCATGAACAGAGTTACACTATGGTGCTCAAGTAATGAAAGATAATAGAAAAAACATTTATTAAATAAATGTGATAATTTTTAATCTAAGTCACTTATTTACTAATTTACTCATTTACTAATTCAAAATATTCAGCCAGGACACGTCCTGCTCATCACAGACCACTAAAACTAAACCTGTGCATATTTCAGGAATTTGGCCCAAGAACAGGTTATTGCACATCAGCCACTTTTCAGCAACCATTTAGTGCATATTTTTCTCTGAAAATACATGCAGCCATTTCAGGTAGTTTAACCTTCAGTTAAAGAAGGGTAAATCACCAATTTATTACTTTGAAATAATTTGTTGATGCGTCAGAACCTTTACAGTTTTCCCCCGCCAGTCCCTGACATGATTTGTCTTTCCCCATCTAGAAATAAAACCTTTACACTCACAGTGAGCAACAGAAGATAACAACATTCTTGATTCACTTTAAAAACACAGAACTTTGCAAACTGTAATGGCCTGGCAGGGTGCTCAACAGGCAGCTTTGGCTAACAAGGCTTCTTTTTTGAACTCTGTAAGAAGCTATCAACCTCTAACTTGCAGCGAGCAGATTATCTGAGTGTTGCAACTTGGTTCAGACTGGGTTTGGAAACCTTGAGCTGTCTTAAAACAGCTGAAAGATTTGCCTGAATGCACACTGCTTATACAAATCAGACACGATCCTCTCAACGCTTGTTCTTGAAGAAACCGCTGGAACCTTACCTATGATTTTAGTCCCAACAGGCCCCAGTTGCACTTTCTTTCAACTCTTCAGATTTCTGAGGGAGGAGACAGTTTGTTGATTCAGCAGGCGAAAGCACACATCACTCACTGTGCCTGACAATTTCAGAGTTGCCCAGACTCCTAAATTTTGGTTTCAGCTTAATGAGCTCAGGTGACCTCTGGGCACAATCCTGTTAGTTGAGCTTTGCTTTTGGGCTTCAAACTATCCACAGTAGGCATGCAAGGGCTCCTCTGACTTACACAGAATGTAGTGGGATGTTTTAAAAAGGCTATTTTGCTCTGGCTGAAACTTGAGTTTCAGAGGCAATTCGGTGCCCCCTATTCCTAAATTTTTCCAGAATAAAATCTTGTGCCACACAACTAAGTTTGAAAAATAAAATCAAGGTCTATAAAAAAAAAAAAAACAAACCAAAAAAACCCCCACAAAACCACAACAGTGTCTGTTGTTCGCTTTAAACAAAAAAAGCTGACTTTTGTGGGGTTTTTTACCAGTATGTTAAGGGAAGATGGTTACATTATTGATGACAAGGAGGATAATGAGAAATCAAAGAGAATGATGAGACACTGGTACAGGTTGCCCAGGGAAGCTGTGAATGCCCCATCCCTGGAACTGTTCAAGGCCAGGCTGGATGGGGCTTTGAGCAACCTGGTCTAGCAAGAGGTATCCCTGCCCATACAGAGAGACTAGAACTAGATGGTGTTTGAGGTCTCTTCTAAACCAAACCCTTCTATTATTCTATGAAAGATTTGTTTTTTGCCAAATACATACTGTCTTGGATTTTTTTTCTTTTTTTCTTTTTTTTTTCTTTTTTTTTCTTTCTTTTTCTTTTTTTTTCTTTTTCTTTGAGAAGACCTACTGAGATCACTTATTGATCAAAACCCTCCAGTATATTCTATTTCTGCTGTGAAAGACAATAATAAACACTGATGAGACAGCTAAGTATTTTACATAGTTGGAGTATAAAATAGGGAAGCAGGATCAAATCTTCCTTTCAAAATCTTGAAACAATCCAGAACATCTTCCTAACAGAGGATTCTGTATTCAATATTGCATATTAAATGTTGCATGCACTGCATCTCTTAACTTTGAGCCCAAAGTATGGGTCTGTATTCTAAACCAGCAAACTTCAGAACCACAAATCACTGCTATGTACTGCTGAGCAATTTTATTGGTAAACATGATTAGAATTGGTAGCACCAACAAGGCTGAGGGTCATCTTAATCATCTAAACTTCCAGTTTTGAGCTCCTGCTCATGAAAATCGAGATCTATCTTAACTACAAATGAAATTGATTCCTTGAAAAATGTACATGTATCTGTCATCTGGATATTTATATTGCAACGGCAAGTTTTCATAGTTGTCTAAAACAAGTATTAGTCATAAATATATCTCTAGAGTGCCAATTTGAACAGGGTAGATCATTATTCTAGCAAATATGTTTTGGATGTCAAGGTTTTCCTCTACATATTATTTATGTGAACAGTAATTCCAACAAAAAAAGGCACAAACAACCAAAAACATGAAAGGAGAAGTAGTAAAATATCCATTTGCTTTTTACAGTTCTATAACTTAGACCTGTATGTCTCACCACTCTACCTTCATGTTAAAACTTTTTTAGCTATGAAATATCTGCATAAAAACCACAAAGTTTTTCATGCTATTTTTTTAAAAAATAATAATCTTAAAGGTAATAAAAACCTACCAACCCCATGGAACCTATTTTCCATTTCTTAAAGCATGCAATATTTATCATGATTGAAGTAAATGTTCCTTAGAGCAAAAATACAAAGATTGAATATGTTACAAAGTCATCTACCTTCTACTGGCATTTTTTTCATTTTCACTTCTCTTTCCGAAATGTAGCATTTTAGAAGGCATTTTAAGTTTAGAAAGACATAAATTCCACTTATTTCCTGTTTCTCCTATTTTTCTTACTTTATATTTTTTTTAATAATACATAGCTGGAAATGAAGTTCTAGGACACTGGACATGATTTTCCTAAAGATACTGAGCTGTCACATTTTGGTTTTAAACAACAGCCAACAAGCTGATATAATCACTAAAGACAGGCCAAAAGACAGAACTTTAGCTGTGAACTAGACTTTTGGATGGTTATTTTAGAACCTGCACATATAAAATATAACATCTGCATATGACTCTAAACATGGTAAAGCATTCAGAGATTTAACTTTAAGAGAGAAAATGGAATTTTACAGTTCAACATACAAAATAACACAGTTTATACACTTGCTATAATTACTAGGCAAAGTACTGCCCAACTGAGAGATGGTACTACAGCACTGCAAAGACCACTGCACAGAAGAACAGTGCACAGCTCTGCTCATCCACATTCAAAATAAATGCATTTTAAGTAGAAAAGGGCTACTGATCAGGGGAATATCAGAAAAAAAAGTTGTCTCTCTAGAAGAGAACTTTGCTTGCCTTCTACAGTGTCCAGCCAGCATTGATCCAAAATTGATGTTACTCTAACAGGACAGTGATAAGTGTGTAGGAGAACACCTAAAAAAATTGTGGTATATTTACAGTATTAGAAGGAAGGTTACAAATGAAGTAACACTCTGCTGTAGGAACAGTTCGTGTTGATCAACAGAGGTGAAAAAGACTAAAGCAAAAGGACTACACTCACATGGTAACAAAGGCAAATGTTACAGAAGACATTTGTGAGAACAAAGATCACTGTAATTTTTAAAAATATTAAGTGAAAGCGTAACACATAAGATGTTAACAAAGAAATGGACAGCAAATAGGCAATAAAAAGTGTTTACGGGTATCATTCATTGCCTGATCTGACATATACTTTAAGGGCAGGTGACTTGAGAGGGTTGTGAGAGGTTTTCATCACCGTAGAAAGTGTCTTGGGTCTCAGCTATTACAAATTAAAAAGACCTCTCAGCAAAGAAATAGAGAAACCTTTAGTAAAATCCAGTATAAAGGCTAAGATACTAGATGATGCTCCCAGAAAGTAAGTTGCTGCTTTGTCAGACTGTGTCATTTAGATAAGCCTGCACCAGGATTCCCAGTCGTCTTACAATCAAAGAGAATGAGTACAGCAGTCATTTAGAAGAGTGCAGAGAGGCAACCTGGTAAGTAATCTAATGGCTGACTAACATAAAATGTCCAGCCTCTTTGGTGTACTCCTACAGTCAATCTGGAAATTGCTTGTATGATCAAGAGAAGTGACAAGCATGCAAAGAGAGTAATAATGAAAGATGAAGCTATTTATTTGAACAACAAGCAAAGCAGAGTCTGCATACAGCACTTCCTTTCAACACACAAAGCTTGAGTTCAAGAAGAATTAGAAGACTGATCATACAAAAGAGACCCATTACATATTTCAGCTAATGACATTTTTATTCTGAAAGGGAAACATTTCAATTACCATAGACCCAGCAGGCCCAGGAGAGAGGGCAAGGCAGCAAGACCATTAAAGCCAGGTTTCCACTTGATTTTTCCTTTACCAAACCCATCATGTGAGCCACTGTATGAAATGTGTTGTACGGTGAGAAGGCAGCCTGACATAATTAGGTCACACTATTAGGAACAGGTGATCTTTCACTGATGAACATTGTTTAAGCAAGGGGAAGGTATTTTGGAGGTTGAGAAACTGCAAAGACCCTCCCTGCTCTCACTCCACATGCTACTTAATGCTGTGTTGCTATAATAAAGCAATGCAACCATATAAATGATAGTCCTGTTTTTTCCATAACAAGCTATAATTGGAGTAGGTGACTAGGAAAATGTTTAGATAAATGGTGGGATCATAACCTTTTATGCAAAATGGACAAGTAAGTTATGGAAATATCTGGGAAAACCTGAGGCTCTGTAGCTCTACTGCAAGCCATAGGCACAGTTAAACCAGACTATAAATCACTAAATCCCATCTCAGGCTTTGTAATTTTGTTGTTTTGGTTTTTGCCAGTTTTCGCTGACAGATGGAAAAAAAATACTGGCTAAATGTGACCAAGATTCAATTTACCTCCAATTTCCTTCCTATTTCTACAACACATTCCTGAAAAATACACAGTATTTTGTTCCAGGTGGTTGGAAGAATTATTAGTAAATAGTTACCCTCCAACAGTACATACTATAACAACACCACTGTAATACTTTTTGGTACTCATGAGAATTTTCTCACGTTATAAAATTTTCTCAATATTATTTCTATATAAGCATCTATAAATATGTCCATGCATTTATATAAAGTTACTTGAATGCTTATCAACTGTACATGCACATATTAATATGGTTATATCCCTATCCAGAGAGACAGAACTGTGATACTTTACTGAAACAGCATCACCTGTTAACTGAATGGGATATTGAAGTGGCAAAAAAACCTTTGAAGATGGGGAAGCCTTTCTCCAAGGCATCTTCTCTTTCTTTTCCTATCAACTGCACTTCAGAACCAAGAATGATTTAACCACTTGAAGAAATTATGTCTGAAACACAGACTTCAGGGACAGCTCTCAGAGAAATACGTCCACTTGTTCTGAGGAATTCAAAGTCAAGCTTTCCAGCACTGAGCCCTAATTACCCCAACTGCAAAATTTTCTGACTTTAGGAATGAAACATCTCATGCACCCTTCCCTCACTGTTTCTTTTCCTTTTTGAATCTTGATACGAGTATCAAAATTGCAGATGACTGAGGAGAGCTAATTACTGAACACGCTTCACTTTGTTACTGGCACACAGATAAGCAAATCTATATCCATTCTAACATGGTAAAAAAATATCCCTCATATCAAATATTTCAACTCATTTGTGTTCACCTAAGGGAGGTCCAACTATTGTGCCTAGAATACATATTTACAGCTGCTATCATGAAAGTTTTCATTGCTCTTTGTGGGTTTTGAGGCCAAAAATTTATGAGCCATAGTATAGGAAATAACTGTTATGCCTCCATCACTGCATTGTAAGGGGTGTCTTTGGTAGGTGTGAACATCCCAGAGATCCCAACACATATGTTTGTATAGTTTTTTTGGGAATCAAAGACTCCTTCTGCCTACAGAGCTAGAAAAAGTGCCAACTTAGGGTCCCTAAGTTCTCCAATGTGTCCACCATTTTAGACTAAGGCTCCTAAAAGTAATTTTCCTCCGTGAGCAGGGAAGGCAAAACAGCATTAATATACATCCTTCCTAAACAAAGACACATCTGCACAGCATGAGAGCTGCTGCAGTCCTTTCTTCCTTTTAGATATGAAGGCATGTGCTGCAGCCTTGCTGGCAACATCATGGCCAAGTGGTGACTGCCAGATAAAATGTACAGAGGAACTTCAGTAGCCCCTGGCAAAGGTGATGCCCTCACACCTGCTGAGAGAATTAGCTAGACACTGATCCATCAATGGAATTAGTTTGAGATACTTGGTCTAAGACTTAAGGAAAGCTGAGATCAAACAGTGCCAGAATTTAACAAAGGTATGTGTAATGCGTTATTTACACACAGATGGAAGGGGGGGTTTCAGGTATATTTCCATTTGACACAATATTGAAAACGTCCTCAAATTTGTCCTCATACTTTCTTCACTTGCTGTTTTAGAGAAAATGTTATGCTACCTTTTTTTTTTTTTAACACTTAAATTATTTCTGGGGTACATTTTTCTAAAGCTGACAGTTCTTATCTAAAAAATTGATCATCCTAGGTTTAATCGGATATGTGCATTTATCCTTGTACAAAATGAGGAAGGCCTTACAAAATACCTTGTGCCAGCCATATGTAACCTTCCCCTGTATGTCCATTTTCCCATGCTGCAGCACTACACAGCATTAGCAATACTCACCTGATGTCCACCATATTGATATAATAAATATAATAAATGACCTTGAAAACTTGCTAGCAGCTGTGCTCCCATATTACAAAAACACTTCACTGTACTTCGTGTTCATTACTTAGCAACAGCTCCTTGCTTCTAGGAACCACATCCTTATTTATGTATTCCCAGCCTGGCACATTTCTCTTAAAAGTGGAAAAAGAAGAGGAATTAGGGGAAGTTATGACTGCATTTCACAAAATAATAAATGGCATGAAAAAGATTTATAGGGAACAAGAGTCTTCTGTCTATTCCAATACAAGAATTATCAACCAACCAATGAAATTAAAACTTCAGGTCTAGAGCAAGAAAAGGAGATTTTTTTTTTCAAAAAACACACAGGCAAACTGAAGAATTTCTTACCCCTTGATGTTGTGCTGCCAAAATTTTAAATACAAAAAAAGTCAGGATAAATTATTTCTTTGAGGACAGGGAGTCAGTTCTACAGAAGGATACTCAATACAAGCTCAGGAAACCCCAATCTGGAAATTTCTGGGGGCCAGGGGTACCTTGGGGAAGTATCCTCAGATGCTTGCCTGGTTCTTGCACTCCTCTACTTGCAGGTGCTACCGCTCAGTATCGCCAAGAGATTCTGATGTCATGGGGACCTCTGTTCTGTCCCAGTGTGGACAGTTTTACATTCTTAGATCACCTATATTTATCTTGATCACATTAAAGTTAGTCTAACATGATTGCAAATAGAATTCAACCCATCATCCCATCCTAACCTTCCTTTCTGAGTGCATATACATAAAGGGAAAGTCCAAGGACTAAAAAATTCAGTGAGCTGCCATAATGACTCATTTTTTTTCCCATGTACCATGAGGAGAGCCTAAGCTGATAATTTTATACAATGCAGAAATAGAGGGGTTTTCCCAGTGACAAAAATTATCATTCATTAGTGAACGAAATTGCATCTAAAACTAAATTTATTTAGATTACAGGCAAACCACTCCGACATGCCTATTGAATGGGAGACATTCATTAATAAGGAAATAATAAGCAGAGTACTCACTAATGCAGTAACATTTAGATATTCAGAGGGGTATGCATATGTGCACAAGGAATATCTATGCATATTACTAGATTTGTGTGTACTGGGAGAATAAGCACCTGTGTATTTCCAGGTTGATGAGCTGTTACACGGGCACTCGCATAACTCTGAAGAAATGCTACTGAATTTTGCACACCTGCTTTCCAAATCAAACAAAATAATCTGAAAGTGGCTCGATTTTCTCAAATTGTTTTGATGACTCTGTGTCTCAGTCCAGACTACGCAATACCCCAAAAAGCATGCACACATCCTCCTGCTGGTGGTCATGTGGATCATTTCCTTCTCCTTCTGAGGAAGCATGCTAGATACTAAGATCTTTTGTTTCTCACCGTACAAAAGCATCGTCTCGTGCTCGTCTACAGAAGAACCTGATTAAATGATATGTCACTGAAAGAAAGGCTAAGCCCATTTTCTACCACAGTAATATTTTCTAAAACCACAGTTTTTTTGATCATTTCAGAGCGCTCTGGGTTTTTTTCTGGTGAGTAAAGATGTGCTTACTGAATTTAGAACATTGTTTCAGTCTGAGCTGCAGATTCCCAGGCCGCATAGTTGTGGTCGGATAACTCCTCTGTGGGGCGTTTGGAGTTTCCTGAGTATGGAGGGTAAAAAGAATTAATCTGGCTCCAGTGTTTAACTCATTTGCAGGACTCAGATTTCCTGTTCTGCAAACATAAAGGGTTTGCAAAAAGTACGTAAGAGCTTCCAAGATGTATGGCTATGTGAGTGCTAAAGATAGGGAGCCCCTTTCTTCTCTTCGCCTTAACTTGCCAAAGCTCTGTGGATTTCAGCTCTATTATTACTAATTCAATGTGTCCCAAGTCAGAGGAAAGTCAAGAACAATGTGTATTTATGAAAAAAGGCCAATTCTTGTTTGGCTGAAGTTCATAACCCAAAAAGAACCCAGTAATTCTACTATTCTGCATCCCAAAAGTTGGCCACATCTTTCACTTATCAGCATTTGCTCTATGATGCAGGGCATTAGTAGCACAGAGGTGGATATATTTTCTGGTTATTTACATTGCACTTTTCAAAGGCAAAGGAATGTTTTAATCTTAGATAAAGTTACGGTATGATAAAAATCACGTCATTCTAGGAAGTAAAGGCACTCTTGAAAAGAGACAATAACATAGCAAGGTCTATTTGAGGTGACAGCTAGAGAATAAACATGATTGTGTGTACCATAAGTTTTTCTAAGCTAGCTAAGTGATTAAGAAAAGAGAAAGGTGCTGATCTAAGATTTTTGGGAACAAAGGAACATAGCACTGACCTAATTTCTCTCCATTAATCAACAGTAAAAGTCCCATTCTCTTCTAGAGAGTAGAATTACGCTGTTAAGCGCTTCTGAAAAGCCGCAAAGAAATTTTTGTGTATAAATTTGGCAGGTGTGGTTAAGAGCACTGCCAATGCACACCCACTTTCATACTGATCTATAAGGCTCATTTCACATTTCATCTTCCATATAGTTTGCAAGTAAAAGCATGAAACTCTCCAGACTTGGTGAAACTATGAAGTCCTTCCATTAATGTCATGTATCTTCACTATCACCCCAGACCACCACCATTTTTACAAAGGTGCTCAATCCTTTAGCTTTGTTTGTCTAGGAAGCTCATAAGACACAGTCATCTGCTACTGCAGATGTTCTGAAATTCAAAATTAGCACTTTCCTATGGCATATCTGTGATTTGAATCCTGAGCTTAGACAGCATTTCTTCTGGAAAAAAACTTCCAGGTTTGGAAAGACACAGTTTCCTAAGAAATTTTGTAATAAAGTGTGATACAAACAAATAATTTAGCAACTCTTCAAGGATTTTACTTCATCAATCATAACCCTTTAAGGTATAAAGCATCCTATATTTACAAAACCTACACTCAAGGGCCAGCTCCAACTGTGAAACTATGGTTACCCATTGCAAGAGTGAAAGATAGTTCATTAAAAAAAAAACCAAAAAACAAACGCAGGCATACTGTCAAGAAAAGGTGAGGACATGGCTCTATTATTCAGCACTGTATGAAATTTGGGGATTGCAGTTACTTCTGTGAGACTCCTTAGGTAGGGTTGAATTGGTGAAAGAAATCAAAAGAAAGAGACACTGGCACCTGTAATTTCCAAATCTAAAACTCTCACTTCTTCCCAGCTGTAATTTTCCATTGTCAATTAACCAGGATCGTTATCGATTCAGGTCAGTGTTAGTCAGTCAGTATGTACTGTGCATAAAACCAGGGACAGACAGGTAGCATTTTAGGAAGATAAGAGGAGCATTCATTCCAGAGTGCCTTCTATACACATAAACTCAGTTGTGTCAAAAGTCTCTGACAACTGGTGAAGCAGCAGCCCACACCTGACTGTGCAATTTGTTTGGAAATGACATGGACAGTGGCCAGTGACAGCACAGCCATTTCTCAGCTTCTCCTACCTTGCTGAGTGCACTGGAGGTTTCCAGAGTCACCAGCTCCTGTTCTAGCAGCAAAAAAGAAAAAAAAAATCTTTTATAGACCCAATATGCATCTCTGACTTCATAGAACAGTTTGCGGGTGAGGGGATCAGATAATTCTATAAAGAACAGGATTAAAACGAAGCCTGACAATTTTAATATTGAACTCTAAAAATCCTAGCATCCTGCTTTGGTACAGAAAGCCCGAGGTTTGGTTACATAAAACTCACAGACATTTCAATCATGAATTAAGAATCTACTTGTGAGGTTTGTTAGGCCATATTTAATATTCTGTAAGAATAGTAATATTATTAACTATTTTCCTGATATTTTAAACTGCAAAATATAGAAAATTAAAATTTTCCCTTAAAAAAATATTAATCTTTAATCTTAAAAAAAGATTAAAAAATAGGAAGAAGGGCTTTTACCGGAGAGCCTTTCAATTTTCTGCAGTACGCATTCTAAGGAACAGCTCTTTTGAGTATTGCTATATGACAGATTAAAAAATGAAGCTGAAAAAATGAGTGGACAGAACAGACTTATTTGGTCATCTGACTCATATCAGAGCAATTCCTGAAAACTACACAAAAGACTGGAAAACAAGTAAATTCTTCTGTGGGATTTCCTTTTCCTTCATCCTTGGAGAAAAACTGTCTATTTACCTATAGAGCAACTCTCTTCCTCTTCAGAAGTTCTTATGGTTAGTTCTGTTCTTTGGGAAACAGCTGGCTTTTATTTTTTACCTAGATGGTAATTACTCCCTGTATTTAAGCTTCTGCATGACTGAGAGATGTGAAAAATGACACAGGAAGGAAATTCTGTAATTCCATTGGCAAGCAAAACACATCAGAGCCTACTGGTATAGTCCTGTTTCAGAACCAGCTCCTTCAGTATACCCTCTGGATGGTAATTACTGCAGCAGAGCAGTCAAGAAATGTTCCTTGGACTTAGACAACTGCCATTGCTAATTAAGTATTTCTTTAGAGTCTTTAGATTTCTCACACAGGTGCTGAGGATGTCTAAATGCATTATACATATGAAAGGAAAACGCAGAGAAGACATGCATCACCAAATACATTTCTTAATCCTTATAAATGCACTAGGAATAACACCGGGATTTAAAATACTTCTTTGGTTAATGGGTTTGTTTCAGCTCTCCTGAAGGGCTGTTAGATATCAAAGAAGCTATTATATACTCTCTGCAAGAACCCTCCTTTGCCTGAGCTTCCATTGTATGCCATCTTACAGCAGATTGGGATTGGAAATAAAAGATGGTAGAGGGGATCCCAAAATATCTATGAAGCTATAGATTGCACAGTCCACCAATTTCAGGTTGACACAAGTTCACACACTAGCACTTATTTAGGCAATAGACCTCAATTGAATTGACTCTTTGTTATTGTTCAAGTCTTTACATATAAAGCAGATTAAGAAATGTCCTCATGAAAATGCAGTTCTGGGTGAAAGACTCTTGCAAATCCCAAGAATAGATGTGACTACATATTTCATTAAAACATTGATATGTTTTTCATGTGTGCTAGCTTCCTCGCCCACTCATGTATTACTAAGATCCTCCTTACTAATTTTCCATGTTCCGTCTATAACATTCTTCTGGAAAATTCAGGAAAGGAGGAGATGGAAAAATCCAAACAGATATACAAACCATATACTTAAACATTATCTTTTATGCATTTTTTTTTTTATTCCCTAGCATAAAGACACAAATAATTCCTGTGAAACTATCCCATCAAATATCAGCTGGGCCATTTTTAGCAGAAAAGCAAAAACTAAAACCCACCTGAACTCTACAAGCCTGGACAAACAGGCACTACATACATACAAAGCAATCTGCATGTCTGAGTTATTTCCAAAGGTGAGCAGGAAGTATAAGGTAAAATAAGCCAGGACAGCTGAGAAACCATCAGTCAGGAGCTCCATAGCATTAATTCATCTCAAGAAATGAAACTGTTAATAAGCACTTTTGAAAACTGCAGACAACTTAGATGAACTTCATTGAACATGGGCCAGTGGCAGTTGTAAAAACTTCTGCTTCAGATATGTGTGTAAGTGAAATGCTAAAGACACACAGTGAAAACAAAGGTGTACCAGAGCCTCATGAAGATGTCATCTGGGTGTGAGGCTTTGAGAGTCCTTGTCCCAGCAGGAAGGCAGCTGTGCATGGGCCCATAGAGCCTCTATTCACAGCTGCCACCACTACCTCTCCAGACATAATACTGCTGTTTCTCTCTCTCAGCCAAAAATTCCTCTTCTGACTACCTTACACCAGGCTGAACAGTATCTAGGAGAACAGAAAGAGAGATTTAAATGTGTTCAATGATGTTTCTCCCTGTGGAGGGTTATGAGGTGTATTAGCCTTGACAGAACAAGTTTTCCAACATTGGAGCATGGATGAACCCCTTCAACCGTCTTCCAGAGGCAGCACTCTAAAACAACATCAGCCAAAAAGGTGTCCAAACACTATAAAAACATGGGAGGTGGCTGGATTTAAGCATCAATAAAGTGAGTATATTTTATTCAAGTATCTACAAGATACTTCTGCTGCCCACCATGGGTGACGGGTCAGTTATCTTTTTTGTTTTCCAAAGAGGAATCCAGGATTTCTATGAGAAAAATCATATTGTCTTAAAACTGAGAAAGAACTTCTCCTTTTGAGCAAGATTTCTCTCCAGGGAAACATCACATACTCTACTGACACTTCTTGCATATGCTGGAGAAGGCCAGCTTATAGCAGTAACTGTCATGCCTCTTTCACCTTGATTCAAAAGCATCCACGACCAGACTGAGATTTTTGATATTGGCTGAACACAGGTGTACAGGCATCTCCTGTTCCTCTACATGGGACAGTTTCACTGCTTTGCGGTGCAGAACAAAAAATGCACGACTATATATTTTAAAGGTAGGACATGCAAAAGGTTTAAGCAATTTCTTCACACCTACTTTTTCTTTTACTTAATTTGTTAGCCACCATTCACCACTAATTAAAGCAGTTATTGAAATAAAAGTGCTCTGGATAAACTTCCAGAAATGATGGTTAAATTCTTCTTCTGCCTCTTCAAACCTCTGCCTCTTCAAACCTCTTCTGAGCCCTCACTTGTTCATTCAGACACTGGCAGGTAATGTCTTTCAGTCCTATTATGCAACTTGGCTTCCAACATGTGCAGAACTAGTATGTTTCTCTGAGAGATTTTCTTTCCCAAGCTCCTGCCTCCTCAGCAACGTGAGCTACTTTGTGTAAAGTTGTCTCAATTTCCTTTGAATCCTCATTTTTCTAAATACTTAGATTTCTTTCAGAGATAGGAAGAGTCGGTTGTATATTTATCTCTAACTATCAAACGCACTAGAAAGAACCTATCTGGGATTCCAGGCACCATAGCTAAATAATAAAAATACAATCAGCCTTATGCAAACAAATGCTTGCACACCAGCTTCAAAATCACACAGGACAAAAAAACTACTCCTGCCACAGGTCCCCCAGAAAACAAACCTCAGTGGCTGATGCAGCCCTTCCAGCTTTGAAAGCACTAGGCTTTGCTTTGACCCTTAAAAATACTGGACAAGCCAAAACACAGTATCTCCAGTCACCTTCTGTTTTGCTATTTCCACGCATGCAAGTGCTGAAATTTTTCATTGTTCTGAATCGTGAGGCTACAGAATACAGATTTATCTTTCAATCCAATCTTTAAATCTCTAATTTTAAATCTGCAGCTTTACAGATTTATGTAGTTAGAGATTTATTCCTCCCCAGAAATGACTATTTGATATCAACTAGTAGAACAAAACATATCTCCTGTCTTTGTCTTCTCTTTCACTGCTTGACTAATGTGTCAAATTGCCTATATTTTAACAAGGAGATGCAGTATATCTGAGAAATAAAATAGCACAGTCCTTAGTAGGTGTTCACATTCTCCAGCTTGCCATCTTTTACCCATTTGAAGCAAATATTTTTTATCACCACACGTCGATAAAAACTAAGAGCCAATAAAACAGCACAGCTTGCATTGTGGGGCATTGCTACACAGAAAACCATGGAAAACATCCAGCTACTTTAAGGAACAGCAAGTGTAACGCTGAAAGGCAAATGAACCTCATTTGCCACCAGGGATTTTAACTGTATTAAAAAAAAAAAAAAAAAAAAAAAAAAGGGTTTTAGCGTGATGTTGGAAAACAAAGGTTTCAATCACCAGCATTCCTTTAAATTGCAACCTTTAATTGTGGTGATTGTTAATTAATCGATTTGCCTGTTTTTGTAATTACCTGGTTGTTTTTACTGTTTGAGATATAAGACTAGCAGTCCAAATTGAGCAATATTAAGGGCTTTTTGGGATACTAGGCCAAGGCATTTTTGCAGTACAATTACTTTTGCTGGCTGACACAGTCTAGAGCCCAAAGACACATGACTTCAGAAGGACAACATCCAGAGCATATGACAGTCATTTACTATAACCTCTCTCTCCCCATCAGCCCTTTTTGCCTGAGGACAAAGGATGATTCCAGGACCAGTGTACCTGAGCTCACCATGCTTGCTATGAGATATACAGCAGAGATCCTGCAGTCTCTCTGAACAACAGATGCCAGTCACCTCCAGACAACCTCCAACAACTATTCTTTCAACAACCTGCTACATTTCCATTTACATCTTCAAAATAAAAAGACAGAAGAAGCAAAACCAAGGCAGCTCAAACAAACTTTCCCTATGTTCAGTCAATCACTCCTTCAGAGAAGACCAGGCACTTCAGAAAATAATAACCCTTCCAAGGCAAAGGAACCAAATGGAGACAATTCCAAGAGAAAGAAAAGGCAACTCTTTCACACTGTAGCCAGCACAGAATTATTTCCAACTGCTCTGTCACTACAACACTCCATCTTAAAACTCCGAGGGGCTGAGAGCAGAACCAATCACATGAGATGCAGCACCCAAGAACACAGACAAACCATAAGATGAATAAGGTACTTGAAACAAAGGACAAAAAACCCCCCCACATTTGAATAAGCAATCCAAAATCTTAAGAAAACAAACTCTTGGAAATTTAACCAACCAGCTCAGGTAATCCTGTAATAACATGGTTGCTCTTACCTTTGCCATCTGTGCCTGCACGCCATTTGCCTTGAGAGATGCTACCGCTTTCTGTGCTGCTGCCGGACTATCAAAATCTACAAAACCATAACCTGAAAAATAAACAGAAAAATAGACATTTTTATTATTATCCATGAGTATGTGCATGAATAAAGATTTTATTTTGATAAAGGAGGAAATCCATTCCATTCTCTCAAGTTGTCTCATAGTCTTCCAGTAGCATTGTCACCACCATTAGCCATCACTCCTCTACTTATACCTTTCCCTCTGAACTTAGTAGGTTTTAAGGAAATGCAATGACCCAAAGCTTCAAAATGCAGGAAGGTATGCAGCAGACAGAGAAAAAAGGAGCTCTTTTCCTATCCTACCAGATAAAAGGTCCCTGGCAGCAGGAGGGCAGATGTTTATGGGGCTCTTGTGCTGTAGTGTACTGCCTCATCCCTTCCATTAGAAGAAGCAGTTGGAATAGTTGGAATAACTACAGCTTGCAATGGCTAATTTTGTGAAAAAACAATACCCTTTCCCTGTCCCTTGAACCCTTCGAAGGATTCATTTTCAGAAGAGGAGGGTAGTGGTCTCTGCAGCAGGCTGGGGCCATCTGCATCAGGACAGGGAGCAAAGCCTTCCAGCAGGTGGGAGCAATTAAGAGAGAAATCACAACCTGTGCTCTACAAGTGATTGCCAGATAGCTCTAGAAGATGTTAAGATAATAAAGTCACAGCCTGGTTAAACCACATCCCTTTTATCTCAATGTGCTCCATTAGAATGAAGGCCAGGTCCCTACCAGAAACTGCTTCAGGGTATCATCTGAATAGCAGCTCAGGGAGGTTAGATCTTAGGGATTAGCAAGGGATAATCATCTGCTTTTAAGTGGCTTTCCTACTCACAGTATTTGCATTAGTTAGTTTATTAAGCAGCCACTCACTTCCTATCTTTTCTTGCCTCTCCATTTTGTCCTCCTTTAACCAACAAGGCTGGTATGTTCAAGCTATATCAGTGCTGTTAAGTCCCTACTGGGTATCAACAACCCTGGAAGTAATTTTATTTTCCTAAACATACAAAAGAGGGCAAAGAGGACAAAGAATGGATTTTTTGCTACTTTTAAGCACTGAGCTAACTCTAATCTTCAACAACCTTCAAATGTCTTGCTCATAAAGATTTGAACCAAGTTAGGAAGATTTTAAAATCTTGCCAACTACCAACTTAGGCAGCTGCATACATTTCATAATCCATCCAGGGAAAAGCCTCACCTACATCTTATTAACCACTTACAGCACAGGTAGTCACGTGCTGCTCAGACAAGCTGTGGCCAGGGCCCACCTCTTTGGCATCTACCTGGGAAGCTGTACAGACAAAACTGAACTACGTAAAAGCTTTAATAATATTAGCACAACCATATTTATAGCATAGCAGCTCCTCTACAGACATCTCCATTTACTAGGTCAATATACAATCACACAGGAGGCAACCACAGATATGCTTTCCAGCCATATCCAATTTTTTTTTTTTTTTTGCCAGCCTTTCTTCCTGATCCAGGGAGGCCTCCCTGCTTTCCTCTTTGTGCTGAACCTACGTATAAGAGTCTGTGCTTGTAATCACCTTGCCCCCCAAGTTATAAACATATTTTTATTAGTATTTTGGTACATATGCATTACTCAATGCAGGGGTTAATCCAAAGATTAAAGAATTTTGTGCACATAGACTTTTCTGTTTTCATATCTTTAGCGTTATTCAGAAAGTTTTAAGAAAATGAAAAAGATGTGAGAAAAATGAAACAGTCAAAACTGTGAAAGAAACTGTTGATTTACTTAAAGAGTATGAAAAGCACTATTTTGATAAACAAGCCAAGATGTGAACCTTTCTGTTCTTTTTCTTGGCTTCTCTACCTGCTCAGATTCCCTCATTTGGTTTTCCTTTTTTATTGCTACTGAGCATGCCGTTTTTAACTCAGCTTTTTCTATATTGCATTTTGCTTTGCAGTGTTATTCAAGCTCTCTCATCACTGCAGAGAAGCAGTGAAGTTGATACTTCTTTGAAAAAAAAAAAAAAAAAAAAAAAAAAAAAAAAAAAAAAAGCTACAAGAAAGGATAAGTCCTCCCTGGATTTATCCAGATCCTCTGCCTTCTGGGAGAGCATCATCGGGGAGGAGATACAATTAGGTGCAGCTTCTATGTTGCTAGATTAGAGATCCTGACAAGGAGCCAGACCTGTGAAATGGGAAACCACAAATGCCTGGATTAAAAGCAGAGCAAATTATTTTTTAGGATAGCAAGGTGCTCTTCTCAGCAGACTAAATTTTTTTTTTTATTTTTCCCCATGTTGGTGCCCAAAAACCAGGAGATGAAAGTACAAAAAGTAAGCTTAGATATTAGCATTAAGTACAGATAATAGAGTTAGCTTTTTTCATTTATCATTGGTGTACAGTGCAGGATTCATGTATGTACTTACAGGAGGGAAATTATTTTTAATATGACTTTCTAGATAGTGTGGTTTAAGTAATCACATCTAAGTTAGTATTGCTTGTAAATATAAACTGGAATGTGCAAGGATATTCCTGCACTGAATTATAGAGACCAAGTTTATCTAACAGTGAATTACAGAAGATTAACATCAGTCCATAATATCTAAGCCTGTGAATATCTCATAAACTTTTATTCAATGGGCACAAGAGGCTACATAAACATATCAGAGATCCAGTGAGAATCTTGAGACAAAAAGACTTACATCTCTAGCTATCCATTATGCATTCTAGTACTGCTACTCTCTGCCTCACTGAAAAACTGCTCTTTTTCCTTCTCTCAAATTCATTTTCATTCCAAGTATCTTTTCCTGGCCCTCCCCCCTTCCCAGCACATCTCTCCACCACACACAGAACATCAGGACAAAATCACTCCATGGCTGAAAACTCATCCAAAGAACAACAATCTGCTGCAAGGGAAGCCAAGTTCCCAGGCTGTTCCAGCATTCAAGTATCCTTACAAGAACCCTGCAATGCTATATAACAGGAAACCAGGCATGCAGCCTTTTTGTACAATTTATGTTCTTCATTGCAGACATTTATAGCCAATGTTGGTGACTTACACTAAGGTATTTCATTTGTTTATAATCTCACCTCATTTTTGGGTCTCAGACACTAACAAAGTAGTGCTGTTTGGAATTTGGTTTTTTGTTCGGGTTTTGGGGTTTTTGTTTGGTTGGCTTTGTTTTGTTTTATGTACTTTTCAGCATAACTCAAGTTTAGTCCCCACAGAAGCTAAAGCTGGGTCTTGAAACATCCCCCTCTAGCTCTCCTCATTGCAGAAATGAATCCCCAAACTCCTTGTGCTGAGAGTGCTTCCCTTCTGCCCAGGCTGTGGCTGGAGCAGGCTCAGGCTGTGCTCCCCACTAGTAGAGCCAAGCTGCTGTGGCTTCCCCTGCCAGGGCCAGCTCAGGTACGCATCCCTCCTCAGATAAATGCTCCCTGACTCCTCCTGAGAAAAAGCAGCAGGCTGGCTGGAAGCATCCCCCGGGAGGGATTCAAACCAGAGTCTGCCAAGCAGACACTACTGCTCTAAGAAAATATCTTAACATTTCTTTTTCCTCTCTTAAAAACAAGTGTAAGCCCCACCATCCCCACCCTCTTCTAGCCTCAAATTCCACTGATTTTTTTATTTATTTTTTTTTCCCCCACCACTTTTTTTTGAGTGTGTGTATGTGTGTGCACTGACTTGTAAACATTCTGGTCAATGGATTATACTCCCCTCCACCCCCGCCAGTTTCTGTGAAGAACATCATGACAAATGGACTCAGATTCTAAACCAGGACCTTCAGACTCTGCTCACAAGAATCCATCACCACCACAGGAAACCAAAACCAAAACTATTTCCCCTTTATTCATGAAGCATCCTGCCCTTTTCCTTTAACAGCTCCAAATGCAAATAGGGAAAGCTGTGTTATTCCCTGCTGCTTGGAGAGATGGGAATTGAATTTCTCACTAACGTGAGCCCCTCAGCTCACATGTCCGTACACTGAGGGGGAATTTGGCACTTCAATGCTACATCAAGTATCCCAGGATCTCAGAGTTTTGGGCTGTTTTATTAATGTTGTTGTTGTTGTTATGGTTGGTTGGTTGGTGTTTTTTGTCTGTTTGTTTGGGGTTTTTTTTGTTGCATGACACATTACTACTTTGTACATGCAAACACACACACACAAAAAAAAACCCAAGACAAGACTATCTAGATTAATTGGTAAACCTTTCATCTAAGAAATAAAATGTCAGTAATTTTGTTTTGGCCTGATGCCATTAGAGCTAAATAATTAAATTTTAGGAATAAAACCAGTGTTTTTGTACCTGTGGGAGAAAGAAAACAGCTAAACATCAGCAAGCTCAAGTTTATAGCTCGCTACAATAAGTGCTACCCAAATACACTGGCAGACACTAAACATCTCCCTCTCCTATGACCTAAATGGCTGGGGGCCTCCCGGTCTCAGTTTCTCAGTTCCATAATTAAGCTTGGCAGCAGGTTCAAATGAATTAAAACTGAATGTCACTATTTCCTCAACAAATCCCTCATCCTTGTTTTTTCTTACTTGTCAGGAGAAGACCAGCAGAACAGCAATTAGTGGTAAGCAGTGCAGTGAAAAAGAACCAAGTATACACTAATTAGGTCACTCGCCAAACACATTCATTTCATTGGCAGATTTAATCAATGTTTTCCTGAAATGTCTTAAATCTCTTATGCTAATTTAAAGTTTTGTTATTGTTGTTACTTTAAACACAGATGGGATGCCTGGAGATTTTCAATTGCTTTCCACAAATCCATTTCAAAATAACAACCTCTCATATAGTATATCATCAAAATTTAGGCACAGGTTTTAGGAAATGGTCTCTAATTTTATGCCAACATTTTTCTGCCTGCAAATACCTATGGGTGCAATTTTGTGGGTTTAAGTAATTGCAGGTGTGTGGGGCTCTTAGGCATCAAACTGAATTGCCCTGACTGATCATGTGCTTAAGGGTAATGCCAAATAATTGCCACTTGTGGTTCCCACGATCATCAAAAAGTGCTAGAGGGGTGGCACACAGCAAAACCCATGTGGGCTTCACAGTCTGCCTCTGAGGAGCAACGCTCACAGTGACAAGAGTGATGGTCTGGCCACCTTTTTGGAGAACTGAGGCAGCTCTTCTGCCAGTTCCAAAAGCAACATTAGTTACTGGAAGCAAATGGGAACGGAGGCTTCAGGGTGTCCTGGAAGTTTGGTCCCCCAGTTAGTACTTACAGCTTGCACACCATCCAAAAGCAACATTAGTTACTGGAAGCAAATGGGAACGGAGGCTTCAGGGTGTCCTGGAAGTTTGGTCCCCCAGTTAGTACTTACAGCTTGCACACCATGGTGCTTGTGCACATGGAAGACCCCGTCAGCAGACGTCATTGGTGACTTCATTGCTGATGTCATCAGAAAGGGAGCTGTCATGGCTGCTGAACTAATCCACACTCATTGAGCTCTGCCCTCCTTCATGCCCTGGCCACACTCCTCCAGGTCTTTGCAGCAGTTCCCTCCTTCCTGCTGGCACTGCCCCCTGAACCCGCTCACCCACAGTCCCATGACCACTGAGGGGTGTGAAAGGGCAACCATGCAGACAGCCACAGCTCTGCACCCATCCCAGCTCTGTGTCCTACTGACCCAAGTGAAAATAAAACAAAAGAAGAAAACAAAGCACAGGAGAAGTGTGCTTTCCCAGAGCACCTTGGCATGCTGCTGAGCTGGAGCTCTGCAAAGGCAGTAACCTGCATAGGGGTCTGAGAAATGAGAAGCCAGGATGAATGAGGGAGGATTAAGCTGGGGCTGGTGAGCTCTCAGCTTCACACTGCCACTAGGGTCTGACCTCTGCCATCACGTCTGACTTGAGACCAGGTGCTGCTTTAAAGCACTTGAATTCAAGCCAACTAGTAGTCTCCATTTTCCAACTCTCTACCACACACCCACAGAGATAGGGCAGCACCATGCAACCCAACCAGGAGACTGGCATGGAGTCTCTATGTTGATTCAACTTAAGTGCCTGGGTAATTAATCTTGTTTAGTTGTGTTTTTTGTTTGGTTTTGTTTTCTTTTCTTAATAAGTACCTAAATATACTAATGTGGATCTCACACATGCTGAGAAGCTCTGCTGGTTCCACTGATGTCAACAAACTGACTTCGTCACAAGTTTTACTGCTTTGCTTCTGCAAGCTCACATCTGTTCCCTGACAGGAGAGCACATCTGGCCTGACAGGAGGGAAATGCTGAGTGATGTTTGCCCCACGCAGCCTTCACTCTTGCAGGGCCCTTGGCACCAGCACCTCACCTGGAAGTCTGGGGGAACCTACAGCAAAGGAGGGCCTCCAGCGCTGCCCTTTTCTCACCTTGGAGAGTTTGACTTGGGCACAATGACTTTCTTTAGCAGCATCAAGTTTCTGTAAACTTTGCATAAAATTACATAATAGTGAAGAATTTTCTTTTTCAAGATTAACCCAAATTTGCCTTTGTGTAATTACAAATATTCTCTTGTACCTAAACCTGTCTTTCTAGGTCTGATATACCAGACCACATGGAACTCAGCTTCCCTCCAGGATACATCATTTTAATGTAAGGAAGCCCCCAGCCCCTGTTTCTGGACGTCTAGAATTCAATTGACCTAAGTCAAATTGAGTTGTAAAGTTCACTTTTGCCCTGTACTTATTTAGAGTGTCTGTTAAAAGGCAGTATTTATTCTGATAATACAAAAAAAGTGATTATCCAGTAATTTACTATGCAATTTTCAGACACTGTTTTATGCTTAGATAAAGAATCAAATTAAAGTCCCATAAGTCTTTGAATATTAGAGTTAGCAAGCCAGGAGGTTGAATCATTCTTGAACAAAAAATTACTGAAAAGAGCTTTTTTCTTTCATTGTTCAAATTGTGCTAAAATATTCCTACAACTCCAAATGCTCAGAGTAATAGTAAAATAGTCGACATTATCACTATTTTTAAATCTCTACTTTATAAAAGTGTACTCAGTGGCTAGAAAGTGGTAAATCATTACCTTTTAATTAAAACACTAATATGTGGTTAGAAAAATAATTGGAAATGGAGAGTCTTAAATGTGAGAAAGAAAAGATAGTCCCTTCATTTCAGATCACTCCCTAGAGATACACCCACATTGTTAAGTATGCATATATAGCTGAATTTTTTGTTTGCTTTAGCTTGCTATGGAAATATGGCACAAAACTGTCACTTTGATTACATTCCTGCACTGATTTCTTTTGCTTCTTGCATTATTTGGATCCCCTTTATAACAACAGAAGCAGAGCAAAACAGAACTGTAGGTAATTAACAATTTTTAAAGATCTGTTTGCAAATGCATGCTTAATGCGGCCATTCAATTACTTAGATTTAAATAGAGTGTATGTGAATGCAGGTCATTATTAATTATACAGCTAGTTAAAAATAATATTTACATGCAAACCCAAGTACGGAACTAATAATGATCTTTTCTTAAATGTTAAATTTTACTAAACTAAACCATTTTTGCAATTTCCAATAAGTAAAGGTAACAGTACAAAGAAACCTATAGAACTCTGGTGTGGGGGAAAGAAGTACTTATACAATAAATAACTAACTATAGGTATATGCATATGCATGTGTATTTTTCTGGAAGGTAATCCTTCCAAAAGCATGGTCTCTGAAAGAACAGAAGCAGACCTCAAAACCAACAAAAGCTCTCTGTGAAATATGGTTGTGATAACAACAGCAAGGGGGAGAGTGGTGAGTAGTACAAATTTAGCAAATGTACCTATCAAGAAAATGAATTTGCACTTGACGACCCTCTTTCAACATTTCTACTGCATTCCTGGCATTTTGGAATGACAAACACTCGCCAACTGGAGGAAATTCTAGAAAGAGAACAGATATAGCCAGAAAAATTCAGTTTTTGCAAATAGCAGAATTCCATTTGATTATCATTAACAATATGCAAAGTGTTTGGAGCCCTGAAAGTGAACCTAGATTTGAGTGAGTACCTATGGGCAGCATGTGAGTAGTGTAAACAGTGAGAAGCTAAGACTTAGAGAGGACCTGCCAAAGAAAAAAATACATTGGTGAAAATAAACTGAGATGGGAGTCGAGAGATAATTCTTGGTATTCTGCTAACAGAGTGAACTTGGATTTATCATACAAAGCCAATGATGGAAAACTCATTGCTCAAGTTGCTAAATATGGACTGGATAAAGAAGAGAACATATTGTAAATCTTGCAGTGGCAGAAGGACAAGAGATAAACACGCTTTTCCATCTTTAACTTTTGAAGTTACTCTCTTCAAGTCCCATTGATTCACTGTCGAAATCCAAAATGAAGATTAACTCTATTTTTAAATACAGGGATAGCTCATGTCTGCAATTTCCATATAAAGCAACGTATTATTTCATATTACAGTTACTTAGCACTATAACATTTCTTCAATGTATTAGTTATATAATGTAATAATTAAGTTTATTTTTACTGGACTTGTTTAGCATGAAACATTGATTGCAGCTCTGAAGCTGAGCTAATTTTCACACTTGAAGAAGTGACTGAAGAAAGCAGAATGTTCTCCAAAGCAAGTACACCAAGAGCAGTGCTTATTTACATACCTACATAAAAGAGGAGGAAAGGATACATAATAGCTGTTTCTTCCCTCCACTGAAGAAATACTCAGTGACTCTCAAGTGATACAATTTTGCAATACTCAGAACAAAATAGCCAGAACTTGAAGTTCAGATTGAGATCTCCTACTTTGAGATACAGAGTTATGGTGTCAATTAACAGCTTCACTGAAAAACCTGAAAGAAACCTCACACTCAAAATTGAAAAAGGGTTCACTTTTTTAACAATTATTTTTCTTATTCGCTTTACTCTCTCATCACAGCAATGTCCAGATGCTGAAGTTCCAAAATACCACAAAAAGGACTGTTTTCTTGGCATTTCCAGCCAGCAGGAAACACTGACACTCTCATGAGAAAGTCTGTTCTTCTGAGGTTTCATGCTCAGTTATGCAGACTCCAGAGCTTTACTTAGCTTGGCTAATGTTTGGGTAAGATATGAAACCAAATCTCTTGAGATCTGTCCATCACTTATTTTAGAGCTGAGCAACTTGAGTAAAAAACCTGGTGTACAGAAGCAGTTTAGAAAAAAAATAATCATTCAGCCTGAAAGCTCCCAGTGCCTCTGTAGACAAGGAACTTCCCTTTCTAAATACTGGGCTTCAATTTACCTAAAATTAAGCAAGTTACCCACCAGTTATTCACCAAAAAAAGCATATAATCTAGGAAGGTATGAAACCAACACCAGTGCTTCCATAGACTAGTTAGAAACTAATGTCAACATTGCCATGCTAAACACCTTCCAGGCATGGTATCTGGCATAGCACTCCATGGAGCAGGCATTTATGGACAGGCATGGACAAAACAGAGTATCAATGGGAGCTCTGCTTCCAGTGTACAGTACCCATGGAAGACAGAAAAAAATACTGGATTTAAAAAACAAACAAACAAACAAACAAACAAAAAAACCCCCACAAATAAACAAAAAACCCCAATCCAAACAAAACAAACAGAAAAACCAACCCACCAAAAAAAGTCCTTCAGATATCAACTCTTCCAGCCCTAGGTTTAAACAATTGTACTATTCTAGGAGGCAAAGGAAGATTCTCTGTATCACCCAGTGCTCTTTTTCAGAAATGAAATATTCCATTCTCTTCCTCCCAACGCTGGGTTGCTCAGCAATCATAACATTAAGTAACTGCTAATACTCACAAGTAGGAAGAAACAATCTGACAAGAGAAGATGCCCTTGGTGATCACACTGTGATTACTGTACTTTATTAAAAATAATTTTCATTTCAGTATGTTTTGACAAGAAAATAGAAAGCATCTTGTGCAGGCTTCAGGAAATATTAAAATAACCCAAGGTGATGAACATGTTATTATCCAGCCTGTTCCAGAGGGACGATGCTCAAATACTGAAATGGTTTTCATTTCAAATAGACGTTCATTTTCAATAGACCACACTTGAAAAATTGGACTGTGTATTTATCACACAGTAAGCAGTGATAAAGAGCACAGCAATTTATGTTCTTTATGCAAACCACCTGTAATTCAGGAAACAACTATAGTTTCTAAAAGGCATCAAAGTGATAGCGCTTTCCCAAAGAAGTGAAATGTTTTTCTCATGCCAGTTGGCCAATTCCGGCACATCAACCTTTGCTATGAGGAACATTTTGGATGACATGCAAAGAGCTCCTATTCCAGCCCATCAACTCTCATGATGTCTTGGAGCTCTAGGCAGAGATGAGCAATACCTTCTGCATATTTCATGATTCTGATATAAGAAAAGGATCCTGATACCACTGTCACCATAAGGCAACAACACCAATGACCTTTTGAGCAAGAGGGCAGCTTGCAAGAATTAGTTTGGTGCCCACCATCAACATTACACATGTGCTATGGAGGGGAAGCACAGCAGGGATGGGCAGTGTGGAAAAGGACAAGCCACAACACACAGGTCAGAACAAAATCCACGTTAAAGATACCATGTAGATTCAGTGCCCACTGATTTTGGTCTTCCATGGTATTTTAGACAATCAGAATTTAAGTATTCCTACAGTGTTATAGCTATATTGACCATCACTGTTCTGAGCCTCTCATCAAATACCTGTCACATCTATCTGTAGCTTGAAGTTTAAATATGCTATTATTACGGTAGCCCAGAAATGGCTATTAATTTTGGAGGGAAGGGAAGGAAATGGAAGGGAAGGGACTACATCAGAAAATCTCATTTCAAGATCTCCAATCCATTTTTCAGATTCAAGATCTGAAATCTGAGTAAGTGGAAGATGCAGATAACATGGTTACATGCTGGCTTTTAATGTAATCTGAATTTCCGAATCTGTAGAAGTTTTCCCGTCATTACAAATCACGTACTTCAAATATATGACAAATGATAAAGTGAATAATGTAATGTTTTAATCTCGATCTTTTTTCTGTGATTTCAATTATTTTGACTGTCAGCTTCCATTTAAAATCACCTGTTGGTACACTACATGGAAATCACACATCACAGAAGTATTATGAAGGATGCCATCTGGAGGCCCTACTGAAGCTGCCTGGGTGATGACTATGAAACATCAGGAGGTCAAACCAAACGGACAATCTATTGTGTGCAAATGCTGACATGCAGGCAGCTTCCTGCATACTGAAATTTAGGTCCACAAGAAGCCTTCACACAGCTTGCATTGAGAAAAGGCACAAATATGGGAGAGGAAAATGCATTCTGGGTCTTCCTGAAAAGTGAATGACTATAATCCTACACTAGATGACTACATGGAGTCACACCAGTGACTCACATAATTTCTCTAATGTTACTACTTGGAAGGATCTCACCTGATATGTCCTTGTACCATATTTGCTGCCTTCATAGCTGTGCTCATTTTTGGTTTGAACACGTATGTGTTCATCTAATACTTCTGTCATCCTTTTCCTTTATTAACTACAAATAAGCTTCCAGGGTCTCACAGTTTTTCCTATTACTTACTAAGTAGATGACTTTACTGTTTGATTTGTTCCCTGTTTCTTACAGTTTTCAGTATAATCTAATTACCTTTCTGCATATTTGCATGATGCTTCCCAACTTCGTACAATGAGCAGGTATCAAGAGTAACAGTATCATTAAAGATGAGATGGGAAATCTGGTAGATGCCTTAGAAAGAGAGGGGTAGGTGGGTGTTGCCAATGACACTGGCTGACATGTCCAAGCCTGCATTCAAATCATAATAGTAGCAGGAAGGAGATACATCAATAGTGACTATCCCAAATAGCTTTTCCAAAATGTTCAGGAACATCCTGAATATAAAAACATTTTGTTTAGGGTGTCTGGAGAACTTTAAGGGTTTAACTGAAGAGTAGCCTCATTGACATATATTGCCAGTGAAAGAGAAAGGTAACCTATTCTATGTTTTAAAATAGAAGGTAAAGGGAAACTATGTGCTCACGTACTCTTTTTAAAAATGAAAGTGAAGCCAATTCAGATTTAATAATATTCTCTTACTTACAAAGAATATTTTATTTTTTAAAATCCCAGAATTTTAATGAAATTATACAGAACATGACTGACAAATGCTCAGGTCTGAGTTTGTTTGCAGAGAGAAGTTCTGCATTGGCAGAAAATTATTATATTAAACAATTTATATTAAAATAAAATCAAATAATAAAATAAAATAAAAATATTATTATATCAGATAACTGAAAACAAAAGAGAAAGAAGGAAGGAGTTTTGCCAGGACACACAAAACCCGCAAACATACTTTGCCTAGGATACTAAAATAACTATAAAGACATTTTATAAGCACAGCAGCATCCTCTGACACTACATCAAAGAAATAAAGAACAAGCAATGTAAATTATTTTTTTAGTCTTTCTAGAAATGGTGCTGAATCTCACATACTTGTGCAGGGGGGTTCTTGGTCAGTCACTTGGCCCATGTTCATTACAGCAGGCAAGGAAGGGAACAGTCAAAGGGACTGCAGGCATCTCCTATGCAGATGCCAAATACATGTTGGTGTTGTCAATCCAGAGATGTGCAAATGTTTTGAGACTGAATGTCTGCTTCCTGTCAACAGCAAGGATTAGGCAGACGAATATCCTGCGTGCATGGTTGTGCTTTCTTAAGAGTATAAATATTGTACTACAAAATTAGCAGGCTGCTTGTTTTATCCTTGGCCTCTTGCTCTCCAAGCCAATTTTTGTGATGAAATGCAAAGGAAAGTAACTTCCCATACCCCCACTAGGCCCTGGAAGCAGTGAGGCGTTTGGGAAGGAAGATGATGACACACCAGCTGGCTGAAAAAATTAAGGGAAACACTCAGTTTCTCAGGGCCCAAGACCAAAAGGGTGTCCACAAAAAAGGCAACGCCTCTCATTTCCATTATGCAGAGATGGCAGCCTTGGCAGCAGCTTACCTGTAGGCCTTCCTTTACCATGGGACAGACGACTCTTTCTTTCTGAGGACTGGGGACTATCGCTGAGGACTGGGCTGAGGGGGACCTGCTCATTAGATCTGGCTGTGAAAGAAGAAAACACCCCTCGTGATCTTACCCCTCAGGGTGGCAAGTGTCAAGTAATCACTCCTCAGAGGTGCAGACTCCCTCATACACTGAGTGTGGAGCCCTTAAGGTAATGGGGATTGCCACTCTCGTATCTAGTCAAGGAGAACAACAGCCTCACCTTCCCTAGTGCCCTCTCTTGCATTTGAAGACAATTATAAGGCTCCAGCAACAGACACAGGAGACATCTGAAAAGAGGAAACCTAGCCTTCCTATCATCCTGTTCTCTCAATTTGCTATTCTTTTTTATATTTTTTTTTTCTCCACTGATGGCTAGGACAAGCATTGCACATGAAAAACAAGTAGCCTTTCTTTGCCTTTATTTAGACACAAAAACCACAATGGTGTGACATGGCTAAAGTACTAAGCAGCCTTTCCTTCCCATGGCTGCTACATCTAACTCTGTATGTCCGCTTCATCATCTTATAAGGTACTGTGTCACTGAGGAAATTTGCATTTAGTACATCAGTTCTTGCATTTCTATACCAGAAAAATAAAAATTAATATCCTCAAAAGAATAAAAACTCCAGAAAATCATATGAATCCAATGCTAATGCATACATCTGGAACAAGTGTATTTCACTTGTTTAATAGGCTAACCAACAGAATCAAGCTTCCCTCAAGAAAGTTAACATTTCAGTGTACCCTAGGAAAACTAAGAAAAAGTCAGCTTCCAAACAAAAACTGAACTCCACATTTAATAGCTTAAAATTAAGCCACTGAAGACTAAACATCTGGGCTTGTTGGCTATTATCCCAGATACTGTGTGTAGCACTAAAGGTCTTCATCGCTGTATCCTCTTAAGAATTTGAATAAAATCATTCCCCCAAAATATGCTGTTTCTCTGCAGAACATGAGAAAAAAGTGCTTGCTGGAGTAAGATCTTGGGGTGAAGATTTTCATTCCATGTGTGGAGAACATGCAGAGTCACAGCACTTGTGTTTTCTTCAAGATTTCCAGGACTTACCATTATACAAATTATTCTGTAGCTGTGGTGACAGCAAGAACCCACGAAAGAAGCCAATTAGAGGAGGATTATCAGAAACACTCCAACAAATCAGTAGCACTCCTAGAAGTGCCACTGGAAGTCAATGGGATTTTCTACTCCTGGAGTGCAACAGGCATATCCACAGCACATCATAACAGCATCCATTAGAGACCTCCCCACAAGCACTGAATGAGGTAGTTCTCCTGCACAGTACAGAGCAGTGCATTAACACGACGATCCTTCTAGGATATTTAGGCCTGTTTCTCATTGTACAGAAAGACCTAGCAGAGCACCACCATGCCACCAGTTGCACGCTGTCTTGGAGAGGTCTACTCGGTGCAGCACTGCACTGTGTTCCTGGGTGCTCAGGAGCTTTTGAAAACCCCAGCTCCCGAACAACCTACTTTGAGATATCCATTGTTCCCAGATGGCAGGCTTCAGTTGGCACCCTGGATTTACTAGGGTTGCTCAGGGATGGCTACGCAAAATTCTGTAGCTGGTTCTGCGCAGGAGGTCAGATTAGATCAGTGCATACACTTAAATTCTACAAACTGCTGAGAGACAGCCCGTGAAACACGGCCACTGGGAAGCAACTGAACCAGCACGTTTCATAAGCTGGAGGGACATGGATTACACCCACAGCCAAACTACACAGTGCAAGAGAGCCACACAAAAGACAAAAAGCATTGGATAAGGCTGAAACAGCATTAGCCTTAATGGACAGTGCCTCCCTAGAGCTTTTATGCTCACAGCCAAACAAAACGGTTCTGAGCAGGAAGACAAGAACTGCAGACTTCTGGCATGGGTCTTGAGACACAAACAGTATGAGAGACTTGTTCCCATACCAGAACAAAGAGGTGAAGCAGACCCCCCTGAAGCAAACAGTTCCTGACCATCATACCATCCAAACAAGCAAAAATTAAAATTGAGTGATTCATCTAAGATTTCACTTTATTTTTATCTAAAATAAAGTAGAATTTAATTTTTTTTTAAAGTTGCTAACTTTGTTTTTTTTCAACGGACCTTTCTCTGCTTCCTCTAGCAAATCACACACAACAACATTCTCACTTTTTTTTTTTTTACAGGTACTAGGAAGCTCTATAGTAGGCTATTCTTTTTGTTTCTTTTTTTCCAGACAGCCTTGTCAACTTGCTTTCCAGCTCTGAGATGATCACTACTATTCTTGACTTTCCAGCTCCTCCTCTCCCTGCTCCTCTTAGGTGACTTAAAAAGAGAAAGGCTCACGCACAGACTAGGGAGATGGCTTGATTAATGACTTTTCCACTCCTGTAAGTCATTTCAAAGGAAAGTCATTCTATCCAGGGATGACAACAGGGAAGATGTTTCCATAAAACCCTGCATGCTTCCAGCAAATACACAATCTTACCAACGGAGGCAAGGAGAGAGTGAAGGCTTCATCCTTAGCAATGCAATTCTGTTTGTTTGCTTTTTGTCTCCACACTTTGCTTTTCCCATACTTCCCGCTATGTTTCAAACAGATCTTTCTTTTACTGCATTTTATGTATTTCTGTCATTCTCTTCTGTCATCTCCTCTTTCCTACCCTCTCCAGCTCTCAGTTTCACTGGTCTGCTAATTTCAGCTATTAAGATGGAAACAGTAGTTCTCTAAAAAATAAATAAACAAACCAGCTTCTAAAGTTAAAAAAGGAAAACTACCGAGGCAACAGATGTCTACACTGTATAGAATACTAGGGCTTTGAAAAAAAGGTGAAAAGTAAGCAGAATGGTTTGTTTTGAAGTGATAGTGAAACAAAGGAACTAATTAGGGAAAAAACATAGCCAAAGCCAAATCTTTGCTTGGAATCGAAGTTTTTTTCAGCTAGGGAAAAAAAAAAAGTTAGCTTACCACATCCATTATTTTTCTTGTCCAATATGCTTCTTTACTTACTGATTTTATGCAAAACTGGGAGTAGACTACCCAAAATACTGTGAAAGTTTCCCTACTGAATTTCTAGGAAAATCGGAAACAGAAAATCAATAGAAATAGCACTTCAATAGAAAATTTCTTTCATGAGAGGCTTCAGACCAATATCCCAAGGAAGGCAAAGCCCACTCAGTGCTGTCTTTTTAACACATCAACATTTCAAGCAGCTTTGCAAGATTCAGTGCAGATGCCTCAGGAGGGGCTTTGCTAGCAACATCCGCCAACACAAAGGACAGCCTGGTCCTAGCAGAAGGGCCAAGGACACAGAACAGAGAAACTGAAACCTAATCTTGATGGATGCTGCAGTTTAGAGTTGCAGCACATTTCAAGGGCAGCATGAGAAAGCCAATAGTCTGCTGCTACAACAGCCTTGGGTTGCCTGCCGAAACGTTTCCCTGCTGCAACGTTCTTCACAGGGAGCTCCTTCTGCCCCATAAACACAACTAGAAAATGCTCAAGATGGAAACGGAGCCTTGGAAGGTTTTTGAACACACTTAAAGTAACTCTTTTATCCAAGGAACATGTATTAGAAGAGTATTATTTTGCTTTTTTGTGTATGGTTGCTGCAGGAGAAAACTTGTTCGCTACAGGATGGATTAAGATAGCTCAGCTTCCAAACCAGCTCTGGCAGCTTCAGGTAATATTGACTAAAATAGGAGGAGAAAAAACCCAGGTTCCTCATGTGTCAGTGGAAATGAGGAGCAGCTCCCTGGCAGGACATTTCAGGGCACCAAAGCTAGATTAATTTTCTTAACTAACTTCTGAATGAGCTTCTCTCTGCAGGTTATATGCAGAGACTGGAGAAACTGAGACTGAGACTTTTGTGTTTATTTCTAAAACTGGGCAAGATGAACCCTTCCCTCTGCAAGTGTCACCATTCAGCCTTTATCAAGCTTACAGCGTGGGCAAGAGCCAGCTCATGGCATGTGCCAAAGGGAGAAGAAGGAAAAGGAGGGTGAGATTCTCCTGCTGGGATTGTACACAGAGGAAGGAACAGAGCAGAAAGGTACTCATGCAGGGCATGGCATAGGTGGATAAGGAACTTAAAGAAATAAAATAAAATGAAAAAATCAGGGGTACTTTCAGATTGGATTTCAGTCCTAATAAATAAAAACTAGGGCGATACACCCACTTTTATCACAAGGCTCTGCTAATGAGAACACAGCATGGATAAAGACTTCTCACAAAGCTTGTTCATTCAACACCAAACACTTCCCAGTCAAAATCCAAGAAAGACTTCCTAATAGGGATTAGCTCATTTTCATTGTGAGCCAGAAGCCTTCAGAACAAAAATACCAAATGCTTGGTCAGGAAAACTAATTTGGCCAAATATTGTTCTCATTTGTTCTCTGCCTTTCTTTGCCTCCCCTCTCTGTTCTCTCCCAGTGATGAAGAAGGGTGTGACTGTCACCACTACTTCTTCCTGTTAGCACATAGGAAAGACTCAGGCAAAGAGCCCCTGCTTGATTCCAGTCATTGCAGCTGGGTCATGCAGGCAAACCACAAGTGATCCAATACAATGGAAAGCAAGTATGAGCTAGAAAGCATGAACTTTTTTTGACTCAAATTCTTTTGCTCCCTTGTATCTATGCATTTATCCCTTGTGTACTATGCATAGTACATATCATCCCATGTGTACTATGCATATTTTAATATGCTGAATTAATTAAACAAACGAATCCTATATTATTTAGCTTATTTTTTTCCTTGTAAAGTAGGTGGAATATACAACCATGCACAATATTATATGTAGGAATAATAACTTTTAAATAAAAATAGGAGGTCAAGATCTCAGTTGGCCATAATTTACCATACTGAGTGCACCCAGTACTCAGTACCCTACTAAGTCCCAAATATATTTGCTTAATACTTCTGTGCTATCTCTCAAACCCAAATATGGATTGATACAGACATACCAAGGAACAAACAATTCCCTGCATCAATGCAAATGTAATCACTCTCTGATTGTGGTTGAAGCCCAACAGATTAGCTAGCTAGTGGAAACAATGCTCTATCTACCAGGCTGGCTCAATTTAATGAGCAGTTCACTAACCCCCAATGAGATCTTCTTTGAAATAAAAATGAAGAAACCAAGTGCTGTAGATTTTGGTGGACTTTTACTTAACTGAAAGTAGAAGAAAAATTTACAGACTTCAGGTACATCTGCTAAAGCTTATCATTACCATGGGACCATCATTACCATCACACATTTTCCTTAATGTTTTCAACTAAAATAATTTAAGACCATTTTCACTTTTACCTCCCTGCTCTGTACCTTTCCAAGGACAGTTCCACTGTTTGTAATCCAAAAATACAATAACATGTTTTGTACACAACACACTGATTTCCAAATCTCTCCATGTCAGATAAGGGCAGTAAATTGAGAAAAGGACAACAGTAACTTCACATGTGCAAAGCCTGTTTCCTAGCAGGGGATCAATAATCACTGACTGTCTTACAGTCACAGGGAAACCTGCACCAGGTTTGCTGTTTTGTTGCTGGAGGTCACTGGTGCCCTCAAGTATAGCTGAGCCTGAAGTGTATGTACATGTCACAGGGTAGAAATGTGCAGAGAGAGACGCCTGAATGAGCTCTGAACAAGCCAGTCTGTATGCAGGAAGCAAAAATAGCTGAGGGCCCAAGGAAATTGGTCAGTGCAGACCCAGGTTAGCATAGCAAGTGCCTCACAAACGTTTTCACTCCTCACACAGCCTAAGTAGAACTTCTTTTTCCTCTTTTGCCTCCACTCACATCATAACTTTACTAGCTACATCCCTCTTCCTAGCAAAAATATTAATGATAAAAAAAATGTCTAAAGTATTTCAATCTCAGCTTCCCCTTTGGAGGAGTTACTCTTTCCCCTCAGAAAGGAAGGGTGAGTTTGTCCAGCACACAGGGCTAAAAACCTAAGGGTGAAATGAAAGATACAGTTCTCAGTGATTGTCCTAGATCACCAAAGAGGGCATGTTACCTTATTTTATCTCACTCTTTAGCAGTTGAGCTTGTCCTTTTCACTCACGCTACTATACAAATGATAAACAGTCTGCAGACCTGGCTATAACTTCACTTGCTGCCTCAATTTATTCTTCCCTAAAATGAGAATAATACATTTTTTATCTTTACCTTTTCACAATTATACTAACTAATCCAACTAACCAGTTATTGTGCATTTGTAAAGCAATGTAAGCTCTTCAAATACAAAGCATTGCAGTACACAAAGTTTTATAGTTATTGTTGTAAAATAATCAAAATTCAGAGGGGAAGGGAAGATGCCAGCTGGCAGATTGAATATCCAGACTCACTTATTGGCAGTAGTTTCATTGTAATAAAAGTAGAAGCATTGCTGATTATGCAGGCTTGTGCTTCCAGTCTTCAACTGGTTAAGGAGCTGTTGTCAGCTTATTTCACGGAAAGCTCCTTGTGGTTCAAAATGCTGTCTGATCAGCTTTTTTTTTCCATGGAGCTAGGATTCCAAAAAGCAGAAGTCCTTAAGCATGTGCTTAGGGTAAAACTTAGTTAATCAGCCTCATAAAGAAAAAAAACAAAAACCAAACCAAAACCAAACCAAACCAAACAAACAAAAAAACAAAATAAAACCAACCAACCAAACAAAAAAACAAAAAACAAAAAAAACCCTCCTCGACATTAGAAAATGAGGTGGTTTTTCCCTCCACAAAATACAGATATGTAGTGCATTCATGGTCAAAAATCCTCTTGATTTAACTCATCTCTGAACTTCACACTTTCCTAGAGTTTGTTTCAGCTAAGTATATGCATATATCTACGTATAAACATACATATACATATAACACACATTTCATTTAAATAAGTCACTTCCTTGTGGATTGTGCCTTGATGTTGAAGAAAAACTGTAAGACTCTACTAGGCTTTCACTCCTGTTCATGGTAGCCAAATTACGCAGGGCTATGGAGTAGATTCCAATTAAAAAGAACCTTTCTGGCTGTCTAAGGAAAGTTATGCTAGGCAGTGACGCAGAAAGATGGGTGTACAGCACAGAGTGTACTGAAGTAACAGACTCTACTCTGGCAAGCATGGACTCTTGCTGAAAGATGAAAAGTAAGAAATCTCTGAGGATGTACAACAACTTCTGAAAGAGATTTTTGGAACGCTTGGACCATGGCTTCATCAACAAAAGCCAAAAAAGATTATGAAAGGAGTCAACAAACAGAATCTCATCCTGAAGCAATTACTCTTCCTGGAAAAAGCAATAGTTAATAATGAGAAGCAGACAGAAAGCCACTGAAAATCAAAAATAAAACCAGAATTTATTATAAGAAACAAGATGGCTGCCACTTACAGGAAGCATCATTAATTAGGACTTCTAAAAGAAGATTTCTCATCTTGGTGGAACTTATTAATGGCTGACTGGTCCAAGGTAGGCTTCAAAATATGTGAAACTTACAGTTATGTTATATTAATAACTAAAAGATGACTATGAGAATGAGATCAAAGATCAGTTGCACAATTCTTCTATTCTTCCCAGTGTAGTGTTAGAGATGCTGACAACCCAATGGAGGAAATGGGCAAGTCCAACACTGATAACCACTGTCTACTCAGTAAAGGCCAATCTGACTGGAACAGCATTACTTCCTCACATTTATACCTACCATAGGCCTTGAAATGTATTTATGTATTATACCACCTTCCCAGGATAGCAAAGGAAGTAACTTCATGAGCAATCTAATTTCTGATTAGTAAAAATATAAATCAAGCTCAGGAAACCCTGATATTCTCACAGTGTTGGGAAAAGCAATATTAGAAGGCTGGACAATCCAACAGAAGATTTGGTGTCACTACAGAAATCTAGGCTGAACCGAATAGTAGGCTTCAGGTGTTCTCAGGATCAGTTTAGATCTCAGAAAGTCACTATTGACACAGCACAGTTTTGTCTACGTGACAAATGAAATACAATTCAACAGCAACAGCTGCAAAGAGTTACCAGGAAAGGTCATCTGAAAGCCTGGATAAGCAAGAATACCAGCACAAAAAAAAAGAGAACAAGCCAAACCAAAAGTTAATTAAAAAAAAAAAAGGCCTCAAAGAAAAATACGGGAAAACACATAGTGTAAATCAAAGGTGATCTACATAACCTTGATTACTGGTGATAGGCAAAATAGACAACCCATATTAGCATATCTAAGGGAAGAGCAGACTAGATCTCACAGTCCAGAAGACCATGTGCCTACCAGATTTTCACCTTCAGAACAGTTACTGAGAGGAACATCAAGCTGCAAAACAAGCTCATTAACTTAATCAGTTAAAAATAATGACCATCCTTAATATGAGCCATCAAAGTGAAGTAATGAACTGAAGGCTTGGGAGCAATTTATTTTTCTTTGTCTTCTGGAGGACAATGCCATGGTTTCTGATATGAAGAGTACATAAATGGATCCTATCTAAACATCATCTTGACCCTTCAGCAGGAGATGAAGTTTTGGCATTCATTGCCAAAACAGCAAAGTCACAGCTCAGTTATCACACAGGCCATCAAAATCAACACTAAAGACTGCAATAAAAGTACTCTCCATCTTAACAAATTGGTACAGACAAATACCCTAGAAAGATGTATCAGTTGCATTTTGTCTCTGTCATTTATCTTAAAAAGTAGGATTAAAATGGCTAGTTCACTTGCTAAGAACAAAGCTTGACCATGTATCTTGGCAGCACCACCAAGCAGCTGGGCAATGTGTAGGGGAGCCTTTCCATTCCTTTTTCTTCAGGAAGGAATATGTGGGATTATTAGAGAGAATGAACCAAGACCACCAGGCCAAGGGTGTCAAGACATGTATAAGAGACTGCTTCTCTTTGAGATTATAGGATGTGTTCTGAGTATAATACATCATGTATATACACTTGCTGCCCTTACTCTATTATTGTCTGTACTCCACAGGACATACCACTGGACCTAAGAACATTTTTGGTTGTGTTGTGGTCTTTTTTGTTTTCCCCTGGCTTCGAACAAAATACTGGGTTTCTTCTGTTGGCAGCTCTTTCATCTGAGATTTTTTGCTATTGGTGAATTATCTAAAAATCAAACTCAGGAGTTTGTTTTATAAATTTTTTTACTTTTTTTAATGTTTGGGCTTGGCAAAAGATGAAGCTTGAGGAACTGGAATAAACAAACCTAACCAAGCATGTAAGGTTACCTCTTTGAGTGGTATTTTCAAAAATGATAAAATAGGATGTTGTTGTTACAGGGTAGAAGAAAGACTTATACTAAGCTTGGGCCCCACATTTCAAAGCTGTGTATAAACCAAAATGGGAGATGTATTTAATGGCTCAAAGAACTATGGATAAAATACGCATGACAATTTAAGCTTGGGAGGCCCAGAAAGTTTATTTATTTTTCCTGTCTGGGGAAGAGTTATTTGTTTTTTTAATTGTACCGTGCCTTTTAACAAAGAGTGTTAAGGAATCTTCTGTTGACAGGAAAAGCAATACAGCCCAAACCATTTTACCAAGCAGGCCTATTATTCACTAGATAGTATTATTCATATGACATGAATTGTATTTGCTGCAAACAGGAGAAACATTTGCTGTTTTGCTCAGCTGAACAGAGAACGACTTCTCAGCCATGCTTTGTCTATTTTTTTTCAAATATTAAACATTACATCACTGTGAAATAAATTAATTGACCTGTGCTGTGAACAAATAAATTACAAAATTCAATATGCTGCTTTGAATTTGCAGCTCATTTCAGCAAGCTGGTCTTGCAGCAGCTTTAACATATGAGCTAAGTAAGTCTTTCTGACAGGTGTAAAAGCCTTTCATACCACTTGCAAGGTTATGCTAGCGAAATATGACAGAAAACGTGGACTAGTCACAATATCATATGTTCTATATCACCAAGTATCATAACAGAAAGGCTCACTACACCAAATAAAATGTACTATGCAGTGAAACAATAGGTGGGAGGAAATAATGACATAGCGGATCAGGCAGGAGCTGGGGCTCTAATTTGGAGGGTTACTTTGCCATAGGATTAACCCAAATGAGCCCTCATTACCTGGTAAATATAAAATAATGACATTATCCATCAGGAGCATTACACTATATTTGGCTGAGGAGGGAGGAAGTTATTTATTTGTTTGCTTTTTAACATTACAAAGAATTATGTGAGATTTTGGAAGTTTTCACATGACTTGCCTTCCTCTGTCATCCTGTTATGTGCACTTTCTCAAAGGGACTTCACCAACCTCTTTACCCAGATGTTTCATATTTGAGGAAGTGTCATAAATCACTGAGGGAGCAGGAGGAGACCTTGCTGGCTCTGACCCACACTGTGCTCCAAATCCAAGTTTGACTTTATTTTGCCTAATTAGTTGCTCACACCCACCCCTTGGCTCACGGGCCTGTGCTCCAGCTCATTCTGACGATGCTCCACTCACTTTGCAAAGAACATTTTAATAACCTTGGCCAGAGAATGCTTTTGGTTGTTACCAAAGCTGAGTGACTGCTGAGAGCCCTCATTCAGAAGAACAGCAAATGCTAGAAGGCAGCTACTTCTCTATCGTAAGACTAAACAACTGATGAGCCAAACATCATCTAACTACTTACTTGTGCTCTATGCTCTTGGAAAGAGCTCTATTCTGGAAAAAATTAGTCCGTGTGGAACTGCTAGCTGGACTTCCATCAGGGGGTCTGTGCTACAATGCCAGGATGGCATTTGGTGTGTGATCAAGAAAGAAACTTCTGCAGGAGGTTCATGTGAATTACACACTGCCTCGTGTTGAGAGGCAGGCAGCACAAAATATACTGTTCTAAACACCCTTGTTGGCATGAACTTCAGCCACTATTTACTAGCATTCAAAAAAAAAAAAATATTTCTATCAACACTGATCTGATGCTTTGGTATTTCACTATGGGGATGGATGTTTATAAGAATCAGCCTCACATCCATGAAAAAAGCACAGATTACCAGGTGAGTTGAGGGCTGGCAGTGAGCAGAACTGAACACCAGGTGATTCTTAAGTGCCTGAAACTTGGATACATGCAAATAGAACAGATTTTTTTCTACCTCTTTAAAGGAGAGAAGAAGGAAAAAAAAAAAAAAGCCCTAACGGGTCTTCAGAGAAAGAAACCAGAACAAGTGAGGTATCAGCAAACACAAAACCAACCCACCAGGATAACTAAACTAGGGATTAATTGTTTTGCTCTATGACCATCAACAAAGTCTATCAGCTAGAATCTATTTCTAGAACTTCCAATTCAAATTACATCTAATGAGTTTACAGTACAATTTTTAAAGGGTCTCGACTGAGTCATAAAGACTGAGGCAACCATTAAGCCCCATTTGTTAACAGCTATGATAACTACACTGTCATTATGCACACTGTAGGACACTGCACTACACAAAGGACTTATGTTATTGCACCCGACTAGAAGCACTTTAAAGTCATCTTGTGCAACTAGTAAGACAGGCAAAACACATTTTATGATCATAAAAAGCATTCTGAAAATTGCTGAAAATCATACATTAGCATCAACTGTACACTGAAAATATTACATTATCCTGCCATTTAAATACACCATGTTCACCTGCCAAGTTTAGCTCTGCAGTTTCTGTTAACTATGGTTATTGAAACTCATAACTGCTGTGGTTACATTTTCATTGGAGTTTGATGATAGTTTTGCCCTGTTAGTCCCCTTAAATTATGTGCATTTGAGGCAGCAAATATGTCCCTCTTCTTTTTTTTTCTTACAATATTAATTAATATGTTATTCTTGTTATAACTGTTCACTGAGTCTAGACAATGACATGTTTTGTCAGCAGATATGTTAATACAAGTGATGAAAACTGTGGAGCTATACTTGAAGTTTGATGGGTAATCATAGCTTATCTACTTGCAATTAATTTGTCACCACATTGAAGATTTGGAATTGAAATCTACTGACCAGACTCTGATTTTAACATGCACCTAGCGAACACTGAGGATATAAGAAAATGTTCCAATTTACAGTAGCAGAACTAACACTGGATTCTGGGATTTTGTATCTTCAGTTCTAGAAAATCAGGGTTTTCAATAAAGCATGCACATCTGAGATCTTGTTAGAAAAACTAGCTTCATCTCAATCTTAAGAAGACCCTTATCTTTTCACTCACTTAAAGAAAATGAAAGGGAACAATGTCACATCACAGCATCTTGTAGCTATACAGGAGACCTTTAATGGCTTTTCTGTAGCAGAATGAAGGTCTGCCTCTGCCAGGCAGCATTGGCACATCCTACTGCAGTATTGGAGAGCAATAGTAGAACAGATAGTGAGTGACAACAGAGGCTACCCTACCACCAGGGTGTTTACCTCAAGAAAACACGTTGTATTCACATAGGCTGTGCGGCTGAAAAGTGGATGGTTTCCCTTCAACTTTTCACCCAAGGTATCCTCAACAAAGCCTAATGATTTTGGTCTAAAGAAAGCAAACGCATTGTACAGGATGCACAAGCTTATAGAGACAGATCAATCACAGCTCAGCATTCAGCTGTTTACAGAAGAATGTGAAAAAAAACCCAAATCGAAACAAAAACAATTTATAATAAAATAATAATTTAAAAAATCAAGTCCCTGGAATCCCCAGTTAATGATCAGTTTATATACAGCTTTAACTATGATACTGTGATGATTTCTCTAGATAAAAGGGAACAATTTTTTAATCACATTTTTTACGTAGGCTTAGGAAAAACAGAAGGAAAGAAAAACTTGGGTCAAATCTGTGTAATGAAGGTAGCCTTTGTATTCAGAAAAGGAATTATCTCACCATTTGTTTATATGCTTCAGAATAAGCACAGCATCACCACAGGGAATGAGTCTTTGTCCTCTGTTCTTTAACAAGTCCCTTTATCATTATCATTTTCCCAAAGAATTATTTATAAAAGATTCTCTGTGGATATTCATCTGGGGGCATATGCCTGAAGAGATAATCACTTAATATAACAAACATCTTAATTTAGAGTTAGCATTTGACAGTATGTTCCTCTTAATGTTCAACTGCTAACTACCAAAATGCCTCAGCTCTTCGAAGGGCTTTCATCTGAGGGAGGAGGATAGGAGGTGCACGATGTCTAATGGCAGAGCAACGTTTTAATCCCCTTATCTTTTGCAAACCTTCTGTCTTACAGTGCTTACTAGTTTTTGGAGCTATTTAATTTCTAAATGAAAGGTTTTCCCACATTTTACTATGACCTCTTGCTAGATGCTCCTGCCTGTGAGGTTTTGACTTCTGCTTCTCAGGGGAGTCAATATCTACCTTTTAACACCCCACAATTTCAAGTTGTCAGGATTATAACATGCTGCATTCTAGTGGTGAATTCATCTCTAAAGGCTAGATCCTTCCTACTTCTCATCAAATTAAACTTTTAGGCCAGAGTACCGAGCTTACTGATTTGCTCTAATTTTTTCTGGTCTTACACCCTTACTGCTGGTGTACACAACTCTGGCTTAATTCAAGTTTTCCTCAGACCAAGTGAGCAGCCTTGAACCCAAGCACATTTTCATACTGGGCTTCAACTCTTCAAGACATTCCTCATTTTGCTGCAACTTTCTCCTAAGACAGACACAAAGATTGCAGTGTCAACAGCAAAATGGACTGGGAAGTTTCCAGACAAATAGTTTCCCTCTGAAAAAAACACCCCAAACCATTTAAATTAACACAAAACAACACAGTGATTTCCACAGACCTTACACCTCCACATTGCTATTTCTACTCAAAGTTGCAGCTGGGCATTGATTCAGACCCACAGAACCAACCTGAGATTTCCAGGCCTCAACCAGCTGATGTGACAGGATGTTTCTTTCTGGTGGTTATGACACTGTAACTGTGCCAACCTAAGGACAGGAGAGAAGTAGGTACAGAGAAGATATCTTTTGCCACATCAACAGATGGTTAGATACTTCTGCACACACAAGCTTTTCTTCAGATTTGAAAAAGTTGCCCCGTGTTTTGACCCTGCTCCCTTTTATCCTGCTTCTATTTCAAAAAATCTTGGGTTCACCCCAATACAGAATAGGTGAAGAAATCCTCAAAAAAATTTGACAGGTGGAAACCCCATTTTTTGCTGTGTTCTATCCCAAGAGTATTAATTCACTGCTGACTGCAGCTGACGGAGAAGTTAGACCTCACAGGACAAAAAAACCCAACCAAAACCAGCTCTCCAAATGGACATATGAAAGTACTAGGCAAAAACTTATTTCAAAACTTAAAATAATTCATGAAAGTGTTGTTCCAGCTGACACTGCTCAATCACATGCATATTCCAAAAATAAAATAACTGGTAAAAAAGAATTATTTGAGCCCTAAAAAATGCACTGAGATTTTGGAGTTTGGGAGGGGTTTTTTTGTTTGTTTGGTTGGTTGGTTTTTGTGGGGGTTTTTTTGTTTTGTTTGGGTTTGGTTTTTTTGTTTTTTGTTTTTGTTTTTTTTTTCTAAGACAGGTATCTGTAACTACACCTACTTACAGATGAAATAGATACAGAAAAGAACATTTACGTTTGGGAACGGTCAGCATTCCTGGCTTTTTAATGACAGCCAAGAAAATAGTCCAAACTCGGTGTTGACACATGGGTTTGCTATCCAACCAGTAAAAACACAACTCAGCTGAGCAGATGTTTTGAACTGGCCCAAAAGGCCAAGCAACATGATCAATGTCCTACCACCTTAAAGTTGTCTTCCTAAGTATTTGAACACATTTGTGCTGCAGATTTCTTCTTCCACCAGTGACATCCAATAAAAAGAAACTAATTTAGCAAGCTTGCCAGTAGATGTTTCAATATTTCACTTACGTCAAGGAGAAAACAGATTGCTTTTTAAAAAACACAGCTATTTAATATATCATTGCTTGCACCTGGAATCTGGGCATCAGACATGCAGCTTGCAGAAGTCACTGAAACCAGGGAATAAAAATGTATTTGTAAAACAGTATATTGAATTTTTATCCTTTTCTAAGCACGTGTGTAATTTTCCCTGGGTGTAATTCAACATGCCTTAGCAAAGAAATATTTTCTTTGTGTGTGCAAATTGAGTGTTTACCCTCTCAGCCATTTGGGAGACAGTGGCTTTGTGCTCTCGCTGTCCCTTATGCCATGGACGTGCAAACACTTCCCTCACTCATTTCATGCTTTCAAGAACTGTGACCACCAAGGCTTGACTGAAGGCTTCCTCTTAACTGCATTCACTTCTGATTTCATTGTGCTTCCTTTGTAGTCCTTAAAAATAGATTTGAAGAAGCCCTTAAAAACTTTGAAGAAGCCCTCCAATACTCAGACTTTTATAATTTCTGCTGTGTTCTCAGTTTGCAGTCAACATGGGTGCCCAGTAGTCTTGCCCCAAAAAACCCTAATAAAATAATTTCCAGCAAACATGCATATTCTCTCCCTCTTTTTTTTTACCTCCAGGGATTTCTAGAGCAATCTCGTTCTTTCCTCTTTACTATGTGTGATCTATTAGCTTCCATTAACTTCACAGACCAAGATTTAGGTTTCAGAGTGATTCTTGGGGACCTAAAAACTCAGGAGCCAAGGGAACAAAAAAGGACAAATGGGGGCTGATTTGTCTGGCTGCCCACACCAAAACCATAAAGATGACATGAAAAGCAGAGAAATAACCATGTGGATTGCTGGTTTGGCTCCAGAGAACATGGTTCTTGAGTCTTAACATCTGGAAGGAGTGTATAAAAAGTAGTATGGAATAAATATCAACTAAAAAGGCCAGATCCATCAAAAAGTGAAAAATCAAAGACATTTTAATTTTCTGTATTTAATAATGTTTGTTCCTATATGCATTAGTCCTCTCCCATTGTAATAAATTGAGAGCCATGATATTAAAAATACAACAATGACAGAACTGTATAGAGGGTAAAAAATGCCAGCAATAAATTTAATTATATTGATAAATGGTAGGAACCACTAATGGCATTCTCCAATTAGAAAACTGACCAGCATTTTTTTCCTCAAGTTTTAAAAAATGTTTACTATTAAGAACTATTTATGATTAACTGTACAGAATTTTTTTTAAAATGTTTAATTAAATCCACAATTCCCCCTTATCATCCAATCAGTGGAAGCAGGTATCTTGACAGTGGAAAATTATCTGCACATACTTAAGTGCTTAAGACTGGGGGGAAAATGTGGAAGATAGGTTGGTTGTGGGACACTGCCCTCCCCTTTCACCTCTGCTGAGCTGGAAAAAAAACCTCTGTCTTAGGTCATAAGTCAGATGGGCTTCGTGATATGAAGGACTCCCTCAGGAAGGCTGACAGAGAAATGAGGAATAAGAGAAAGGCACAAGGAGTCATAACTTACTTCTGTAAGTGAGACTGCTTCCTGTTAAACCTCACAAAAGCACGCACCTTCCTACTGAATTTTAATTGGATGCATCCTAGGAAATTAATGAAAATCTCACCTTCCAGTCACTGAAATCACACACACACATATACATAAAAAGCCCTCCAACAGTTCTTGGATTTCCATCCATCTTTCCTGAGGCTGAACTCCTGGCATGCAAAGTGCTTGGTTAATTACTGCTGCCCCTTCCTGTATGACCAGGCAGTTGTGTCCCTTGCCCTGACATCTTCAGCGAGGTGACTCTAACAGGAGGGGGGTCCTGTGACTGTCCTCAACAGGCTGTCCCACAAGCCTGCTCTCAGGAAGTGGGTTTTAGATGGTCAGCCTCCTCTTCCTTTCTTCATTCAGTCCTCTAAGCCTTCATCTTACTCTTCCAAATCACCCTCTGGATCAGGTGGTTGAGGAATCTCCTATTCAGATCACTCCCTTGAAGCTCATGACAGCAGTAAAATACCTGTATGCCAGAACTCTGCCTACAGGATTAACTGATCAGAGAGATTTCCACTACAATATTTTTACTCTCTGCCACAAATACAAAAAAAATCAAAGTAAAGCCTATCATGTTTGTAGGTACTAGAAGAGACTTTTTCTAGTCCAGTTTACATAGCTGGAAGAAAAAAGCTTTGGGGAACAAATTATTTTTAGGGCTCTCTGTACCATCATTGCACTGCTGCAGATAGAACTGTATTTCTATTCCTACAATAGACACTAAAATTATTATGCATATTCATATCATATATGTGTAACTATGCATCAGAAGAAAACAGTAAGACAATGAGATTTTAGAGCTAATACGATGAACACATTGTACAACAGCCTCTGCACTAAAGGACATGTCCAAATAGAGTTCTTCACTCCAGCTACTGAACACAGTGCTTAGGCTGGACATAATGCACCAGAGTTATAGCAACTCTATTAAAATTATATTCTGAGAAGTAGTAGTACATTTTCACGAGGCTTTCCACATGGACAGGGATTCAACCCTGCCATTAAAGAGAACACTCAGGCAGTAAATATCTTGTGCTGTTCTACCCTAGCAGGGGTGTAATTACACCCCAGCACACCAAACCACTTTATCTCATCCTTGTGACCTTTGTCCTTTAGCAAACTGACAAAGAGGAAAAAAAAAAAAAAAAAAAAAAAAGCTGGCATTCTTGTTCCAAGAGCATCACATAGTACTTTTAATCTGCTTCAAGATTTTGCTGCCCTTAGAAACATTGAACTCTCCTCTGTGTGAACAACCTGACAAGAAGCCAGGCAAAAGGCCACTTGTCGGTCAACAGGAAGTAAGCTGGGACAAAAGGTCCAAGTTGAGGAAGGCTTCTCTGGGCTCTCTGTCGATGTGCAGCCTCGGCAGCCTGTGCCTGGGCCAGAGCCAGCATAAGAATTTATTCCGGGTAACTGTGGGCTTTGATTAAAAAGCCACAGTGCTTAATAACAAAACCTGACTATAGAGAAAAGTGGACCAAAAAAGAAAGAGCCAAGCTTATGAAAAATAGCTCATGCCTTCAGGCTTATTTTAGAAATGCGTTTTATTGACTTTTTACCTGATTAAAGGATATCCTTATTCTCTCCTTAGATACTGTCCACTCCTTCATACTGTACATCAATAGACGCTGAACCTAAGCAAAAGGCTTAGGGAAAGCAATCCAGAGCCATGGTGTGAACCAGTTCATGTTTCTCTCTGCATCTTGGAAAAAATGAGTTCTTCAACTATTCTGAAGTCCCATTAAACCCACGTATGGGTAGAAAATAATTGTGTTTCCAGAATGTCTGTGTGTGCACTGACACTAAATATTAAGTACGTGTAGACTCAAGCAGTTTCTAAGCACTTCTGAGTTAGCTGTTGTGAGAAGCAGAAGCTTCCAGGCAGCTGCACAAAGTGGCATCGCCAGTGCCAAACCGTGTTTGTTCCCTGCAAGAGCTCCAAAATGGGACTTTGGGCAGACATATGAAGGCTCTTCAGATACCATGACAGGCATTTCAAAACGAGCTGCTTAACCACAAAACAAATGACTCACCTCTCTTCTTGCAATAGCTCTTTATATAGAGAGAAAATGTAAATGTTTCTTGAATGGGAAGATGTGTCTATAGTCATCCCTGCAACTTTACTGTATGTAGTTTTGAGAGATTCAATGTAACATCTTCCTCCCCCCACCCCCTTTTAAAAGAAGAGTGCTGAGTTTTTCTGAGTTTCTTTTGCACATAAGGAAAAATATCCTAAAAATGAGACTCAGATCTCAAATATGACTTTCTAAAACAGGACTGTATATTCCTCTCCAAGTAATTTTAACCGGATGACTAAAAATTTCAGACAAATTATTAAAAATAGAAATATTTTTCTTCCTTACTGCCAGAAAATTTCTGAGTGCCCTGAAGTCAGTTGGCTCAGGAATTACCTCTAATAAATAGAAAGCATAAAAATAATTCACAATTTAAAACTCCTCAGCACAGTTTTTAAATTTTACTAGAAACAGTTTCCACTGCATTATATGGCATGCTTGGAAAGGCTTTTGTATTTAAAACATGGTTTACTAGTTTTTCTTATAGTTTAGGATGAAACTGAAGTAGCAATACACGAAGAAACTACCATCCATCATCTGTTTGGCTACCCCCTTTGCAAGTTCTCACTCCATAAAAAATGCCAAGCAGCTTGCTGCTCCTTTGCTAAAGATAACCTCTTTTGTAAGCAATTTGCATTCACTCCAATATATGAGGTGGTGCATAGACCTGAAAAGTCACTGAGGAGCAAGCAAATACTTGCCACCTTACAGTGACTTGCTCCTATGTGCCTTCACACCCTCTCTCTTTCCTTTGTTGACTATGTCATGTACATAGCAAGAATAAAAAGCAGTAAGAGTTTTTGCAACAGAAGTAATCTACTATGATGCTTAGGTCATGCTGGGGTCATACTTTTAATGAAGAAGAGGAATGATAACCTGGTAACAGCTTTGAAAAACACACACTGGAGTTTCTAGTGCTAGCAAAACAGAACAATGCCACAGAAGCACTAAAGAGCAGATCTTGTTGCAATGAGTGAACACAAAAGTGGCACAAAAACCAGCTAAAATAATCCTTCTACTACTCAGTTTGTTGATTCGTGCCCATTTACAAAAAACCCATTTCAAGAAAAACTGGTTAAGTCCAGAGTAGAACAGAAAAATGAGTACAAGCCTAGATAGTATGAGCTCAGAGGAACGACTGAAATAATTGGGATTGGTTACTGGAGAAGACAAGAGAGACAGGATTAACAGTCTCATAGGAAATGAACAGTTGTAATGTGTAAAGGTAAAACCATTTTTCTGTCTTCATTGGGAACAGAACTCAGCAAAAAAAAACAGGTTAGATGTCTGAAAAAAGAAAAAACTTCTGTGTATACAAACTAGGTATTGTTTGGGTTTGTTGAGAAATGCTTATCATTTTGGGGAACTTTGGGAGAATAGTGTGTAGGAATACTTGTAGAAAATAATTCAGATATTATTCAAAATATTCAGATAAAAAAAAGAAAAGGAAAAAAAAGAGAAAAAAAGAGAGAGATTAGCATTCAAAAGCTTATGCATTAAGTAAATGTACAATTCTCAATTTGTCAAAAGAAATTGCATAAATATAAATTTCAGGGTATTCAGACAATCAATCATGACAAAGCTGGCACTCCTGTTACTTTGTCTGTTACAGTCTGTTTGAAAAACTGTGTTCATCTTTCACTGTAAAAGCTTCCAGAAAACTTGAAAATGGTTTCTGCTTTTATTTTCAAGGCCTAGTAACAAGACCCATGGAGGGCACCTGCTTCTTACTTCTGGACTTAACTTTCTGCATTTTTAATTTGACTGATAGAAACTAATAAACCTCAAGATTTCACAACAGCAGTAGCTCTGTTATAATAACTTCCTGTAGTCATCCCCTCTGGAGGTCAGACCTACAGATAGATTTATTATGAAAATCTGAAAGATATTCTGGAATACATTGTCTGAAACACAAGGAACACTGATTTTCTATTTCCTTCTTTTGTGCTGTTTTCCCTCTTGTTTGTTCGTGTGTTACACTGTCAGGCACATTGGAATTAACCGGAAGATATGACCCAGATGTCAGTGCATTTGTAGTGGAAAAAGGCAATTTCAGAGTCTAGTGCTTAATAAAATTTTTGCATGATTTCCTACAGCTGTTATCCATGTGTTATTTCAGGATAGCTCAATGACTGTGCTGTTAAAGAGCTGAAGCAAACATGCAAAACACACTGAAACTGCAAATCCACAAGTAACTTTTATGTGGCATGTATGTAAAACAGCATCTGGGGCTAGCACTAATAAGTAACCACTATGTCAACCTTGCCACCAGATTCTGGATTTCAAAACCAAAAATTTACTAAACACATGCATTTGTCATGTAATTATAACATCTTGATTTAGTCACTGGAGTCTCTTCTTTTCCTTAAGTTTAATCCTGTTTACTTGTGACAAAATGTGGTTCCTATTGCACTCTAGAATCTAGAGATAAAATAGAAGCATGTGGTTTAACACAGAAGCTAAACAGAAAATCTTCCAAGTGAACTGTGTGTCCAATGATCCGAAGGGCCACAACAATGCATAAGTTTCAGATGATAGTCCTGGACCTTAAAGAAAAAAAAAAATATATATCCTTTTATATTGTAATGTTAAAGAGAATAGGAATGAGAACAGGAACTGGTTTACCCTATGCTATGAACAGGAATGTGTTCACTCTTCATTGCTTATACCACCTTGAATAAGAAGCATTTGCCTCAGTTTGTTATGTAACAGAAATATGAGTTCAACAAGTGTTACTCTTAGCCTAAAAAAACACATTAAAATAAACATTGGTGCTTGTGAATTCACTGGTACTGCACTTGGGGGCCCATCTGCAAGAGAATAAACGCTGGGACCAAAGTCTTTTCTGGTATAATTCCAATGATCTACCTCAAAGTTGCAGTAAGACCCACTTGCCAACTGCACTTACTGATACACATCAGGATTTTTAAATAAAAACATATATTGGGTGAGAGATTTCCAGAAAACAGATGCAGAAAGCCTTAGAAGGGTTTTGTACACAGCATGGTGCAACCTAATTTTTGTCCAGCAAAACACCGGAAAAGCTCATTAATCAAGAGCCAAAAGCCCACACTCTGGATCTTTTTGTTTATCTTCACATAATTTGTTTACATAAACTTTGCACAATATTTTTCAACTCACTGTTCCTTTGGTATTTACTTATCATCCTAGAAAAAGCTTCCTGCCAAATAAATAATTAGAAAATAGATCTTCCCCTAATTATTAATTATTACAAGTAGTAAGAGAGGGTATTTAGAGATTCGATACTGAAGAACAGCCTACTCTGTTTCCTTCTGCAATAGTCCCATACCATTTTTATAAAAGCATAATATTAAATCATTAGAAAATACATGGCTTAACCAAAGGCAGATGGTTGCAAAGACTGTTCCAGGTATGGAATACTAGGCTGGGATTTAAGAAGGACTTTCTGAAGGAAAGGAGATTTTGCAGCATTTCAACTGAAGTGGAGCTGTCTACTCAGTAAAAGCAAGCAGTGTTTAATGGAGCAAAGAGGAAAGGACAAGGAGGGAACAAATTAAAAGGGGGGAACAAGTTGCATACCTGGCACCTTATGAGGCATCCAAGTATTCATTTCTGCTAAGCAAGGAGTAAGATCTTGGATCAACAGAGAATCCCCACAGCATCCCAGAATCATCTTTCCGTGCCCAGAGCTCTGGCTATAATCCCAGGTAAGCACTGACAAGGCTCTCCTCATGCTTCAGAGCAGAATGCAAGATCCCTGACTTCCAAATGCTCTACTACCTCAATTTATTTTTTTTTTTATTATTTTTTTATATTTTTTTTAAAAAATGGAAATGCCTATGTCATTAGAATTCATTTGGGACAGACACCTAAATGTCTGCAAAGAAATGGTGACCCCCCCAGGACAATGCTTTTCTCTTTTAAAATACCTTAGATAATCACTGAAAAGACACTTTTGAAATAGGTTTCGTTTTTTAAAAAAATGGTGACCTATCAATAAAAAAATAACCTACCCCCAAAATCAGCTGCTTCACATTCCATTCATCAATCTTTCAGTTGCTTTTGTCAAACATTGACAGGTTTAATGCATTGAGAGATAGGAGTTCGTCCTTGGCTATAACAGGAGGGAGGAAATGAAGGCTGACCACCAGCCCACAGCACACACAGACTGAAAAGTCTCAGGAGAATACTGGGGCCTTGAAAACACTCATCTTTCTATGCCCTGATACCACCCTGTGCAGTTACCACAGAAGACACAAATATGTGTCTCTGTGCCTGAGTGTGTGTGTCACCCCGAGCAAGGATAAAAATAGCAATCCCTGAACTACAGCACCTTCCCTGGTATGCACTCTGGGCAATGCCACAGTAACTGGCATACAACCCAATACTACACCCAGGGCAATTCCAAAACCTCTCCTAGTCTTTATAAAAATAAAAAACTAAACAAAAAACCAAACAGAATAAATCTTTCTATACAAATGCATATGCTAGAACACAGAGCAAATAGCCCCTGCAAATGTAAGCATGCATTAATCAGCCAAATAAATTTCTCTAATTTCAATTTTGTGAGCAAATCGAAGAGTGCCAAGAAAGTACGGGTACCTTCAAAAGACATACATACCCCATAAATCATAAAGGTGTTGAAAGGAAAAAGAGCAAGCCATAGTACCTGTTGCTTGCTGAGAGCTGACAGAAGGGAGAAGAGGAACAAGTAAGCAGTGCTGTTGCCCTGAACTATCCCCACACTAGGAAACAAATGACACTGGTGGTATTGAATTAGGACCTGTGCTTCCTAATGACAATTTTGTACTGAGATTTTGGGAAGTTTGGAATGGGATTTTGTCATCTCTTTCAGTGTCCCAGAAGTGAATGTGTTTATCCTGACAATCTGCTTCTTAAAGGGAAAAAGAGGGCTGCGAGGCTGAGCTCCAGTCTGGACACTGTTTCCCTACAGAACTCACTCTCCTTGGGGCCCCTTCTTCTCAGCTCCTTCACAGCTTGCTATGAGAATCAGGGCAAGCTTATTGCCATGTACACTTTCCCCAAGACAATTTGCTTGCGAAAGAAAGGCACCAATTCCAACCACAAAGACAGCAATCTCTCCCATAAGTCTGTAATAACAATGTGAGCCCCTCTGGTGCTGTAGCACGTATCAGTGTTGCATGCCAAATTCAAGACACTGAATTTATCCTACATGAGGTTTACATTATTAATTATGAAATTCACGTTAAACTCAACATTGAGTTTATTTTAAACATTCTTAAAACTGGTCATTTATGTAGATACTTCCCATCTTTACTGGGCACCATCCTCAGATAAAAAGCAACATTATTTGCTTATTGTGTGGTCTTCATCTTCTTTAGTCCAGGAAATGCAGTGGCTATGGTACTTATGCAGACAGCACCTTTGGCCACCCAGATCTAATCAGATTAGGAATAAATACAGCTCATTGAAAAATACCAATGGTGTGGTCAGGGTTGTGGCCTGTTTCTTGAAAGACTGTCCTGATGAAAATGTAAGTAACTGAGATAGGTGACAGGTTCAAAGTTAATCAATTCAGCTACCCAACTGGCATGTTCACCCAGGATAAAAAAATACCAAATAATACTTTAAAAAATCTCCACCTTCTCTGGGCATTATATATGGTCAATCAGATAAAAAACAACATCTCATGCCAAACACTGACCTTAAAAATCTGCTCTGCCACACACTTTCTTTCAAATTCTTTAAAATGGGATTAATGGCACTTCCCCTATATCCTGGGTTATTGGGAGATCAACTGCATCCAAGACCACAAGGCACTCTACTACTTCAGTGATGCAAGCTATGGAAGAATCCAAGATAGACAGATAATCCTCATTTTATACCTATACCAGATGGGAAAACACTGAAGCAGAGAGAAGTTAAACAACCTGTCACTCCAAAAAAACCCCCCAAAAACCAACCAACCAAAAAAAAAAACCAAACCACCCCCAAAAAAACTGTGGAGTGTGCCATGAAGAGAATTTCATCCCCCTTTCCTCAGCACTTCAGACATTTGGAATAGGCTTCAACATGCAGAATATTACTGAAAATAACAGCATGGGAGACACATGACTAGCAAATTCCCAATTACATAGCCCAATGAATATAAAACACCATCTCCTCTATCCTGTTACTGGTGTTAGCATACATTGCTGCACAACATGACTGAATGCGGCACAACTATACTCATTTTGATTCTGATTGTTTTAGTCAGTCAAGGGAAGAGCTGGCTGTCACTTTTAATCCTTTGCTATGAAAGGTGGCAGCACCAGCTCTACTCAATCCTTCTGCAGGATTTTACACCTCTGAGAACCGAGGGACTTGCTGCTACCAAGTTACAGGGCAATGTAGTAGCTAATGACATTGGGAGAATGACTCTTGATTTCCACTGGCAATACCTCTGCCTGGGTGGTTTCAAGAAAAGAGTTATCAGTCAAAGAATAGCAATTTAGAAGCTGCAAATGTGGGGACAGAGATGCCTGTGGGATTTGTGTGTGTTAGCTTTGCTTGCAACAATAGATTAGGAAATCAGATTGAGAGATTTAAAAAAAAAAAAAAAAAAAAAAAAAAAAATGGGGGG
>JAAWXA010000002.1:36564529-36709939 GCA_038090715.1 Florisuga fusca | reverse complement strand
AAAAGGGGGGGGGGGAAGGGAAGGAAGGAGAAACTTAGAAACTAAAGTTAAACTGATGAGAACTGCTGCAAGCTCAGCACTTTTGAAGAGACAGGCCTGATAAAAAGATACTCATAGGTTAAGAGAGTTTATATCTCCCACATTCAGCCACAACAGTTACACAGCTATAGTATTTCCCATGCAAAACAGCCACCTGTACCGATTTAAGCCATCCAGGAAATCAACACTTCACAGAATGACTGTTTTTAATACCAAATGTTCAAATAAAAACTCAATTTTTTGAATCTGTTTACAAGTCAAAAAATGTATTGCTGTATCTGTAAATTTATAAGCATCAATATTCCACTTTATTTCAAATATTTAAAATTATTTTTATTAAAAATTTCTTCAAACTCAGACCTCCAAAAGTGACTAGTTTAAAACAACCCATTTAAAAAAAATAAATGAGGGGAGCTGTAAAAGATTTATAATATTAGCAAATAATTTATAGCAACTTGTTAATACTGCATGATTTTTAACTCAATTATATGAATAGGCAAGTAAGCAGCGTACTTAAAATATCAAGTTTTATATATGTTCTTACATCTTCTATACATATATATTTAAGTTTTTCCAGGAACAACATAGGCATTTCAGTCAATAATTTAAAAATTATTGTTTGTATAATTTGTCTGAATGCAGCCTGAAAAACAGCCTGAATTTTTAACTATCAAAAACGTGTCACTGCATAACATTGCATTCATCACTTCATCTGATTCTCTGTAGGGGGGAAAAAAAAAACAAAAAAAAACAAACAACTGATATCATAAGGGTTATAGGGTTCAAATTCAAAACAGGAAACTACTGTGACCAGGCTTCTGCTTTCTGATGGCAAATGCTGCTGGAATACTCTGCTACCCCAAGACTAAAAACTGTCTCACACTAATCTAAACGGTACTTTCCATGAACACTGACAGCAGTGAAATTCACTGCATACAAATATTAATGGAGAATGACAAAGATGTATGGCCACAATGAACTCATTATCAATTCAAAGGCATATGCATAGGAACACTTTTTTGCACATCCAGCACTACTACTAGATTTTTAGGTGCCTGAGTCACTGTAGCTATTACCTGCATGAGGGGTACTGCTGCGTATTTGTAAATAGGTAACTTTGGAGCTTTTGTAGTAGCTTGCATGGCCAGAAATCAGTACATTTCCTATAACTGTGCAATACAAAAACCCATGGAATTACAGAGGACATCTCCATGTTTCAACTCAGATAAACTGCATGAGACTTGTTAAATGCAGACTATACATTTATCATTCAGTAATTACATTTCACTTGCCAGGACTCCATGTTGTGGTTTTCTTAATTACACCAATTAATACAGTCTGGTCTAAATGGTTTTTAGGCATTCTTTACCTCCTGGAGACATTTGCAGAGAGTTTTCTGAAACGCATGTGACAGCAAAGAAAACTCAATTGGTTTAATCCTAGCTTTGCCAACACTCCCCTCTGTGACTATGGAAAAAATACAACCTCTTCCTCCTTCCTCCCGTAGCTTCAGTTTCCGTGAAAGGATCTCAAAATAGTCTAATAGACCTCCTGTGAGGAGATCTTAAATTCATTAAACTATTTTAAGGAATAAAAGTTCTGACTATTAATAATTTAGCCTTATTGCTGATCCATTTAAATACAGACACTGCAAAATCGTTTCACATGCCTATTAACTACCACCTCTCAAGCTAATAGTAGTCCATTATTTGTGACAGGTCTCCAGTCTGGGCTTACTAGTTGCTCCAATTACTTGAATTAAGGAGTCTTCCATCATCTCTAAGGTAAGGAGTAATACTGCATGGCTTTAGAGGGTTCTTCTGGAGCACTTATTCTAAATTTTCCTGCTTAGCATTTATTATTGGCTTACAGCAATTTTCCTCAGGCCAAGTACTATCATCACTGCTTTCACAGAGCCTGGCCTTTCCTCCAAATCAATCTTCCATGGGAGGATGGTCCAGACAGGATTTCCTCTTTGTCAGGTGACAGAAAACCACAGAAAATATTTTGATAGCATGATTAATAGGCCAATAAAGCCCTATGGAAATTTTAAATTATAATTTGCAGTCCTTTTTGCAGAAGGAATTGGCCAGCCTATCTGAACAGATACAGTCGATAATAAGTGATTTGTTTTCCCAGGCACAGGTCACATCATCCCTGCTTTTTTGTGGTGGTACATACCATATTTCTTAAGTGTCAACGACATGCTCTTTCCAGCCTTTACCCGCTCATTGTCTGGGACTCAAGCTTAGGGATTTTGTTTTCTTTTATTCCATTGTTTGTTTTCAAGATGATTGGTAATACATGATGGTACTTTGCTCCCTTTGTAGCTAGAGGACAGACTTTTAAATTGAAAAATTGTCATAGGTGTCCTTTTTGGAAGAGGGAAGAGAAACAATGATGGTTTGGTCAAGATTCAAATGACCAGTGACAGGCTAAGCATTTGTTTCATTAATGACTTACTTAAGTGTACCTGCACCGGCACATTATAGCTAGGACAAAGGCCATAATAAAAGCAAGAAGAAAAACCAAACCAAACCAAAACAAAAAAATGGAGGGCAGATGTGACAGCTGTCTACGATTAAATGAGAGACTGTCATTAAGTAATAGTCTGATTAATCACATTACCAATAAAGGTCAGAATAGGAAAGAACAGACTTAACAATGTTTAAAAATCACTGCAGAAATAGTGCAGATTAAGGGAGAGACATGCAAATGAGACTTTTGAAAAGTTCATTCCAGGTCACTCACATATGTAACTCATTTCAAAAATCATCGAATTATTAAAATCAGCTATACCCTAAGTATTTATTATGTAGGACTTCCTAAGTACATTTAAGAAGTATGAGACTCTTTTTTGATTTTAAATCTGATGACAAAAACTATGATCATTCAAGAGAAAGCACACAAAAATGGTTTAAGGGCACTGAGACATAAATTCCTGGTTTATTATGACACTTACACACTTACCTAGGGTAATGCATCTTGTTCTCATTGCTTTGATAGCAGCAATTTGCAAACAAACCAGAGGGTTTGTTCACTGATGAACAATAACATTGAATAGAGGTCAGCATGAACGGTTTTACAAGGTAAGACTGCTTGAGCTAAAATATATCTTCTGAGTAAATACAAGAGAAAAGTAATGCATTTTAACATTGAACTATAATATTGAAGGGTAAAAAGCAAAAACCAAAGAGGGAGATGAATTAATTAGTGTGGTGCCCAGAGGTAGAGGAGGAGGGATAATGAAGAGTAGTGGGATTAAATTAGGAAAAGCAAAATTTAGGCTGAGTATAAAGAAAAAAAACCTTACTAATAATGAGTTTTATTACTTCGGGAATTAATCTCTCAGGTGAAATGATGGAAACACCTGCCTAATATTTAGGGCTTCTAAATTTAGGCTGTGCAGAGGCATTAATGGATGATACCCAAGGTATGCACAAAGGCAGCTGCACTTTGGGGAATAGAACAGTGCTAGCGAGGACAGAAAGAGCGGATGCGGCCACATCCTGTCCCATCTCTGTGACTGTGCTACAATTACCAACATCCTCTTCTGGAGCTGCCCAAAACACAACCTATGCCCACATGGGAGAAGCTCTGCTTTGAAGCACTGCCCACATGGACAAGGGGACAGGTAGACAGGTAGGTGACAACAGTGGCTAGCCCAAAGTAATCCCAAGCAACACATGGTAAGGACACATCAGCACAACTGGACCTTCTTCCTGATTCCATCACTGGTTCTCTTTGCCATCTTTCTGGGCCTTCCATAGCCTGCCCTTACCTACTACAAGCAAAACAGTTTGAAAGCAACTGGGAAAAAAATAAAAATAGAGAAATGTAGCATTTCATTGTTTTAATTCAAGTATTTTCCTACTTTAGAAATTAACTAGCCTGTGCCACAGTTTTCGGAGGCCAGACTCGGTGCTCTAGCCACAGCTTGGTTTTTAGCACTTTCTGGAGTAAATATGGCAGTCCAAAGGCAAGACTGCTACTGCTGCTTCATTTATTTCACAAGGGCAAAGCCAGTCAGCTAACCTCACCATAAAAAAAAAAAAAAGAAAGCATCCCTTCAAAAAGAGCTGCAAGATGAAAATGCCATAGTGCAGTTGGCAATCTGATTTCTTGTTGATAGCAGTTTTCCCGCTGTTGTAAGTGGAAACATCACCCAAAAGTGTTCTAACATTTTTCTGGGTTTTCCTCTGCCTATCTCACACAAAAGTCAAAATCAGCAAATGCTCTGCAGGCAATTCTGAAAGCACTGCAGGGACCACAAGTGGATAAGCAGTTTGTGCCTAATAACAGGCGGGTCATTCACCCAAGTGAAAAAAAAAGGAAGGGTTAAGCGCTGCAGCTTTATCAGGAAATTTGAGGCTTTAAACTGGAAGCAATTTGTTCAATGGCTATTTTGACCATAGAACTTCCTAATCTCAGTTCCCATAAAGTTTGGCTTGGAGCCAGCCAGAATGGTTCATTTCAGCTGCACAGATATCTTCCACAGAGGAAATAAAAAGATTTCAAACCCCAGAGTAATTTCCTTTGGTTCTCGGCTCATTCAGAAAAAATGTCCTTTCGGTCAGTGATATCTCCAACTTAATTCCTGCAGCATGAATTAGGAAAAAAAAAAAAAAAAAAAAAAAAAAAAAAAATCTTTGTGGGAAACTTTTCTGGAGGTTTGGAAGTGTGCCCTGTAAGCTCTTTGCCAGTTGGTGTAAAATACCTTTTTTCTCCCAGAAGCTTACAAAGCAAAAGGTCCTCTCCACTTCTGTATTAACTCTGAACTCTTGAGCTTTCCAGAAGTTCTTATTCATCTTGCAGACCTATTTAATAATTAAAGAAGGTATTCATGCTCATACACATAAGTGTGCAGAAATGTGCAACAGAATAATCCAGCACTAAATGTACTTGAATCACAGGGAGTGATCCAAATGGAGTTTCAGGAATAGTAGTGTAAGTAGAACAAGTAAAAGCATTTATCAAAAGGAGCATCTCATTGTTTTCTTGAAAGTACCACAGGTTTTGAGGCATGTAAGCATAATACATTACACACCTGTATCTCACTTTTCAGAGCAGTTGAAAATATTTGAAGGTTTAGCCCCAAATCTGAAAAGCCATCCAAAGGATCCAAATAGGATGTTTAGAACAAGCATGCAGGCCAGCCAACATAAATGCCAGGCATGTAAAGTCCTCTTCAGGTGACTCCTTGAGGTTACCATTTTAAATATGTAGTCACAGTTTCACTGAAATAATAGAGATACCATTTTTGACATGCAGCTTAGCTGTAATGATCAAATCAATTCTAAGCTCACCAGACCAGGGAACAAAAATCTTCACATCACCACAAAAGAGAGACAAAGCTTTTCAAATACATGCTCAAGCCTGTGATATTTCTAACAGATACAAAACAAACAGATACAAAACAAAATACTGAGGGGTAGCACTCAATACAAATGGCCGCATTTGTGACTCCTATAATAGTGAACTTACACATCCTTTGCCCTAAAATGATCTTTGAAGCACAGGGTTGCATCAGAGCTGACACATGGTTTATGAAGAAGACTGATTTTAGGGAAGCTCAGGGCCTTCTGCAGGACTGTGCTTCAGTATACATGTTATGCTAACAGTACACATCCTAAGGTGGCCCTTTCTACATTCAGAAAATTCAGAGGGCAGAGTAAAGGACACATGCAAAATGGAAGCATTAATGATTAGAACCCTACTGCCAACTTCAAATGTCAGTGGTGATCTTGTGATAAGTAATATGCTCTTTCTAGGAAAGCTTATATTTTTAGTTATTATTTATGGATTGCAACTTATATAACTTACATCTAAATGCTCAAAATAGTAAATTCTTGCATTATAAGGATGCAGGGTATTATATGAGATGAATTGATATGTCAGCTTCTAATAAAGCAGTAAAATACATTTATACACGTTTTATATATCTCTGTGTATACATATATATCACAAGCTCCTTGATAACAGTGCTCTGCACAGGGCAACTGAGGTCTTAAAATTAAAGGCTGCCTTCAACTTAACTCAGAGTTTTTCTTAGAATGCCTTGAACAGAACAGACTAGATCTGCAATCACCATTATAGACTTCTACTAGAGAGGAAATGAGCTGTAATATTAGGTCTTATTTCTGTTTTCTGAAGGAATGTCAGGAGCTATCTAATTTATAAAATAAGTAAAATAAAGGACACTTTTCTACACGCCAATCCAAATGTGCAAATCTTCCTCTATATAAATCCTTACGTACTAGGAAAAAATAGCAATGCAGCACACAACACTGATGCAGCATATAAAATGAAAGGCATATAGGCTTTCTGAAAAGCTAGTGTTTCTAAGGTTGAAGTGGACAAAAATTGGAATTATAGTGGTACTCTTTTTCCTTTTTTTTTTTTTTCCGTTTTCCTTTCTTTTTTTAAAGTTATATGTCAATTCAAACCAAATGTAGACTGGAAAGCTTCTCCTCTTCTACATTCTACTTCTCTTCTCCCTTCCAGGCATGCCAAACCTGGGAGCAGAGTGTCAGTAAATACCATCTAAACTGAAAAGAAAATTCTGTTTTCACTTAGTCCTGTGGGCAACATGTGCTTCCACTCTTCCCTAAACCACAGTGGGAACATGGGGCTTTAAAATCATAATCTGAAAATCCCATTTTCTTATAAGCCTTATTATTATTAAATGATTGAGTGATAGTCTTGATTTCTAGTTAAAATAATAGGGGAGCATATCATAGTCTTATCCTCACTCCCAGAACACAATAAGCTCACCTTGCTGGGCTTTCAAAGGTTAACTTGGCAAAACCCATTTCGGAATTATTTTATTTTCTTTAATGTGCAATCCTACAGGCGGTTCCTAGGCCTCACACTGGTAAATACACATATATTTGTAAGCAGATGAACCAAAGCAGCCACACTTTGCTCCTCTGTCTGCTGCTTCCAGAACACATGTACCTGTGCACCCCAACATGGTCACTCAGTCTGAGTAAGTGCAAGAGAAATGTTGGCCCCCTCTCCAGCCTGCAAGCCAGCATCTGCATCAGGAGGCATCCTTCAAGGACAAAGTTGTTTAAAAGGGCAGCAGAGCACACTGGAGGATGCTCCCCCCCCAGAAGCCCCTGTACACTAGAACCCAGTTCCCACATCAGCTGCAATGACGCCCAAGAAGAGCATCCCTAAAGAGATTATGTCTCCCTGCTCCCTCTCCAGTGCTCCTCATGGAAGCACATCTATTTGGATTACTGTAGCTATTGAATGAAATGATGCACTAAAAAGCTACATCTGACAATATTTGCCTGCCTCTGAACTCACAACATTGGGAGAACTCTACAACACAATGCATGTGTTTGGACAAGAAGCTGGTCATCAGTGCCCCACACCACTCTCAAGCAGCCTAATCCCACAATTTCTGTCTTGAAAACTGAGCTTGCTCCACCTCCTGTAGCAAAACGTTGCTGTTCTGGTCAAACAGGTTACCTGGATGGAAAGCAACTGAAGGAACAACCCCATCAATACTCAGGGAGAAGGAAATAAGGTGGGAATTACCTGATTTACTATGATAACTAACTTCTATGGGAGAGCTGCATGCCTGAGTATGATGTGCTGGCAACTTATGGTCCTCAGCAGGAGACTCAGGCGTCTGAGAGTAGGACAGCAAAATGGGAGGGACTGGATGAGACAGAGAAACTCAGCAGCTGAACCTTCAGAGATACCAGTTGCAAACAATCAAGCCAAACCCTGCTAAGGGAAAGGTTCACAGAGGATATTTCAGCAGTGCCATACAGCAGACCTGAGTCCATTAGAGCAGCTGCCAGCTCAAGGCAGCATTCAGTTGGTAAAGTAGGATGTGAGCCAGCACTATATCTTCCCCACTGAGAGCTGCTGATTTTGCATCTTCAGACATTGCAAGTGTCACTCTAGAACTTGGAGCTAACCAGAAGGAAGGAGCAGGTTGGACTGGTGGCAGTCTCTCTCATCAGATAGATGGGGGAGTTGGTAACCCTGAAAATCAGAGGGTGGTCAACAGATCTATCCATCTTGCAGCCAAAACAACAGGCTAGAAAACTTAAGTGAACATACGGGGATGGAAAGCAACCACCAAGTTCCATAAATATGGTGCCAACAACACAACTAAAATAGCAGTAGTTCCCGAAATGTCTCAATCTTAAGAAATAAGATGGGTGAACTGGGAAACATACTACAGTAGGAAAAATCACATGTGTTAGAAAGCCTGTGAAAATGAAGCAATGAGCAGACCATTGTAACACTAAGATATACCATGCATGGCACAGACAGTGTAGGCCTTGCTGGTGATGGAAAAATGATCAGCCTAATAAGCATGGAAGAAAGTAACACAGTCTTCCAGAACTGAAATCCTAGCCCTAAACATGAAGCATGAGAATTCTGCATTACTGAAAGTTACCTCTGCTCCTGACCACCCCCCTAGGATGCTAACACCAACCACCACAGGTAGTGGAAGATGCAGAAAAGCAGTAAGGCCAGAAAGTGAGAGGAGTGTTCATAGGGGATTTTAAATATCCCTACCCTGATTGGGCAAAATAGGATATAATGCAAAGGTCACAAATTTAGGTGCTATTTCAGAAAGCAGCTGCTTAGGAAGCCCAAAAGAACAGATGCAACTCTTAATTTGAAATGACCACAGAGGAGCTTATGGGACAAACTGACAAAAGTGAACACTGACAAATTGCAGCAACAGGTGGTATTCACACTCCCTGTTTGAAAAGAGCTCCAGCATGGCTACACATGCTAATAAGCAGTGGGCAGCTTTTTTCCCAAATGAGCTTTGTATCTGAGGCCCAGGAGGTGGCACATGTGGCAGGAGTATGCTGAAAAGATCCCAGGTGAGATCTAGGTAGCTACGCGTCTGTAAACCTCACGTCAAAATACCAGAAACTCCAGAGAGTAAAATCAATGAAAGTACAATACATGGAAAGAGTTAACCTGGCTTTTGTAGGTTTGCCTCACAGACCTATTGGAGTTCTCTGAAAAGGTCAACAAGCCTTTGGATAAGGGTGGTCTGGCTAATATAGTCTGCATGGATCTCTGAAAGGGATTTGACAAGGTCCCCACACAAAAGATTTCTTAGGAAACTAAGCAGCCATGGCTTAAGAGGGAAAGTTCTTGGATAAACAATTGTTTAAAAGATAAAAACAGAGGGTAGAGGGCACAGGCTTTCTTACAACAGGGGAATGGCACCAATGGAATTTCACGTGGAGTTTTGCTAGGATCCATTATGCACAACCTGATAGTAAATGATGAGAAGAGGCTAATCAGTGAAGTGACGAGATTATTTAGGAGAAAAATCAGGGGAAGACAGATGTGAAGAACTGTGGAAGGACCTTATTAAACTCAGCAACTGGATAAGAAAGCAGCAGAAGAAATGAAATGTAAATAAATGTAGTGATGTACATGGGAGAAAACAATTCCAGTTTTTCATTATAAAATGCTGCCCTTTGAACTGTCCACAGACATATAATACTCAAAATGGCAGACTGAATTCTAAGAATAATTACAGGAGGAGAAAAAGCAAGGCAAAGAACACAGTGCAGAAATCTCTACATATATTTCCCTAGTAGCCCCTCCTTCTGTGTAACTTTTGAACCAACTGACCCTACTTAAACAAATTTGAAGAGGCAGGAATTTCAAATACTTTAGGTTCCAAAAACTCAATCTATGTCTCATTATAGACACTAGAAAAAAACAAAACTGAGGCTAATTAATCCCAGCAGCCTCAGACAGATTTGTTGCATGGCATACACCCTTCTCCTTTAAGTATAACTATTTTAGCACTTCTAAAGTAACAGCCCAAGAAAGTAGAGCATGGCAAGCAGTAGCTATGCAATTGTTTTGGATGTAAGAATTCACATTTACTCAACCTGATTTATATGTATCCATCTGCAAAACTCAAGGCATATTTAATGTCTGCTCCATTACTTTCTTGTCTCCTAACCAGCTATACTAACAATAAAATCTGGTTTTATTAAAAATAACTGCTAAGATAATAAGCAACAAATAAACAAAAATTAAACATTAAAATATTGATGTTTCCTGATTTTGAGGGCTTTTTGTTTGAGGGCTTTTTTTTAAAGATACGTTCCATCAATTATGTGGAATTTACCCTGTAATTTACTGTGATCTGAAGTGACTGACAAGATACCTAAGGCAAGTTGGGTCACTCAGACTTTTCCTTGCTGTTACATGATTAAAGGTTTACCACAAGAGCCTTTACTTTCTGCAGAATGACATGCTTGGTTGGTTAAATATGTACACAATTAACACAGAGATAACATGCATTTAAATGGAGGTCCCACTGACCCCCATCTCCTGGCTCCAACCTTTTCTCTGAGAGCAGACAGCTTAGCAAAAATATTCAATTAATAAAAAACCATGAAGGGCAACAAGCCCATTTTAATTCATTTAAAAATAAATGGTGTTTACTGCTCCATATTTAATAAGTTAATAAACAACAACACTACGACTAATACCTCAAGCAACAAGGACATGCAGCTAAAAGATCCTTATAGAGATCATAGAAAAAAATAAATCAAACTTCTGATTTTCTCTTTGTTTATAATAAACCAGCATTTTCTAAGAGCTATGAAGAAAACAAAGACTGTGGTCTTAAACATGTGAGCCCCATCTTGTCTCTGCCCATGTCCCAACTCAAACTGTTATGCTACTGCTTGCTGCAGTAGCTTCAATTCCCCCACCTCAAGCATTCTTTACTGTTTCCACTCACCCCTCCAATACCTGTATCTCCCTCCCAAATTCCTTTTCGGGGAAAACCAGAACAAATTCCATCTCCACCACAGATGAGGAAACGGTGACTCTGGTTACTTTAGGTCAAGTAATATAAAACTCACGCCACATTTCCTTCTGCGGGAGCAAAGAGTCTCTAGCTGCCCATTTTCTGAAAATTTCAAACTTGATTGTACTTCAAAGTCCCAGTCTTCTGGCACATTTGCTTGAATCTGGCCAATAAGCTGTGAAATTCTACATGAATTAAAAATTGAAAGCTTGGAGACTCTACAATTATAAACCAAACTAAGAGATGGGTTTTTTACAAGAAAGGAAAATTGATACATTTGTAGTTTTTTTAATCAAACTTGTAATTTGGGGGTCCAGAGAAACCACATATCACACCACTGCCATCTAATGGAAGAAAACATCAGCCGATCATTGGTCCTGGGAAAGACCCAGTCACAAAAAATACCAAGTAGGAGAGTTGTTTCTATCACCCCTAACATGGCCTCCTCCTTTACTCACATATAAATTTAGCTCTCCTCAAAACATTCTGGGTTGAAAAAAAACCCTCACTAAATGTTATCCAAATGTATGACTGTTCTCAGGAGAGCTGCAAAACTGGTTTGGTGTTTTCTTTTTTGGAAAATTCAGTATTTAAAAAACAACTATTACTTTACTCAATTCGAAGTCATAAGATTACTCACAGTACCTAACATTAACTGTAGATGTTGGTCTTTTTCAAAGGCCTGGGCTGAAAAGCCCACAGGACAAGATTAACTAATTTTTGTACAGTACAACTGTTTTAGGTTCCATTGATTAGCACCTAGAGCTGTATGGCTACCATAACCCAAATAGATAAAGTAACAATGATGTCCACCAGTTCCTTTCTCAGAACTGGTGTGGCAGGCTTTTGTGTTCAGTGTTGAGAGAGCTACATCTTTATTACAAAAGGTCATGATTTCTCATCTGTCTTGCACATATATTCCTACTCTAACAATCCTAGGCCATCTCTAGACAGGCAGCCCTTTAATACCCAGGAAGTCACACTGAATAAAAAGGATGGCACAGCCAATTAGTGTTTTACTTTCACAGTATATTATCTACCAAGAAAGGGAACATTTACTTAAATCACTTGGGTAAGATAGTTCTGCTCTTCTAAACAAAAGTCAGAGACAAGCACTTACAGAGGAAAATGCAAACAGTGACTTCTCTGATTGCTGGCATTCTGTAGAAGTGAAGTCGCACTGCAATTATCAGATCTGATTCAGAATGGTTCCTCTTGAGTACCTATGTTCAGGAAGAGTTTCTCGATTTGATTTATTATCAAATCGTCACTATATCAAGTAAGAGATACTTTTGCATATGCTGTATACTCAGACTGCACGTAACAGAGTCAGCTATAGCAAAACTAAGGAGCAATGTGCTGTCCTCCTCTGCCTTTGCCTGGGGATTTCCTCAGGTCAGCTGTTGAACTGAAGGTCTTGAGATTTCTAAGAAAACAGCTTCTCAGCAGAATTACCATTGCTTTTGGGAGAGATCCCCTACCAGAGCAACCAGAGGCCAAACAAATTTACCAATACATGAGATGCTCATGGCACCAGAAAAAAAAGTTTAAGGCAACCAATTCTGCAAGACGATTAAAAAAGCTAATGCATTGCAAGTCATCTTTCAACATAGTTGATTACGAGCTGCTGTTCAAAGAGAAAAAAAAACCAACAAACATCCCTTCTGCTCACTTCTGTGATATGAAATAGATATTTCCAAGTCTGTTGAGACCACTAAGAGCCTACTAATGTTACTCAGTCCCAAAATGCTCTTCAAACACATGCCAAGCTATTGGCAAAGTTCTATACAGACCAGTGAATCAAAACATTAATCACTATGTATAAATGGAATTTTTTTTTTTTTTTTTTATTTCTCTGTCAGGAAACAAAATTAAACCAATTATTTGCCAGTCATACAGACTTGCAAATTTTGGAAGCAGTAAATTAAGAATAATCACAGATAGGTACGTCACAGAATACTTTAACATCTTGGGTGTCCTTACAGAAAGTATTTGCAAGACTATGAGTTCATTTATGAAATGATAATGACCCAGGAAATATTTTTCTTAATTGCAAAGCAGCCATTTAAGATAGTGTCTGGGGAACTAATTAGAAAGGAGTTTCCTCTGTAGAGGACCTGGCTTTAAACTCAATGAGCAATTTTTAGAGGACTTGCTTGAGACAGAGCACTATTTAGAGGCAGTCAAGAATGTTTGCTGAGGTGCAGTAGCACCTTGCAGACATGGAACCAGGTTTGTATTCGAGTCCCCACCACAGCAGGGCAGCAGCCGATACCAGCACCCTCCAGCTACAGTGACTGGCTCAGCACAACTCAGCAAGCTTTTTCCTATTTTGCTATACCAGATGTGGAGAGAACTCAAAAATATACAAATAGGAGAACCTCCACCTCCAAACTAAAGCAAGATTTTGTGAAACACTGGCACATTTGCCAAGACACACGCAATGCCAGCTGGCCACTTTCCTGGCCAATAGGTGCCAGGAAAATAGTTCACCCAACGGCTTCACATACTCCCATTGAGTGCCATTATGTTCCATTGCTTCATTCTGTTACCTAAAAATCTGAAAACATACCAGCTGTAAGTTCAAGGACATAGCTACATATACACATGCACTTTTTTTGATACATCTAATACCTGGCAACTTCTTGATAGTCAGATTTATAAAGCATCATAATTCATGAGCCTGCAGATCAAACAAGTTCTCATTTGATAAGATGGGTGTGAACTTGCAAGACTTCACTGGTGAGTGAACAACCTTACAGTTTCTAATTGGTAATTCTTTTCATTTTATTTTGATGTGTTCCTGCCTTTGAGGTGTTTAGATGTCTCTCTTAGATATTTTTCATATAGATTTGGCGCCTAGTCTCATGTTGTTACAAAGTAGTATCACTTTTTAACTTAAACAGAAAAAAAAAATTAACTTTACTAATACAGGAGAAAAACTAAAGTTTAAAAAAAAAACTGAAACACACCCCCCTACAAAAAATAAACAAAGAAGATCATGATGTTTCAGTAGAGCTTGCTATCAAAAAACTTAGCAGAGCTAACTCAGGAGATGGGATTTTATCAGCCAGCTTGCTAACTAAAATTGGCAAAACCCAGCATAGTTTGCAGCCTCTGTTCAAGAGACTCAGGACCAGAGAAGTTGAGGCTGCTACAGGTCAGTAGTGAGAGAGAGTAGCAAAGCCATACCTTAAAAATTGCTAAGCATCTACCACACTCAGCATCTATCCCACCTTCACAAATGCCTCCCTGTCAGAAAACCTGCCAAATTAAAATATTCTGCATCACTACACTTTTAATAACTTGTGAATTATTTTTGCTTTCATTACATAAAACTTGGGAATGGATAAAAAAAGAAAAAAAATCAAAATGCAAACAAACAAAACTAATGCACAAAAAAAAAAAATGCACCACATCTATTATCTATCTTGGCATTGAAAATAGGGTTGATTTATTTTTTACACAAGTATAGAGTTTCAAAATTAAATAAGTCTCTTTTACAAATTATTTACTTTCTAGAAGATCCATTTCCCCTTGAAGCACGCTGTGCATGCCCTCCTAGTGTGAACAGTTTACAGTCTGTGATCAGGCACAGACCTACTTGGCTGGATTTTTTTCACTCTCAAAATGGCAATTCTGAGAATCATAAATAACACAACACTGTTATTGCAATTTGAGCTTATTCCCAATAAATAAAATTTATTAACTAAATAGCTTTCTATGCAGCTTAGCTCATTCTTTACTAGCTTATTTTACACAGACTTGCTTCATGTTGCTAGTCACAACCAAATTGTGCCATCTCAAGTATAACAGGAAAAGGAATTAATAAATATAAAGAGAAAATGTGTAATTTCATAGGCACACAAATAACCTTTAGTCTTCAGAGAATATGTGCAAAAAAATGACTTTCTAAAATTTAAAGTTACAAAGGTGTTTTTTCTAACATACACACCTAATACATGCTTACAAGCTTTGTTTATCCAAATACCAGAGCAGAAGTTTCCTGCTCATTGAGCTCCAATAGATTAAGGTACTTAAGGATGCTGGGGAACTTAAGCAGATGAGTGCCACTACTGACACAAGGCAGGACAGGCTCCTTTTGGGAGATATGAAGCAGCACTTTATCATGCCATTCCAATTATCTCCAACACTTATAGTAAGCCTCCAGTTATCCCATTTTGTTACACAAATAAACTCTCAATTTATAAAATAGGTCATGGTAAATTTTAAGTCCAGTCTAAAAACAGCAAGGCAACTGGAGAAATAAAATTGTATGTGATTTATGGTGGGTTAACACAGATGACCTCATGGCATTTTTTTACCATAAACCCACCGCAATCCTAATGACTGCATATCTGCATCCCCAGTCTTCGTATTTTAAAAACGAATAGATCATTGCCAACATTTCTCAACAAGAAAAATGTCACAATGAAATATTAAAATTATAAATAGAGTCTCTGTAGTTCCCCTCATCATGTTAGGCACATTTCTCTCCTAAGAAAAACACTAGTATTCAACAAATCAAGTCACGCATAGTTTGAAAAAATATACATAAAATGAAGGATATGCAGTTGAAGTGTTTGTCTCCTACACATTACTGTGATTCATAGGTTTTATTTATAAAAAAAAAAAAATCCCACAGGTGGGATTTTGGGCTTTTAGTCATTCTTCCAAGCTCATCTTCTAGGGTCCTAGTGAAATGCTCAAAATCATGAGCTCCTGATTAAACCAGAAAGTAAATCTGCATGCATGCAATTAAAGTGTCTGCAAGGGCAGATGCAGATGATAGTAATTCATACTCTAAGAAATGGGCTTGTGTATTTGGCAGATTAACTGTTCTGTATTCCATTGCTATGAGGTATGGAAACTGTACTGTGAAACAACCATTACTCATTCCCTCGGCTCTAAGCACGTAGGTCTATCAAAGGCAAGCCAGGCTGGAGAGGGTGGGGGGAGAGGGCTGGAAAGAGAAGAGTCTACACATTTCAGATTAACACTTCTCTTGAATGGTTTCCTTTATTTCATTCCCCCTCTTTTTTAAATTAGCAAATACAGTAGGCCCAGAAGGAAAATGTGCAAGGGGGAGAGAGAAGGGAGAGGGAAAAAGCCAAAGCAGCCAATACTCTCTGACTTGTTCATTAGGGTTTTTGTGCTTGAACATCTGAATAAATCATGTGTCTGTTTTTCATTATTCTCCATATGTGATCGTTCCCTGCTTTGTTCAGTGATTTCTGGCCATTTTGTCATGACTGTGCTTATTTTGTTTTACATATTGCTGTACTACAAGGTTGTTGTTGCTTCTCCTCTGCCTGACTTAGCAGTTATGCCACCAACAAAGAGCAATCTGAAAATGAGAAGTTACATCAAAAGGTTTCCTTAGTGAACTCCCTTGCAGCATATATGATTACTTTAGACCCAACTGCTTAATTCATACCAGGGAGAAATCCTCAGATAACACTCTTCCGTAGCACAACAGGAATCCAGTGGGAGTCTTTTTTAGAAGTCCCAGGGATAGAGGGGAATGACTTAAAGTCTACTGGAGCATTCTCCTTGGTTTTCCAAGAGGAAACCTAACACTCCTCACTAAGAAGCAGTTTATTTTAACAGATCCACATGCAGACCCATGGAGTATCTGAAATAATTTTGTTGCTATATTAACTATTTTCCACTTTTGGACCTACTCTGTATCTTTGTCAACACGCAAATTACACCAAAATAGATTTTGAAATCTCCAGTCACATGAGAACAAATTAACATCTCCTTGAAAGCAGTTCACCCTATCACACTGTATAAACATCACAGGATGATGCGTTCATTTAACAGGGTATCTCATACTTTGCAGAAGGTGAGATCCAGATGACTAGGAAGGAGCAATGGAAATGCCTATTGTTTTTTTGCTTTGGTTTAGTTTTGTGTTTTGTTTTGTTTTTTATAAAAAGGAATGGATGCAGCTCCCAGTGAATTAGAGACACTTTAACACAGTTTCAACTTCTAGAAGTTCCTTGAAGCAAACATTCATAGAAATCTATTCACAGAATCTCACAGGTAGCAAGTGATTAGTATCATATAGCATGGACTTAGCAAGAACAAATAGTGTTACATCATATGTCCACCTAGAAATAAGTAATTAGACTTACAGATAGGTAAGTACTATATATTTTCGTTAAACTTTGGTGGTCTCCCATAACTTGAGCAGACTGGAGAAATACTATCTAAATAAAACTGCTGCAGTGTAGGTGCTGAGCTGATCAGCAGATCCGATTAACAAAAAAAGAATTTCTCAATGGCTCACTCTTGCACTGCCTGACATACTGAGAAGGTTTCCTTGAAAGTCTTCCCCAGGTTTGCTACTATTCAGTCTTTTCCAAATTATCTTGTCCAGTGGATTGCAGAAATCATTTATTAACTGTGAAGAGGATACTACAGAGGTAAGTGCTGCAAGCACTCTGGAGACTTATGATTTGAGAATAATTTCAGCAAGTTAAGGAGCACCTGGAAAAAAAAATAGGCTAAAATTCAATACAGACAAATGAAAAGTACTAGCCTTAGGAGGGATAATCAACAACATAGAGCAGAGCACACAATAAGGAAAGCCTCACCGGCAGCAGCGCTAGAGAAAAGAATAAGAGAACGAGGACTGCAGAGAATCTCTTAGCATAAATCAGCACTGCTGTTCTCATGCAACTCCCTGTGCCACAGAAATGTATCTATATTTTAAATATACATAGTTATTTACATGCATATATCAAAGAGGAGAGTCACATGACTACAGAGAAAACAAACGAAATAACCTTTCAATAGTATTGAAAATTTAAGCTGTCTGGTCTTCTGTGCCTAGCTCTAAGGTTGTCAAGTAAGACATGAGCTAGTTAGAGAGACCAGCAAAGTAAAGCATTATCAGAAACTGAAATCAAATTGTCTTTAAGGAAAATGTGAAAGGACTAAGATTTAGCCTAAAGAAAAGCTACAACAGATGTATAGCAGTCTTCAAATATGTATGTTTGCTGCAAAGAGAAAAAGAATAAACTGTTCTGTGTTTTCACTAAAAAAAAAAAAAAAAAAAAAAAAAGCAGCAATAGTCTTAAATTGCATCAAGGGAGATTTGGCTTTGACATTAGGAAACGTTTCATTATAGTGAGGACAGGGAGTACTATCACAGGTTGCCTGAGGAGCTCGAGGAGACTTCACTGCTGGAGGCCTCTGAGCAAAGGATACCCTCAGAGGTGGGTTAGAGATGATCTTGCCCAGAGGTAGAGGAATAGACCAGCTGACCTCTTCCACCTCTGATTCCTCTTCTTGTTGTTTGTTTCTATACTCCCTCCCCTCCTCCCACTTTACTGAAGAGGAAGGTAATTGCACCCAGCATTTGCACGCAGCAAAATGTCTATTCTTTTTATGCCACTAAACATACTGTTAATAAATCCAATTATGTTTACGATCTTTTAATGGCACCACTTATGTCTTAAAGATCCGTCTTCGAAAATACAAATAAATGTCTCAGCCCTACAGTGTACTACAACAACATGAAAGCAAACTTTTACAGAAATCCAACTTAGTGTTGCATGGCCCCTACTGCAATAATCCCAAAGCTTATTATAACATAAAGTACACCAAACACAGATGTTTTTCGTTCTTGAAATTCTACAATTCACATTATTTACAATGTTTTTTGGTTCACAGCTTTTATTCTGAGAGCAGGCCTATTCCTTTCCTTGTTAACCACTGGCAATAGGAAAGGAAAGAAGTTCTGATCTGATTCCAACGTTTGTGGAATGGTTACCAGTCAAATATGCATTTAAAAACAAAAGAAAAAGTTAAGCATGCTTTCTCCAAGTTCTCTCCACCGCCCTTTAAGCATCAAAGCACCTACACTGACAATAGTGGTCTCACACAACCAAGATCAGTGGAGGCAAATAACAGGCTTCATCTCTTTAGTCAACACACAGCCCAGTTCAAATCCCATCAAATTTCATCTGTTTGATTTGTGTTGCCACTTCAGGTGTACAAATTTCATTTTAAAAATGGATGAAAAAAGGGTGAATTTGACATGTGACAGAACACTGGCATGTATGGCAGTGGGAAGGGGGACAAGGAGCTACATCTTCCCCTCCCCAAAGGAAGGTCTTAGCTGGAGTGTAAGACAGATCGATCCCAGGGTAACGCCTACCTACCTGATCACAAACTTCCTATTTTTCATCCATCCTCATACCTTAAGCTCCTCCAGCTATTCTATGCCTAAGCTCCAACTCTTTCCTTCCCCAGACCCCTGCTCCCAAACACCCCTACCCCAAAGCCCTTCCTATCCCACCACTGCATTCTTCCTCCATGTTAAACCAGCTCAGAGCAGCCCCTTTGTAGGTCCATCATGCTACAAGGCTTCTCTCACTTTACAACTCCCAACACTGCCTCCAGCACTCAGCCCTTCCAGTCACACAGTACCCCACAGCAGGCTCAGCCATCTCCTGTCAGCTCTGAAACTGTAACACTCATCTCTGTTCCCCCAGCCACCCTGCCAGGGCTTTCTGCTCTTGGGCTAGCCTGTCCTCCAACAGCCTATATTCCTTCATAATACTATTTAAAAAAAACAAAAAAAAAACAATCCCAAACCAGGTCTTGTTCTTAGTGTGAGATTCAAAGAAACACAGAGTGGTATTATCAGAATCCTGCCATAACAAGTGTTCCAAGGAAAGAAAATGCATGTTCAGGCAAAAGTAAATGCATGAGAGTACCACTTCTGACTATGTCCCATGACCAGACGGGATAGTGGAGTGTTGTAAGAGTAGACTTTTAGTCTTAACTTCAACTTACTTTTCTCTTTCAACTTCCATCTTTCATCTTTTTTTATCTTTCAACTTACTTTTCTCTTGAGCACCTAAATCAATGCTGTTGTCAGCAACAGAATATTGTTGGCAGACAACAGATAAAGGCACACACTTCTACAGACTTTAGGAATGTCTCTTGCAGAGAAGTCAACATTTTGTCCCATCTCATAATTTCCCCAGGTGTCTTCTCTGCATCTTCTCTTCACACCCTTTCTGGTCACTCATATGACATTCCTGTATTGCAATGTTTTTTCTCTTTACTAACTCATCCAAAAATGTTGTCCAGAATGTGCTTTTGTTCAGAAAAAAATATAGCTATAAACATACACAAAACACAGTATATTTCACTGAAATATATATGAAATATAGTCACAAAAAAGAAGACCATAAAACTGGTAGGGGAAGCATTTTTACATCTTGGTACTGCTACTTGTGGATCTATATGTGTTAAAGAGCACTTTCTTGTTCTAGCTGCATAGGCCAAAGCTTCACAAAAATAGAAAAATTAAGCCAGGTTTTGCTTAGGAAACTTTTCCCAAAGGTTTTTCATTTTTATATAGGAAATCTATTTGCATCACTGATGATATCGTTCAATCAGACAGCACTATGTGGTTAGAAGGTAATTTACTTTTCTGCTGAAGCAATTTGATACTTGTTCTGATTTGTGATTTTCATTTTATTTGTTAATGAAAAAAATTAATGAGCAATGTTACTGGAAACACAACTCAAAGCTTTGGCATTATTAAATATGTTTGTAATATACTGTACATTATGTTGATTGCACAGTTGGAGCCAAAGACTTGGCAGTCAAGCCACAAGTCAATCATTCAAACAGAAAGTGAACTCACGGGGTGGATGTTCTGCACGTACCTTTGCACTGATTTGTGTTTTTGTCAAGAATTGCCTTTGTAGAAACAATTTTCCCATACCTATGGAGAAAACAAACAATAGAAATACATGTTATTGTATCTCATTAACAAACATAGTTATCTTTGCACACATTATTTATATTATATTCTAGGAAGAGATCTAGTGCTCTTGAAAAATGTTTGTCTCATACTCCTGGAGAGGTTCCTTCTGCCACTGCAGTTCAGTAAACACCTTTAGAGTTCAAATGAAAAGCACTGGACATTTGCTACACCCTGTACATCTCTGGTCACTGTGAGTGAGATTCAAAGAAATGCATAATTTCAGCATAAATGCTGACTATAGTAAGGATTTTAGGGTATCAACACTAGTAAAGATGTTTCTTTGGTTAAATTAATTAGGTTTGCTTAAAAATGTTTGGGTTTTTTTCATTCTTAGCTGCCGAACAAGGTTTGTTTTAATACAGATAGAGTAGATACCTCCAGGAATAACAAAAATGCAGGAATTTTTGGTATTTTTTTTACATGTACACACACACAGTTGCTCTCATGTGTGCATCAATGCCTGCCCTATATACACTCTAAACTTCTGGTTAGAATAAACAGAAGCTTTGATGTTTATGTGTATCTCCAAGCTCTTTCCAAGATGAATGGTAATACTACTTTGAATTAATATCACCTCCCATAGATAGCATGGCACCACACTGCAATTCCATAGACAAAGATGGAATTCAGGCAACTGAAATTTGCTGCATTAAGCAACTAGACCATAGCATAGTTACCTATCTTCACCTCTCAGCAGTTAAGACTGAATATGCAGACTTAATAGTATCACAAAACCCTGGTAAAAGATCACAGAAGATGGAATTTACAGCTGAATATAAGACTTGAGGAGAATAAGGAAAATATTTTTATCTGTCAGGTCACTGATGTATCTTGGTCTCTGCTTCACTGAAGAGAACTTGCTCTAAAATATCCTTTCACAGATTTTGTTTTTTTAAGCATTACTGGTACTCTAATAAATTGTGCTTTCGTTTTGTCAGAGTTTGAGATAACCAGGATAAAACCTTCATACCGACCTCAGCCCTGCCAGGAGCATCCCCGCAGGTGCTGCTGTGGGGCTGTGGCAGTGGGGGGGCAGCTGTGCCTATGGGGAGGAGAGGGTGACCCCAGTGGACCAATCCCAGTGCTCCTGCCCATGGAGTTCATCATGAAATGGCTCCTCAAGTAGCTCCCTCCTGGCCTCTCTTGCTGGGGTCTGTTCTTTGTATTTGTTCCCTCTGCTTCAGGTGCTCCTGAATCCTGTTTTCTTACTGGAGAACAGTGTTCAACAGGACAGGTCACCTTCCCCTGCCTTCTTGAGCAGGATCAGCTTGGCAGCTCCAAAGTTTTTGTGAACTGTCACTTGGACCCTGCACTTGGGCACTCCCACCTGGTCCTGGGTCCAATTTAATAATTTTCTGGTTGGGAAGTAATCATCAACTGAAGAGTGTGGGTTCCCCATTTACATATTCGTGTATATGTATTAGTAATTCACCATTATTAGTAATGGTGAATTCATCATTAGTAATTAGTAATTCATCATTATTACTACTACATTAAACTTATCCTAGTTTTTTGTCTTCCAGCCTTGAAGTCTCTCTCCCTTATTCCCTTTTTCATCTTCTCCTGGGCTGCTAGTGAGGGGATAACAGAGAATATTTGTCACCCAGTTAGTGGCTAAAACCATGACACATTTGGAAGACTTTTCCACGGAACACAACTTTTACAATGAATGAAGGATGTATTACTATAAAATCATTGAATCATAGAATCATAGCATCATAGAATTGGATGGGTTGGAAGGGACCTCTGAGATCGTCAATTCCAACCCTTGATCCACTACCACTGCAGTTACCAGACCATGGCACTGAGTGCCACATCCAGTCTCTTTTTAAATATCTCCAGGGTCGGAGTATCCACTACTTCCCTGGGCAGCCCATTCCAATGCCTGATCACCCTCTTGGTGAAGAAATTCTTTCTAATATCCAACCTAAACTTCCCCTGGCACAACTTAAGACCATGCCCTCTTGTCTTGTTGACAGTTGCCTGGGAAAAGAGACCAACCCCCACCTGGCTACACCCTCCTTTCAGGGAGTTGTAGAGAGTGATGAGGTCTCCCCTGAGCCTCCTCTTCTTCAGGCTGAATAGCCCAGCTCTCTCAGCCTCTCCTCACAGGATCTGTGCTTGAGTCCCTTCACCAGCCTGGTTGCCCTCTTTGCACCTGCTCCAGGACCTCAATCTCCTTCCTGAACTGAGGGGCCCAGAACTGGACACAGTACTCGAGGTGTGGCCTCACCAGTGCTGAGTACAGGGGCAGAATCACTTCCAGGATGCCATTGGCCTTCTTGGCCACCTGGGCACACTGCTGGCTCATGTTCAACTTCTTGTCAATCCAAACTCCCAGGTCCCTCTCCGTCTGGCTGCTCTCCAGCCACTCTGTCCCCAGCCTGGAGCTCCCCATGGGGTTGTTGTGGCCAAAGTGCAGGACCCGGCACTTGGCCGTGTTGAACCTCATCCCGTTGGAATCAGCCCAACTCTCCAGTCTGTCTAGGTCCCTCTGCAGAGCCCTCCTGCCTTCCAGCTGATCCATACTCCCCCCCAGCTTAGTGTCATCTGCAAATTTGCTGATGATGGACTCAATCCCCTCATCTAAATCATCAATAAAGATATTAAACAGAACTGGGCCCAACACTGATCCCTGGGGGACACCACTAGTGACCAGCCGCCAACTGAATGCAGCACCGTTCAGCACCATTTTCTGGGCCCAGCCCTCCAGCCACTTCCTAACCCAGCACAGGGTGCTCCTGTCCAAGCTGTGGGCTGACAGCTTTCTCAGGAGAATGCTGTGGGAGACGGTGTCAAAGGCCTTGCTGAAGTCCAGGTAGACCACATCCACAGCCTTCCCCTCATCCACCAGGCGGGTCACCCGATCATAAAAGGAGATCAGGTTGGTCAGACAGGACCTGCCCTTTCTAACCCCGTGCTGGCTGGGTCTAATCCCTTGCCCATCCTGCAGGTGCTGTGTGATTGCACTGAGGATGATCTGTTCCATAACCCTGCCAGGCACTGAGGTCAGGCTGACAGGCCTGTAGTTTCCTGGGTCCTCCTTCTGGCCCTTTTTGTGGATTGGCGTGACATTCGCCAACTTCCAATCATCTGGGATGTCCCCAGTGAGCCAGGACTGTTGGTAGATGATAGAGAGACGCTTGGCGAGCTCTTCTGCCAGCTCTCTCATCACCCTTGGGTGGATCCCAGCTGGTCCCAAAAGATTATAATAAAATTGTATCTTCTAATGGCAAAGCTAAACACATGGATAAATAACCAACAGTTCATCAATTATAAACCACTGAAATGTATGTCAGAACATTTTTTATTTGGTTTGGTTTTTTATTTGGTTAATCCCTATTAACTACAATATAAATTTTGTGCTAGGGAATTCTACTTCAGAAACGAGGTTGTGGAAGACCTTGCTGCAATTCCTTTCTCTGCCTCAGGAGGAAACCCATATCTCCTACTATTCAGAAAGGGAGTGTAAGGGCAGCTAGGGCACTAAACCACATATTCAAGACCACCCTCTTTTCTGTCGTCTCTGTCATACCAGTCTGTAAACATACCAAATAAACCAGCGGGGAAGAAAAAAAAAAAACAAAAAAAACCCCCAAACAACCAGGAAGATCACTTATAGAAGAAAATGGACCTTTGGATTTCAGCCTAGTACTGAAAACAGCAAATGCTTCAATCTCTTATGAAGAAGGAGCAGCACCAATGGGAAAGACCTAAAGATACTCTTTGGAACAATCAAAGAAGATGTGAGGCAATTTTGTGCCTTACAGAAAGTTCTTATCTGAAGTTTCCACACAGTGAATGATACATAATCACTCAGTATAACCTCTGTCCACTGTCTCTCCATCTCTCTTTATTTTTGTGACTGATGGAAAGGGAGACTTTCCATTTCACTGTTTATCCTTTCCCTAACCACCCACAAAAGCATTTGTTTCCATTTTACTTTCGTTTTTGGGAGGAAAAAAAAAACAAAGGCAAAAAAAAAAAAACAAAAACAAACAAACAAACAAACAAAAAAGTGCTTTGCTTTGTTTTATTTCAGACTGGAACTAGTCAGGAGGAGAGCAAACTGACCTTAAGGCATTAACAATTTGTGCAATTTAAGTTGAACACAAATTCACCCATCTCTTAGGGACAAAAAAATTGTACAAGCCTTCCTCCCCTCCACACAGATCTCTGATTTTTTTGCTGGCACTGTAGACAGGGAGGATTCTGTGCCCTGAGAATAGGCATAATCCATTCTACAGGCCACCACAATGGGTAGTTGTGGATCTATTTTGCCATAGATGGCTCCACTCCAAACACACACATAACAGATTTCATGTTAACCCTATGATCACATGCTGTTCTAATCTCAGGATCTCAGGTATTTCTAGATTTGGGGCCTTTACACTCATGTATGTTCCACTTAATTTTACAGTTCTTTATGGTAATACCTGAAGTTGACTTTGGCCTCAAAGACATTAGAGCACATATCTTAAGAAGGCAAGGGAAATTCTCTGCCAGTGTGATTTATGGCTGCTCGGTGAGCCAACTTACCCAGCAGGAAACTTGGCCATTTCAGTACATCTTCATTTATTTAATTTACAAAGATTTAAAATTAAATACATGCAGAAAACCATGCCTAGCTTGTACAGTAAAGAGCCTCTAAAAGATACATGGAAAAAGAATACAGCAAAAATCAGCAGCTAACCCACAACAACCTCAAATAAAACACAGCCCTACCCAAACTGCCAACAACAAAAACACCCAGCCTCCATTTCAGTCCAACCACTCCTAATGAATTGATATGTTGTTTCATCAAAGTCAGGTGAGAGCTACAACTTATCAATTCCTTGCCAGCAGAGACAGGCATTTGTGATTCCACTGGTTTTATTACAGATTTCCCAGACTTATTTGCTACATACTGTGATGCTGCAAACAGTTACACTAGAGATTTTACAGAAGTACTTCTGGTTCAGTTCAGAAGAGGTTTCCTCCCGCATGTAAAGTTATCTGTGCACCTTCCCATTTGCAAAAACAGACATCAGAGAGGTAAGAGGCACCACAATAACAAACACTGTTATAGGCAATTAGCCGTATGCAGGCAATTTAATCTACAGCTATAAACCTTGAGCTCTACCACAAGAAAGTAACTGGAATTAATTTGGACACTGTTTTCCTAAATATTTCAAGCAATTATTTTATAGTAATCAGAGAATCGGTTCTGACGAACAATGTTAAGTTTGCGTGCTGCATGAAATCAGGAAGGTATTTTGTTCCTACAAATGTAGTCATATTTCTTTCCTGCATGTGTGGAGAGTAGTATTAAGTTATGCCTCTTCTCCAAAGTTGTTTAGCTTTCTGCTTGTGTGAACTTAAATGGATTTGATTTATCCAGAGGCACCAAAAATGTATTCTTCAGTAGGAACACCCACAGAAATAAGGATAAAATGAATTACAAGAGCTGGCCTCTAGCTTTCTTATATTTAAATAGAAACTAGTATGAAATTCAACAGCCTGCACACCTCTGTTCTACAAGCTGGTGATATCATCAGTGAAAAAACCACGAGGTATAGTTTGCTTTTTGTGAGAAAACATATGCACCAGTTTCCTCCTGAGTTATGGTGCATGAAGACATTCTTCCAAAAAAATCGAATCAAAAATTCTGGTCAGAAAAAGATAACTCTAGAACTGAGCTTATCTCAATACCTTATTACCAACCCTTCAACTAATGCCTGTATCATTAAGGATAACCTTATTGCAGCAGTGTCCAAGGGAAAAGACGTAATGAATCTATTAGATGGCTACTTCAAGAATGTCTGCTGAAAATCAGAACTGAAATCATTACTCAAGAGATTTCCAGACATACACAATGTATATGTATGCTCTTTTCCAATACACTCTTCTGAAGCACTACCTGAATACATTAAAGCATAAATAATTTTTTGCATACATTTAAAAAAAATATATATATATATTTTTTAATCCTTCATATTCCATTATGCTTTCGATGTTTTTTCAAGTAATAATTTTCATTTAAAACCAGGCAGTCAGATATTTGAAAAAACTTCCATGTCAGGAGCCACTATCCAGACTAGAACTTAAGCTCATTAAAGAAGGACCCGTGCAGCAAGGTGGTGACTCCTTGTCTTGTTTCTCATAATGCATAAGGACTGCCAAAAAAATTATACAGTGTAAAGATTACAGAAGACAGTGCTTCCTCAGATGTGAAAGTTACTTGTGGAACTCATTGCCACAGACCACGCTGACGCCTCACAGAGCACAACTTTGCAAAAACCTATCAGATGGATGGAAAATCAATCACAAATTTAAAGCAAAGACACATTTGTGGCCCTGAAGGTCATATACTGTCAGAAACTGGGAGAGGATATCGGAGTAGTTTCATCACATGCTTTCCCTGTTTTAACATCAGGTACCTCAATAGATGCTGAAACAAATTCTTGTCTAACCCAGCCCAGTCATTCTTACATTCCAAGAAAACATTAATTCGGGGGTGGAAATACCTTCCTACAAACATAAATGTTTTTACTGTCTCTTGTATATATCATTTGAGGGGAAAATTGTTCAAGTAATCTGATAGCCACTATTAAAATTACAAAGGTCACTTAAAACACGTCACTTATAAACAGCTGTAATGCACACCATGTCACACAGAGGGTAAGATTAAAGGAAGTCCTCAAGGTTCTGTGCAAAATCTCCCTGTTTAGTCCTGGCCACAGAGCTAAGTGAAAAACATCTCTCTCAAGATCCCAATCACATTATACACAATGTTTTCTGACTACTCAGCAGACTTGTGAAAGATGCAACCAGTGGAGAAAAAACCCTTAATGTACATCAAAGCTGAAGTATCAATAGATCCTTTCAAAAGCTTGAAGGCAGGCAGTCGATCAGCATTTACACTGCAGACAAAGCTCATCCCAGTCATTCCCAGGAAGTTGTTTGGTAACTGCTGTTAAAACAGAGAGAGAGCCTGAAGAAAGCACTTGAGCTGCAAGCGATACCACTTTTCCCACTGCCCACACCAATCCCAAACTGACCTGAAGTAAGCACACAAAGGAGACAAGTCATTTTTCCCTCTGCCTGTAGGAAGCCAGAGGTGCAGGGGAAGGCAAGGGGGGTGAACAGGGTTAGGAAGGAAGTGAGATTCAGCTGTGGACAAGCTCTGTGTAGAGGAACCAAGCATCACCCACTCAACTGCTGGCAAGCAATACATCAGGGTGGGAAGCCTGCTGAGGGACAGCCCCCAACAAGAGACACTGGGTCAAAGAAGGAATTTCTTGGGAGAGCAATCTGGTCACAATTACTCAAACTTCTCAGCTTTTCCACAGAATTACAGAAGAGGAAAAAAAAAAAAAAAAAAGCCTTTGGGATAGGTACATCTTATTCTGTCTTTCAAGCCAGCCTCCAGGATGGATGCTACAAGTCCTGTAATGCAGAAGAACAGTCAGACTGGACAGGCTGAGACTCACCACTCACCCAACCTAACCTGGCCTAAATACACAGACCTAACCTACAAGGCACTAGGTGTACAAATGTAGAAAACACAGTTTTTGTCCAATCCCATTTACCGCTTGGCTGGTTCAAATAAATGTAAAACTTGGGATTTCGACCCAAGTAACTGGCGTACAGAATTCCCCTTACTTAGTTAAACCAGTGGAGTTACCATGTAATTTCCAAGTTGAAAGCTCAGTAATTATATCCCCAGCATTAGGGTTCACTCAAGGCCTCACTCATTGCTTAGAGCACAATTCACCCAACTGAAAACATCCTGCATTTCTGGGCATTTAGGTAATATATGCTTTTATCTCAAGAACTTCTGTACTGGGATGAATTTGACCAGCAGTAATTGGATTTAGATAAGCAACTCTAAGGCTCTTTCATTCTTGTGAATTAATATATAAATAGCATAACAGAGTTTATTTTGTTTAAAGCAGACTCTGTTAGGAAAATCATGGATTTCAGAAGCAAGCAAAAAAAAGCCCACATTACAAAGGTCTAAAGTATGGAAGAAACTTCTTCTGGCTTCTTGGAGAGATGTTATTCCTGTAAGACAGTGCTACACAAACTTCAGACATCCAAATACATACAAATGGGAAACTCACTCAGAAATCATAAAATAACTATAGGCACGAGTCTATGAACACTACTATTATCATCTGAGCCAAATGAGATCCAAGATCATATCATTCCCTTGAATAACAGCTCTGTGCTAGGAAGAAAGAACCTAAAAGTCTATTTTTTATAATGGATCATACCATTTCCTTTACAGTGCATTTAGAGACAATATTCAGAAATCCTGCTTTCCAGAAGAAGATGCAAGCACCATTTATCTCAAATCATGGGGCTCTAACACAGCCCTAGAGCAGCTGTTTGCTACTTTGACGCTCTTTTATTAAAGACTATGGAAAACTCAGTAGTTTAAGTGAAGTTTTTTTCTTGTAAAATTTCAACAACCTAGGGTAGAGAATGCCATAAATGAACCTCTTCAAATGTGTGTGGAAACACCTAAACTCAAAAAATTCCTCTACTCTTAAAATGTTATCTTTCCTTCCCAGCATCCCTAAAATGTTCTGCTGTCAAAGCACAGAAAGGCATCTTGCCTTCATCTTCACTAAAGGCATCTTGCATTCAAGTTACAAATGTAAAAAAAAAAAAAAAAAAAAAAAAAAAAAAGAATTGCATTTCCTATTCATGCCAATCTGCATTCACGTCAAAAACTATATGCACATTCAACTCTGGAAAAATAATCCCATATGAAAGTGTACAGGCTCTGGAAACTTACTGTAATTTTTTGTCAGTACTTGTGAAAGCAAGCCAGGTAAAACAGACACTAAACTAAACAAAATCTAAAAAACTACCAAACTTCTGGAAATAGAAAGAACTTGAACTTTCAGACCTGTAAGAAATAAATCACTTTAGGAGTTCAAAGATATTTTTTCCTGTATCCTTGTTCTTTTCCTTGCCAAAATTTAAATAAATAAAAATTTTTGGTCAGCATGTAAACAATATTATGTGGCTTGATCCAGCACTTGAAGAAATCAAGGGCAGGTTTTTTTATTACCTTCAGTAGGTAGAAGCTCAAATCCTTTTCACTGTGCTTATGATAAGGCTATAGATTTGCCACACTCCTGGTACCCAAGACAGAATAAAATGCCACTTAGTTGAAGAGGCACTCACTGTAAAAATCTGATATTTTACAGTGTTTTCCTTCCCCAGTTTCTTGCAAGCAAGATATTTGGCTCTTAGTTGAATTTTTTACTCTAAACACTGTTTATTTTGAATTAGTATCATATATTCATATCATATCTGTTCATTTGAATGCTGAAGCTATTTAAGACTATTTAAAACATGATTACATTATTACATTAAAATTCTGATGTTTATATTTTTGCTTTGATAGAAAGCTGTTTTCCCCTCACAGTTCTTCCATGACAAATAACCAGTGTTAATAAATAATTAGCAAAACATTCTACAGTTACTAAATTAAGTATGGAAAACCAAATTCATGCACAAATTAATAACTGTGATTTCATGCAGAACACTTCAGCCCTTCTTCTGGGCCATCATTCAATCTTCAACCACTAATTATTCCATATTTGCAAGAATTCAGATGTTTTAAAATAATAAAATGCAACTTTTGTTTGCAGACACTCAGCAGTGCTGCTAGATTTTCTGTATAAAGATAGGATGCATTATTTGGAAGACAACTTAGGGATCGTAAATCTTTCACAAAATGAGATGTGGTTTACAGTAGTCTATCACAAATGATAATGCCAGGCATACCCTAATTTTCACAGAAAGGGTTTGGGGAGAAATAACAAAACATCCAAACCGGAATCTTCTCTACTGCAAAAATATTGCTCGTCAGCACTGGAAGAAAAAAAATAAGCAGTTCTTTCTTCAGAAAGATCTTCAGCAAAACTTCAGATTCAGCAACTCCATTATCTCAAATATCCTGGAAATAACCTCCTCAACATACCATTCCTGCATGAAGAATTTATTTACTTTGTATGTTCTTGCATGCTCTGCTGTCTTGTATCCGATTTCTCATTCACAGTCTTGCTTACATATGGAGGATTCATTGTTAAATTCCAGTTGGTATGAACAAGCATGCCAGCATACCATGATATTAATCTCTGAAGTATTCAATCATTTAACAATAACCTCATTATGCAAGGGAACTCTGAGCATTCAATTTGGGCAGATTTTCTGACATTTCACTAAAGCAATTTACTCTCAAAAGAATTCTATGACTGCAACATATCGTAAAAGTTATATATATCTATATACATATATACGTCTCAATCAAGTGGTACCTCTCTAATAATAGCCAAGGAAAGTAAAGGAACTAAAAAAAAAAAAAGGAATTAAAAAGAAAAAGGCAAGAATTCCAGCTACCACCAGGGATCATGAACTCAAACTGATAATCTAAAGCTAAAGCCTTTTATAGAGTTCACAAAGAGGCCATTTGAATCAAGTGTGTGAGTGTGACTTACTGAGTTCACAAAGCTCCAATTTCATTATTAACAAATTAGAAAAATCCAGGTACTTGGGATGCTTTCTGGAAGCAACTTTGTTTTGAGAAGAATGTTTTTTTAGGATCTTTATATTGCAAAATACGTATCTCAGGAACTACATCACAGAATCGCTTCTTTTCTATATATTTATTTGAATCCTTTGACTTCTAGAGCTGGAGTGTCATAGTTGTATCCATCTTCCAAAGGCCAAACTTTTGCCAAAGTGGTGCAGAGGACCTCATTTTTCTCTGCCTGAAATTTATCAGAAGAAACAACATGAACATGGATTTGTATTTTTATAATTACATGGACAAAAGTGCATAATTCTTCCTCAGGACTGAGACATAATACCTCTGCTTTTGACTTTCTTTAGATTTTATTTAAATCCACCAAGTATATTTTTGAAAGCAAAGATATTTTTTTTTCCATTTATGTGTACAACTCTGTGATGTAAAGATAGCCTCGGTTGAGGGTGTGGAAATGGATTTAAGAAGATATTTGCCCACAATATTTTTAAAAACTCATGCACATGTACAACTTCAAGCATGTAAAACACCCAGTTTAAGTCCCAATAGGACAATACTCATTTCTCAAGGTTAAAGAATTTTTGTAGGCTCCTAAACAAATCTGCTTGTTTGGTGTGGAAAGTCCTTCCTACAGCCCTGATGCAGTGAACAGTCTTACACTGGACATTTCCAGTCAGTGAGTCCTTTGCTCTCCTTAGTGCAAGGCCCATTAATACTGCAGGCATCAGTTTCAAGAGGGCAAATCTATTCTTGCTGGTAACTCACCACAACTCTTAAGCTAGGGTCCCAAAGAAGGTATTTTCGAAAATCTTTTCTGAAGTGATAGCTCTGTCAACAACAAAATTAAAATTAGATGAAGCTGCAGAGCATTGAATCTAGATACATAATTTATGAATTGTGTGTTACTTTTTTTTAGGTTTGTCAAAAGGTTTTTTAAACTTGCAAGTAAATATGGCATTAAATGAAGAGCCACCTCTTACAAAAACAAACAAACAACAAAAAAACCCAAACCAAAATATTTGTTGGTTAAAAAATATTTTTTTAGAGCACTTCCTTGTTTTGGAAATTTATATTTTATATATTTTAAATTTTTAATTATACCATGACATGGACAGAATTGAATGTATTAGCCTTACTGGTGTCAGCCTGGTAAGTATCTTGGGAGATGGAGGGCTCATAAAAGTTGTGCTTTGGATAAGACTCTTGGTTTGCAGAAACGTGGAACCTCTCTTCTGGGTCCAATGGGCTGCCCCAGGTTGCACCAGCGCAACAGCACTTTCATTATTTTATGTCTTTGAGCACTGAAGTTTCACTTTAAGACAATATCAGGAGGCAGGGTATATGGCTATGGCATAATTAGCACATCTTGTAGCTCTCTGCTCGCTCATCAGTCAGCACTTCTGGAAACCAATGAGCCTAAGACAAACAAAATCTTAGTCAACCAAAAACTCCTGACTCAGGCTTTGTGCCAGCTGCTCTCACTGGACGGCTTGGCCAGAAGTGTCCCACAGAAGAAAAGCCAACATTGGCAATTACTGGGCTCTGCTGTGGTTCAGCTTACACCCAGAAACAGCCAATATGGACCAGGAATGGTTAGATTAGCCATAGCATTCACTAAATAAATGTACTCTTTATACACTTAGGATCTTCTGTTCTTAAGAGGACACTTGGTTGGTCCTGACAGGCAAACACCTGTATGGAGAGCTATGAAAAAAAATGTGCTACATGGCACCACCCTTTATGAAATATACATGGGCAGAACTGGAGGAAGGAGAAAGAATTTAAATATTTTATATTTCTGCTGAGAAATTTTACTTCAGGAACGAAAGACTCACTGAGAAAAACAGTGAAAAGTACATCTTGATATCTGATCAGTATCAGGTGATATCTGATATCAGGTTTTGGAAGCAAATGAGCCACAGTTGCTTCGAAGCCCTGAAGGAAAGACTTCTGTACATTACCAGCTTCAGGTGCCTTCAAATAAACTAATAAATAAGACACAATCCTCAAACCACATAAAAATATGTGTAGAAAAACTGAGACCTTATTCTGAGTATAGGGCATACTTAGAGAGAGAGATAAGTAAGATTCACTTGAATAAACACACAATTCTTCCTATAACCGGCCAAAGAGTATAATACTGACAATTCTTGTTGCTCTCTAAGACAAACACAAAAAAGTTACTATATTAACTTTTGGTATTAAAAGGAATTAAGAAATAAATTCACTTGAGATATCATTTTATTTTGCTTATATATTTCAAGTCTTTATGATAGATTCAGATTGTATTTTCATGCCTCCCTTTATAGCCATGAAGAAGAGAAACCCACACTGAAAAAAACCAAAAAACAGAAAGCTGAAAGCCAAGATTCCCATCTTATCACATCCCTCAGGATCTAAGGGTTTAAGAAACAAATATTGTGAACCTTGCAATAAACTTCTGAGGGTTGGCAACACCAAGGGCAACATCTTCATCAAATATTTGTGAACATCCTCAGCTAGAGAAAAAACACTGACTTGCAGTTGCATGCTTTAGGTCCCAGAAAACAACCTTGTGAAGAAAAAACAAAAAACAATAGCAGTGAATAAATCCACCCTGTGTTCTATTCTCTGCTTCATAGAAAGAGGTGGATAAATCTTTAAGATTTTGAAAACCCCAGTGCTGACACCCCTCACTTTACTGCTGCTATCCCACATGCAGATATCACATTTATCCTATATGAAGAAACTGTATTCCAGTAGCCAAAATATAATCTGCCAAATGTGCTGACTTTAAAATTTAATAACACAATTTACAATGATCACCTGTACAATGATCAAAAAGCAAGCGGACTGCTTTTTGTACATCCCATCAGTAGCAGTGAAAGCACAAAACCAACGTAAAAAGGACAGAGTCTTCATGGAGTCAAAGACACATTCTACAGAGAGCTATAGTCTGCAAGTATTTACAACTATGAACAACCAAATTCATACTCTGGACAGTCCTGCCTACACCCAATGGCAAGTTCTTATATACCAAGCACTTGCAGTATCAGGCTGTGTATTTACACATTCCTGAAACATCTTATTCATTAACAGTATTTGCACCCTTTCCTCCCAGTTACTCATACCATGCGAGTTTCCAACCCTTTCCTTTCTGCTGCATAAGAAATGCAGTCCTCAAAACACCAACATCTTGAATAACAAGCCAAAAAAAAAAGTCTGCTCCAGCTACTCGTTTTCCATATGCCTCTGCCCTTTGCTTTGTTTAGGCTTTCTCTAGAGACCACTGTGATCAAGAGAAAGACCTGTGGGTTTGCTCAGTTCTACAATTTCTGAGAGCCATTAAATATTACTTGATGTGCAGCATGCCATTTTGTAAGACAATTTCCTACGGTCAGACTTCAGTTTCTTTCTGATTCTCACATTCTCAGGACAACGGCTCCTTTGTTCAAACTTCCATGTTTATGGGAATGTTACCTTATCTTTGGTTTAGCCTTTAATATTGAACAGAGTCAGAAAAGAATCATCCTCTTGTTTGAGATTTAAAGATTTATGTCTGCTTACATTTTTAAGATATCTAAACATACAAACACACTTTCAAAGTCTAAGCAAATTTACTCTTATTAGAGCTTTATCTGAATGATGATATTTAAGACTGGTTGCAGTTTAGTTCCCTTATCTCTCCCATGAAATAGTTTTTTTTTCAAAATCTGTTATGAGAATAAAATGACAGCATCCTAGGGAAAACAAGCTTTCCCCAGCCTGTCTGCAAGGGAGCAGTGAGGTTGGAGCACCAAGGTTTAAGCAGCAGGAAATGAGCAGTGGGCAGCCAACCATTCCAGTGAGGTGGAGGTCTTAAATAGCCACTAAGCCACCCGTAGTTGACAGACCCTCATTTCCACAACCAAACTCTCTTATTTAGAGAAGAGATGCAAACTTGTAAGAGTGGAGAAGTGCAGAAGAAAAAAGCATCACCATTTGTTTTAACTCCAGTCTTCTCCCCAACCACCCTGTGCTCTCCATCCCAGAGACTGTCCAGAAGGCCATTCTCTCTCCTATCTCTAAGATCAGCATGTTCAAGACACACTTAGTTTTGACAGAGAAAAAAAACAATCCACCTTGAAAACAAAGACTTTTGAGTCTTCACTCACTTTTGAAGCCTTTGTATTTGTTAATCCCTGCTCTGCTAATTTTGTCTCCCCTTCCATCCCTCCCCTTCAGTGGAAATTTTCTACTCTTTACAAGTCTGGCTCTGCAGAAAATTGATTTCCCCTAGGAGAGAATAACCCTGCTGTTCTGTGCATGGTCCTTAATGACCATCCTGTTCACCACAGAAGACAGACACTATGGCATCCCCCACCTCCACCCCCAATCTCCTTAGCACAGAAAGCTCACAGGGGGAAAATCAGAACAATCTCATAGATTAACCGTACCAAGAGTAAATCATCTCCAGAAAATAGCATACAAAATTTCCAAATTTTGAGCTATTATGAGAGTAAACTATTTCTTGCTGGTTTCTGTCACTCTCCCACTTTTTAAATCTCTCCCAAACAATGACCATCATGTCATCCCCTCTGTCCCAGAGGCACAAGGGAATAAACTCTAAATCAGATGAGACTTGTGCTCAGGTTGATTTTACTTGGACATCAGTATCAGGGTATCCAAGGGTAGAATGCATTTCAGCACAGCTTGCAACACCTTCCTAAAGATGTGAGGAAAAAAAAAAATTATGTGCTGCACCTTTTGCTGTTTTAGCTGCTTAACAAGCAGTGCACCTGTTGGTTTCACCATCTCTGAGAGATGTGCAATCTCATCTTGGATTGTAGTGAAGTCCCATCCTTAGAGTGACAGACAATTCTCCCCTTAGTTCTTGGTGGCAGTGATGCCAACAGGTTAAAAAAATCAATTGTACTCACAAAACAGTTTAAGCCTTCTCTATAAATATCTTGTGGAGAGACCATAAATTGAGTCCCTGCCTCCTTCCTGACATGGTGTCCTTGGAAGAACTTCCCATTGTCCCTGCAGGTACAGGGAAACACAATGAAGGACTGGAAGCCACAAGCAAAAAGAAGGGGCAGTCAACATCTTTTCTTCAGTTTACAATTAAGGATTTATGTGATGAAGTTAATCTTTATTACTGAGTTCCATTACTAGTTTCAGAGAGCTATTTTTTTGTTTAGCAAAACTCATTTCCGTTTGAGTGATTTTATCTCAAATAAATAGGAAAAGTGTCTATAAATCAAAAGATATGTTAAAAACAAACCAAAAAAATTTTAGCAACTGTTGATCAGGAAAAAAACCAACCCTAAAAATTAGCTATGAAATTGAGAGGGGCTTAGCTACTGAAGTGCAAGTTGGTATGAAGAAAGTCACCACAACTAATGCCTGATGCAGGACTTCAGAAACGCTGGGGAAAGTAAAATGCTCAAGCCAAGAAATTTATATTTACAGCTCACATTGTCAAGCTATGCTCTGCAAATTGTGCCAGAATTTCTTTATATAATTCTCACTAATGCTGGCTGATGTTAGCTAAGGAAATCTTCTACAGACAAAATCTACTCCTCTGTAGGTTCCATAAAATCACACATTCTATGGAAATTTCCAAGTACCTCAGCACAATATGGGTGAGTTAAGGATAAAGTTTCAAGCCTGAACTCCACAATTTCCTGTCTTTTGCTAGTCTACACAGCTCTTTAATGTTATGTTAATATAATTTGTGATTGATTTACCCGCCGCTCTTGATGCCAGCATTAGTGGATTTCTGTGTAATAGGAGAGCATGCTTTACTGTACATACTGTTACTAAATGCCATTAAGCAGGCCAGCTGCAGACCTCCTGATAGCAGGACTGGAGGGCTACCTTGTTAGGAGGCGATGAGCACTTTACTGCTGGCACATAGCCTGTATCCTGTGAGCCCTCAGCATGTCGAACTCGCCTAGATGTCTCCACCAGACAGCTTGCTGCAGCAGGTCCCCTGGCTGAAAAAAAAGTGCCCAGCCCCAGGAATCTGCTGAGAGTGCTGAGATCTCTCTCACAGGCTCAACATCCCGAGTCTATACAGTGCTGCCGTGACTTGGCAGTCTGAAATGATAGAGATGTATTCACTTGGCGACATTTTCACTCCAGGTGCAACAGAGAGCTGCTAAATTGTCCACTGAGACTGTGTATCTCACACTGGTGACAGCTACTAACTAGTAGCACAGACCCTTAAAAATCCAGCCCAGAAGTCTTTGCAGAGAAATTAAAATGCCACGTGTACATGAGTTGTAACAATTCTAGGGCAGTCTCCAAAGGGAAATGTAACACAACCTTCCACATCAATACATTTGCATGGCTAACCAGCACCTAACTAAGCAAATGATGAACCTGACTACTGTGCAGAAATATTCCTCTTTGGAGGAGGACTGTATTAGGGAAGAAAGTGAGGAGAGGAGGAGGAAGGGGGGAAAGGGGCAGCCAGAATGGAAAAGACAATGAGGCAGGACAAGGAATTTAAGTCTGTTCCACATAGTTGGCTCACTGCTCACTAAACTGTACTGACAGATAACATCATCCAAGGAGTTGCAATGTGTTCTAGTAACTCTTCTTCCACTCTGACTGACCTCTTCCTCGCAGAAAAATGCCACTCATGCTTGCTGGCAGAGCTAGACTTACCCAGCACCAGTGGGAGATTCAGCTGATAGTGCTCACCTAACAGCAGCCCCGTGTCCCCAACATACAATGGGAACAGCATAGCAGAGACACAGCAGGGACAAGCGATGTGGTCTTGTGATTAAGAGAAATTCTTGTTTCTCTGCATCTAAAATTTAGTAAGAACCAAGAAACAAGCACAAGGACCTAACAAGAACTAATAACTGCAAATCCATGCTACAATAAAGCCAGGTTTTCCTTAGCAGTCACTGAAAATAGAGATAAAAGAACTAGAAGTCCTAAAAGTGCTGATAGTATTTAATAGTTGTGCCACCATAGCCTGCCTCTAACATCTGTAAGACCATCAATTACTTATGCCTTCAGTCCAATTCTTATGTCAGGTACTGAGGAAAACCATGGCATGAATGTACTGCCCTGGCTTTGATTTAAACCCTGCTGATGATGTGGTCATATTCCATTTCATTCCATTATAGCCATGGGTTTTCCTTTCCATCTTAAAATGACTGCTTTGTGTTCGTTTTATTCTGACAGTCAAGAAACTGCCCTAGGTATGAATCCAGCTTCTTTATCTGGTTGTTTCTACATGTGTTATATGAATTTATGTACTAATCAGCTCATAAGTCACTTATGAAACTTGATATTGAAATAGTTGTGCTAAACTATTGTGGAGTAATAAAAAACTTCATAGCCATATTCCATTTAATTTACAAACCTGAATTTGATGTTGATTTAAGTAAAGCAGAAAGTACAAGAAATATTAAAGAAGAATAGGGAAATTAAGTCCTACAAAACTGAGTTAGGTATGGCCTAGATGCAAATTCCTTACTTTTTAAAGTAAAACTTCAAAGGTACTACAGTTTTCTCATTCTATGGGCTTTTGTTACTCAAAGCTGAGGATGGACAGTCACTTATTTATAATTAAAAGTAATCAAAATCTCAGAGGTGGAAAGAGAAAATTCTACTTCTGACACAGTGCCAGTACCAGTATGTTGTGATCTCCACAGAGAGCATGTTGCACCTCCTTATGCTACTGCTGGGACACCACAGCAGCTTTTGAATAGCATTTCTCCAGCTTAAGTGAATAGAGACTTAAACAGTCCATTTTGATTATTAAAGAAAAATGTCTTAAAGTTACTCAATTATAGTGTGCACATAGATCTGGGAGGAGGAGAGAGGGACAAGGAGAGAATCTGAAAGTTTCTTAATCTGATTACACCAAGAAACAATAGGTAAAAATCAACACTAGAAAACTGGTTTGGAAATGAATCACAAATTCTGGCCAAAAACTGCAGTTAACATCCAACAGTGACATGAAAGCAAACAGCAAACCTATCTTCAGATCCAGAGTGGGAGCTTTTCTTGAACATATTCTTCAAATAAAAATAAATTGCTATATTCAGTAAAGAAGAAAATGAGGGGAATTTAAGGACCTAAATCAAGAAGAAAATAATAGCAAACAATACTCTGGTCTTTTCTGGATCCTAAATTCTATGAATCTGTGAATTGTTTTATCCCTTTTAATTACTAGTTCCCTACTATAAAGAAGCTAAAAAGTTAATGTTCTTCTTGAATCAGTGAATTACAAAAAATAATTGAAGTTTCATAATTGGATTATAACCCCAGGAGTATATAGAAATGCTGAACTGGGAATCTGAAGTAAGGAAAGCATGCCTGGTTTCTTTTTTTTATGTGATCACCAGGCAGTAATAGCCATAAATGCTGCACTTATTACCTGTATTACACTGAAACAATAACATGGATGTGATCCTGCAATAACTGCTATTTGAAAGGACTGCTGTGCTTCCATGAAGCTTATATGTGGCTGGGTGTCTATTTGCAGAGAGTTCATTTCAGAACAGGACCTACATTTCCACATTGCTGTTACCTTCACGATTTTATTTGGGGTTGTCCCCAGACATGCAGCTAAGTACTTCCCAAGAGAACCAAAATCCAATGGTGTCCACTTTCCCTAGAGCTCATGATGTGGGACACAGAAAACACATGCCTGATCTCTGTCAGATCAATGACTTTTAAATTTTAGGCTAAAAACATTCCATCTTTCCTGTCTCTGTTTTTTAACAAGGGAGGCATGAAATCTCTGAGGTAGTTGCAAAAATTCTGAGAAATTCCTTCTCTATCAAACGTCTTAAAAAAAAAAAAAAAAATCAAGACTTTTCAGTTTAAAACGTGAATCTAGCAGCAGTGTTTGTCACACAAATAATTCCAGGAAGTTACCAAATACTTGGAATGAAGGACATTGCATTCTGCATAGCACAGAGCTCTTGTCGATGCTTGTTTGGAACAGTATGGGAAAATCTAGCAGCTGAACACAATGACATTTTTGTTTTCATGCTGATAATATTCAATAGCTTTGCCATCAAAGTTGGCTTGCCACTTCCCCTTCTATAGAGATTGCAGGCATGCTCTGAGGTTCTTGCCATTAGCTGGAAGCAGAGCCCAGGTTATTCCTGTTAGGGGGCAGGGAGGGAGGTAGTGGTGGTGGTTATTAAGCAGAGATAGTATTGTTTCCCTCCAGCAAAGCTTTAGGACAATGTATTTCTCAAATGGATCAGAACTTTATCTGCGTCATACCTGCTAGAGAAAGGTTACAGAAGCATTTCTGCTACACAAATGTCAGAACATGAACAGCATGTCTCCATCCTCTCCCAAAAGTCAGTGGCTCCTATGGAGTATAAACCACATCCCAATCACAGAACTTCCTGCTTCCCTTCTTCACTCCCTGTGCATGCAACACAGCCAGCAGTTCTGCTCTCCCACTTCCCTCAGCAATTCTCAAATGACAACAGATCAGAGAGACCCACTGAACTTGACATCACAGAATTTAGGAGCACAAACACAAAAAATACAGATAGATCTAGAAGAAGTGGATAGGCTTCAAAATAGAAGAAGCAAATGTAACCAGAACTTTCATTGGCACTATGCTCATTTGGAAAAAGCCCACTTAAACTCAAAGCACAGAAGTGAAGGAACCTTTGTCAAACCTTCAGCCCATCAACTGGCTTTCTTGCTGAAGAGAAGAAACTGAGCATTAGAGTCTTACAGAAGGCCTTGAGGGGCAGGAAAATTCGGGCTTTCAAAGAGTCCCATGGTCATGAAGGCCCTTCCACAGAGCAACACCCACATTACAAAAATCATCCATTTCTCTGACAGACATGCACAGTGCAGAGCCTGTCTGTCCTTTGGACAGTCTTTGGCTCTGAGCATTTTCAGACTCTTAAATGCTTACATCAATATGGGGATGAGAGTCTCACGGATGGATGGTGATGCCATGGTTGACTGGATGCACAGAAAATACACAGGAGAAGAGGAGAAAGAAAACAAGGAAAGACTGGAAATGCACACAACTCAGAACAGGTCAGAAGCAGCTCATCAACTGTGTTTGCCCTCTTTTTATCTCAACACCCTCCTGCACAGTAAGCAAAACAAGTGGCTGATATGGTCATGCCCTTCACACAACTACACAGCAAACTCAGTATTTCTGTGATGAGCCCTTTGTTTTGTTGTGTTGTGGGTTTGTTGTTTGGTTTGGTTTGTTTTTCCCAAAGGACTTTAATTAAAATTCATCAGAAAAAAATGTTTTCAGCAGCAGTGTCTGAGAACACTGTCTCCTCCCCTATCTTCCATTAAATCAGGTTCATCCAACATGAAAGGAGATGGGAACGTTTCACTGCCACTCTGTCACACTCGAGTGAAAAGACGGGCACATTCAAAACAGAGAAGAATGCAGGTGTTCATTTATTACTTTCCACTGATTATTTTCCTGCCTTTCTTCCTGACAATGGGAACGCTCACATCCCAGATGGAGCTCTCTGTAGCACTGTGGGCATTTGCTGACCTAGAGTTTTGTTTTCCCTGCTGAAAGAGGCTAGGTAAGAAGAGGATCATTTCATTGCCTACTGGGGCAATGTTAAGGTTTGTTTTTAACAAGAGAAGACACTTGGAAATTATTTTAATGGGGAATCAATATACAAAAAAATTTTTACTAGGTAAAGGAAAAAAACATCTGTGTATATCCATGCCCATTTTTATGCAATGCTAAGATGTAAAATTTATATAACTGAGTGAAAAACTTCGTATCAACCAGTTTCAGAAACCAACATATCATTCATAGTAAATGCAAGCTAACTGTCTTGTACAATTTCTGATCCAGAGCAACTTCACAACATTTCTAACAGCATTAATAAGCACCAGCACTGTGAATGTCTTCAGTGCAAGAACTAACAAATCGTGTCCACAGCACTAGATTCCTCTTCTTTTATGTCTACTTTACACATCCTTAACTTCGACATTTGCTTCATTATTAAAGTCATTTTAACTGAAAAGTATTAACCTGAAATTAATTTATTTTCACTTTCCCAGCCTTCTTAAAAATTTTAAGGAACAGTCTATGGTACAAGGAACTTGAGAAGAATACACCTTTCTCCAAGCTAATCCATCAGTGTGTTTTTCTCTGGTCTGAACATACACACTAAACAAATGAGAAGAACAAACTCATGTAGTCCCTTCACTGCCTTGAATCAGCATATTTCATCCAGCAGGACATACCCTTGCTGTGCTTGGCCCGGCATTACACCCTTCTTGGGACTTTGTTTTCCCATTTTTACTAGGAATAACAAAGAAAATTGTGGGGCGGGAAGGGAAAGGGGGGGGAGGGTTGAGAGTTTTTTTGCTATTCTCACAAAGAGTGATCTTTTCAGCAGATTTCAGAGCCATTCACAGTTATCATATTACAAGGATACGACAAACCAAAACACTCACTAAAATTTAAGCAGGAACTACTCCATATGATGCCACATGGTTCCTATGTGATCTAATCCCACTGAAAGAGTGCTCTCACCTTCATGCCCTTTCAGTCCCCACTTTACAACAGCAACAGTGCCAGCTGATATTTATTACAGGAGAGATTATATGGTTCTGTTTTAATTAATACTGAAGCCACAATGCACCTTGCTTTACCATACACAAGGTAACAGAACGCAGTAAATGCCTTTACAATTCCAAAGATTACTTTTTAAAAAAAAACTGACACAAAACCAGGCTAACACTATATTGCTATGGAAATCTCAGAAAGTTTGGGCTTTGTCTTCACCAGGGCCAGGATAAGAATCCCAGTTTAGTCTGAGTACAACTTGGGTCTGACTTCATTGTAGAAGAAATTATTTACTCCAGAGATTCTTTTGGTTTTTTTGGTTTCGAGCTGATGATAGGAATTTTATTTTAGTTAACATTTATTTTATTTAAAGTTCATGGTATCTATTTTTCATGAACATTTCAAAGCAGGAAAAAAAAAGGTAAGAAGGGAACTTACTTTCCCCACACCTTCATTTCATTAGTTTTCATGTAATATGGACTTTAAAAAAAAAAAAAAAAAAAAAAAAAAGGAAAATAAAAATAGACAGGAATGTCAAACTCTTATTGCCTTAACAGATGGCAGAAGCAGCCATCATGAACTTGCTATGAAGATCATTCTAACTGAAAATGTTTTTCTTGTTGGAGCTAATAAGCAGTGACCCTGTCCTGAAAGGCACCTTGAACCCCTCTGAAACCTTGATGAACTCAGTAGTTTTCTGTGGGGGCAAAAGGAATGCACATGGTTAATTTCAAAAACAGTCTAGGAGTTAAGTAAGGTGTGTACTTTCAATTAATAACCTCAGTTTCATTATCCTTGGGGCTATCCCTGGAGTAGAATCCAAACAGTGGCAGACTGAATATTTATTCAGATCTTCCATGGCATAAAACCAAGGACATTCAGAATGTAATGAGAGGCTAAATCTCACACTTGATGCCTTGTCACGGAGACAACCAGGATACCTTCAGAAAAAAAAGAAAAAAAATACAAGCAAACAAACCACCCCCGAAACAAACCCAAAACTTTGAGTAATCTGCACAAATATGGATCTAGAAACTATTTAGAGATAGAAACTAATAATCACTATTGGGTAGATTCTCTCATATCTTCTTCAAGAGTCTATATATATTATATATATATATGTATATGTTCTATTTATAGATAAAGAGTTTATACATTTTATATATTTTTATAGTTTATATATTTTTACAGTTGCTGTTTTAATTAAGTACTTTAATTTTACTCTAGACCACAAGGAAGTCAAAATTGGAAAGATTATGAGAAAACTAATCCAAATCAGAACAAAGCAAATGGAAACACATTACTTCAAGTTCACTATATATGCAGGTGGAAAGAAGTAATTAAAAAACCCCAACCAACCCAAAAAAACCCCACCACAAAACCAAACCAAACAAAAATAAAAACCAAACAAATAAGTGTAAACTATCAGACGCTGGAAGTTTGAAGAAGCTGTCTTTCAGACTACAGACTGGGCATGAAAAATTCATGACTGAATCAAGATGGACAGGGATTATCTTTTGACTACATGTCAATGTCTTAATTATGCAACTGAAAAAGGCATTTTTTAGTCAAATGTCTGGGGGTTTAAGCCAACTTTTCTTTTCAAAATTATGAAATATTTCTTCCTCTCCCCCAATATCTCTTTTCCCAAATTCACCTTCTTTTCTCCAAAAGTTATTTTATGTTTTTAAAACATTTTGGGCCCAAGTCTTCTTCCATGCAAACATGTAAGAGAAGACAGAAAGATCATAACCTTGAGAAAAAGACTGAGTTTTTTAAATTAAAAATGTTTCAAAGTAATTAAGCTTAAATGTTTAATTTGTGAGGAAGATTTCCTTCCATCTATCTCCACTAGGATGCAATCAGCAAGAATGGGATGTGTCTGGTATACCCACAGAAAAGTAATCCATCTGTGTATGTTTTTAAGATTTTTTTTTATTATTTCTATATATAATAATACCCTGCATGAAAATTTGACTGACAGATTATTAATATTTCAAATATAATAATTTAATTTTGCATGTACAATGACAAGACATGCACATTTTGTTCTGTCTGCAATCTCTACTTTTATATCTTGAGGTTGAATATCTTTCCTTTTGATGAAAAGCATATTTTGACTCTGAAGATACACAAATACTGGTGTGTATTACTGCACCAGAAGTATTATCTGAATGGTATTATCTGAATCTGAATATTTTCAGTATTATCTGAAAACTTCAGATAAATAAATGCTAAAGATTTGATATTTACTAATACTTTCATGTATTATTTAGAATTCAAAATTCTAAACTAATAAGTTCTGGTCATCAGTATGATCACAGAGGTATTAAAGCCTTTTTTTAAAAAAGCCTCAAGGAAGGTTAAAAGAAGCTAAGGTCCATGTTTGTAAATCCTTTACTCAGTGGTTGTGAAAATCCAGAAGAAGTTACATACATAAAAAGAAAACAGATTCTTGCTTGCTAAACAACCCTTTTCACTCTTTTTTGATGTAACCTATGACAGAGTCATACTATAAAGTCCCAACAGATTCGGTGCAACCTAAGAGCTGCCTGCTGCAAAAGAGAATTTGATGCAACTTTTTGGACACATGTTAAACCAAATACTGAGGATCAGAACGACAGAAAAAGAAAATCTTTCAGTAGCAATTTTTTTTTATTATTATTTACTCAGCTACTGTACCCCCTATGATGACTTGTTTTCCTTTAGCTATATGAACAGTTTGACAGATTACTGTGACAAGGTTACTCTTAAATTGAGAAAAGGTTTGATAGTGTCAGAACATTTGTCAGAAACATCTGACATCACGTGTAATGGACTCTGCACTCCCAACTCCAATGGTCCTCCACTCTGCTCTTTCCTGTTTAGTGTGCAACACACGCCACCCACAACCACACAGAAATACAGAAAACCAGACACGAATCACCAAAAAAAAGCCCAATACTTAATCAAACAATTATGATTAAAGGGTTTCTCTTCCACAACCTAACTGGCACAATGCAATTACACTAAAAATGTAAGAAATGCTTAGAGGGTGGCCTCCTTGCTGGAATAAACCTGGAAATGGAATAGGCTATGATAAATGTACAGAAGAATTTCCAACATTTCCTGCATTTCTGAGAGCGACATATTGAGGTTTTATTCCTCTGACCTGCCAAATGTCAGACATTACTAGTGATAGTTGTACTGCTGTCAGCCTTATCACATGCCAGAGCAGAGGAAACGGGCTCAGAAAGGCTCATTTTAGGCAGTGGCAGCTAGCCTAGAAGAACCAGTGTCCTAAGCATACTCTAGCTTTGGTAAATACCTCCCTAAATGTAGCCCTCCAAAAATCCTGTACTGCAAAATAATAATATGGTATATAGATTGGAATTCTGAGACTCAGATTTTCACCTCACAACCTGTAGAAAATTATGCTGATACAGGAATGCAGGAAGCCTAAGAGCTAGCATCTTCTGCTCTTTTATGAATAACTGCCCACATGAAGTCTTTAATGCATGGTGAGACCCCAGACATATAAGCTAAGAGAAAGCTCTACACAAGACAACTTTTCCTGAAGAGACAAACTTACATCTTGCTCATACACACTGCATTTGGGAAGGCAGGGAGGGGGGCAGAGGAAGGAGGGAAGAGAGAAGGGATTCAGAATTTTATATGCTCCTACTACATAACCATCTGCAAAGGTAAAGAAAATGACTTGCAATGCACTACTTCATAAAAAACCTACACGCTGCCCTGAAAAATTTATGTATTTTTGGTTATTGGTTTGCCTATAACACTTCTTCCTTTTGATTTGATAAACACTTTCAATATTCAGGAAAAAAATGAGACAGAACAACTGTTTTCCCCTTACTTCCACAAAGACAAAGGATGGAAAATCAGCAAAATGAATGTCAGCATTTTTTTTTTTAAAGAGCATCTGTTCACACAGGAACTCCATGATAGCAAAACAAAGCCCCTCTAATCACGGACAAGATTAAGTTTAGTGGAGTGCATTAAAAATTTTGTCATAGTGCCGAAAGGAAGCTCTCAGACACTTGACATGCACTTCCCATACACTGACAAGGGGTAGGGACACGCTCTCTAAACTTCACGATTCTGGTAGTGCAGCTCATACCACAGTCTCACACCACTACTGCAGCACTAAGTACCAAAGCTGAGAGGCTCCTCTAGGAATAGTCTGTACATTCCTGAGCAGCTGAAAGCATTTGTCTGAACTTGGAAACGGTGAGACTTCCAGATGATGTATAGCAAAATAGCTTTTCGAACGTCAGCAGACTAGAGTCAGTTTATACCTACTGAGGGTCTGTTTCTTGAACTGGGATTATCTGTGACTGTCACAGGTGGGAAGTGTCAATGAATGTAGTTTGCACAGATGTCAGACAGGTATAGTCACAATTCAGCTTTTATGAAATATGAAAAATCACCAGCAAGCTCTACTCCTGTGAGCAGGAAGCCAGTTCTACCTGCATCAGCTTTAGATGGAGAAAGTCACAGGGAAGAATGTCAAACTCACATAATATTGTTTAGAAGTTCAGATACCACTTCAGTAAGACTGCTAGTTCCAGTCCCAGCCAGCCATGTTCACATAAAGCATATCAAGGATAAGTCTTCTGTCATTTTCAGTCAAAATCAGGGAAGGCTGAATGACATAAAATTGTAACATCCCCCTAAATTGGTACTCCTTTTGCAAGCTTCAAAACAACAGCCACTGGGATTGAAGTCAGTAGAACAGACCCAGACTGTTCCTTACTTTATCAAATTTCATTTCTTGATCCCTATTTGAAAGGCTGATTTTTAACAAAAAAAACCAGAGGAGCGGCTGTCTTTTGGAGCAGATTATTTAATGGCAAAAGCACTGCAGTTCTGCATCATAACAAGGGTAGATTTTGACTTTTCAAATCTCTTCAGGTTCTTATTTCAACACAAAAATATGTGTTATCCTAAATTCCACCCAGCCCATCTCTGGCTGGAATTTCAAACTGGATTATTCCCCTTCTATACATCATCAATAATGACCAAGACTTTGGAAATCCAATCAGGTTCTCATTTCTACTCATATTAACCACTACAGTTGAGTGAGGAGGGGTAAGAAACAGGGTGCACCATTTTAGGAAACAGTTCTTTTGGTGATGCATGAGGACCAAAGAGCTCTTTTCTGCCACCTCTCCAGTTTCAACAGGAATAAGCCACAATAAAACTGGTATTTACCAGCACAATCTGCAGACATGATTCTCAAAAAAAACCAGAGAAGTAAAAGGTGCTACTTTCTACACCATCATTTTTTAGCGAAACTGAAGTTAATTAGATATTAATTAGATGGCTACAAGGCCACCTTCAGTGGGTCTCATACTTCTCAATCTTTTAGCCCAGCAATGTGTGACACACCAATAGATATGATACATGAGGGAGGTGGGAACACCCATGTTTTGTCACGATTCGCAGATCATTGTAACTAAAAAAAGCCCTTGCCATTAGGCAGGATTTCTTGCCATGCAAATTCTTCTTTTGACGTAAGAAAGAAACAAAATTAAACAAAAGTCAATGTGAAGGCCCTCACCCCTCTATCCCCCAGAACACACTGCCAGGTTTTCAACAGGCATTCATTAGCTGTTCAAACCAAAGGAACAAGGGTTAACTTTCAAGCGCAAGAGGCTTCTGAGGTCTTTTTTGTGGACATACATGAGTGCAAACTGAAAGGCCAGCCTTGACATTTTCCTAAGTGAGGACACGGGGTATTTTAAGTGCACTTACGGCTGGCACAGCTTGATAAGGTCCTGGTCAGTGGTGCCGGGAGGAAGGCCTCGAATGTACAGGTTGGTTTTACTCAACTGCTCTCCGCTGCTGTTGTTGCTGCTGTTGTTGCTGCTGTTTGTGCTGGGGCTGGGAGGAGCCATGGGGTGGGGAGCTGGTGCATAGGACTGCTGGAAAAAAAGCAAAACAAAACTAAGCAAAAAAACTGTTAACTGGAAAACAGAAGCACCCTGCACCCATGTGCTTTACCCAGGAAACTCCAGAGCTATGCACTGAAGACATTCCAGTCCTACCCTCCCTGCCCGCTCCCACAGCACAGGCACCCACCCCAAGCCAGCAATGCCTTTCAGAGCACAAGATGTGGCTGAGATTTTGGGTTTAGCCACGGCTATGAAGAGCATTCTTTTACATTATTTTTTAAATCTGGACTTAAAATAGCTAGACTATGAGCCTATTTTATCTAGATCACAAAATAAAGCTCTGAAATGACAGACACCGAGGAGTAACTGGTACTAAAGAAAGAAGTAAAACACAATCTGCTTTAAGAATACTCTGAGACACGAGTAAGAATATCTAGCCAAAGGTACAGAAGCTGTTGCCAGAAGCCTAGTTAGTCTTTTCTAAACACGAGGTTCATCCAATACATGTACAGTCAGGTGGCAGAGAGTTGGCTAACTTGAGAGGGTGGGGGGGGAAATCCAAAGCAGTCTGAAAAGACTGTCATTACAGACAACTTTCATAGTAAAGAAACCGGGTTTGGAAAACATGATCAGACTGGAACCTCCCTCTCTCAAAACCTTACCCACTTCAGAACAACCACAAACCATGCGCACCAACTGAGAAATATTACTTTAAAAGGGAGGCATCCTCATAGGGAAAACAACACGATTCCCAAACTCCCTGGAAAATACATGGAATGAAAGTAGACACACACTGTAAAAAATTACCTAAGCACCTCCAGTCTCAGGCAACAACAAGGAATTTAGGGTGCAACCATCCCTGGCTCTCTGACCATCAGTGCATTTACAGCACAAAGTGCTTGCCAGGGGAATGGAGGAGTGCTCATAAGGAAGAGGGAGACCATCTTCTGTCACTGCTGTGACCTGTACAGAAAAGCTGAGATCCAGTGAAGGGGGGTGAGGGGGAATACCATGAGCTGAAGCTCCAGATGGGCAGTCTGGGGAACCAGAGTCAGTCTTCTGGAAATGTAACCACCTATTGAGAGGGAGGCAATCCTGCTTCCACAAACTGATCAGCTTATGCTGCTAGCAGTACATGTAGTTACAGCAAGCAGGTAAATGTTGGGCCAATGCAAACTTAACCACGATGGACTAACAAAAGCAAAAGACACACAAATTTCAGTACTGTAGCAATGACACCACACTGTCTTCTAATACACTTGTTCTGCATTTAGAACCCAGCAGATAAAATATTTAAGGTCTGTGAGTAATTGTGATCACACTAATCAACTGGCCCTTTTATTTCAGTGGCCATACTGTAGTACTTGTAAATTATACTAAACTAAAGACTTCATAGATAGATATTTTGAAATTACTAGCTCTAAACTCTTTTAAACAAGTCCCTTTGCTTAGAAGAAAGAAAATTATGAAAGCATCAGTGGTAGATGAAGCTCAGAGGCTTTGATGAAATACATATAGCACAAGGCTTACAGCAGTGATTTCTTTCTGCTGCCTTCTCCTTCCTTCTTCCCAGTTTCTGCCATTTTAGCCAGGATAGGGGGATAACACCATAAAGTGTCAAGACATCAGAATTCCTCTGCAATCTAGCCTGGTTGTATTGTGACTCGAGTAGAACACATTAAAAGGAAAAATCAGCCTAATAGACAATGCAGTCACCATGCTAGCAAGTAGTAACATTTGCTCTCATCTACAGTCAAAGACAAAGGGCAATGAGCTTACTTTGGTATCTGTGCAGATATTTTTGCTGACAAGCAAAAGCACTTAATGCACATGGATCATATTTCTCTGCACACACATTTTATCACTGGGTAATCCCCACCCGAGCTTCAATGTCATTCCCAGAAACAGAGAGCTGAAGCAGCAGCCCTAAGTACCAGCACATGGAAACCACCTCAGCTGAGCCCCCAGTGCTGGGGGCATGCCCTGGAAATCAGCTCCACACCACGGCCATGGCATGGCTGGGTAAAACTGCAGACAATGCTAACTTGCAACAAATACACAGATATACTCATATTAAAACATCCTGGCTGAAAGCATATTTAAACCTCTGGGCACTCCAAGGCCATGGTAGTGGTGGATGTAACATCTAGTACATGTTTGGCTTCAGTATACCAAGAGCTCAGGAAATATGATGTGGTAATCTTGCACATTCTGAGCATGGGTAATGTAAAACTAAAGAAAGAAAAAAAATAAGAAAAGGTCCAGGTAAGATTCTTACTGCTTTACCCCACACCTCCAGGCTTACCATACGTGGCATGTAAATGATGTAAGGCAAGGACAGAATTTTTTGTAAGCCAATAAAGTGCTATGTACTTTAATTATTAATTATAGATGTCTAAGCAGGGGATAATGAGTAAATGGCCTATTCTCACACCAACCTAATAAGCAAGAAAAAAAAATAAGTGGAAATATACCTTTGAAATACAAAGAACAATCTTCATTCTGTTATAAGATCTTTATCATCACACAGAGGAAAGCACTGGGGGCCTAATTCTAATTTAAGCTTATGACCTTTTATCCCTCTCAGCTAGCTGAAAGTAAGGGACCTAGAGTAAACATGAATTACATTTATACTGATTATAAGGCCACAGCTTTAAAAAAAAGTAAGTCCTCTGTGTACCCAGAGTATTAGACCATGGGATAGGTAGCCTCTCAAGCAAGAGCTGCACGGAGAATAGGCACACATAGAGGCCCAGGTTCACAGCAGCATCCACAAAGATGCTTTAAGAGTGGAGCAGTACTCCACTTTAGAGGATGCAGATCTCAGACCCGCAAGCACTGGTACACTTGAAACCCTCTTTACTAATAAAACTCAGACACTGTAGCCCACAATAATTTTCATGCATATCCAATACCTCAAAATACCATACGCAGAAAGACTGCAAAATTGCCTCTCATGGGGATGATGACATCTGGCCAGTTGCCAGACTAGAAGCTTCAGGTCAGAAGAAAGCTTTGAATTCTTATTTCCTGAGCTGATGATTATGACTGATGGTAGAAGTATGCATTTTGCCTCCAAACGAGCGAAGGGTCTGTTTTGTTAATCTCCACATAATAACTGGAGTGAAAGAAATGAATGGCAACCTGAGGATGATCCCAGATACAGACCACTTACTATAGGATCCCAGATGATGCTGAAGGGAGGCATTACCAGGGGATGCACCTGATGGCAGGAAATATGGGCCTTCCTCTGATACCTTCTGTGGCTGTGGGCAAAGCACTTAACTCCAATGCCATGAGAGCCATGAGGACCACCACCTTCCAGACTGGCTCAAAACACCCTGATACCAGCTGTAGAAATCTGGGAACAACATTTTCCCAACACAGCTGAGGGAAAAAGAACTGTTGGTTAAAATCTACATATTTTATCTCAAAAGGGGAGTGGAATTCAGAGATGGCTTTGCTGTTAATTTTTCAAATAACCAAAGCAACCAACTCATTTTTCACTTCTCATGCTTCATTATTCTATGGAGAGTGTGGGGGGAATGAACTGGTTTGTAGATCACACCAAGCAGCTTATTAATTTAGCACGGCTGGCTAATAGGATTTGTTTTCATCTTTGAAAAATGAATGAAATTTCTCCTTTTTCATTATTTAAAAATGAGAAATTAATGTGCTTAATTCTTATCCAGTCTCAGGAACACACCCTTGTACTTAAACCCTACTGTTGAGCTCTTAGAAATAAATTGTCCCATGCAAGTGGGCACAGCTAAGTATGAATAATGAGATATCTTGGTCTTTCTTACTCAATAACCCAGAAATGCTGAACCAGAAGCCTCTTGGTTACTAAATGAATAACACTCCTCCTTCTAACATCCAGTGTCCTTATACAAGAATGGTATTTATCTTTCCATGGCAACCACTGTAATCTCACGTAGTTTTTCACTTGTTGTAAGTTTAGACTAAAGCATTTTTCTTCCAAAGCAAAACACTACTTAGAAAGACAATTTTCAAATATTTTTCACATACAATTCTTTTTGGATGGGAATCACATGCCCCAGGTGCCAAGTCGTAGAGTCTGCTTTATTAGCAGCAGCTGGCTCCTTGGCAGGCTTCTGAGGCAGTCCGGCTTGTGGTTTTGGAGTGGCCTCAGAGCTGAGGATGCAGCTGGACAGCTATGTTAATGGACTAGCCAATTTGTTTGTATTCACCTTTGGCTATCCCAGATTTGTACTCTTTTATCTACTTGAAAGTAAGGTCTTGGAAAAATTCCCCATTAACACTGATACGTTGACTTTTTCCTATCATAGCGTGTATTTTATATTAAAAAAGATGAGTACAACACACAGTACTGCATTAAAACATGCATTATTTAGGCAATTGCGAACATATACTATCTGTTTCACTCTGAACAGAGTGTTTTCCAGCTGCTAGATTCATCTCACTTAAAGCCCAATTGCTACACAATTCCCTTAGCTCTTGATTGAGTGGATAAAATAAGGCAAAGTAAATACAAATAAATTGTGCAAATATCCGTTTACAGCTCACACTGGCAAAACACTGCTCTCTTTACACCCTACTGTAACAAAGGAGTAATTTTTGAGAGTTGGAGGGTTCTTACTGGCAATTATAGTAATGACGAAAGGATGCCACCAACTTATCAGCTTGTTGATGGGATTGTAGAGCTGAGTAGCAAATCTCATACAAGTAAAAGACAGCCATCACAGCTGAAGAGAAAAAAGAGAGGTAAGGCAAATACAATGAAAAGAATAAGATAAAAGCAACAGCAACTCTTCTGCCTTTGGCTGGCTTCCTCAACGAGGAGCAGCACCACAGCCAGGTGGAACAGAAAAGTGAATTGAAGATGAACTGTGAAACTGCAACACAGAAACCTCGTGTATTTTCAAGGGGCTGCAGTCAAGGGGTTTGAGTCCTCATTTTCTTCCTGAGTAGGGCATTCGCTGGTGTTGCAGAATCCAGACATGATTACTGACAATGAAGGCCTGGAAGACAGACCTCCTCTTGGACACTTCCCTACATAGTCAGATCTTTTCCTAGATGTCTACCAGAAAACAAGCAGATGTATAAGTGCACATATTTTCTAACCTCTCCACACAGTGACATATCTTCCTGCACTCTTTCTGCAGAAGCAGCAACCCACCACTTGGCAACATTTTCAGTTCATAAAGGAAGGGCATGTGAAAATATAAGGAAACTCAGAAAATGCAGACAGACAATAAGCTTCCAAATCTGTTCCATCACTGTCCTTTCAACTGAGAAAACCAGAACACACCTCCAGAGGATTTTGATTTCACTGAATCTCCTTCAAGGACCTTAAAAGTGATTTGTTGGGTACAAGAAGATTGGTGAGTCAGAGCTGCTGGGTTACACTCTCTGTACTGCCACTGCACCACTGTGCTACCCGAAGCAAGTCATTTGGATTCCTTATGTCTCAGTTTCACAATCTGTAATCTTCCTTGCCTCTTTAAGGCTTATATAATGCTCTGTGATTACTGGATGAAAGACGCTATTGAGGATTGCAATATTATTTAAAGATGGGGAAAATATTAAAATTTAACTTAACAACTGAAGCTATTTCTCATTCATTTGCAGATAAAAATGATTTCTGCATATAATGACTTTGCTATCCTGTATCTAAACTGAATAAATGAAGTAATTTTAAAGCTAAATTAGATGTCAATCCAATTAGTTTTCTCATTAAAAATAATTATTTTTATTTTATTTAAAACCAGTGTTATTCAATCACAGTGCTATCTTTCTCATGCTTCTTATATACACTGAACATTTTTTTTCATTCTATTCAAAATTATATCTTTAAGGCATAGAAAAAGGCATCATTGTGTTTTGCTTACCCTCTCTTTTCACACAACTAAAAAAATCTCTTGTGAAAAATTACAATTATGAAAGAAAAAAAAAAATCTAGTCCTCCAACAGGCACAGTAGTCGTTCAACAGTCAGATTAAAATTGGGATTTGATGGGTCAATAAGATACTTTGAGATCTTTGTTTCACACACAAAGCCTTGGAAATTAATAGGATAAATACTCCTGGGGCTTACAATTCCCTTGAACCTGGCACAAAGTACAAGAGCTCCATAAAACATAAGCTCAGGCACAATTTGGCTCAAATATTCTTTGCTGTAATATATATCTCTTCCAAATCATCACTACCCAGCTTTTAGCATTTTATAAGCACCTACAGGTATACAATACATAGGAAACAAAACATCCACGGGAAGACGAAGAAGTCCTTTATTGGGTCATACCTGCAAAGCATGTCTCAAATGATAGTTTTTTGCATTACAACCAACCAACCAAAAAAAAAAATCCAAAAGCAATTCACTCTTCCTGGTGATCTTTAAGAATACAGAGAGTTTAGCAATCATTAGGCAGTGAGACATACACTAGAAGCCTGAAACTCTTCACACTGATGAAAGTATCTTCTATTTCCACTAAGACACACTGAAATAAGTCAATCCATATATCACTCCACTTCCCACCATTACCAATGGGAAATTTCAAAAGCAGATTGGTCAGGTGGAAAGTGTTTTGAAGTATGATGAAGTCTAAATAATAAAGTCAATTTGAGCACATATCATTAGGAGAGACTGATGGTCACCATGCCTGAGGATAAACACATCAAGAAAAAACAGTCCAAGAAAAGGGGACAGCATATTATTGAAGAGCATTGTTTGCATATTGTGAATACTCTGGCCTTCACTGCCCCCTGGGTTTTGGTCACTAAATAGATATAAGTAGTTGAGCCACAAACTTCAGCACTTTACCCTCTCCTCCCTACATGTTGCTATGCTGAAGATAAAACTACTCATCCCTCATAACTCATTTTCTGTTTATCCATGGACAGCATATTGCTCTGGGCTAAACCATGGTAGCTGGATTTAGGGCTTCTTACTTTCAGACAGGAGGGTACAATTTAGTCCTTAGCACTAAAAAGCCAAAGACTAGGATTAAGAGCTGTGTCACCAAATAAATATTTTCCAGAGCAGAAAATAACCTTCACAGCCTTGTCTCCTCCTGTTTATTTCATGGCAGGAGACTCCCGTGACAGACCATTCCTGTGGCATTATTTATTTCTCAACAAGAGAGAAGAAGAATTCTTTCTATAGATCAAGTATTTTGGCACTTTTGCAAACTCGTAAGCAATAACCTGCATTACTTGACATAAATTAGTGTTATTGCTTCATTATCCAATCCATTCATATTTTATTGATGTGCTGAGAGTAAATGTGAAAATAATCTAGATTTTAAGAATACTAAATCTGGGCAATCTGGATGATAAAACATTTCAAAATGCCCCAATAAGAATATTTCAGAGCACAGATCAAAATATGACAGCAGTTACTGCTTGTCATACAACAACTTTGTGATAAAAAAATGGGGGGAAAATAACAAATTTAATTATTATTTATTATGTTTACATTCTTTGGGTTACAAAAATGAGTTGTCAGCCCATTTGAAGGTTAAAATTAAAAACGCAGATTGAAGGGCCAAAACTCAACTTTCAAAATATTTGTGAAAACAAACACATTTTTAGTCCTGAGAAATGAAATTTCCTCTCTGGGTATTTGTTTACATGAGGAAGAGTAAAAGCATCTTGGAAATGAAATGTTGGAGGCACATGTTTCATTGCATTGCTTTTCTGCACAGTCCACACATACCACAGTATCAACACTCCTGCAAGAACCTGAGTATTAATAAAAGCCCACTACATAAAACTGAACATAAAGCACAGAAAAAAACCCAAAACATAATTATAGTCCTCTGCACTTGAGAATTTGGTGAGCAGAGATCAGAAGCAGATGTGTTTCCATTTTGTAGAATGGAAGTCCAACCGAAAATATTTTTCAAATTCCCATCAAAGTTTCCTCAGTTTGTCTCTTTTTATGGAAGAATGAAGTGGGAAATCTGCCATTGTTGACACGAGCATTATTGGGATGGAAAAACTAAGGGTGGCAGAACTCCCCAGGAATGGCCCCATCATCTTTTCATGTTACCACAACAACCTCTTTAGACGTGTACAGGGAACCTCATCCCCTTCCACCCAGTGCTATATAAATATGAGCTGAGCTGTGATTCCCCTCCTGTGGCCAAAGGAATCTACAGAACACAGAGTTCAGGAAAGGTCTGTCCCAAAGATAACAGCGTGACACCATCAGGACAGAATTTTGGGCATTCCACAATAGCCAGAGTTCGTGTTTCCTTTGGGGCTCCTTGGGCTCCAGCAAGGCATTGCTTCCAGGCCAGGGGCCAGAGGATGCCCACAGGAGATATGAGGCATCATGGACCTCAACACATTTTGGATTCTAGTGCAAACTTCTCTGACAAGTTCATTACAGCAAATACCTTCTAAAAAACAGCCCATATGAGTCATTAGCTGATACCTAATTCCTGGCCTGGGAAAGAACCAATCTCACAAGGCTGATGTCCAGTGCCATTTAAAGAACATCTAGAAAGCCCTTTCACAGTAAACCAATGCAGCTGAGAAAAGGATCTGATGGTAGTGGCTGGGCTTTAGGTCACAGTCTATGGGATTAGCTGGCCAAGAGGTTGTTGGGCACCTTGTGTCAGCCCTGAATCCCACACCACAAAATGCTGATGGAGGCAGGGAAGCCAGGGTGGCCATGCTTGGGGTTCACTGCAGGCAGCGTGCTGTGGGAGACAGCTAGGCCTGAAACCCATGCTAGGAACCTTCAGCGAATCTGAATATGCATAACCCTGCCCTACTGGTTAGATACAAAAAAGATCCATCATTTTGTGATTAAGTTCTTACACTGTAACACAGTATTATGCAGCAAGCCCTTTCCAACTTCTTTCTTCAATGTTTCCACCATCTCTGGGTTTTTACACTTCTCAGAGGAAGAAAAAAAAATCTCCCTTATCACACAAAAATAAATTTACTGTATTATAAGTTCTCAGTATCTTCCTATTTTTTCAACAACAAATTGTGCTTCTGCATTTGTCCCAAGTTTTAAATGTCATTTGACCCTGTGCTCAGAAATATTGACAGAACTAAAATATCCATAGAAAACTCAATTGCAGTTTAATAAAAGTAACCTACTTCTTTTTTTCTTTTTTTTTTTTTTTTTTTTTTTAGGATCTATTTAGAATGGCTCATAAACAGTGCAGAAACTTACTTACATGATAACAGCTTCCTTTTCTTAGTTCTCTAAAACCATCATTATTTTCTACTAAACACTGTGAGATGATGAGCCAAGTACCTTGCCAAAATAGACAGATTCACCTAAAGACATTTCATTTAAACCATTTTGGGCCTCGTGCCATGCACTTGTGCCTTGTGCATAACAATACGAAGAACATGAACTTGTGTGCACAGAGCTCCAAGTTGAAGAGCTTTGCAAAGGGGGGACTCAGCTGCCTCATTACACAGCTACCTAAAATCCAAGAGAACACTAATTGGGATAATGAGGTACCCAATTGCAAGCAATAGGAATTCAGAGTAACAGGATACATGTGTTAAAAATTCCTGAAACTAACTTAAAAGTTTAAAAAAAAAAACAAACCACAAACCAAACAAAAAAATCCCAACCTACTGTAGCACATTCATCTGCATTTTATTCAAATTATATATTTCTTGATAAACAAGAGCTTAAATTTCTTTCTGCACTGCAAAATTGCTGCCAGTCTCTTCTGTTAGCTTTCTGGCTTTTTGACCTTTTAATATTCTTTCTCCATTCACGCATGATTTATTAAGTCTGCAATTTTTGCTCTGGAAAGAATATGTATTTGAAGTCATTTCAAATGTTAAATCAGGATAAGTAAAATAAGAAATAAAGTCTCCTTAATATGTTTCCTTTATAAATGTTGTACCAAGCTTTAGAACAGAAGGTTGAAGAATGTTAGCATGTAACAATAAGGTTTATATTTCCAATCAGATACATACAAATATTCCAAAAGTCTTAATACTATTTAATATCACTGTCACAGACTCATATGCACAAAAATGTTGAGCACAAGAAAGGAACCCAAGCCTAAAATAAAAAATAATTTACATTAAAAAAGAATGGGGATGAGTATAATACTTCTAATAAAACAATAATGAGATTGTAATAGTAACACACCCTGTTACCAGCTGGAGCAAAAACTGGTTAGGAGTACTAGGGCAATAAGGTTGTCTAGGGGCATGTTGGCAGCAAAATGCCAAGAATGCCAGCAAAAAGACCAAGGAATAAATTTGCCAACTGCTGAACAGAGATGGAGACTAATGACAAAATCCATGGAACAGATGGAGGTATTCTGTTCTTTCTTTGCCTCAATCTCAAGTGGCAAGATCTGCTGGCAGGCCTCTCATGTCACTGTGCCTAGTAGTAGGGCCTGGGGTAGAGGTGCTGCCCCAGAAAGGGAACATTAAGTTAGAAACTACTCCAGGAAGCCAGTTACAAGTTACCCAATAAGAACTGCAAGGGAGATGGCTGATGTCACCGAGAGGCTGCTCTGTCTTGTCCTTGAATGGCTGTGGCAACTGGAGGCATGAGGACACTCTTGATGACAGGGAAAAAAGCAAATATTAAACTTGTCTTCAAATGAAGGAGGATCTGGGGAGCTGCAGACTTGCCACAGCCTGGCAAAACTAAAGAGCAAAACCTCCCGGGAGCTGTGTTGGAGGTAGATGAGAGACAAGATGACTGGAAGCAGCCAGCTTGGATGAGCAAGAGCAAATAAGACGGGGCCAACTTGCTTGCTTCCTGTGTTGAGATTACTGGCTCTATGGAATGAGGCAGAGGAGTAATGTTTTTTACCTTGATGTCAGCAAAGCTTGCAAGATGGTCCTCCATAGCATCCTTTCAGTCCAAGTGAGGAAGGCCTGAGCTGGAGTGATGACAAGGAGGGTAAAAAGCTGTCTAGAAAGTTGGGCTTGAAGCAAAATTTTCTAAATGGCCACAAGGGACAAGCAGAAGGTTGATACTGTGGCTGGCTAAGTGGTACCATCACCAACAAGATGGACAATATGAGGGACTACCTCCTTCCTGAGAGTGCAGATAACAAAGCTGGGGAGAGTGGCTGACTGACTGTAGATAAAGGCCACCTCAGAATATTAGTATCAGTATGTCCAGTGCAGTAAGAAAGAGCTACTCATCACAAAACTCCTTCACCTCACGCATTATGTATGTTAGAAACCCTCTAAGTTTACTTACAGAACAAATGTCTACTAAGTGATTTCTGCAGCTTCAAATATATCCTATAATCAAATTCAAAGGCACACAAAGGATTTACTAAAACTGAGATATCTTAACTTTATTCCTTTGCAATGCTTTGACCTCAGGTTTAGTTCATTTGCTAAAGTCATTATTAAACAACAATGTTCCACACAGATTTTAGCAGCAGTAGTATTTACATTAATGTAATATCCTCGGGTTAAAGGAATTAGAAATGCTGAAAATCCTATTCCTCAGCTTCTTTGAAGCTGACTACAGCTGACTAAGCTGACTACACTATCTTCAGTGTAGTCTAAGGAAACAGTGTCTAAGAAAAAGCAGTCTGGTTTCAAGTCATCCTGGTTCTGAACTGTTGGAAATGAAATAAACTGGCAGGTCTTTAAAGATCTCTGAGACTCAAAGTTACACAACTAATGCCACTGCCAGCCTCCATCAGATAATCTGGTTCAAATTCAAACCTGGTAAGATTATAAATTAAAGGCAAACGTAATTATAACAAAAAGATTTTTACCTGCTTTTTTCTCCTCTTCTTAAAATTGGGGAAGGCAATCTGAGCCCCCCCATCTTGTCACAGCTTTACATGGGCAGTGTTCTCAAACCAGGTCGTCAGAGAATCCAGACTCAGGTATGTCCCACATAACAGATCTGAATTGGTAACTTCAACTTGAAGTTTCCCTTTTTTTGTCGTTTGGCCAAATAGAAACTGAAAAACAACTTCTTCAGTGATCTTAAATCTAGAAAAGTATACTGAAAGTTATCAGCAGATATACTGCAGGTCTCTGAGGTGTGCCTGAGGACAGCTTCAGGACTCAATCCTACTTACAACCTAAGGAAAAACATTTATCACTATATACCTCTGCAAAGGCTGGGATCTCATGGAAAGCACAACATATCTAATCAAAGGACTGTGTGGTAATGACTACTCACACAGGATCGAAATTCAGACTGCACGGGCTCATGATGTCCAACTTCATGATTTCCTAACTTCTGAATCCTTTACTGCATAACCTAACTTCCTCTAATGTAACTAAGAGGCTGAGATAAGAAGCTGACAGTTACTTTTACAGAAGAAACACCACATTTGGAAAAACAAAAGGCCAGCTAGAAAAAAGCTCTACATCTGGCAGTTGCTAATAGCAGGTGTTTTGGGAAATGGCATCCGAAATGCAAATAGAAAGCAATTATTCCCAAAACACTTTTAACCTTGAGACTTCTCAACCAGAAGCTGCCTATGGACCACCAATTTAACATGTCCTGCCTTTTTTTTACACCCCACCCCCTATTCCTGTTTTACAAGGCAGACTTTGCAGCGATTTTTTTTTTTTTTTTTTTTTTTTTTTTGTATCTGATGTCTTAAATGGATAATCCTCAAAAACATGAGGAGGTGGCAGCCACCCAGTCAGGGGATTGCTATCGCATCTTTTTGCAAGTAAATAGAAACATTGTTGACATGGTGATGCATGTGCCAAAACACAGTCAGATTATTAGAAGCTCTACTTGTTTTTAGCACGTTTTGAAAAACAGACATCTAAAGTGTTTCTTCTTAGGGAATTCCTCTTAAAAGGAGTATGAGGAAAAGGGAATCCTAGACAAAAAATATATATTCTTTTAACTTTACTGGTGTTAAATATCTGCACTATCCTCATATGCCTAGTATTTTTTTTTTCAATGGTTTACCACTAAATTTCTTTTCTTGAACCCTAGGGTAATGCAAAAAGTCTTCAGAGCAAAAAGTCTTTCCATGAAGGAAATAACCTGTTACCCTGCTATTATATATTTCACTGAGGTCCATTTATCATTACAATTCTCTCATCCTACTATCCCCAACAGAAAAAAACTGCTGCAGAGAAGAAAATACACACAGCAATATGGTTCCCCTGGTAGGGACCCTGTCATACCTTTTGCTGCCATACAAAACTGGGCTCTCCCTGCTCCCGTCCCTGGCTCCCAACACCCAAGACCTCACCCCACTGCCAACACATCTGGAAAAGCCTCTGTAGCAACAGACCTCTGACAATCCACTGGTCTGGCAAGAATGACCACAATTTAAAAGTTCCTTTGTGGGCTGTATACTGGGGGTTTCTGAGCCACAAGTGGCCTCTTGGCATCCTCCCATGTTTCTGCTCTTCCCCCCTTCTAAACATCTGCAACTGCATAAAGATGCCTCAGAGCATGTGGATAGACAAGAGTTGTTTGGTCTCTGATGGTAAAATAAGCAAGTAGAGGTGAGGGTGAATATGAAGAGGAATTCCTGTAATTAGTAACATAGCTCTGGAGAGCATAGCAATGGCTTTGAATGTAAACATACAGTCATTTCACCTCTTGACCTCCATATCGTACACTCATTCAGCAAAGAAACAGTTTTTTCTTTTTTTCTCTAATGCTTTCCACAGTCTTTGGTAGTTCTTCTGCAGAAAGCTAACGGGCACATAGACAGAAGGCAGGAGAAAAAGGCTTGGGAATCTTCCCCATCCTAATGTCATCGAGTACGATGACATGCAGTATAGCCCAGTTCTCCTTAAAGCACTACCCTCCAGAGGTGTTAACTGCCAGATTTCTGCAGTGACAGTCTGCAAGGCTAAAATTAGCAAGCAACACCTTCCCTTGCACCTCATCACATGATAGGAAACAAACATAAATAGGGAAATACAATATGTTTCTAAAGGTGGAGTCTGAATACTTATCTCTATAACAGTTTAGAATTAAAGGACACTTAGACAAGCAGCTTCTCACAATTTGTAATATGTTACTAGCGTTATAACTTGCTTTCTGCGTAGCTAAAAAGATGACAACCTCTAAATATGTTCCTTTACAATCAAATCTGGCCTGAATCACAGAATTTCATGTCTATGCTACAGACAAAATATTTTATTAGGTGCCACTATGTTGCCAGAGGTCTCTTTATTCTACCACCCTTCTGCATAGATAACTCAAAACTTTCTGTGGATCCATCTCATTGATAACCCATACTTTACATTTCACCTAGGAGTATCATAAACTCCTTCAAAGGCCATATACCTCCTTCTACCCTACTGAGACGTAGCTGATTGCAGGCTGGATGGCAGGACTTAAAAGATAAAACATTGGGTCACATTTCTCTTCCCTCCCCGCCCCCTCTAAACAGTACCATGCAGTCCTTAACAGCCATGCAAAGCAGCCACAGCCCTTCTTTTTCAAAACCTTGTCCAGAAGACACACATAAAACCAGGTGCATTCCAGTCAATTTGCTAATTCAAACACAAGGAGGGGCAAAATTAAATCTGCTGAAATTGCATCACAGTCTGCATACAAAAAAAGAAAGCGTAGTCGAGTTACCTATTCATTTAGGACCTTCATTTCTCCTGCTGAGTGAAACAAGTACAGTCTTGTGCATATAAACAAAAACCCAGGCATATGTCCCAGTGTTGCATAATATGCCACAGCATACAACAAGGAGCACGTATAGCAAAGACGAATCAACTTACACAGTGCTCTGACAGCCTGCTTCTAACCCTATCATCACCTTGCTGCCTCATTTCTAGCTCAGCTCAACTATCTCATCTACTCTTTTTTCTGCAGCCTGTGCCTGAGGAAAAGGGTTAACTCCTCCCTGAAGAAAGGCTCCAGCTTAGCCACCAGCTTCCAAGTCAGTGCCCTGGGTGTACCAAAGTAATTTCAGCAGTCCTCCTGAGGTAGGGAGAGTCCGAGATTTTTCTCCAAATCCCTGGGGGTCTGACTGCTTCTATTTTAGCACCCCTAATTACAAACATGGCTATTTTTGGTCCTAAAATGTTCTGAGCTTTTTTTAAATAAGCCACCGCATTTTACTTGAATGTGCCCTGGCAGAAGGCAACTCCACAGGCTAGCAGCCTGCTTGGTAAAACACTGAAATAGTGTTTATCAGCTACTCACTTGAACACAATACTATCTCTGACAGTTTAAACTTGATTCTTAATTTAAAGACAATTTTTTTTTATTTTTTTATTATCTTTTTTCTTAAAAAAAAAAAATTAAAGACTTCTGGATCAGCAGTTCTCACCCCAACATCCCAAATTTGTTAACTGACCTTGATGCTTAATAAGAACCATTTATGCCAACAAAGGGGAATTAAAAACAAACAGACATAAAGCCTGTTCCCCTGCCACAAAGGCTATAGAGCAAACAAGGCCATCACCATCAATTCCTTTCAAGCCATTCATTGAACTACTGGCAACAAAAATTAGGCCCAGCTTCATTACAAACAGAACAATAAAGAAAAGGGAAATAGAAAATTAAGGAAGACATGCTCATAGACAATAGATGGGCTTAACTTTTTTAATTAATTTTTTTGTCAACAACCCAGGCACCGGGGTTTTCTTCACTGTGCTGAAAAACTACTAACAAAAGTACTAACAAAATTATGTGGCTGTTTTCTGATTAATTTCATGACTTTGAATTTCAAGCAGTTCAAGAAATATTTCATTATTTATCAGAGCATTTTTAAAATATATACAAATTCATTAATGAAATCAGGAGAGGCCAAACCCCTTTCATCTTCATAAGCAGTAACTGATTTTGCTCAAACAAACATCCAAAATTAGCTGACTTTCATTCCCTGTGATCCTATAATTCCTATTTACAGATTTTTAAAATGAGCTCAGATTCCTTGAAAAACAAAAGCAAAAAAAACCTCCAAAACCCTACAAAATTGCACCACCAGTAAAAATCTCTCAACGGTTTCTCCAAACTAAGCCCACAATATCTGCCTTCCTCTGCCAAGGGCTTGAGTGTCCTAGCTGCATTTATTAGCTACAGCACGGCATCAGTTAGGAGTTGCAAACAAAATCAGCTCTGATCCCAACCCCCACGTACCTTAAGAGACAGACACCCTTCTCTTGAGGTTATGGGCCCAAGGGTTCTACCATGCTTTTGTTTTCACCAAGGAGGGACACTGCTAAAAAACAAGGAGCAACACCCTTCCTCAGGGAAGCTGAGGTTGGTAACCAGGGGTGAACTAGATCCTGATGCACAGAAGTGTCCCCTCAAGATGGAGATGCAGACCACCAGGATCTCAGGGCAGACTCAGTCAGCTGAAACTCCTTTCCTTGCAGCAGCACCTGACCCTTTTTCACATCCATCACTTTGAGGTGGAGTCGAGACTCTTGGAAATTAATACGGGCAGTGAGGTAGGCACTTTGTATCAATTAATAAATTTTACAATAAATAATACCAGTCCTGTGACAAGGCTGAAAAGCAGTTACCAAAATGCCTCGTAAATCAGTGTCAACTTGACAGATTTTGAATTTAAAGAAGTTAAGGATATGGAAGGAGACCCTTTCTTCAGGGAAGGGAAAGTTGGCGGGACAGAAGGTCTCTTGACATCTAGTACCAACATTAACCCTTGTGCACAAACGTGAGGCACAGGGCTAATTACACTTTCTGAAGATGGTGAAATTGCTTATGGCACCAGGTTGATTTGCTTTATTTTCTAAGCTCCTTGTAGTGTTCCACTGATGGCTGGTCTCCCTCTCTAAGCTGGCAGTTTACCCAAATAACTGACACTGCTGTTGTTACCATTGAAATAGCTTCCATTCAAGCTGCCATTATTTAACAGCCCCGGCCTCAGTATATAGAAAGAAAACCCTTTAAATCTCATTTCAAAGACATCTCTTGGCCTAGGAAATATTTAACAGTAGACGTAGCTATGCAACGAGAGGGTTAAGCTAGTTAGTGTTTGTGACAATTGCACTTAGCCATTCTATGGAATGGCAAGAACATCTTTGCATTTATCAAGGGAACAGCTTTAGTAAGGAACTGTACACAGCAAGAAATAAGTGAGAAATAGAGGGAAAATTTGTATTATTGTGGCATCTGCTAGAGCTATTTTAAAGTGGTGTCCCCCTGTGCTGCTCCACTGATGGGCTTGTGAGTACTCACTAAAATTAAAATCCATTTCTCAGACATTCTTAAATAGGCCACAAAAACTTTGCAAATCTAAGAGTTTTCTTTATGATACCATAATTTTCTCCATCCGTTTCAAAAACTGTTACAGCTTATGCTTTGCACCAGCCTTTGTGTTCTAGACCTGCTGTGAGAAATGCTCTGCACTTCCCTGTGCCAAAGATACTCCTTGTGGCATGTCTTGGGAAGAGTTTGCAAGATGCACTCCTCTAACTGTGTAATATTAAAAGCAAAATTTTTGTAAGAACAAAGTAAGTTTCTTATTGCCAGCTGCTCTGTGTATCCAGTATCCAATATCCTTAAATGCATGTGCAAACCCTGGTTCATCTTTTGCTTTGCCTATGGACAGGTAATCCTTGCACAGACACTTGTGTGCCTTGTATATCTCTTTATTTTTGTATACCTTGACTTTTTTAAAAAGCCACATGAAGCAGAGTCTACTTCTCTTCAAAGCACCTGTTGAACTCAAAGTTTTATTAGGATTTGTCTCCCATTGTGATGTGGCAGTCTGATCAGACAAACAGAGAAATGCATATGAAATGCATATGAAGAGAAATGCATATGAAAAAATGGCTTCCAGCAAGATTGCAGGCCCTCTGCTCCCCTTGACAAATCTGACCTGTTCACTGAAAAAATCAAAGTGGTGTGAAAATACACTCAACTGTGAGAGCAAAGGTTGTGTAAATCTAGCCATGACAAACTTATAGAAAAACATATAATCTCTTACCTTATTTTTTTTTTAGTTGAATCTACATGCTACAACAAGGTCTATATTATCTCAAGAGAAAAACAAATAAATAAATAAATAAATACATCTTGAGACCATAAGGCTGAGGACTAAAATGGCATGTCTGAAATCGAAACTCTTATGCCAATCTAAAAGCCTCCTTATTGTGTGATGGGTCTTGGAACACCAAAAGCAGAATATATCATCATTTGAATAAGTCACACTTTCCAATAGAAAGGACAGCTGTTGAATTGCTGATTTCTATTTCTGGAAACGATGATACAGATTATTCTGATCTCTTAGCTACATAAGCATTCCTGTGAAAACCAAATTGTTTTTTGGTGAAAAAAAAAATATTTATCTCTGTATCATCAAAATTACCATTGGCTTAGGTAGAGAAAAAATTATTTGCACACTGAAGGATTAAAGTGCCAAACTAGAGAACAGAGCATCTGCTATGGAGGCAGCTATAACTATCTCATGCATCTGAACACCGCTGGGCATGGAAGCTATAGCAGCTATTTTGCCAGATCTTCTGTGTGCAGGTCTCTTACTTCAGGAAAGAAGCAAGAGTTTGCAAGGCCTGTCAATATAGACCCCACACACTTTGAAAGTCTCTAGTTTTGATGGCTTCTGCCTAGTCTTCTTGTCCTAATTCAATGAAAATCTGAACTATTTTGCTGCCACTGTCTCATATTACAAAACACTGTAACATCACTAACTCTAGCACTCCCAGGCTAACAACCACTTCTATACCATCCCTCCTGGTGTGCTCTGCTAGTTAAGTGTTTTAATGACAATCTCAGAGATTTCATAAAGAGAGCAAAAATCACTCAAATTACCACTCTGCAGCCTTACCTCCATCCATCAGAAAAAGGAAGTAAGTGGCTTCCCTCAAAGGATGGACAATAAGTGCTGTTGCTGTCATGGGAACTTTTCCCCTGGGGATGCAGAGTGGAGGAGAGGCTTGAACCTGCTCCCAAACCTCTGTGCAGGAGTTGTGCTTCTCTGACTCTGCAGGGGAAACTCTCAGCCCCAGGCCTCACACTGAAATCCTCTCAGTGAAAGCCTTTTATGGGTTCATTCTTTGGTATTTTGTTAGGTTATCACGCAACTTTTGGTCCGCTCACAGAGAACGTATCAAACACAGCTGATCCCCAGCAAGTCTTTTTAAAATACCCACCTCATGCTTGTCACCACCAGATCACACAGGAAAATCTGGAGAAGGACAATAAAGCTATTCTTCTTTTAGGACAACAAATAGCTACTGTTCTTTTTGTTGTTGTTTTCTTTTTCTTTTTTTCCCCCCGACAAGTAATACGCACAATTGTGCATTTCTGGAAATGGAACTTAAAAAAGGTAAAACACATTTTTCCCTGTTAATTCTCAGTCTGTCTATGCTTTTCTGGGAAGATATCTGAGACAAGGAAAGATAAAAATACAAATAATGTATGCAGCAATAATGCAGCAAGAAGGAAAGCGTACAACAGTTTCCTTTAATTCTGGGAACACTAGAGGCTAGAAGAAACTCAGCTGCCTGGGTATCTCAAGGACAGATTCCCACGTGAGACTCCAGCCTGCCTGTGTCACAGACACTGACAGATGGGTTTCCCCAGCCTTGAACAACCTAATGGAGCTTTTAGCCAATTTGCATACTGGCTGTCGTGTGGTAAAATGGGTATGTGTCAAGGACATTAAGCAGGCCAAGACAAAAGTGTAATAGCCTTGTATACAATATCACTTCTTATGGCTTGGTAAAAAAAAAAAAAAAAAAAAAAAAAAAAAAGAAAGAAAGAAAGAAAGAAAGAACGAACGAAAGAAAGAAGCAGCCTTGTAGTTCTGAAGCAGTAAGTTTCTGCTCCTGGGAATGAGCTGAAGCAACAAAGCAGTTTTCTTGCAAAATGGAAGAACAAAAACACTGCCCAGACAATTGCTAGCTAGTTTATTTTTTCTTTTTTAAGTAAAATATTGTTGGAGTCTCTCAATGCCTGTCTATATTAGTGATCTATTTCAGTCCCAGTGCTACGAAGAGAAGAACGTGGAGGTGATTCCTGTGTCTGAATGGAGTCCAAAATAACAGCACGAGAGCCCCACGCAGGTAGAAGAACCCAGCTGCTGCCGCTCCATACAAGAGCCAAGCCTAAGGCTAAGCCTTCTCAGGCCTGAATCCAATATTTTCTTTCATACCTCCTAGCACCTCACACATGGCTGCATCTTAACAAATTAGCAGGAAGAACAAAAAAATTCAAATTGGACTTGCAACAAAAATTTACAGCCTCATGTGAAATATAAGGTCAAGCCCTGAGGGTGGTTGAATTACCTGTTGAGTTGTTGCAGCTCTCACTCACGCCAGGGGAAAAAAAAAAATAAAAATCCACATACCACATATTTGCCCAGCAATCACCACAACCTCCCTGGCTAGATTCTGCTCTCAGTCACGTTAGAATAACTCCGCTACCAGGCAATAAGGTGTCATTGAAAAGTGGGGTTAAACTGACACTTTACAGAAAACAACCCTTCCAAATCATTTGAAATTTAGTTGTTGTGCCTTCTTCTCCAGTGTTCCTTTCAGTTTGCCTGCAATGTACATTGGAGGGTCCTCCATCCCTCTGTTGTTTAAACTAATTTTTTGATATTTACGAGAGATCAGATTAAAAATTAAGCACACAAACAGAGGCTTCCCTGAGGAAAGCTTCAGCTCTGGCAACCAAACTCTGCACGCAGCACTATAAAACATGCACTGGAAAGGGTCAATTAGTGTCTTTGACAACAGCAAAAACCATGGCAAAAGGGCTCAGAATTTACTTGAATTTACTTGAGTGAATACACTCACATGTGATGCTACTGGACACAAGGGATCCTTGGCAAAGAAGGGTGTGCAGATGTGTGATCTGTTTATGACTCCTGTGCTCATTTTGAGTAACACCCATGTGAGGACAGACAATGGACCAAAAAGGTCTATCCTGGTTTGGAGCACAGCTACCTGGGTGCTATTTCTGACTTTGTCACTAGTTTGCTGGGTGGTTTTGATCAAGCTGTGCCTAGGGACTGACTTCCCTTTATTCTAAGCAAAATGAGAACAATAATTTGATTTTTAGGAACTTCTGTGATCTTTGGATAGAAAAAGTTCCATAAATGAACATTATTATTGTCAGTAATACTGTCCTACTGCATCCATGTTTATTCAACCATCAGACCCCAAAGGAGCACATGAAAGACCTACCTAAAAGCTATCTGAAAATCTAGGCCAAAGACAGAGGTCAACATTTTAAGTGTTAAAACACTGCAGGATTTTCAGATGAGGATTTTCTGTCATCATCATATCTCAGGCCCAGTTCTGAACTCTGTATAATTAAGGGAGGTGGAGAGGGATAAAGCTTAGAGGGCTTTTTTGCATGGGTTATGTGTACACTCATATTTGTTTACTGTTACAAAAAAAGTTATGAGATTAAGTGTAAATTATTTCAGCCTTTGGCACCATTCAATTATACATGCTAATTTTAGCTGGAGTAGATTGTACTTGAAATAACAGGATTGTATGTGAGCAAAGCCTTCTACGGTGAAATACTGCTGATAAATCTTGCTTGCTGAGAGCCATCCTATCTCCCATCTGATTTTAATCTGCTGGACTTTTATAGTGAAAAGAGGATTCAAACTCAGTGTGACAACTAGGCAATTCAATCTCAAATTCCTCACTCAGTTTGGTTACATGGAAGTATACATGTATCTACTCAGTAGCTAATGATTTTATAAAATACACTTTCACATGGCTTGATTTTAAGACTTTATGTCAGAAATTTATCATCCACTCAGGGTTTAAGTCACCAAATCTCTACAAATTGGCTGAAACTTTGTTGCTGTTTGTTCAAAGTGAGCTGAAGTAGTTTAAGGTTCCATTTTGTCAGGTAGAAAGTTCCTCAGACAGTTTCAAAAGGTATGCAGAACCCACAAATATTTTATTTTATATGTAGCAAAATTATGCAGACCAACAGAATGAAATATCTAAAAATCTGGAGCTTATGCAAAAAACTATCTTCTTAACGGAAACACCAGAATAACTCTCAGCAGCATTAGCATTATTTTAGAGTGACACTTAAACAAGGGAAATTTCCTATTTCTTTTATCTCTCCTGGAACTAGAAAATAAAATAAAGTAAAATCAGAACAAAAATATTTTGCGACGGACTGGTGTTTTTCAATTTTGCTTCTGTTTTGGTAGTTTATTTTGTTTTTTCAGCAGCGATTTTTATTTGTTTGTTGACTCAGTTCCATTTACCTGATAAAACAGATGCCAATCAGATAATTTTTGAATAGCAAGGAGGCTGTAAAAGTAGGAAAATCATTAACAGCACTTCCTTCTCTGAAGAAGGTCTAACATTTTTATATACACAGCAGCAGTCTAAAACACTGACCTCCTTTAGATCCTGGGTTCACACCTCAACACAGCAAGACAGGTTCAAGATTTACAGCTTAGTGACAAGTCTGCCAATTCATCACCACTAAACCATCTCAAGTCCTCTTTGGAAGTGGCACAGGTCAAAAGAGGAAACCACCAGCTGCTGAAGAGATCCCTTTCCAAACAAATTCATTCCACAAGTAGCCAGCCTGGCACTAGCACATGCACCCACACAGAGACAGACTCTCTCCATCACTACCTGCACCTACAGCTGGGGCATACTAATCTTGACTTTTCCTCTTACCTTCCTAAGTGCAATTTCTTAAAACTTTTACTGAACTGTAAGATGAGTTAACACAGTCAAGAACAGAAGAAAGCTCCAAGCTACTTAGTTTTCCCCAAAGACAAAAGTGGCTTTCCTGTCTATTATCTTACAGTATGTCTGGGCCCAAAAGTTGGGACAAAATTTACTTCTATCAATCTTGAAAGGAAACTATGAAATAAATCAAACAGCTTGTGGAAACATCCAAACAAGCATCCTGCGGCACTAATGTGATTCTAGTGAAGAAAACCAGGGCAATTTAATCTGATTTGACCAAGAAATGCTAACCCACATCTATGCACCTATGGTATGTCTACCTGCATTAAATTTTATTAAATATACTCACAGTTCACTTTAAGAGTGACTTATTTTACCTTAGTTTAAACATATACCATAATTAATTTAAACCAAACTGCTATAAAGACAAGTGAATGTTGACTTAGGCTTATGCATACAGTCTGTTGCCTCAGTTTAACTATATCAGTTGAAATGATATCATTGTCAGAGCAGTGTCATTCTGCATAAGCTTAGCCCTTGCAGTATCAGAGACACAAATGCCATTGAAACGCAGTGTCAGTTCTGTGCCTAATTCCCTCAAATTCCATAGAAAATCCTAGCCTAAAATGTGAGCAGGAAGCAATCATGCCAAAACCCCTCAGAGATGAACTGGGCTGTTCACATCTCTTCTAGAGCACTTGCTCCTTTCTTACAGCCCCTCATTTAACAAAATACTTAAACCATATGCCAAAATCTTTTGAAGAGGAGCAGTAGGGTTACTCATGTGTTTAGGGATAAGTTATGCTTAAATTCTCTGCTAGAACCTCAAATTATTATTTTTTTATACCTCTGCACTAGTTTTAATACCCCTGCTCCTCAAAATCTACCATCCTGTGCATCAAGACAAGCTGAGCATAGATAGGTTGGGGACCAGCCTGCCAGGGCAATCTTCCCATCTGGTGCCCACTGAGAAATAGGATGGAGAGGGCAGAAGTGCTGCAGGGTTCATCTCCCTCAAACAAATTCACACCAGGAGCTACCAGAGACAAAGCAAAACCAACTGAGCAGCCTGACCAAAAAAAGCACTCCTATTTTCTCCACTCCATCACAGCAGTTACTCCAAGAAGGCTCTAAAAAAGGATCTGATGGCTGTTAGCCTAAAGCTTTGTATATCTCACTCATGTTATTTCAGAAACAGTTTTCAGAAGAGTAATTTGGCGAGATTCACTCTTTGCAAGCTGCATACTTGGTCTAAAGAACACTTAGAAAGACCTCTACAGCACCAATGTTGAGGCTGCAGCACTGCTTTGCAGACCACCCATCCTGCCTGCTTCCTCACAGTATTGATTACTTCTTACTCTTACAAAAAATCAGCTGATATGAATGTTCCGATTAAAAAAAAAAATTAAAAAAAAACCAAAAAAAAAACACCAAGGAAAAGAATAACGTTTATAAAAGCCCAGCTTAAACTGAAAGAGTTCCCATCCTGTCATCCTCTATCTAGGAGAGCAACGAGGAGCACTGGGATATAAAAAGACAAGTTCTCTAACTGGCAGCTCTCCACCAGCCTTTACAATTAACAAGCTAGCTCATTGTCTGGGTTGTTATCTAAATTACAGTCTAGGCATTTTCTGCTAACATATTTTCTGACTTTTTAAACACTATACTGTACAGTACCTAGGACAAAGGAGTCTTTCTCTAATTCTATTTAATTCTCTATTTTCCTGTTTTAAAAATTAACTACTGTAACCATAGCCTTAAGCAAAGAAAGGGAGAAGGGGAGAAAGAAAAAGAGAGTGTACTTACAGCAAGGAGGGAAAAGAGCTCAAGTTCAGGTACTGGGTTAGGCAATAAACACTCACTACTTCTAAAAAGACTTGAAATGAAATTAGACAAGATTCAGATCCTTAAGTTTCATTAAAATTGAAGATTCACAATGCTTCCATTTTTTGTCCAATCACTTTTGCTTTATCAGCACTCATCAACATCGTGGCAACTGACAGGGGGAGCAGGATCAGTCCTTTCTTATTAAGTTTCTGAATGTTGGAGCATATCTTCACTATTTCCATTTTTATTTTTTACATTTTTTATATGTAGCACCATCAGGAAAAAAACATGAAAAAAATAGAGATCGCATAATGGGAAATCAAAGAAAATAAACACCATGTCATTACAATAACATATTACATCATATCTATTTTACCTATAGTAAATGAAGGATAAAATATGCAAAGTTTGGGAGAAGCATAATGCTTATTTCACTAAAACACAGAAATACACACCTTTGGATCAGTCCCCAACAGCAAGCACTTCTGCTGAGTTAATTTTATTTCTTGAAAACCTCAAGTCATATGAGGTTGTATGTGTGAACTTGTATTTATAGGCAGGTATGATTTTCAGCAGTTATTTTATCTCAGATATTGGAATCTTGTATAAAACATTTTAAACACAAACATACAGATCCCAGAACCATAGAATGGTTTGGAAATTACCTTAAAAATCATATAGTTTTAACCCCCTTGCATGGGCAGGGACACCTCCACCAGACCAGGTTGCTCAAAGCCCCATCCAACCTGGCCTTGAATGTTTCCAGGGATGGGGCATCCACAGCTTCCCAGGGTAACCTGTTCTGCCTCACCGCACTCACAGAAAATAATTTCTTCCTAATCTAAATTTACTCTCTTCTAGTTTGAAATATTTCCCCTTAGTCCTATCTCTACACTTCATTGTAAAAAGTCCTTCCCCAGCTTTCCTGTAGGTTCCCTTCAAGTACTAGAAGGATGCTATAAGGCCTCTTCTCCTGAACAACCCCAGCTTGTGCTGAAACAGCCCCAACTCTCTCATCCTGTCATCACAGGAGAGATGCTCCAGCCCTCCGACCATCTTCATGGCTCTCCTGTGGACTCACCCCAGGAGCTCACATTATACTCTTCTGGCCAAGAGCAAAAGGGAATAGGTGCAAATAGCACCTGCTTCATTTGTTGCCTCTTCATTTTGCAGTTGTGCAGTCACCAATGTTTCACTTCCAAGTTAAAAAACATCGCTTACTTCCATTCTTGAAACCAGAAATGCAGCAAAGCTTTTTTCACCATGTATGCTATCAGTAGGAGTATTCCTACTGAGGGAGGGGATTCTCTCCCTCTCCTCTGCTCTTACACAGACCCCACCTGGAGTACTGTGTCCAGTTCCAGAGTCCAACATACGAAGGACATAATGATCCTGGAAGGTGTCCAGAGGAGAACCACAGAAATGATCAGAGGTCTGGAGCACCTCCCCTGTGAAGCCAGGATGAGGAAGCTGGGGTTGTTCAGCCTGGAGAAGAGAAGGCTCTGAGGTGACCTTATAGTGCTTTTCCAGTATCTGAAGGGGCCTACAGGAAAGCTGGGCTGGGCTCTTTACACAAGTGTGTAGCAAGAGGACAAGAGTAAATGGTTTAAAACACGAAGTGGGGAGATTTAGGTTAGGCATTAGGAAAAATTTGTTTCCTGTGAGGGTGGTAAGATGCTGGAACAGATTGTCCAGAAAAGTTATGGCTGCCCCCTCCCTGGAAAGGTTCAAGTCCAGGTTCAAAGAGGCCTTGAGAAACCAGGTCTAGTGGAAGACATCCCTACCTCTTTGGAACTAGATGATCTTTTAGGTACTTTCCAGCACAAACCATTCTGTGATTATATGATTCTACTTCCATGACTGAAGGGAAACTGGAAAAAAAGAGCTTGCCTTAACTTTTCATGGTGAATTTATAAGACAGCCCATCAATAAATCTATTCTTTAAAAATACCAGCAATAATTGCAAACCATCAAACAACTGTAAACAAGATTCCCATGGTATCTTTTAAGTTTGCTTTTCAGCACAGAGGTTTTTTTTACCAGTGCCACTTGTCAAATCTGGCTGTCATTATTTAAACTGGAGAGAAACAGAAGTAAAGCTTTCTTCGGCCTAGAAATACAGATATGGGAAACTTCTCAAAATTTACTTCATCCTTTTACTTAATGGTTGTCCTGACACACTAAATCATTAGACTATGGGCAAACATGTTAACTTCTGAAAACCTTATTTAGAAGATTACTACCAGCTTGCTGGAGTTCGCCAAGGAACTTGTTTTCCCGTAAAACATGCATTTCTTTCAATTGTACAGCTTCGTTCAGGTGATGCAATACACCACTAAAGAAGAGGGATTTGGTTTTGCCAAGTTCTGTACATTTTGCTTAGGACGTGCTGCTGAGCTGTGATAACAGTCTTCCCTCTAAAGATGCAGACACACTTAATTTAACATGATTCTTTTAACATCAGCTTTTTCTTATGCAAAAGCTGTGGTTTCAGACTACATCTTGAGACATCAGTAACTTACGGCATGAAGTTAAGACAAAGCCTCTAACTACTGTCCGCATTCTGGGTTTTCTAATTATTTTAGAGAATTCTTTTAGCCTTGATTTCCCCAACCATCATTTCTTCCTAAGACCCATCACCATCCCCTTGGTTACAATTCCCCACAGTCAGACAGCAGAGCTGCCTCACAGCAAACCCTGAGCATCAGAAGCAGGGTGACACCATTGAGGTATAAACTGCAGCAACTTTTAGTCTGCTCCATCTGGCACCTGGAACCAAACCAGCCCTCTGATGGAAAGCTGTCATGATGTCAAGCTAATTCTGACCCATCCTTTCAGCTTAACATCAGCAAAAGCACAGATCAGCTTCAGGAATCAATAACTTAAAAAGCCATTCACTCTGATTTGTAATCCAAGCAAAGCGAGAGACAAAGAACTGAAGAATTGAGCCCAAACTAATTTCTTCAGATTTTATACTTCCAGCAATTCCCCCTAGCCATGCATTTAACAATTAGTCTAAAAAATACCTACATTTTGGAGGATAAACATATCTAAGTTGTAAACAGAATGCAGCATGTTCTAACAAAGAGTCTTGAGCATGAAGGATTAATATTTATTCAAAGTGTAATGCTTTTATGAGAGAAAATAATAACACTTTCTCTTAGCTGAAATATTTTTAAAAGTTCATCTTCTCTGAGGAAAACAGTAAAATGAAGTGTGACAGATAAAAATCCAGCACATTACATGTCCACATTCACATATAAAAATACATTTTCAACATTACAATTCAAAGACCAGCAATAAAAAAAAAAAACAAACTCTCATATCTTTAGGATGCCAAATAATAATTTAATACATGTTTCAGTATTGACCTACAAAGACATGACTTGCCTTGCCTTTGCTAAGTAGTTTTTATATACAAACAAACTGAGGATAACTCAGTTAGGAAGGAAGTCAGGAAGGTAGTCAGTGGGATTGTCATCTCCCTCACAAAAAAACCCCAAAAAACAAAACAAAACAAAACCTGAAGAGCCATCTAGATACAGCTGGCTCAGAACTCAGGAAAAAAAATGAAGGTGACAGAAAGAGCATAATGGTTTTGCTCTCCTGCAGCCATTATGGTATTGAGCAATGTATTGCAAAGAGCTAACGCAATAGAATGCTGCAAGACCACCTCCTTGCTGAATAAGGGTCATGCAAGGACTCGACTGAATAACCTAACTGTATGGTTAAGTCTGCACCTTGCAAGTTATTTTTTTATAACATCTTTCTACCACAAGTTTTGGGTTCTTCACACACTGACAGAAATGCCATGGTGGTGAATACTATCTTCCAATACCAAACATCACCAAAAATCTAAATTGTTTCATATTTACCAAAAACAAACAAGCAAACACAGACATAAGCCCTCCATTCTGTCCCATTTATGTGCCACTGCCAAGTACTCAGCACCCATCACTACTCTGGGACCCAACGAGGCTTACTTGGTCTGAAGAGGCTTTTCAGTTTCCCCTCTCCTCCATTCTATTTGCATTATACTATGTTACAGCTTATATAGGAATATACTGTACACATTATATAGATACAGACATGTAGATTTCTGCCTATGCAATGTATATAGAGTAGATAGATATATACACATATATGATAGAGAACACACATCAGCAAAAGGGCTCTTCATGTTACAAACAGTACTGCCTTCCATATTTTGTGTTTTCAGAGAAGGAAAGCAAAGAGGATGGAAGTTCTACTTCTAGTTACTCAGACCACAGAGCCAATGTAATTCCACTGGCTTCATTATATTACTTTTCCCCAGAAACAGTAATACTCCAAAAATATTAAATTAAATAGTTCTTTTAAAAAGATAAATAAATCAAGCGGCTCTTTAATTTCAGTTCAATACTATCTTGCTCTTCCAACAGCCTCTCAGATGCGCAGGAAATAGCTTAATGATGTGCCTTTATTAAAGGGAAATGCTGAGGTATATCTGTGTGTTGTTCCCATCCCCCAGAAGTTTGCTCAGCCACCCCTTACAGAATACACATCTGCCAGTCCTCACCCGTGCCTCCTTTTATCACAGAAGCTGCAACAAAAACAGCACTTAAACGACATAATCGTCTCTACTCACACTACCTCCCGAACTGTAAACACAGTTTCAAAGCTGCATGCCGTGGAGTTCAGGCGTGTTATCTAATCCTTTGGAAACTCCATCCCACTACAAACCCGGGGAGCAGCAGTGCCAGCCCCGCGCTGCCCCTCGCTCCCTTTCCGCAAGCGCACACCGCTCCCCCGACACCCAAACTCCCAACACACCTTTCAGTGCCAAAAGGACTGAGGACCCTCACCAGGGAAGCCCCCCTCTGTCTGTCACCCTCCTAATGCCCTGAGAGTTAAAAGCAAGTGTATTATCTATACTGCTGTCCAGAGACCAAAGAGTTATATTCCCTCTCTCTTCCCTGCACCCTCGCAGTACTACAGCTGAAAAAAAAACCTAAAAGGAGTGCTTTTTAAATACGGTATTTAAGGTTGCTTTCCCTGCTCTCACTGGTGGCCTGTTTTAAAGGAGCAGTTACCTGAGGGAGTGCTGCAAGGCTCTCCCAACACTTGCTTTGTTAGCACAGCAGTCAAACAACCCGGGTGACTTTGCAGCTGCCTCACAGGGTAGAACTGCGACAGACCAGGTTTTTACAGCCAGACTTGTCATAACAAGGAAGACACAGACTTTCCTTCTTTCTTTCCCTTTTTTTTTTTTTTTTTTTTTTTTTTTTCTTTAATCTTCAATTACTTGGAACAAGGTAATAGGAGCTAACTAGAAAGGCATTGTTACCCTTTTTAATTTATTTTTTTTTTTTTCTTTCTGTGTTGAAGACTCCTGACAACACACGTGAGCACAAGCTTCACTCCAAGCAGCCTTGGGAGTAGTGAGAAGTGTTTGATTTGATATCAGTTTCAGAGCTCAGAGCAGCTGGGGTGGGAGCAGCCCTTCAGAAATACCTGCTTCCAGTCACCAGTATGGAACCAGAATCCCACTCATAGAATCCCACTTAACACAGTGATACTATCAAAAACTGCAATGGGATGCAACTATTCCAGAATTTAAAACAACACTGGTTTCCAGGTGAATAATTCTGAGCAAGATCAGAGTACAAATGAAAAGCTGTGTACTACCTGCCACAACTCCTGCCAGGTCAAGCTGCACCTAATAAACTCTTCTTTTGGTAGATCTTACCTGCATGAAAAGCTGTTGCTTTTTACAAAAACCTGGAGACCTGCCTTTTTCCTCCCCCCATACTTTCCATCTAGCTTATGTTTGGCAGCTGGGTCACTGAACACCATATGACATTTTTTAAAAGCTGTTACCCACTGCTGCCTCTATTAGTCTCTGTCCCCACACTCAACATCTCATTCAAAGGGCTAAACCAGAGAGCACTTAAGTCATAACCTGCACTGATTTTTTAAATCTGCCCATAGACAAAGAGGAATCCTCCTCTACAGATCAATTTACAAGACAGTCATTGCAGTAAGGTCACACACAGAGGAACAACCTTCTGCCACGCTGTTACCCTGGTAGGGCCTGATGCAGCTCTTCCAGGGAAATGAGCTTTGTCTTTTGGAACATGCAGTATCCAGCTTATGGTGGTCTGAGATCCAAAAACATAATTTCAAAATCAGACACAGAAGATGAATATGCTCAAAGATTTTTACACTACCTTTATTTCTTACACAGCATGATTAAAGAAAAATAACTAATGTAACTTTATTAAGAGACAACCCTACTGTAGCTAATGTTCATTTGTACTCAGGCCAAACACTGCACTGATCAGCTTCGGTTAACAGCTCCTTGCATCACAGATCACATACTCAGCAAGCAGAACTTCAATACAAAATCACTTTTTTCTCAGCTACTTCAATGCTTGCAATAAGCTTTACAAGATCTGAGACACAAGTGAACATTTATCTATACAGGAACAGAAAAAAAGAGCAGAATATACTGTGCTCCATTGACCAAAATTATATATCTTAAAAGAATTCTTATATTGTCCCCAGATTAAATTTGCTCCAATACAGGGTAATTTCTACAGGATTAGCATACATTGGTCTAGCAAAGGATTATGAACTTTTTTGCTTGCTTCAGGCCAAACATGGCTTCCAAACACAACTGGAAGCCATACATTAGGTTAGACTTTAGTCATCCCCACATGGAGGTACAAGTCATGTTGCAATAGGCCCCATACAGCATGCAAATCAAGTCCTAGCAGGCCAGATGCTGTGCACATGACTACCAGCCTTCTAGGGGAATGTGATGAGTATCCTTGTGTATGTCCTCAGATTGCCCCTGAAAAATCTATTTTTTTACCCTGTAAAACAGAGTTATGCTGCATTTTGAATAGCTTACAGGTGCAGTTTGAGTCCATTTGACATGACTTATGAGTAGGCTGACCTACAGCAAGGAAAGGCAGTGCCAGCTCACAGGGAGAAGGAACTACCCTGCAAGTCCCCACTTTGGAGCTTTGTTGGGAACCATGCATGCATTGTGCAGCCTACATGCACTCGCATGATCAGTCAACCACATCATGGCATTCAACTTAGCAAGGAATAACCATAACAATGAAGAATGAAGACACCGGTCCAAAGGTTCTGCTGTGTTAACTACCTTGAGAGACACATCACCATTGATTTGCATGGAAGAGATGGAGATATCTAGCAATTAAAGTAATTAAAATCCAGTACTAAGATATCTAGTAATTAAACTGGAAGCCAAAGAAATACAAAAGGAAAGAGTTGCCACCGAAAAAACCCTATGTCAGGGATATCTGGAGCATGAGGCAAACCAAGCAAGGTAGAATTGAATAAACATCTACTGACCTTCATATATGAGGCACTCAAGATTAAGAATGCAAAGGTGCTAATCTGCCATGCAAGATTTTGGAAATGCCTTTTGGTTGTGTTCTTTCTATGTAGAACAAAAAGTTTAGGGAGCATAGTGTTTAAAAATTAAGCACAGACTTCTTGAAAACTTTTCTGACTCAGGGTATGAGTGAAAGCTTTACAAATCACAATTGCCTCAGAACTAACAAAGACCTTAGAGAAAGCTAACTCGCATTTTGTAAGAGTCTGAAGACATTTTATACGTGTTTATCATGTTAGCATCTAGCAGCTGACACTACCACAAACACTGTAGTGCAAAAGTATCATGAGTCTGTATCATTCATAAGTGTTTCTGCTGTACAGCTGAGGACTTAATAGACAGAGCATCAGATCTAAGAAAAGATTTTTCCGCTTTCTAATTAGCTGTCAAGTGACACAGAACTCCTGATTGTCTGCAACAGCATTTTGGGAAACAGCTCCTCGGGACATTAGGTCACGTAACCCTTGGAAAGTTAAACACACAGTTACCACCACTAAATGGAGCTGCTTTGGTTTTCACCAGAACTACTTACCTCATTCTTGTGGATCAGCTACTTTGATTTACTTCACATCTCACTCCCTGTTGGTTCATCGCCCCCACTCTGAGTGCAAATAATGTTCATTTTTGAACTCTTAATCCATATTGCACAATGCATTTGCTCAACTTGTCCAACAGTTCTCCACCGTCGCTTTGCAGTTACTTTACGTTCCACTGAATTCCCTAAAATTTTAAAGCTTGCCAGCAACACATCAAAAATTTTTTATCAGCACATACTTCAAATGTTAGGCAGAACATCTAAGAACCCACCAGATGCATAGAATACAAGACATTAAATTTTGCATCCCTGGAGAAAAAAATAAAAGCATAAATACTTCAAGCCATCTTCCTGCCTTCCCCTCCTCCAGACATCAGCTGAATATATATTTTTTAAAAAAATTTTTTTTGTTGCTTTACTGATATTTAAACTATTGTTAGAGATTGATGCTTCAACTTTCTTAAAAAAAGAATCAAGCCAGTTCTGCTTGCATCTGTGCCAAATTTATGGACTGAAGTTTCCAAACTAGCCAGATGCACCAATAGGTTGTTGAGAAATAATCCTCCATTTAGAAGCTTTCTGCATTGCGCAAGTAAAGGAATACCTCAAACTGGTTTCCCTTGTTGGGATCAGAGCTCAAAGGACTGCAGCTCAGAGGCTCACCACTAGTTGAGCATCATCATGAACCCTTTTAGCTGACCGGCCCCTCACAATTCGTGATCATTTATTCTTCTGGATGAGTTTTGATTACAGCTCGGCAAACATTAGACAAAAAAAAAAAAAAAAAAAAAAAAAAAAAAAAAAAAAAAAAAAAAAAAAAAAAAAAAAAAAAAATTAACCATAAGTGCATTCATTACAGGCAGGCACCCATAAACTGCAATATGATCATCAACTATGCTTCCCTAAGTGACAAGGAGTCCCTCAAGGCTCAATTACTTGCTACTTTTTGCTCCGTTTCAGATGCTAGCAGTACCACTCTTCCTAAATGGGTAATAACTACTGATAACCGTTTACAAGCAGCAATTAAGAGTTTTGAACTGATACCAATGACTTCTCTCAAAACTGGGACTAAGCTTTACTTATTTTTCCTGACTCCATAGATAATTATCTCAGCGTGTTCCATTTCCCACATAATTTTACTTCAGTAAATCACTATTATTCACAACACAGACACAGCTAGAAGTTTACTGAAAATGCCTAGCCTGTAACAAGGACCTTGCCTAAGGCTGAGTGAGGAATATTGATAAATCAGATACATTTTTCTCCATAGCCTAGATCCAGGAATGGTGATTAAGGATGGATGAGACTGTGTTAATTCAGAATACCTGCTTATATCTTAGTGCAACACACAAACCAGGACAAATTAACTCTTCCCCCATCTTTTCTAAAAACAACTCCTACCACTTGTCAGTAATTGAGTTCAGTCTACTAAACATACTTGCAGCAGATACTGGAAGAAATCAGTATCACACACTGATTTATCATGTAGCAATTACCTGTCTATTGCACATCCACTTAACCCTACTTGTAAGCCTTCCCTGGTCCCACACTCACCTGTTAAGCTGCACAAACCCAGGCAGGCAGGGAAAAACAAACAAACAAAAAAGCAAAACAAAACCCAAACATGACTTGTTCCAGAACTCTCAGAAATTGATTAGCCAAAACAGAGCTTGAAAACACACTCTGCATGTTGACAATATATCCACATGTCCAACGGCTTGCAAAAAGAGAAACTTCCAGAAAACTTGCAGCAGAGGCATTTGAATTGATCACAGCAGGGAAACTGTCACATCCTACCACAGGCTGGGGGAGCAGAAGCAGAAAACCCCTTGGTACCATGGGCCAATAGAATCAGCCTCATCAATAAAATAGAAAGTGGGGTATTTCTAAGTGTTTGTCAGTTCCCTGTCAAATATTTCATTGATATTTTTCTTTTTTATTATGTTGGGTTTGGTTTTCTTTTTTTGCTTTGCTTTTACCCCTAACAGTAAGGCACTTTGCACTCTGCTTTATGCATTTATTGATGAGTGTTTGACTCTCATCATTTCCCTTAACAAATGCCATCCATATACATTTCTATGGATCTATAAGGAAGGCAATGGGTAAGTACCGCAGAGCATTCTGAAGGCAGTGCAAATTTTGCCTGTGTTAACAGCAAAAGATGTACCCTGCTTACCTTTCCTTTATTTAGGATTCATTCTAGAAGCATACACTTCAAACATTTTCAACTCATTTTCTTTTTTTAAACACTTTTATACTGCCTGGATCTCTTTTCCCCAAGGTTACACAGCTTGTAGCCAAGCATACATATGGAAGTAGAACAAGAAAAGTCCTTTTACAGTTGTAACCCTGAAACGTAAGTCAAAAGCCAGAACCAAGAAAAAAGTTAAATAATCTATTTTTTTAATGTTTCATTCAGATTTTTCTGTTAAAATATTGTCAACTTGAAAAATACCAAAACATCAAAAAAACCCAAACCAAACCTCACCACATAAAAACAAAAACCAACCAAACAACAACAAAAAAATCCCAAACAATATAAAACAATAGGGAGGTTAGGCACAGTTATACACTAGCAGAGCTTTTTTTGTGGCTGTTTTTTTTTGTTAGTTTGTTGTTTTTGTCTGTGGTACTTTTGCACCCTAGTCAGAAAGGGAGAAAGAGAAACAAGAGAGAATACTTTCCATCTCTCTTCAGAGACACATGGAGATGTGCTTAGGTGGGCTGAGGAAGAAGCAAACTGATACCTGGTTTACAGCACAAACTTTCAAATGCATACTGCTTCAAAATCAAGTATTTAACCACAGAAACTGTAGTATTCAACAAAAAAATTGCAGATCCATACAACAAGACAGTTGTTATTGCCATGATCTCTGATGCTCAAGTCATGCAGACACCAATCTGAAAACAATGAAAATTAAAATTAAAAACAAAACAAAAAAAAAACACAAACAAAAAAAACCTCTTAAGCAGCAGCAGTCAAACTGCTCAAGAATGTTGATACCTCTCTCACAGAGTGCCATCAGCTCCTGACAGCCACGTTCAGACATGCAAGGTAAAATGTTTCAATCTGTTCATCCCCCTGGTCTGCAGTGCAAAGTATGACTTCAAACAGCCCTCAGTAAACAGTCTTCTCATCATTCCAGCCTGGGCTGAATTTTAATCAAGGTCCTTTAAATGCCATTGAACAAATCCATATACTATGGATCGCTTCTTGTGTGCCTCTGGCCAACAACTATTTGGAGGGTCATTTATTATTTTTAGAAAACCAGAACAAGCCAAAGTAATGGGAAAAATTACAGCACATCTTGAAGCAGGGTGCAGTCCTTTCTGGTCATTTTGTATTGCACGTGAAAGAAGCTTTTAAGTATTCCTTTAACATGACAAAATGGATGCATCCGTTAGCCACACAAGAGGAGGAGCTAGATTTATCTCATGATTAAGCAGCAGTAATTTTTCAGGCCATTCACATGTTTAACTTGGATTCTAAAATTCACACGTTAATCACTAAAGGCAGCCAAAGGACAGAAATATGGGAAGAGCTCTAAACCGTAAGAGTAGCAATGAAGAGTCCACAATTCAAAAGGGATTCTATATGATGGTAAAACTAAGCCTGCTTGTAAAACATTTCTTTCCATATCCATCCCAGGGAAGGTTAGACTCTGCCTATCAATTATCAGCCCGGGGGTATGACCCAAGTAGACCTACAGACTCAGTAAAAACTCACTAGAAAATGTGCGTGATGGGCGGAGGGTTGGGTGGAGGAAATCGTGGTCATCATTTGACTGCTCTGTTCTACAAAGAACTATATTAGGGAGGTATAAACCAGCAGGATACTGACTGCTGCAGTTCCTTCTATCTCCCGTAGATAAGTCAATTAATCAAACTTTGCCTGCTACCTGTCAAAAGCCTGTCTCCATTCTCTTGTTGAAATACCAAAAGAATACAGGGGCTCTTCCTCTGCCTGCAGGTTCTCTCTTACTTAAAGAGAGGTTCCAGTAATTTGGGCAAAACATTATTTCATGCTGTTAAATAGCTTTACAAAACTCCCCTCCTCTTCTCTGTCTTTCTTGCAAACAGAGCAGCTGACAGGCAGGGAGAGAAAACTTTCACCTGAAGAGAAAAGTGGGACTTGGAACATAATCCGAGTGTGTCCCCCAAAGGCAGTGTAGTGTTTCTGACACGTTCCTCCTGCAAACTGCTGCCCACGGGTTTGGACAAAGCATCAGTGCAGGCCACTCTGTGGCTTTTCTCATTAGTTGTGGAACAGCATTTTGAAGCCATGTGAGGCCATGCTGACACTCATTTTGTGGCTTCAGTGCATGGCTTCACAGAAGAATGTTCCCTTTGGGCTTTGGCTTCCTTGCAGACAGAAGTCGAGGTCATCTTCAGAGCCCTTCCCCTTACTTCCACCCCTGACTCCAACACAGCAGCCAAGGCAACACGCAGGCACAGCAAAGGAGTACAAATGTGAAAACCTGCATGCCCTAAGGCCTTAATGCTTTTCTGGCACAGAGGGTGGAAAGGAGACAACAAAAGTGACCCACAATCTCAGTTTCTCCTCACTGTATGGGATAGTGCCAACAGGACATTGCATTATGACATCCAAAAAAATCCCCAAGGGAACTGCATGCAAGACAGACACAAATTCTATGAAAATAAGCAATACAAACAATATGCAATATCTATTCCTTCTGCACCCTGGCCCAGGTTGGTGGGGGTTGAAGGTATGGCAACATCCCTTGATTTTACAACTGCTAGACTAGAAACTCAGACTTGAAGGTCTAGCAATCCTTGTATTTCTGCAGGCTCAGATACAGCCAATCAGAGGAAATTTTTCAAGAAATGCATGTCTGGGACATGCCTATTTTCAATACCCTCCCTGTCTCTCCATGTCAGTAGACCATGACACAATCAAAACAGCTTTACAAAATGGGATGCTGTTTTTACTCCTGCCATTACAATGATAAGTGTTCACATCCATCCTGGGAAATTACTGTGCATATTCTTTCTTGGAGGGCTCAAGAAGCATTCTTTGAGAAATATGCCGAGTCCTCTTCCCAGGATGGAAGAAGGAGGAAGGGTGTTCCCCTCGACTTCCAATGCCTGAGGAAATGGACTTGTTCACATCTGGAACGTTAAAAAAAACAAAACAAAACAAACACAAAAACCCAAAACACCACCACCAACAACAAAAACAACAACAACAAAAAACAAAAAAATCCCACGAGGTTATGCCTGATGCCTGGTTGTTCAATTGCTGATGGTGCAATTAGTCCATGTGCAAGTGGCTTCTGCTGTTCTTGGGAGGTATGTCAGGCAAAACAAATAAAGGCCATTATTGCTATCACTCACCCAGGCCAGAAGGAGCCCAGGAGTCTGGGAAAATAGTCACCATACAATGATTTGAGAATCCACCCAAACTGATGGAAGCACTTGTTACCACTTGTTCCATCTACCTCGGGATTTCACTCTGTGATGTGTGGTTCCTCAGTACTTTTATAGTGGATATTTCTTTCATGCTATTGCCTTATGAAATGCTAAAAATGACCAATTATTGAATTCAACCAGTTCCCAGAATACTCTTGTTTTGGATTAGTTTCTGAATTAGGTTCAGACTAAGCATTTTTAGGTCTATTTTTATTTGTATTGAAATAGATGTTTCAGGTTTTTTAGCTTTTCAAGCAGCAGCTGTTGCCACAGACTCCTTTGCAGCACCAAGAGCAGGAGTTGAACTCAATGTTATTATTTGAAAAGTATTTTTTTTCATTTTTTCCCTCCAAAATTCTCTTGCATATAGATTTTTTTCCTAACACTTCCTGCAGTTTGTATGAGATAATCAAAATGTTCTTAAGTTCCCCATCCTAAGCATAATGACAGGCCACAATTGCACTGTAAAAATATCATTCTGGCTGTGGTTGAAGCCAATAAGACACATTTGATTTCAGTTATCCCTTCCTGATTTTCATTTGCCAGACTTTCTGGTTAAATTACTTTATTTGGCAATCACAGTCTACAGTATCAACTAAGGAAGAAATTTCTAATCAGAGGACACAGCATCCTCTGTAACCATAACCTTCAGACATTTTTTAAAAAACACAAAAGCTAGAAATTCTGATTTTTCCATTCCCCAGCTTTTAGGCAGCGTCCTTCAACTCACAATGATTTATTCTGTGAGCTGAATTTTCTCGTTCAGACAAAACCAAAAAACTTTGGAAATGGAAGAAATTGCAACTTTTATCTAAATACAAACACCTTTTTCTCTCTAGTGAAGTCAAAATAACATTAGGGAAATTTATGAGGGAGCACTCTGCATCAAATAGTCAACGTGTATACTGGAAGATAAAGATTGTAGTATCTTTACACCTCTTCTGCTTTTTTTCCTCATGTATTTGTCTTCCTTCATACATATTGTGCTCCTCCTTTTCCCTCACACCCATGGCATGCATTAAATAATTCAGAATGGCTGAAGATCATTTTTTTCAGGTCAAATAGCTAATTATAGTGGATCAGTTTTTGACCGAACATGAAGTACATTTTTTTGTTCTTCCCACTTCATAAACTGGCTGATAAATACCTTGAAACATCTAACCCAATACACACATCAAATGAAGCAATTTAACACGAGCAAGATGTTTTTGAAAAATCGATACTAAAAGGAGAAGTTAGCCTTTCATCCAGAGCTGACTGCAGATTCATGCAGGCACTGGTCTCAGATTTCTTCATGGAAGTACTGTTTCCATTGGCTCCATGACTTTTGGATTCTGGGAGTTTCTAAGTAATGTTTCTCCAGTTGTAAAACCGGGTGATTTCTGTCTGTCACCCTCATTACAAAATGTATGCAGAGTCCATTTTACAATATAATATTGACTCAATTATTAATAGAAAGGGATGAAAAGAAGCAATCCAAAATAGCAATGTGCACTTCATTATCAGCTCTGTAGCTTCCACCATTATATAGTCTATTCCCTTTAATTAGATTTTAGCTGTTGCAGAGCTAGGAGTCACGGAAGGAAAAGAACCTTTCAAAGCATTAACATCTCAAGTTCTGCTGTGGGTTTCAGGAGCCAGCACAGCCCAGTGACTTATTATGCATGGAAAACTTTGCAGAAGATCACCAATCAGTTCCAAAGTCTTATGTCTTTAGCCCTTGAGTTGAAAATAAGAACATGGCATATAAGGAATTTTCACCTGAAGTTTAAAATGCCTGTATACATAGAAGTTTAATTTATTATTCTAATGACTTTCACAGCTTGAGATTCTCACTGGGAGACATGCCTGTATGCATTTAATAAGGCTGCGGAGATTGGGACTATTCCTGAAGGACTTTCTGAATCATTTCCAAAGCATCTTTTTACAGCTAGCAAAGTATAAATTATGTAAAAAGGCATTTAGACAGATACCATCAAGTCTATTTGACTGTTAACCCCTCTTCGTTAGATTAATCTATAAAACTGGAAAGAACCCACTTTTAGCATTCCAAGACTGTGCTCACATATCTAGATGTGAAGATGTAATCATTCAAATAGCTGGGGCAGGGAGGTGGGAGGGGGGAGAGCCTTCATGCTCTTCTTCTTTACTCTTGAGACTTAAATAGCACGTTCATGACAAATCTTCTGCCCTATTACTGTGATACTGGTAAGTCACAAACATAATTAATGATTCTAGCATTAGATTTTTGGAACTCTAGTAAAGAGATCTGACTAACTCATCTACTAAATGGATGTTTATAACTTCTCTCCTTACTGAGGAAATCCTAGTTCTCTAGGGAGGCAAGAGCTGAGAAGAAACATTCCCACGATTCACCTAAATCATCCAGTAGCAGAAAATGTAGAGAATGAGGGGCAGAAAACAGATTTCCAATTAAGCCACATAATATTTGTTTCCACACAATCTCTCCACAGATAACAAAAGATCAGGGCTGGTGCAACAAGTGCCCACTCTTTTCCATAAAGAGCACTTTATTGCCTCCTCAGAATACATGTATCATGGCAGTTAATATTAAACGAGGGCCTCACAGAGAGGGCAGGAGGGTGAAATTCTCTAGACTGGTTACCAGGGGCTAACTCCAAGTCAAAAATTTCTCCACACAAGGAAGTTATAAACAACGCACCACGTGTTTCTGCCATTTGAGGCCAAAATACTCCCAGGAACTGCACATCTCCAGTTTCAGTGCCCTTGAAGCCAGACAAGATCATTCAGCCTCAAACACAAACTGCAGCTTGCCTGTAATCCGGACTCAGATCTGCACGCTCTCTTCTTCAACCATCTCTTATTATGGGTAACCTTGATTTGCTTTTTAGCTGGGTAAACAGACAAGCTGGCTAAAGCATTTCTCACACCCCAGCAGAAGACCAGATAATACATACATCAAAAGTGCTCTCTTCCCCTTCACTGCATGACTTCTGTTTGGTGATACATGCCCAGACATAGAGATCATGTTAAACCACTTGACAAGAACATTCACTATTCCCCCCCTCCCCTCAAAAGTGACTGCGAGATTCTAGTTACAAAGACATTGTGTCAGTTCACTGCTGTAAGTGGCCACTTCTCATACACGCCAGCTAAGCAGAAACAACCTGAGACTTATGAATACTTATCAGATTGTGTGAAAGTCACAGGCATCACACTGCTGTCTCACTCTCAATAGCAGGGGACTTGTGGGTGTCATTTGGGAATGAAAGGATGCTGTCATTACTCCAAGAGGAGAAAGAGAGCCAAATGAGACTCCTTGTGAAAACAGCCGAATGATAGAACATTTTGATTAGAATAGATGACACCAAGAAATTGTCTGCTGGCAACCACACATTTTCCCATTACAACAACAAGATACGATAAAAGAGAATTTCTTTTCCAGCTCCCATTCTCCTGGGAGGTTTCTGAAACCTCAGGTTTCATGAGACAACAGCCTCTAGAGAGGAAGAAAGAAGAGAAAGTATTTGCAGCAAATATTTTTCTGAGGAACAAATTTCCTTACTTGTATATACATGCACTTCCTTTCTACAACCAATCTTGTTCCTTTATAGGGTAAAATCTGGCATTTCAAAGAAAATGGGCTATCAAGAATGCTATAGTACAAACTATTCTGCCTGGCCTGAGAGTTCACTGGTGTTACAAATGAGTGCTGCTCATACATGGCTGGCACAACAGATCTTCAGGAGGAGCAGGAGATGGACATATGGTAAGTGTGCATGAGCTGTTGGTACCCCACAGCACTGAAAACTGGAGCAAAGTCATGCTCAGAGATCTCTGTGAGCACTGCAGGATCTGCACCTCAGTGATCGCCCCACCACAGGGCAGCAGAGGGGACACCTCTGCTCAGCTGCTTACCTCTGCCTCCAGCTCTTCTCTCTCTCCCCACTCCTATTTTACAGATATCCTTCCTATTCACATTTTTAAAAGACGCATTGCTAGCACACACAAATTTTGGAGGGTGGTGGGGTTGAGCATGAAAAAAATGTCTCAAGCCCTTGCCCTTCACCAGATCCTTTCAGTCACTGACCAGACGTTCCACCCTGGAACAAAGCTCTTTCCAGACTCCTCAAATGAAGAGCAGGATTCAAGAGGCATTCTGCTGTGTGTTCCATGAAATCCCAGAGCCTCTTGAATAATTTTATATTTAATTATAAAAAACAGAATCATTCTAGGAGATTGAAAGAATGTTGGTTTGGGAGTGGGAAACCCAAAAACTGGTGTCCACAACTGACTCAGAAAGCACCTGTAAAGTTCACTGGGATCATCCTCTCCATAGGTGATGACCCAAAAAAAAGGTGTTAATGCCTATGCTGAGGAAAGTCTTCCTCTTTTCTCAACTGAAAATTCAGCACACACCTCAGGAATGTTTACATACAGAGTTTTGTTGAAATTGGTAGGTACTTGACTGAGAAAAGCTTCAGTGTGGCAGAAGAGATGTTCTCTAACTTCCTGCCCAGCTTTGCTTGCAACTCTTCCAAGTGGTCAGTCACACTGCAAGTTAGTTTAAATGCCCACTGAGAGCCCCAGTAAGCCTGAAAACTGAACTGACCTTGGATTAGGTTGAGTCACAGTTTGTGGAAAGCAAATCATATACCTGGGAGTCCAAATAAAAATAAGCACATAACGATTTCAGCTAGATGGGGGAAGAGGAAGGAAATCAATACTAAATACTCTGGAAAATGTATTTTATATTTTGAAATACAAACAGACACTATTCATGGTTCAAACTCAAGTTATAACTTCAGTAAAAGAAATTTTTCAGCTGCGATATTAACTGATATGTTTAATGTATAAAATGGTAAGGCTTTTCTCCTCATTTTTCACTAAACTTTGACAGTTCACTTGAAGCTGACATTGCTTAGGTATTAAAAACCCAAACAAACTCAGAAGTGAGCAACACACATGTTCCAAGCAGAAAAGGTGTTGGGGGTTGTTTTGTTTGTTGGTTTGAGCTTTTTTGTTTGGTTGGTTGGTTGGGTTTTTATGTGTATCTAAGGATCCTTACATTAAAGGACAAAGAATCATTAACTAAGATGGAAAGCTTTAGATCCATTTGATGCAATGCAAATCAACTTTTCAGCCAATTTTTCAATTAATTGACAGATCTGAATGCCCTGTATACATCCAGCTCCACAGGTAATGAGGCTTGCTCCTTGGCCAGCCCTCCAAGTCTCATTCGGGTCACTTTCTACATGGCTTGTGGTGGATGTCCTCAGGTGGTGGTAAGCACTCAAGTACAGACGAGCTTCTGAAAAGTTGGTGGGTGATTATGACAATCCTACATAGCTGCTGTTTCCTGGACTTCAACTGCTCAAGTTTCTGAAAGATAACTTCCAATGAGTGAGTGCTCAGGATGCCACAGTTTCCCAGTGCCCCAGGAGGACCCTAACCCAAGTACCTGTATCAGAAACAGCATCACCAGCAGGTCCAGGGAGGTGATTCTTCCCCTGTACCAGAACAGTTTTCCCCTGTACTCGGCGCTGGTTAGGCCACACCTCGAGTACTGTGTCCAGTTCTGGGCCCCTCAGTTTAAGAAGGATGTAGAGGTCCTGGAACAGGTCCAAAGGAGGGCAACCAGGCTGGTGAAGGGACTCGAGCACAGGCCCTATGAGTAGAGGCTGAGGGAGCTGGGGCTGTTCAGCCTGAAGAAGAGGAGGCTCAGGGGAGACCTCATCGCTGTCTACAACTACCTGAAAGGAGGCTGTAGCGAGGTGGGAGCTGGACTCTTTTCACAGACGACCTTCAACAAGACAAGAGGACACAGTCTTAAGTTGTGCCAGGGGAGGTTTAGGTTAGATGTTAGAAAGAATTTCTTCACGGAGGGGGTGATTAGGCTATGGAATGGACTGCCCGGTGAGGTGGTGGATTCTCCGTCCCTGGAGACATTTAAAAAAAGACTGGATGTGGCACTCAGTGCCATGGTCTGGTAACTGCTCCGGTGGGTCAAGGGTTGGACTAGATGATCTCTGAGGTCCCTTCCAACCCGGCTAATTCTATGATTCTATGATTCTATGATTCTATGATTCTACCTCATCTAAAAGGAAAAGTGCTGAGTTGTCAAGTCAGAGTTCCAGTGCTCCTTGGGAAGTCACCCCGGGGGGAACTGTAGTCTTTCTGTCTCTTATACANGAAAAAAAATACTTTTCAAATAATAACATTGAGTTCAACTCCTGCTCTTGGTGCTGCAAAGGAGTCTGTGGCAACAGCTGCTGCTTGAAAAGCTAAAAAACCTGAAACATCTATTTCAATACAAATAAAAATAAGCACATAACGATTTCATCTAGATGGGGGAAGAGGAAGGAAATCAATACTAAATACTCTGGAAAATGTATTTTATATTTTGAAATACAAACAGACACTATTCATGGTTCAAACTCAAGTTATAACTTCAGTAAAAGAAATTTTTCAGCTGCGATATTAACTGATATGTTTAATGTATAAAATGGTAAGGCTTTTCTCCTCATTTTTCACTAAACTTTGACAGTTCACTTGAAGCTGACATTGCTTAAGTATTAAAAACCCAAACAAACTCAGAAGTGAGCAACACACATGTTCCAAGCAGAAAAGGTGTTGGGGGTTTTTTTGTTTGTTGGTTTGAGCTTTTTTGTTTGGTTGGTTGGTTGGTTTTTTATGTGTATCTAAGGATCCTTACATTAAAGGACAAAGAATCATTAACTAAGATGGAAAGCTTTAGATTCATTTGATGCAATGCAAATCAACTTTTCAGCCATTTTTTCAATTAATTGACAGATCTGAATGCCCTGTATACATCCAACTCCACAGGTAATGAGGCTTGCTCCTTAGCCAGTCCTCCAAGTCTCATTCGGGTCACTTTCTACATGGCTTGTGGTGGATGTCCTCAGGTGGTGGTAAGCACTCAAGTACAGACAAGCTTCTGAAAAGTTGGTGGGCGATTATGACAATCCTACATAGCTGCTGTTTCCTGGACTTCAAGTGCTCAAGTTTCTGAAAGATAACTTCCAATGAGTGAGTGCTCAGGATGCCACGGTTTCCCAGTGCCCCAGGAGGCCCCTAACCCAAGTACCTCATCTAAAAGGAAAAGTGCTGAGTTGTCAAGTCAGAGTTCCAGTGCTCCTTGGGAAGTCACCCCGGGGGGAACTGTAGTCTTTCTCGTGGTGCCACAATCAAACAGTCTTAAATCCAGGTTCCACAACTGAGCTGAAGCTGTGGCATTTTTCACATTTTAGTCCAAGATGCCAGGCTCCATGTCAGCTCCTTTCTGCCACACATCAAGGTAGCATGAATGCCTTGCAGCTAACCTGTGGGAGATGCCCTAAAGATGCCTGAACTGCGAACAGTTTTAAGGCTACTTTAAGTACCACATGAGTCCCAAACATTTATCCTTTGGAAAACTACAATGCTCTCACGTCACTGCTCATGCATTGGCTAAAATCCACTTATCCAGCTTCCGACCACGCTAAAAAGCCTTTACTGGAGCTCTTCAAATAGGTAACCCTGACAGCAAACATGCAATGGCTCTGCATGAGAGGAGCCATGGTATGCTGTTTCATAGAGCACAAACATCAATACCGAGAAACACTGAATATGAAGAAATTACAGTCATCCTACAGTTGTAACTGAACACATGGAGGCACTTGCTTTGACACCAAGGTCTTTCCAAGCAAAGTTCACCTCTGGCAAGCACAGTCATATCTGAAAGCTAATGCTATTATTAGAAAACAAGTATTTATGTCTTTGAGAATGCCCAAAAAATTGTGATTAAATCAGACTTCACAAAGGTTCACCTAAAAAAATCACTGTTTGTAATCTAATCTAGAGGTCTTTTTTTTTTTTTTTTTTTTTTTTTTTTAATTAACTCTCCCCAAAATGTGCTAAATTCCACCCAGATACATCATTTTTTTGGTACCACGTTTGCACCCTCTTTCCAACACATTTATTACCAAACACCACAAATAAAGTCTATTGTAGAGCATATGTGGAGTGAAAACCTTAGTGGCACAATGCAGACATCAGACATTCAAGTAAAATAAAGGTGGCAGGCATCCTGATGATAGACATACAACACCAAACAAAGCAAAACAAGCAAAAAAAAAAAAAACAACAAACAAAAAGAAGACAGAAAGAAAATTTTCTTTTATGTTTAAACGTTACTTCCATTATGAAAAAGGCTGCATCAAATAGTAAAAATTCCTGCAACAAAGTATATTACATTAATGTGGCTCCACAGAAAAGCATGTTGCTACACTGTAAAAATTAACTTTCATTTTCTGGAGACAGAAAGTGTCTAGTGTTTTGTCTAGCTATATGGACCATGAACAATGAAGCAATTTCAGAGCATTCCCTTCATACATAAAACAACCTGCATACTGTTAATATATCCTGACTAGATTAAAAGTCTTGCAAATGATTTTGCCTGAAATGCCCTAGTATGAGATCTCCTTTAGGGAAATATCTTCAGCACCAATTAGTTTAATTGACGAGGAAGCTGAGAGAAGAGCAGCGAAGAGACAGACTGAGCAGACCAGGAAAGATTCTGTTCCCACATTTACTCTGATATCCTGGAGCCTATTTGCTACCAGTATTTGTAGCCTTCCCCACGTTAACTATTTATATTACTACCACTTTGTGGATATGTTGAAACTTTAAATCATGGGAGACCAGTAGAGTAAAACTTAATAGGTTATCAGCACCATGCCTCACACACTTTTTTATTTTTTTATTCTTTAAAGGCTCTACTTTCATTACTTTCTGTCCCCAAACTGCTTCCAGTATGTTTCTGGACAATTTTAGCACACCACGACTGTTTTTCTCCACCCTCCAGGAAGGAAACAAAGAGAGCAAATTTAACCTACACAGTGCGATAAAAACTGAAATCTTCTGCTTTCCTTTCCTCACTCCTCCCACTGTGCCCTCCAGAAGTAATTGGAGCCCACCATCCTCTCAAATCAGTGACATTTAAGGGCCCCTGTGCAAGGGGGGAAGAGGAAAAAAAGTTGTTTCAACCTTGGGAATCATGTGGAATCCACATAATTTACTATTTCCTGTGATTCATCAAACTTCCTTCTTCCCAAGAGTAATTGGTCACCACTTATTTATATACCACAGAGAGGCTTAACTCCAAAGGTCAGTCCAAGATTAAAAAAAGCAGATCATTTGTTCAAGAAATCTGGGTGGCTTGGAGTTGGGTTTTTTTTGTTGTTGTTGCTGAAAGGGTTTTGCTTTGGGGGCTTTTATTTTTCTCTTAAATGTGTAAAAGAAAAACTAACACATTTTAAGCAGGAATTTAGCCTGTCAGCACATGGGTTACTATCTGTAAGGTGGTATTGCACAACAGAACTAGGATGCACAATCTTTAGGAAAGAAAACTGCTGGCATACATAGTATCTCAATTTCAGGCAGGACTAGGAAAACTGGGATTGTGCAAGCCAGCATCACACATTCCCTTTGGCAATTTATTCATACATTTTAAAAGAAAAGGATGTTACACATATGGACCACTCACGCCTTGACACCCCTGCAGATGGGACAAGTCTTGGCATCTTGAGTACTTTTTCAGGAAGAGTGTGTGTGTGTAGTTCTGTATTTACAAAGCAAAACATTTGGTTCCTCTACAATAAAAGCATTTTATCTTTACCACAGTAAGAAGTAAGGAAAAGCAATTATGAAGCTAGAACCTCAGAGGAGCAAAATAAAAATTACAAGCTGGTCCTCACACTCCAAATTTAAAAAAAAACCCTTTCATTCTAACATTAAACATCTAGTCTAAATATACACGTATTTTTAACATAAAAACCCGAAGATAATACAGAATCGAACACTAAGATAATACGGAATAGAATACTTGCTCTAACTAAGCTTCTTCCCAGTTTTAATTTTCTCCCCACACCTTCCAGCTCTCTAACCCCTGCCTTAGGTGCAAAGGTGCAAAACAACATAACAATAAATGCTTGACTAGGTTAATGCCACATTAACTGCAAAACCTGCTTTGTGTGAACAAGTAATACTGCCCATACTCAAGTTTTCAGGAATTAAATGCTGAGATATAAAACCTCCAATAGCAAGGAAAACTTACAAATATAAGCTTAAATGAACATACGTTACATATGTAACATCCATGAGAATACAGCATGTGACATAGTTAACATTAGCAGGGGGACAGACTGATTCACCCTGTTTAAGAACTAGAAAATACAGCCCAGCTCCTATTTGAGGGTATAATTAAAGCCTATCAAAAGTATTTGATTATTATAACAGGAAAATAAAAGAAACTAAAAGAAATGAAGCCAATTGTTGTAGAACAACCATGTATTTTCTAATTCTCCAACAGATTCCAAAGATCTCCTTTATGGAGACCAAAGGAATTCCAAACATCCTTGCAGGGCACTTTGCCCCAGGCATTAACTGAAATTCCCACCATGATCCAGACAAGGAGAAAAAGAAACAGATTTATTTTTTTTTTAATATGTGTGTTTGCACATATAAAAATACATACGTATTCATCAAACAACATGTAGATAGTTGCATTTCAGATAAGGGAAATAAATGGAATACAAATAATATTTATTGTGTTAATTATTCTTTAAAATGTGAATCTTTGTGACAAAATGGCACATACAGACATCCCTAGAGGTTTAGGAACGATATCACACATAATTGCTTTTGTTCATACATTTAGGGAGGATTTTGTTTCATTTATTTACCTTCTTCATTTTTTGTTAGAAAATATTTGATCTCTGAAAAAACACGCATCGGAGACAAAGCCTTCCCTTCTTCAGCTAAAACACTTCTTCAGGTTGTTTTTTTTATTTTTTTCTTTTAATATTCCCGTGTACCTCCCTAACACCGGTCAGATGTATGGTCAAGATCATAGCCATTTTTTCAAATTAGTTCAAAGTACTTCTTCTACTCCAAATTAATCATTTAAATTATGCTGTCAACAGCTGCATCAGGGCTTCAAATCAAATCTGTTTCGTTAATGAGATCCTGTTGCCATACGTTTTTTTACCCAATACCCTTTTAAATAGCTAAACTACATGTTAGGAGATTCTATTATAGGCAAGTCCTCGTACAGACAGTTGCTTTAAATAATTTAAAGAACACACTCTGAATTTCCATATGCTCATGGAAAATATAAAAGACCTCTTGGAAGTCCTGTCTCAGGAAGACAGACATTTTTGTCTTTCATTTGGATTCTCATAAAAGTAACGGGAAATATAATTTTAAAGGAAAGTACAGCAAAGAAGGAACAACAAAAAAATAAAATAAAAAAATCAACTGGCTGTGAGAATTTACTCCTTTCCTTTTTCCCCTCTGTGATGAGCTGTGTTCCTTCCTGTTTCTGCAATTGTTTCAGTGAAACCTTTATAAACTGGCAGAATTTTAACACACAAAAAAAATGCATACAGGTAAGGTCAGGATTTCGCTCAGCTTTTTTTCTCCCATCCCTGGTGTTTCTTTAAACCTTACAAAAGAGCCAGTAGAAGAGGCTGTCAGGTAAAATTCACAGAACAAAAGAATGCAAATTGCCACCTATTACCTCTCAGGCACATTTCAAATAACCAAAAGAAGCCTAGATAAATGATAAGATTCCAGTCAATAGCTCATTTCTACTATAACCACACAGTCCTGAAAGGAAATGCACTGCCGTTAAGCCAGTAGTGATTACTGGGCAAGAAAAACATAGTTACCTTTTAACCATAGTATAACAACATTTACAGAACAAAACCATGTTTTTAAACTCCCAGACACGCTGCTCTCCATGTCTGCTCAGAAATATTTCGCAAAAAGGTAACCTTTCGAACAACACAGTTCCTGAAAGAATGCATACCTCGCATTTTCTTTCCCACTTTCCCACCTCGCATCCCCATCTGTTCCTCTATGCAACTAAATCATTATCCTTTTAAGAAAAGTAGTAGCTTTTGTAAAGTCACACGCTTAAATCTGCCACTGAGGCAAGGTGCTTACAAACACTTCGTGTTGGCCTAACCCCTGCTCTTTTGAAAATACCACCCTCGGGCAACTAAATCCTTGGCCTAATTTTCAAAATTGCTGAAGATGCAGCAGTTTCTAACCATTGCACAGGAACTACTGGGGTGTTAGCAGTTTGAAAAACAGGCCACTTAATTTCAGTCCCTTAGGACCGGAGCTTGGGATGCCTAATTTTACACAGCCATTTTAAAACAAAACAGCCGAAGTCAGACTTTTTGTCTGAAGTTTGGCCAAGCAGCTCACCCCTTGCGATGAGAGGTGAAAAAAAGCAAAAGTGTTTAAATCTGGAGAGGGAATGGCCAGTGGAGGGCTGGGCAGTAAGAAGAGGGAGGTCTACAAAAATTGTGAAGGCAGCAGAGGAAGTGAATGCAGAACTGCTACTCCACCAAATCCTGTCACGCAACAAACCATCAGAGAAGAGTTGAATCTAGCAAATAATCAGCTTAAACGGAAAGGAGAGAGAACTTCACACTACAGTGGCAAACTGCTGGAATTCGCTGCCTCCAGGGGCTGGGGTGGCAACTGGCATGAGCAGGTTGTAAAAGGAATAAGATTCTGAGGTACTAAAAAAGCAATGGTTAGAGGTGTCTCCTCTGTCATTCCAAGATCCAACAGCTGTGGGTGCTGGGGCAATACATGAGGTCAGGGTCAGTTTTTAGTCATCAAATATAAAACCAAAATGCCTGGAATATCACTAGGAAAGGCTACAATATCAGAGTTGGGTGGTACGGTTTTATTTACTGAAATAATCCTTTGGAAGCTTTTTATCTGTGAGCATGGCAGGTACAAAGAAGCACAGAAAGGAAAGCAAGTAGAACCAACCATCATGAATTAACTTTTTGGAAAAGCAATATATGTATCCGTCCTACAGGAAGACATAAAACAGGACTATAGCCCTCTTGGTTAGACTTTATTCTGGATCAGAAGAAAGCTGTGTTAAAAAAATGCTGCTTCCCAAATGTCTCAACTATTTTCCCGGTCTCTGCTCCTTAGAAGAGCATTCCACAAAGTAATTCCTGCTGATCAGCTATCAATAACAACTACTACAGCATGACAGGATTCCTGTTGGAACTAAGAGCAAGTCTTCCCTGGCTGGCCTCAGCTGCAAGGGCGCAGGTGAGGCTGGAGGTTGCAAAACCACTGGGAAAGGCCTCCAGACAGAACACAGAATTTGCAAGTGCACAGCAATCTCCACCTCAGTGGAGCTTAAAAAGCAGTTTCCAGTTGCTGTTGCAGAGTATTTTGCTCCGTCTTACAGCTGCTTAAGAATTAAAAACATGCAGAGGAGAGGACAACCTGCCATATAGAAAGCAGTGCTTTTGTTTAAACACCAAGCATATGGGGTCTGTAAAGAAACAGGTAGCTCTTTTTTTATTCACCAAATTTCAGAAGATTTATTTAACAGTAATAGCTGATGCTTGACAATGCTGTTATGTAAAATCAGCTAGCACCTGAATGGCAACGAGCAACTAAAAGGGAGAAAACAATTATACATGAGGTCAAGCTCTAGGGATTTCCAGAACTTGTACGTAGATCTGCAGTGTATTTTCATTCATAGAGTAAGCAGTGAAAGCCATCAAGGCTAGACTTAAGTCCTTCAAATATCCCACAGGAAGGCATTTTGTAATGCATTGAATCTACTTAGCATTTTGTGAACATCAGTATCATCAGCCAGCTAATAATGAAGTCAAAGCATTACCCATGAAGAGTAACAGGCAGGCAAAGTCTGCCTCCTACAAGTCTAGGTTGTATTGGAACATGTTTTCTCCCTAAACATCCCTGGTGTAATCCAACAGATTTATAAGAGGTATTCTTCGAAGTTTGTTATTAAACAACATTCTTTTATGAATTATGCTATGTTGTGCTTTATGGCAAGGTTCTAAGGTAAAATTTTAATTTAAAAGCATACAGTAAAATGGTCCAGGCTTTATTTTGGCAACTTCATCTGCAAGGAATTCACCCCTTCTCCAGTTTCACAGTATCTTTTATAACTGTTTGTAGACTGAAGTTGTGCCTGGAAATTATTGAAGAAATACAACTCAAGAATCTATCTAGAGTTTACAAACATTGCTGAAGTGTTTTTAAGCAAAATATTAAAGTTGCTTGAATTTCCCCACAAGATTGTTAGATTCTGAGTTAGGTTTCTTTTCAGTGATAGAAAATAACTTTTCCTTTAAAATTAGAGGTAAAATTTAAAAGGTAATCAAGCAGTTCAAGGTAAATCTACTTCACTCAGCTGACCCCTTCAAAGAAAACCAGTCTTTTTCTTTAATGTCATACAACCACTTTTCCACTCATGGACTGCTATTGTATCTTTCTTTTATGGAATGTAAACTCAAGTAACAGTCTATATATGCCCCCTATCCCCATTTTGCCTTCCCTTACTTCTAAGTTTTTTGTTGGCTTCTATTCCCTTCTTTTCCACTGCAGTAAGTGCCAGGTTTGGTTTCTTGTCTTAAATGTTCTTCACATACAAATACTGGAGTTAGCCAACTATTATGATAAATTGGAAGACTTTTGTGCCATTTCAAATTTCAGCATCTCATGTTCAAGTAACGCTGATCCCATCTTTTTCTTTCATAATTACTGTTTTGAATGAACTATATTATTTTTATTTGAGACAGTGGAAGAATACAAAAAAAGCACAATGAGCAAACAGCATTGCTGAGAGCACAACACAGGCTAGCACAGCAAAACCAATAAATATAAGATTGAAAAAGGGAATTAAATGTATGCATCATTAAACAGTTTATTCAATGCAAGATGGTTTCAATAAATCAGTATTTTTAACAAAAAAACCCATTTCTCTTTGATCATATAAATCATGTTCATGTAATTCAATTTCCCATACATTACCCCTTTGTTTATTTAGAAAGAATTAAATATTTGCCCAAGAGAAAACTGGCATTTCACAAATTAGCAGTAATTCTAAAAAATACATTTCTAGTTAAAATTTGGGTTTCGGCAAGGCAATGTAACATAACAAAGACCCATAAGCTTATATAAAGGTGTTTTTCTTGCCACTTGAAAAGCACCAGGTACAGAGGGCAAGTTGAAAAATTTCCAAGAATTAAAATAGAGCAAATTTCATTAGAACTGCATTTTCTTTCCATCTCAGAAATTTTCCTCCAAGTCTCTCTGAATGTCACGATCTTTATGTAAATAAGAAAAAGAAAAGAAGTACAAAAAGCAGCCATGTACTACCACCTGGAAACAACCTTTAACTAAGAATAGGACCTGAAAAATCAGAACAAAAAACACCAAAACTCCACTGGAAAAAATATTCAGCAATTGGTGTCAACACAGATGAGGTTTGTCCTGTCCTCAACTATAGATTCCTGAATTTGGTGCTTCCTATCACATCCACACATGGCCATGCACAAGTGTATATGTAATTGCTTAATTAAATGAGTTACACTTACTAGCTTCTAACAAAGCAATTATTGATGTCTTTCCAGTGCAAAATTCTATTGCTATAGATTACTTCAGGCACACTTAACTTCTTCCATAAACTCCATTGTTCTTTACCCCTCCTATTTCCAATACCACTGGTCACTTTCTTTTTCCTACAGTTATTTTTCTCCTCAGAGAATTTAGTACTGTGGAACTTGCCAGATCAATTCCATATAAGTCGCAAATTAAAAAAAAAAAAAAAAAGTAGATAGCCAGGTTATTCAGAGTCAACTTATATACAATATAATCCACAGGGAGTAAATTTACAGAGCTTGTGGAATCCAGGTTAGTCAAACTGAGCATTTTCTAGATCTCCCAACGATCAGGAGCTACCACAGTTCAGCACTGCTAGGAAGAGTCTCTTGAATTAGGGTGGAAATTATACTAAGCTTCCTTAGCACTATTTGTCAGCTACAAACAGTGAGAGTAAGCATGGGCCCTGTGGACATACATACCTTAATTTTCAGCAATATGAAAGAAAAAGTTACTTATATAGATTTAATACATAAATTTATATGCAGACAGTGAGCGACTCACTCACTCAATAGAGACAGACTTATTTTTATTCCTGTCTCTATTATTTTCTAGAGAATATTTTGATAGTTTAGTTGACAAATCGTGGTGTAAAGAAAAGAAGTGTTATTACATAGGGTAAGTTTAGTTTTTAAAGAAAGAAGAAAAAGAAGTAAATCACTTCCTGCAGTTCAGGAGATCTGATTAAAACAAATATTCACCTCCTCCTTATAGTCATGCATGAACTGAAGACTTCCTTACAGGTAAATTCTGCAAAATACTCTGTATGTTTGCCTGGCTCATTCACTGACATTTTAGGCTGACTCAAACACAGGGCTACGTGGTCAGGCAATGTATGATAATCCACAAAGTTTAAGCAGTCTTTTTGCCCTACATCAATAAGCCAAGTTTAAGGTACAAAGGTGAATGGCAAACCAGACTTGCAAAGCCTTTTTTTCCCTACATTGAACTTATTTCTAAGGAGAACTCAGTAATCATGACACCCCATTACTCTCGTCCTAGTCTTCACCCTAATTAAAAGTTTTTTTTCCTACCCACTATCACAAAAAAAAGAAAAAAAAAAAAAAAAGGCTTTTCAGAAGTTGCATCTCATCATGTAAGCCCCTCCTTGCAGTACTGACCTCCCTGTATTCCAGAGTCTAGAAGCATCAGGGGAAAATTGCAGAGCAGCATAGGCAGATGTCATACATTATTTATAAAGACCAGATGAGGAACCAGAAATCCCATTCACATCAGTGATGATGTAGTTAAGCTACCAAATCTGGTCCAGGAGTTCTCTCCCTCTTTCCTGCTATTTTTTTCCTCCAGTTATTCCCACAGAATTGTTAAAGTTGCACATTCCTGAAAGTTAAAAAATGCAGATAGCATTTTTTTCGGCTTTCCCAACATTTCAATACATTTCCCAGTGGAATTTTTATAGAAATCCTTTTCTCAGAGTAGATCAGGAGGCAGACAAATCACAAGGGAAAAGTAAGCTACTACAGAAACTGTACTTCTGTACAGAGAAGTGATGACAGGACCATCAGATAAGCCCACCTGAGCTCCTGTGCCCCAGCTACAACCAGAGGTGGAACAGCCCCTTTTGCCCCTTTTCTCCCAGGGCTGTGAATGGAGACATAAATCAGGACTACAGCCCAGCTGGGCTATGCAGGAAGGGATCTTTAACCTACACCCATGTCTGTAGCATAATAAAGTGAGAACACAACTCAGGTGGCATCCAAGAATGAATTGCTTCTGATGAGAGCATGCTCCTCAAAGCATATTATCCTGGATGATTTTGGTTTTTACCTTATGAAAGCCCTAAATTTTTGGTGCCTCTGTTTGCATCCTTGGACACAACATAACAGTCCACCAGAACCTGGAGAGCTTTGAAGACTCACACCATGATAACACATCATGAATTGGTATTCCCCAATAGCACTTGATATATAGTTAGACCAAACGGTTTGAGATGCCCTGTATAAGAGGTAAGTACTATTGCTATCACTTGTCTCCTCTGTGCCAGACAAATCAATGTATTTTTCCTTGTTTACATGAGAACAAGGAAACTAGCTTTCTAGCAGTGCTATCAAGGGAATACACAAAGGTTGCCCTAGAAGACAGACTTTGAGTTTGTCACCATAAAGATACAGGACAGTAAGCTATGAAAACACCTTTGAAGCAGTAAGTGATGCTAAAGGGCATCCTGAACATTAAATATATCATTGTACCTATTCAACTATTATTCTATCTAGTAAATTTTCTATATATATTGGCACACAAGTATACAAATGCTTACATCTTTTTTTATAGTTGCTATAGATACTGACTACATTTCACAAATACTTCAAATCTCTACATATAGCAAAATGTTACATACTTTTTTTTTTTTCCTTTTATGTAGGAACATATTTTCAATATAATACCCATGTACATTTAAGAGGATGAAAACTAATCTGTTAGCATTTTAGATACTGGTTTTCAATATAGCTCATTTACTTGTGTAGCTCTTTGATTGCCTAGCCTTCTCTTTAAAGTATACTCTGCCAGACATCATATGGAGAAACAGAGATTATCTACCTGAACTGGTGTTTGTTTGGTTTTTTGATTCATTGTTTTTGTGGTGGTGGTGGTGGTGTTTTGTTGTTTGCTTTTTTTCAACTGTATAACCAATACATGAAGGCACAGGAAACACTGTATTTTAAATGTGCTATCCAACAGGAATACTTTGTAGTTAACTCCACTTGTGTTTTCTCAGGCAGCTCAAACACTGCAAAGTCAGAATCCTCACAAAGTGGGAAAATATTATCTTTGCAAATTAGAAGAGAGAAATAAAGATGAAGTGACTTCCTCAAGGCCATTGGCAGACAGGAGAATAGAAAGCTGGAGATAGACGCTCTTTCAACCATTTGATCCTTCACCTCACTAGAAGCAGGCCTCCTTCTCAGCTGAAACAGGTGTATTTTGGGGACAGTTAGAAAAATAGCTTCAGTTGAAAGTCAGGAATTTTTTTTATTTGGCTTGCTGAGTTAGGTAGAATGTGTAAGTAATGGAGAGACTCATTAACTCCTGTGCTTTTCACCACAGCTTTCAAAGCAATCATGGAATTAGCTGAAAATTGTTCTCTGGCCCATCCATGTTTTCTCTTGAATGATTCTCATGATGGAAGAGCCAAGATCTCTGACCTTAACTTGGCTCCAATAATGCAGAGAGCAGCCTCTCCTCTGGTGAACTGAGCCTTGAACAATTTCATTAAAAGGGATCATTGTGACAGATGAAATCGATGCTCTCATAACACAATAATCTGAATCATTAATACAGGTGCTACTTTAAAGCAAGCAAGAATGTAAATTTTGCCCTCTCACAAAACAGCACATTTTGGGTTTTCAGAGAGGCATAAACACACCTGCAGTGTTGATAGCCTAAGTTCAACATTCATCCCTTCCAACACCACCAAAAATAACCAGTGCCTGTTCCACTTTGCAACCTGTACCTGCTCAGACCTAAGTGCACAGTCAGAAGTATGTGGTCCACCTTGTAAATGAGACAGATGGCTGTATGGAAATCAGCACATTTGGAATCAAATAACGCTTCCTTCTGTGAAGCAATCCACGCACAAAGATTCCAAGCAGTGGTCAATCCAATAGCAAGAACCTTATTTTATTATTTCACATGAAGAGTGATTACACAGTCACGGAGCCTGACAGCTTTCCATGTGAAGAATAATTTCTCTAAAACAAATGCCAGCATCTTATTAAGTTACCAATACATTGCTAGCTATAGTGACTTAATGCCACCAGACCAAAATATTTTCAGATTATTTTCAAACAGCAGTGCCAGAAAGCTTGCAAATCATACATTCACGTTTTAATGAAAGGTGCAATTACTGAGCATTTATTTAATTAGAATAACACATCAATAGGCTCATCTAGCATCTCTCCAATATGTCAGCAACTTTTTGAAAAGTTGGTAGCAAATATTAGTTTTTGATTCATACAGTTATGCCACAACATTACATTTGCTTGGCTGATATTAAATGACTGAATGACAAACAGTGCAGTTTTGTCAATTCTAAGGCAAAGACAACTCAGCTGTGGTTCTCGCACAGAAGACAAATCAAAGACTAATTTAAAATCAGTATGATTTCCTTTAAAGTAACAACAATGGAGAGGATTATCATATGCAATTACCATGGAGGAACACATCTGTTTTTCTGACCTAGCTGTCACTGTTTTGACTGCATCCTAATGCATCCAAATTTACAAATAGATGGTGGATGTCTTCTGAAATAAGATTTTAAAAAAATAAAGATAACAAGGAGACAACATGAGAATACCTTTGCTGGTATACATCACATGCAACACATCAATTCTACTTTGCCAGTCTAGTTTCAGCATAAATGGTTTCTTATGCTGCATACCTCAGAAACTCCCTTCCAGCTGGTGACACAGTTGCAAGCCAGACACAAGGTCTAATAATAAATTTCCCTCTGGCTCCACAGTCTTTTACTATCCCAAGCATACTTGTAGTCAAAAGACTTTAGATATAAAAGTTCCCACCAAGATCTGCTAATCAAGGAGCAATGCAATAACTCCAGCTCCCTTGGATCAACTGCTTCATGGCTAAGAACTGTAGAAACCACCTGCAGCTTCTTCCCTAGAGACAATGAAATGATGAGAGGGATAATGTAATGTAAACAGAGGGAAAGAATGACACATCTGGAGCCTTCGTAAATTTATCCAAGCAAAATTTACTCCCAGCCCATTGGTGGGCCTGTATATATCACTCAAGTACTTGGTGTGTAAGCTTGCCATGTAATGCTGTAGCAGCTGAGATGTAGAGATACTCATGAGAATGACCACGGCCAGTTTGGCCAAAGAGAGCTTACAGTGTGCTTGATTAACATCCTTCTCCAATAGAGCCCTTGTGCCAAATACCAATGAGTGAGATGTCCCATGAAGAAAAACAAAAAAACCAAACAATTTCTGTGCCTTTACCCTGCAGTACCAGCTGCAGATGGTGGTTGCCACAGACCACATGCTTTAGAACAAGGTTGTTAAGATATTATTTTGAAATAAAGCCTTAATGCCTGGAGCAGCCACCTAACTACAAATTTATAATTGCAATAATCTTTGTTTCAACAAGCTCAACGCTTGTACATTACAAGTTGACACCCAAGCAAGAAAACACCTTACGAGAGACTTGTCCTTCTAATCCAATATTGAGCAGCAGCCTACCAGGTAGGAATATATATCTGTTACAGGAAAATTTAAATATTTAACATCCTGTGTGATAAATGCCTAATATTTACTCAAGCTTATAATAAATGCTTGTCTAGGAAGAGGATATGAAATTACACTACAACTATGTCATTACTTAATTAAATTTTCCTTTCTAAAAAATTCTAATTTGCCAGCCAGCTTGCTAATGATTTCATGACCATGCTACATAAATATTATTTCCCTGATTTGCTTTTGATGTATTCAAGCAGATGTTAAAAGGGCATAAGGTTTGCAAACAGCCTCTCAGCTCTCACTTATAGAAACCGATGACAAAAAATCTGCCATAGAGGGCTCAGAAAAAAAGAGGAGATGGTTAGAGACATTTAGAAGGCATCCTGCACAGGTCAAGGCTTTGAAATAAAGCATAGCAGAACATCTCAACCCTTTCTGATTATTTCCTGCTCCTCACAGGTCATCTGTGCATGTTCAAGATACGTTCAGACAGGAACATCTTTGAAAACAAAGAACTGCAAGAGACTAAAAGAACAGTTGGAATCCCAGGATCAAATTTCCTGAATTTTGAGTTCAGATTCAGCATTCTGCCACGCTGACTGCAGGATCTTCCCCTGTTCCATGTGTTACTTCCAATGGGGCTTAGCTGTACACCCTACACTTTTATGAAGCACTCGCCTACGAGAGTAATGGGGCTCAGGAACACGCACATCCCTGGGCACATTCTCCAATTAAAAGCAGAAATCACTAAGTTTTGAACAGATTTAAGGTATTCTGTGCTACAGGAGAGGACAATCTTTGAGCATGTGTGTGGTAACACTGACCCCAGCTGCCATAGGAAGCAGGTGCCAAGTCTCCATGTACTTGCACAGGAATTAAAAACTCTTCAGTCACATCAGCCTCAGCCAAGTACTAGACATCCTTCTGCCTAAGCACACAACAAAACTTCTGACTCACTGGCAGGTCAGTTGTGTGCTGGAGTTATATTATGGTTGAAGTTACATTTTCTGATGGAACCTATGTAATGGGATGAAAGAGGAAGAAAGCCTCCGAAGCCAACTGTAGCAAAACTACATTTGTATATGGTTTTAGTTTACAGCAATACTAAAATCCAGGGCAACTATTCACTTGGTTTGTTCCCAGTACTTACAGACTCTTTTCTCTCCCCAGAGTAATAGCTCAGTATTTCTTACCTTCAAAAAGAGCACGGTTCCCTCGCCTCATTGCAGGTGAAGTTAATACGAGGAATCAAAGTACAGCACTGCCTATCTTTCTTCAGGTAGCAATTTTGTTACATCAACCTAATACACACCTGTCTCTGAGAAAACAGCTTTGTGTCACAGGCCATCTTGTAACCATCAGATGACAACTTTTCAACACTGCCAATCTGAACTACATTCAGGTAATGACAACATTGACAATTCTTCTGATTTTCTCATATTTGATGTTTTATTTAAACCCCCAGCTCCTCTAAACAAATGATCATCTAGGAATGTCAGCTTTCACTTGTTAAAACATACTTTCAGCCCTCAACACTCTACATAAAAGCTTGGGAACAGGAATCAAATGTACCTTGATGTCTCAAAAAAATCAAAGCAAAATGAAAGAACCCAATGTGTACTTTACATATCATTTTAGGAGGATCAGACTCCTTTCTACTAAGATTAGGATATTTTTCTAAGAACAATGTGACTAACTAGAAAGTTTACTTCTAATTTAAATGAAAACTTTGCTTATAATAAGACATGTTCAAAAGGCAAAGGTGTTCAAGGCAAGCTTGAACAAAAAGTAGTTTGAGCTTTTTTCTTACGCTTTTTTTTCTCCCCGCCTCTTGAAGACTGCTCATTAATCCAAAGAGATGGAAGACTTCATATTCAGGCTTAGCATTTATGAGGTGCCAGCAAACTTCAGCATAAAGTTGATCTGTGAGGAGCTTGTACTTGATGCTGTGCAGAGACCTAGCGGGGTGGGGGGAGTGTGTATGCTAATTCGTTGGAAGCAGTATCCTTGAATATTAACAAAATATTCAAACCAAGAAAATTCTTGGAGTTATCACAGAAGGACAGGAGGGTACTCCATTACTTGGCTGAAGGGTTTACAAGGAGTTAACTTCCAATAGATTTGCACTCATTCCTTATGTTTCACTCAAAATGCTAAAGAATGAATTTAAAATGCCAAGTTTCAATTTTGCAAACACCATGCTCCAAGCATTATGCATTTTTTTAAAATAGCCTAATAATATACATTCATGCACAAACCAATGCTAAAATGGCGAATTCCTTAGAACAATGAAAGACTAAACAAATACTTAATTGTTAGGGCCATGCAGTGCTATTTAAGGATATTCCTGTATTACTGCAGAATTTCAAGCTGAACTCTCACACTCACATGTGGCAACAGCCTAGCTAGTCCTACTTGGCATGGAATCTTGTAACCCCTTTGCAATCAGTCCAAGGCCTGAGATGAAGCAATGCAAAGCTATCACCTACCTCCACCCCATTTGTGGTGGAGTATGACATGCTAAGACTCAATAAAGGTTAGAAAGCTCTCAGCTTCCTGTCAGAAACAGGAGGCAGGAAAGGAGAACTTTCAGCTGGGCTGGGTGTGGAGAGAAAAATCAGTTCACTGATCATTTGTGTGGCACCATTGCTCACATGCCAACAGCTCCTGTCCAGACACCACTTGATTCTGGGACACAAGCAACCCACACACACACACACACTTTGGTTCAGTCTTTGGTGACAGACCATACAAGAAGGAAAAATCACCACGGAAAACGAGTTTCAGTTCAGCATCTAGTATATTCATCATCAAGGGATTTTATTAAGAATAGCAGCTCAAAAAACAGAATGGTTTGCCAGAAAAAACAGAAGTCACCACAAGCAAAGAGATTTCAAGTCAGGGAGATTTCAGGCTTTTTTTCCTCCTCTCCTTTTCCCTGGTGCAGTCTCAGAAACATACCTAAACACTGAGGAATTTCACAAAAGAAAACACAGTATGCAAATGAAAAATCAAAATTGATGGGACATATTTGTTAAATGTGTAAAAGGAGCAATTATAGGAAAGTAACAAGTATCGTGGCACTGCCTGTTCTCAATCAACAGGTGCTAAAAGAAAAAAAAAAAAAAGGCTGTAGGTCTCTGCATCTTATGTATTATCCACAACTGTGAAAATTAAATTCAAATTTAGAGGACATAAGCACCTAACTTTCCAGTGAATCAGTATATGTATGTTTTCTGTTACTACTCCACAACAAATCTTAACGATTTCAGAATTAGTTTAAGAATTCTGATTTTGTGCTGTCTAATTCTACACACCAATGCTTCAAGAAGTCAAGAATGAAAAACCAACATGCCATACTGAATTAATTTCTCATTCAGCTTTTATAATCCTGCAAACAAATAATGTGATTTGCACACTTATCCCCATGCTAACTTGAAACTTTTCCCCCAATTGACTGTGTCAGAGAACATAATGCTCTTCTCCAGTAAAACAGCTTTTATAATGAGGCTATAGGAACAGAGTTCTCTGCACTCAAGTAGTCACATGGTTTAAAAAACACAAAACAAATAAATTAAAAAAAAAAAAAAAACAAACCACTAATCAGAAGGCATACAAATTGTTTGCTATTTGGAAGCAGAAATAATGACATTTTTCTTTTCTAGGGCTATTAATATTTCAGTAAACTGTGCTGTAGACCCATCACGAGTAAGATGTTTGCAACACCGATTACACAAATTCACAAGTTACAAGAGACCACAGAAGTCTTCATTTATCCATGGTCAAACCCCATTATAACTTCAGTTATGTGATGTATAACTGAAACCACATGTGTCCAAAACACTTCCAAACAGCATCAACCTGTGTTTTAAGGCAGCCCTCACAAAATACTCTCAAAGATCTGCACGACATCTCCACTGATGGTTAGAAATAAAACCTCACAGGAGTGAAAAGTTAAAGAAAGAGCTCTCCCCTTATTTTAAGTAGTCTTTTCCCACTATTGTACAGATACAAAAGGAATAATCAAAGGTGGTAAGAGAGGAAGTGTTACCCCAGGCAAAAGTACCCATTCACCCCCTGATTCTCAGGGAGTTACCCTTATTCACCCCAAACAGACTCTTTCCTAATTATTGTTTGAAGGGGGCCAGAGGGGAAGAAGATGTACAGTCACCTTAAAAACTTTTGATAATTTTTCCCTTAAGTTTTATTAAAAACACATGGATATTTCTACCTCCCAGCAGCCACCCTGAAGTCAGTTTTCAAATACTAGCTCCATTCTCTCTTTAGTTCCCCCTTATTAGGACAGCAGAACAGTTCCTACAGGAGAATTAAAGCCATATGCTGACAACTGGGCCATGCACTGATGCATTTCTTAAGTCCTAAGCATATAGATCTCCAATATCCCTGGTATCTCTGGGCAGCTGTATCTAATACACCTGTTGCACAAGGTTATTACTTATGATCAGGTACTGGCCAGTGTGAGGAATGTCACAGTGAGGCACATTTGATTTTGAAAATCTAGATTGAAGCCTGGGTAAGAATCACTGTTAAAGACAATGTATTACATAAAGCGTAATATTTTTAGAATTGAGAAAAAAAAATATTGAACCATTTTAAAACCATGTGCACAGTCATCTTCCACTTGCTTGAAAAAAGGATACATTATCAAAAAGAGACACAAAAAACCAGCCTGGTATGAACAGGGTCAAATTCCTTCAATTCAGACTGTGATTTCTCTATTACCAAGGGAACACATGAAGGAAAATTGAGGCACTGATAAGGAAAGAACTTCCAAAAGTTAGAATATGAACCTAAGTACTAATGTGTTCGGTAATCTTGTCCTTTGATCTGACAAGCTTAGCCTGGCCTAATACGGAGCTGGGAGCTCTGGCAGAGAAAAGTTTCAAGGATGTGGCAGTGTTGGAGAGAAACAATTCCTGCCTTTTACAGGCACCTGGGCTCCTGGTTTGAGGCAGGGAGCCTATAATCCACACCACCTTCCAGTCTCAAAAAAGGTGTCAACAGCTTCACTCTGGGCACCACTGCTGATGCTCTTCCCTCCCCTGCTCTCTCTGATAATGAGAAGCAGAAAATGACCCCCCTGGCGAGAGAGTTTGCCAGAAGGTATCACTGAACATTTTCTTCACTCAAATGCCGTGAATCCTACCAAGTGAATAGCAATAGGAGAAACCCGATTCTACAGCAATGCCTTCAAATAGTCTACAGAAATGAGCAGAGATTTATGGGTCTGATCCAAATCCCTTTGAAAGCAGTGCAAAGATTGCAGTAGGGTAAGCAGGAATTCTGTTCCTGCTGTGGAAACGCACAAAAGATATGTAATCCTCTGTTAAATATTTTTCTACTACAAGGAAATATTAGGAAATAAAAACTTGGCCCTGAAACATGAAACACATTATATATTACTGAACTTTTGGGTTTCACAAGAATTGATTGAAAGATTCTTTAAAAGATATTGGTTGAAATAACATCCAAGTTTACCTTAGAAAAATCAGTAAGATGTTCATCTTCTTTCCAGTAAAAAGAATAATCTCTTTTCTAAATTACAAGGTTTTGGGGTTTGGTTTTGTTTTATATTCTACCAGGATTTTAATTATATCAAATTATCACTACAGTAAAAAAATACTCTTGATCAAATTATACTAGTAGGTGGTTAAGAATTACCATAATGGTAGTTACTAGACATCGAGTAACCCGATTTGATTACTTTGTACAAATACACTCTAAAATCCTCCTCTCTTTATTAATTGTATTTTTATCTTTTAATATGCTTAGAAAAAAATATCATAAAATCTCTTCTTAGCTGGCTTTCACTAAAATTTCCACCTACCATTTGAGGTGGATGGATCAGTGTCCAAACAGAATTTGCAATATGATAAGTTCACGTTCCATGCACACTTGCCTTACTTCTCACACTCTTGGGGATTTTCCCTCCTTTCTCAAAAAACATTTTTGGTGGTTTTGTTTTTGTTTTTTTTCCTAGCAGTACAGACAAATCCAAGCCAAAACTCTGCTCCCTACACAAGCTCAAAATAAGTTGTCTTTGCTCCAAAAAGTATACTAAACAATAAGAATTCAAAACAAATGGATGAAACAGCATCCTCTTGTTTAAATCAACATTCAGTAACAGACTGATATAGGAATCTAATGATTTTTTTCTTACAGACATTTCTTGTTTGTAAAGCTGCATTATTCATATATCCTATGTTCAGAACCACTTACTTGGCAATTACTTAGAGCCAAGAAGGACAACGACATAAAAAAGTATTTCTTAAATAAAATTTCCTATTAAAAAAATCCTTAATTTAATAGTTTATTGAAGTATTTAAAGTTATTTTAATGAAGACTGGATTCTGCTGGCAGCTCTCCACATCACAATATCTAGCTTTTAAGACAACTATCACTCCATTCCTTTACTTTTATAAATGTGTAAAAGGTAACACTGCACTAAGATCAATGCAACTAAACTGAGTTCTTATTGTGAAATGTCATTCTTCTTTATTATCTTTATTCTGATACTGCTTGCATATCACACTCCAGTTGCATAACTATTTATTTCAGGTTTGCTTCCTGAAAGCTGAATAACAAAACATTGTTTTCCTCATAAATCCACTTTTTTTTATTCACTTTGCTCTGCAGTATGAAGAAACAGTTACAAAAGCAAAGATTTCACAAGCAAGACATACAAATTTCCATTACTATATATCTGTTTACTAACAGATGAAGATGTATGTAAAAAATGAAAATATTAACATTTGTTCCTGGTTCCATTCTTAGGAAAGAAGGCCAGATTTTTCTGGGGCTACTTGTGTGGTATCCCACTCCACAAGCAGTTCTATGGAAATTGCTGGGTTTCTATGTTTGTCTCACATGCAACTTACCACCCAAAAAGAGCACAGAGGCCCTTAGCAAATGGTTGGGTATTTGTAACCACTACATATTTACTCAAAAAGGAATCAAGATTTTCCAAACTCTTGCATTGGTTCATCAGAGCAGTATGCAACTGCTGCCCAAACATCTCGTCTTCTGCGTGTTTCAATGTTGCTTCCCGTGCCAGCATCACCTCCAGCAACATCAAGCTGGTGAACCTTTGCCTCTACCTCTTTGCAATACCTGGACTCTAAAACATATTCTAAGTAAGAAGATATCTGGTTTAGAGGACAGCAAATTTCTTCTTTGCTTTTGAAAGAGCTGTAGCCTTTAGCAGAAATGGACGTACAGCTACATATTTTAGGAGGTTTTAATATTCATTATGTATCTTGCTGGTATTGAAATCAGACAGCCAATTTCCACTGAGACTGAAATGATAGTTGGATACCACACTCTTTTCAGGTTCCCAGGGGGAAAAGGAAGTAAACAGTCAAGCCACCCACGTCCTGGCCTTATATTTCTCATAAGGATCACTAGCAATGGGTGAGGGGAAGGAAGAGAACAGTGTTCAGGAGATGGCTAGTGGGAAATGAAGGCTTTCTTCTCCAGCACAAGACATTAGTAAACAAGATGTCAGGTTACTGATGACACACTTTCTTACCAGGCCTACAAACATATTGCCTTTTGAACCTCAAGTTTCTACAGTCATGATGACTCTTAACCAATGTAAGGAGATTCAACCACGGTGAGGTTGAATACTCATAACCTTCCTCACACTATTGAGCTGTGCTTGTTTATATAGTATCTTTACCCAGAAGACAGAATAGAAAAATTAAGATCAGTCAGGGCTAAGGTCAAATTGGAATACTATTCTATCATGGCAAGAGGCAGCTGTGCTAATGTGCTACACTACTTACCCAACAGCAAACTCCCAGAGGAAAACTACAGTTTATACCTGGTACACCTTCTACACCATGCAAGACAACTACTGCTTAGATTGTAGCCCCTCAAAATGTAACTAAACTTTTAAATACTGGTTTGAGCATGCTTTTCTCAAGCACGAATAGTTCACTGAATACTTATCACTGTAATACTGAGCAGCAAAACTAGAGATTTCAAATAAACATGCTTACTGGAAACGAATGCATTATTATATTATTAGAACCCCAGAGAACACAGTCTTGCCTAAAAATCACTTCTACATCTAAGAAAGCCTACAGATCAGTACATTGAGAAAATAAAATGGCAAACAGGAAATTTGATACCTTATATCTTTGTAATAAAGAGGTTAAAGGCAACATCATAGACTGTAGCCATAACGACAGCTTTCATCTCTACAAACAGATGACCTGACAAGCACTGCATGAGTGTACATGCAAATGAGAAAACCTTTCAATCTTGTACCAAATTAGAATTAAAGGATGCTAATTACTTGTTTACAAAACAGTTACACAGGATACTCTCAGTCGTTATCTACATACAGAAACACAGAACAATTTCCAAGTACAAGCTAGAGAAAAACTCATAAGCAATTTTAAAAATTGTTCTAAGCATATTCTGAGCGTATTAAATCTAGAGGATGCATACTCAGTAATAATGACCAAGTCATTTTCTGCCTCTCTCATCCCTGATCTGTTTAGCAGAGTTGCACCTGTGGATCATCTTGTTCAAAAAGAGGATTTAAGGAAATAAGAGACATTTTTTCCTATCACTCATGATGCTAGGGATCAAAGATTCTTTGTGAAGAGAATTTCCACTTTTTCCTCCAAAATGGATTCCCTTAAGACTATAAATATCTAGAATGATACAAGTAAGTATATGGTTTTCTCTCAATAAGCTTCAGTTCACAGAGAAGGCTTTTAAACACACACTCACAGAACTGGTAGCAGACGGGTGTGTGTCTTAAGCACGATGGGTCAATTTCTTTACCACTAACTTTAAGGCCATTTGGCTTGTATTGCTCCAAGCAAAGTGACTGCCCTGCCTTGAGAGCCTAAAAGTTCTGCAAGACTGTATTTTGAAGTTTAAAAAAAAAAACCAAAACACAAAAGAAAACAAAACAAAACAAAACAAAACCAAACAAAAAAAAACCCAAAAACACAAACCCTCTTAATTTTTTTTTTAATTGTGAAACAGTTGAGACCACTACTACTTTGACCTCAGAGTGTAATATCAGGTTTCAAAAACTAACTGATTAGAAACAGGGCCTTCTGAACCTGTCCATCTTGATGGAAAAAGCAGAAGCAGAATAATACTCATTTTTGCAGGTATTTGACCTGGATAGTAACATAAAGTAGACTGAAATATTAAAGTCATATTCAATTACTCTGTAGGACTAAGGAAGAACAGACCTTTCTTGTCTTGCTTGGGCAGCCTTCTCCATAAAAACACAAGCCTTCCTGGAGGAATTCATTCAATGTGTACTTTAAACAATGCATATTGTCCAAGCCATTACTGTATGGCTACTCTTCTGTGTCTCTGAAAATAATAGTGATTGAGTTCAATTATCCATTTCAACTCATCTGGTCCTGGATTTCGTTGCATCAGACTAACTCTGCAAGCTCAACATATCACTTCCAGGGATGTCTTACCCAGATAGGAACTTCACATCAAAGCCAGCACCAATAGCATTACACTGTTCTTCAGAGTGGGAAAAAAAGTAGGTGAAGAGATACAGCCCAGTTTTGTAATTCTTGCTCTGAATAGAGAGGCCACAGGGTACATTACTAGTCTTTCAAGGTGAACAGTGGACAACTACAAAACTGGTTTAGAGTGGTGGTGGAGGGAAGAAATAAATTTTTAAAAGGTAGATTTAAGTGTCAAGTCTGAATTCTGCTGTTTTCCCTCTATTAGGTGATTATGAGAGATACAATAACCTTTGTATCATTCAGGACAGGTTTAGTCAGCGAATCAGCATCAGTTTGAGTAAATTAGCTGCTGGCAGAAAAACCATTACTCTGAGACCTCAGTGAATCACTGAGTTCAAGTGGATGGACATTTTGCCATCACAGCCACAGTATCTTCTAATGTGAAATGGAAAAGGGACAACAGGAATTAGTGGATACCTTTTTTGATTCAGAGAAGATGTTTCGTGCAAGGACTTCCCCAAAGACTTCAAAAAATGATGTGTTGCTTTGATTTTTTGTCAACAGGTTTTTTTCTTCATAGCAATTTTCACCTTCAGTTAACATTCATCTGAGCTGAAACTTGTTCTTGACAGCCTTTATCCCTCTGCGTCCGTGGTTATCGCAAATACAGGATAATCCAGGACCCGTATTACCACGTGTTTCCCTCAGCTCTGACATTGGACAGAGCTAAGAAGTGGGGAAAAAGAGCAAGAAGAAGAAAAAGTGAATATGCTTCTACTTAAGAACTATATTACCTTCATCCGGAAAAACACTTGAAAGTAGAAAACCAAAGGTAGAAAACAAAGCTGCAATTCATATTCAAAGTAAAGAGAGATCATGAAGATGCACTTATTTTTAGAACTTGCCTAGATACATGTCAGAGCACCAGTCAGCTTGTTCCTTAGTCATGTGGAGTTAGAACAAATCCAACCTCAGGTAGCTGAAAAAACCAGCTTCATCCACATACATGCAAGTCCACCGCTAACAGCAAGGGAGAGTATTTTTCATGTCTGATTCTTGCTCATTTTCAGTGCACAGTCTTGCTGGACAAAAATTTCACTTTGATAAATATTACAGGTAGCCAGTGCCCCCAGAATTAATGGTCAGGAAGCAAAAGTAGGGAAAAAGGAGCGCAACTCCATGCAAGACATTCCACACCACCTTCATTTCTTTCCATGGAAAACAGAATTTAAAGCTATTTTCTCCCTAAGAGTAATTCAAGGTTTTCCCCAAGGCTCTCAAGTATATCACTTCACAGACCAAAAACCTCATACTACATGCAGAACCTTCCAGAACATGTGAAGAGGAGGGCAAGGACACTTGCTTTCCTCTTTGACAGATCTTAGTTCTCTTTCCTAGAGGTCTGTAATAGCAAAAGGTGCCACAAACTTCAAGAAGAATTAAGATAACAATCTACTTGTGAGACAAAAGCTGTCCTGTGGTATAACTAAGAATGAGAAAGCCACAGTGCTGCTAGTCCAAAACTTAAATTTCTCTAATATTAATTCAAAAGCATGAGGGCTTTTGATAACAGCTCAGCACAGAGCATTCGTGGTTACTGCTGTCTAAAGTTCGCCCTTACCTTAACTAATCAGGCTGAAGCATCATTTTAAGCAGCTGACCTCAACATGGCTCACAGAATACACAGTGCTCAAATTCATGAACACTGAGCTTACGAATAGTATATTTGATTAACAAAAAAACTTCCCTTCAACCAATATCCTGGGGTTTCTCTTCTCTCTAGTATGCAGTAGTGTCATAACATTAGCCATGTCAAGACAAATGCATGCCAACACTGTGTAACAACAGCAGCACTAATAAAGAAGGAAAAAAAGGAAGTCATTGGAAAAGGAAGGAAAAAAAAGAAGTCATTGATGCTAGGAAAGGTCCCAAGCACTAAAAGAATAGCCAATATAGAACTAAATTGGTTCTCTACCTTATTTCGGTTGGGGGGAGGAATAAAAATAAAAATAAAAGAGCTGGATTCATTTTTCACTGGATCACTATTATGCTTCTCTGGAAATTGTCTGCAGTGACTTTCATTTCAAGAAATAATATAAATCTAGTATTAGAGCTGAACTCAGGAGTCACACGCACTTTAAAACCACAAATTTAATTGGGTTCTGGGATCAAAAAGGTATATCCGGATTGCATTTGCCATTCTTTCAGCCTCCAATTGTCCCTTCCAAATCAGAATTGCTAATAGAAACTTTTACAAGTCTATTACAGTGAAAACTCTCACATACACATAATGGGCTGGATTGTGTCTGACTCTGGGAAGGTGTGCAAAGGGGAAAAAGATCACAAAGCGCCTGCAATACACAATATCTTTTCTGCCAGGCCAGACAGGATTCACAGCCTTCCAATTTGTGGAGTATAGGCCCCTGGCAGACTCTCAAAGGCACTCGAGGAGGGTTATGGCTTGTTACTCCCGTAGCAATCACCTTGTCTTGCACAAGGCAAAGAGACCAGCAGGCTGCACCTTCTCATGAGAGGCAATAATGGGCAGACTTTTACAGAACAACCAAAAGTGTTCCTTCTGCTAAGTCATAATGGTCTCCCAATCTTTCAAACTATAGTTCTCTCACCCCTGCTTTTAAGGACCCTGAAAATTCTTATCTTTGACTTTTGGCCAAGCTAAGGATGCTCATACTCGTTTTGAAGAGAAAGCAGATTGAAACTCAGTACTTATTATGTGCTGGTCCTGGAGAACAGCGCTCCACAGCTCTGATTGCACCCTACAGAGCTCAAAACCACATCCCTTTCTCTGCCAAGAAGATGATAAGCTAAGCCTAGCTGTTCTCTGAGAGGATGCTAGAATGTGGAATTGGACTCGCAGTAGCTAGCTGACAATAACAGTTTTAGAAGAAACACATGTCATAGTGACAGTAGCAAGTTTAAGCTCTGGGTCATATTAGGGATACTCTATAGTGCTGATAAAATAATAATGCCAAACTGTAGCTAGAAGACAATATTTTATATAATAAATGTTCTTTCTCTACTATACAATAGGCACTTAACTTTTACTCCCTCAGAAAAAAAGGGGAAAAAAATATTAAAAATATCTTCTTTGTCTTGGTTATCAGAATCTGTCACCAGCCTTTCAAAAAATTCCAGGAAGTCAGATCATCAGGGGAGTTTGTTAGTGTTTCTTTGGGGAGTTTTCTATTTGCAGTTCAAATTATCTTCTCATACACTAAAATTTAATTTAAGATGCATATTATTTTTGATACAAATATAATTCTATAAACACTTGCTGAAGTTAGATACAGTCTCTTGGCAAAAAAATATATGAAGGATAGAAATTAACATCAAGAGGAAAAAAAAATAATATTTTGCCACAAAGGTGTCCAACCATCAAGAAATAACTCAGAGTTGCAGGTTGTGCACTGATCTTAGCAAAAGAGTGGGAAAGAGTGCAATTTACATTGCTTGTGGAATAGTACCTCAACATTTTTCTTTTCTGTTAACATGTACTGATAAATATGAGTCCAGAACAAATCCATCAGCTGCAGGGAGTGCCTGTACTTTCAACAACCTTCACCAGCAAAGAATACTTTCCATTCTGCTCAAGAAGTGCACCCCTCTATAAACATACGAACCAAAGCCCTCTATTCTTTAACAAAACATCTCTCGAATTAAAGCATTAAATCTTTCCTTAATCAAAGGAGCAGCAGAGGTTGAACATCTGAGCAGAAGCATTTTACTATTCAGATTTATCATTATTATTACTGGAAGAGCAAGCAGTGACATAAAATGGACTGAGAGCTCCTTTGAGCAGAGCCCTGTGCAGAACATAGGGGACTCAACAGCACAATGGGAAGCCGGTGAGTTAGTACACCCTGGGATGCTACCCCATCTTACCTGATACACGTGTGCTCCTAACCTATTACCATTTCAAAGTTAGTGTAAACCGTTTTCGTGGCAATGCTTCAGGATAGTTAATTTAACTTGCTTTAATTCACATCTACGATGAAATTAAAGCATTCACAGTCAGCAACTGAATTTCAGCTGAGAGGCAGAACTTCCAGCAGCACAGAGCTAAGTCCTTGAAACAAGCTGCCTCACATATGCCTGTGCAAACAGGGCCTTATAAAGTCCTCAACTTACAGAGCTGACAACTGGAACAGCAACACAGATAAGTGGTGTGTGCCAGCAGAATGGGAGAACTGAGTCAAACAGATGAAATAACTTGCACCAAACTGAACAACGTACTAACGGCAGAGTGCAGAAAATAACAGATTACCTTCCTAACCACCTACTCTGTCAAGGTAGCTGTCAAAGATACAAGTTTGTCTCAGCATATCTTTGCAAAAAATTTCTGTGACCAATATGCACCAAACACTCCTACAAGGGCAGAATTCCCAGATGGGTTTACAAGAACAGCTGTCTACACAAGGCTGTTGTGCCCATAGTTACAATACTTACTGGACTGTGCTACTTCTACCAGTATTCTACCTTCAAGTCACAAAAAATCCCATCTTCAACAGGAACACAAAGCAGATGCCAAGAGAATAGCACAGGAACAAAGGAAACAAAGATACTACCCTTGAGCACACTCCCATCATTCAACAGCTCCAGGCTTTGGCACTTCACAGATAGTCCTTTGGAGGCGATTCCTAAGTATTTAGCATCCTCAGTGGATCCCTGCGCAATGCAATTATCCATTCTCATTTTGAACCTAGTTAACTTTTAGCATCCCAATACCCTGTGGCAAACCACGTGTTTGTTTTGTTTTCTTTTTCTCTCAAATGGTGCTCAAATGCCCAAGTATTAAGATTCAAAGTCTGGTGCTCAACCCATGCACAGTAAGCCAAGCTGACCCACCTTTATGGGTCCAAACAAACTTAAGGTTTTAACTCTATTCACTCAGACAAAAATTGCCCTTATCCACAATCCTCATATTCCCCTAATTTTCTATTATCTCTGTCCTCTTTTTACACCTCCTCTTCCTCTTCAGCCAGTACCATCAAGAACTATGTCAACATAGGCCATAGGAGTGAAACTGGCAATGAAGAAAATAATCTTTGCAAAAAGAATATTGCCCAGGGTACGAAGCAAACCACCCATCTCTACACCTGTTGTCTCTCTGCATCAAGCCTCTAGTGTATAAGCAAAAAGCATCACCCTCACAACACACAGAGATGAGTAATAGAATTTTATCTGTATAAGTCAGGTAGAGATAAATTCACTCCACTTTCTGAGTGGAACCGTCAATGTCATTTTTGGTAACCACGTCGTATTGCCATCACAGCAATGTGACTGTGATGATAACATGCAACTGCTATCACAGCTACCAGTTTGTCTCACCATAACTTTGCAAACAACTTCTACAACCATTACCCATCAAACATTTCTACAAGGGCAAGATTCCCAGATTGGCTTATCAGAACAGCTGTCTACACTAAGATGTCATGCCTATGCTTACAAGAATGTGCCATGGCTAATCTGGAGCTGGGTGGGATTAACTCCCTACAGCTGCTGGTACTGAGATTTCTGGCTCTATTTAATTTGGCAAAGAACAGCACAGGAAGCTGAAAGACTCAATCACTACAGTGAAGCTTCTGACATTTTTGTCCCTGGACCCCAGAGAACCCAAACATAACTCCTGCCAGAAATCAGTAAACTATTCAATTTACACAAACAGGCATGTAAATAACAGTAGTAACAGTAAAACAGTAGTAAACCTACTACAGGTTGCAGTCTTGTTACCAATTTAAGCTGCTCGAAGGGCAAATTTTCTCTGACGGTGAAATCCTGTCCTCATGCCCTCCTTTGGCTGGGTGTTCCCATTCTTTCTTGGGTTCCTGCACTAGTGCTACTTTGGTTGTGTGCTGATCTGGCTCAGGGAGCCCACGGACAAAAAACAAAAACACAACAAAACAAAACAAAACAAAAAAAAAAACAAAAACCCCCACAAAAACCCAAACAAACAAACCCAACCAAACAAAAACAAAACAAAACCCACACAACGTCCTTGCTTTCAGCCAGATCTGCTCCTTATCCTGATTCATCTGGTACCCACAGAAAAGCATGCACCTGCACCAGAGGAGCAGCTGCCAACAAGGACAGAATTACCTCTAGCACTAGGACTGCACTAAATAACCATGAGACAGCAGCGTGGTAGGACTCAGCTTCCTTTCTCTACAGAGCTCAGTGGTGCTGCAGCAGAGGGAGGGAACAGGTCTGTTTATCTGCAGCACTGCATAGATCACAATCCTGCCATGACTCTGGACAGCCACTTCTTAAAGTTATTTAAGTATCTATAAACATTGCCCATTCAAGATTAAACAAATTATTTGGTCTGACAGTGCAAATCTACTAATTACTTCACCAGCCTTTGCATAGTTTATATAAGCCATTAAGGCCGCCTCAGCTTCTTTTTTAATAGAGAACATACTTTAGTAACGACATGCTGTTCAGATCCAGGCCTAATTTCACAACTTCACAACCTGCCATCTTCATCTCTGCTGGGCTGAAAAAAGAACTACTTGGCACCCCCTTCCTCTCAGCCTCTGGAGAAACACAATGCAAATCTAGGACAGAAAGCACCCTCTTCTCCACAAGACCTGATCTTTTCATATGAACATCAAATCAGATGATCAGGGAGGGACGAGAGACTTGCACTGACCATGCCTGTTCTGCGTTTGGGAAGCTTAGGTTGCTGGAAATGCTTACCTGGTGCCTTTCTGCAGCCAATTAGTGGTAAAAAGCACCTCCTGCAGAGCCCGTCAAAGCCACCCTACCCCTCACAGGGCTGCTGCAGAGATCTGAAGCTCTGCCTTCCTCCTAGAGGGAGGTAGGGATTCCCCACACCACACAACACAGTAAAAGATCAAATCCAGGAATCAGACTCAGATATCTGACTCACGAGATCACTAAGGCTGGCAGAAATGTCGATTTTAATCAAAATCGAATAAAAAGTCAGCCGGTGAACCTTCAGAGACCTGCCACAAGCAAAAACTGTACAGCTTCACTTTAAAAGATGACAACAACAACAAAAATTCAATAGCCACATCTGTACTAAAATATGTTTGACATTGGCCATGTTAACCATCCCTGTTGACTTATTCCCACTGGCACATGCCTGCAAATTGTATCCCCTTATACAGTAACACCAAAGAGGAATTGCCCCAAGAGAGAGGTGACATGACTACACCAGCCTTCCCCCCACGGGGTTTTCCCAGTGAAAGAAAGCTTCTATTTGCAGCTTGTGCTCCACAGTATTTTCTGCATTAGAGGAAATACTCTTCAAGGAAAAAAAAAATCAATCAAACAAAAAAACCCTGTGCATTTCTGAAACCAGGACCAACTACACCTGCTCAGTCCTGCAGAGAGGATTCTTGCTCTGTTTCTACTGATATAGTCATTACTATCACCAGAATCTGCAATCCAATGTCCACACCAACAAGAGGTCAAGTCTATAGACTTGTATATTCTCAAACATTTAGTGCCTCTACTATGCCTCCATTTACAGCTTTGATTTCTTAGGCAACTTCCTCACCAGGAAGCTTAACAAAGGAGTGTCAGACACACAGCCAGAAATGTTTCCCACACACCCCCTACAAACCATCCATACATTATGTCTTCTATTAACTAACAACTTTTTAGAACCAAAATCAGGGGCAATCTGCAAGTTATTGCAATTGTCACTGTTGAAGAAGTTTTTTAGGAGTAACCAGATGTTTAAGAGTCGAAGATGTTTAGATGACGAAGAAAGAGCAGCAATGGACACAATTAAGAACATATTTTTTTAGACCTGCCAAGCAGCTTTTTTTTTTCCTCCTTTTTCCGCCCTTTTTATCTAAAGCATCCTTATGCACATACAATTATTTACCAGCTCCCTTGAAGCCAATGGATGGCACTAAGAACAAATAACTAGAAAGTATAAAAACAACCACAAGAAGATGTAGTAGCAATGCAGACTCACCTTCAAAACTGGCCTTTTCATTTGAGTTAACACGTTTTGTCCTTGTTATAGAAACAGGGACAATCATGTTATCCAATATTTAAGGAAGGTGGCTGAAAATCATTAGCAACACCTGCATCTGCAAATCATTTTGTAATGCTCTGAATGAAAGATGATAATAAATTGCACTGACATTTATGGAACATTTGCAATTTCATCATTCAAGAGAACACAGGGATTCTGGAGGAGAAGCACGATAGAAAATCTTATATGATAGGAAATAATATGGGTAGTTTGCATTTATATAGCTCCCACCACCTATGAATATTAACAAAAAAAAAAAAAAAGAAAAAAATAAAAAACTGTCTCTGAACATCTTTCACAGCATTCTATAGGCCTCTTACTGATCTCAGATCAAAAAAGAAAGACACAAAATTGATACTTTTGCTTCAGTTCATACAGCAGGATAAAAGGCAGATAAAGAAACCAGCAAGGAATTCCTTGCTCTGCCTACCCGTGGCTTCTTAAATGCTGAAGTGCCGATATCAGAAAAAAATTCTCTAAAACATAATGAAACAGCACAGAAATATTTATCAACATTGCAATCTGGGAGAGAGTTTAGCCTTTTAGGAATATACTCTGAACTGAGAGATGAAATAAGTTGCATAGCTCATATGCAATTTATTCCTAAAGCAAATTCTACTGTAACTTAATTACCATACAAATATAACTTTTCTTACATCCAATAATAAAAGGAAAACTCCATTCTATTTCCTAATGAACTATAGATAAGTTTCCTTTGTTTCAGTTCTCTAAGAATGGAAGTGTTACTATTTTATGTCTTGACTTTTTCCTTTGACCTTATTTGTTGCAGGAATTTCAAGGAGTACAAGTGAGCATAAATGGAAAAAAACTTCCTAAAACCATTTGAACTTAATTGTTTTCAACACAGCAGTTTGTATTTCAGCATTATCATGTTGTCTAGCACCCTTCTAATTCTACCCAAGAGTCAGAACATGGTTAGCTGGGGAGCAAAGAAGCCAGGTGGCTTATAAATAATTACCACTTTTTACAGTACTTCTCTACGTGCATTTCTTCTAGCAAGCCATTCTAAATTTAATGGGATTCCAAATATTCTGAACATAAAGAGAAGTATTTACACGGAGCAGCATTGTCTGACTTGGTTGATTTACTGTTGCTAGAAAGAAGTCATTAGCTGTCAGGCCAGTTGTTGAAAAGACCATAATGCCAATGCACAAAGTTGACATAATGAAAATAAAGGAAAGAATCTGGGCCAAATTCAGAGGCAATCTGTAAGGTAATGTAATTTATACCCACTTACGCTCACTCGCATTCCCTTAGAACTTGTTCTACCCAATTTATTGATGCATGAGGGACCCTAAATTGATGTAATTTATATGCCAACGAGTCAGAAATGCTGGAAGGCCCCAAAGTCGAGGGCACTTAAAGTCATGCTTTCCTACAGATTGTTCTCTTTGTCTCTGTCCTGAGTCCTTCCTTATTTTACCATTTCAGCCTTCTATTTATGCCACTGAGAATCCCCGAGATACGATGGGCCAAGAGAGAGGCAGGGTGTGGGTAAGTGAGCAGGCCTCTAGGAAAATCTAAGCTGATGTAACACAGAGACAAGGGAAGCCGCGTGTCTCTCACATATACATCTACTCTCCTCATCACTTAAATTCAGTTTGAGATTGGGCTCTGTGTCCTCCACTACCAGCAGCAATTGGAACTGTTACTCAATTTATAAAAGCAGTCACAATTCACAGATCCTCGTTTTAGGGCCAGAAGGAACATTATGATGATATAGTTTAACCTTCTCCCTAACAGAAGGCATCAAGTATCACCTATTAACCCCTGGTCTAAACACAGCAATTTAAGGATGAATGAGGAAGACACCCACTGTTGATTCAAAGACTTCAAGTAATAGGGGAATCTGCTGCATCCCTCAGCAATCTTGTTCCAGCAGTAACTTATCATAACCTTTCAAAACATTCACTGTGTCATTTCTTGAATTTTACTGGATTCAGCCTTCAACCACTGGCTCTTTCATTGTTCTATTAGGCTGGATAAATTTATTTCTCTATTTTTTACAGAGAGTATATCTGACTGCCTCTCAGCCTTCAGGTCAGTGTCTCATATTTTCGAGATCCAAAAATCAAGAGGATACAAACATTGTAATCAACATAGTTTTAGAATGAGTTGAGCTTGTACCAAAAAATATTTATATACCCTATCCTGACAAAAGCCTTTTCATTTGGAAGAGGAAACAAGACAGCTGGAATCTGGTGACCACAGCTTCCTTCAGTTTTTGAGAGCTCCAGGATACTATCAGTCAAAGTGTTTACTCTCTCTGCTGGGCAATCTGGACGTACTGGAAGGAAGAGAAAAAAAGTCAGGGTTGCAAACAGCTTGATTGTTAAGCCACTGCTCTACAGTTCCTTCAAAAAGTCTCTGACTGACAGCTACTCTATTCCACTCCAAGTGAACAATCCATCAGACACAAAAATGTTCGCTGCGTCCTGAAAATTCAGACTTTGTCACTATCTGCTAATATACAAGAGGTTTATGGTCAGCAGTAACTCTGGTAGCAGTGATATACAGTCATATGTCCTGGTTTCCTGTTGAGCTACAAAATAGTGCATAATAAAATAATCCTCACACCTCAAGGGAAATCTCATTTCAAATTCCATTACAACTTGAGGAGTTGCAGGAACACCTGAGAAACACACAAAAGAATGCTCTGGAGAAGCATCCTGGTCTTCTACCAACCAGTAAATGGGATTATCCAGGACAGGATGTTTTCATGTGGTTTGCTTTCTTGTTTTTAAACCCTACAAGAAGATTCATCAGACAAGACAACATGCCACTATTGCTGGCAGGCTAATCAGTTCTGCACAGGGGTGCTTGATACTGGCTGTCCCGGACAGAGACACGTTAAAGGTTTAAACTCTGTATGAATGAAAGAGTTGAAGCATAGACTAGCCCAATTTCTCTTTTAGTCATAAATCTAACTCCTGGGTAGAAACTAAACACTTCGCTTTCAGCAAAGTTAACCTTTCTCCATTATCTGTGTCAGGATTAGCTGCTGTTCTTGTGAGACGCCTTGTCCCAGGAGAGGCACATCCTTCTCCCAGGAGCATCAAAAAGAGCCATGAGGAAGCACACAGCCACAGTGAACCACAGAGTGGCCAGTGTCAAACACCAGTTCAGTGCTTCCTACCAGCTGATGCCTTTCATCCCGTGGCCTCCTTCACCTCCAGACTTGGCCCCTGTCTGCATTTACACCTTCCCAGAATAAAATGCTTGCTTCCCCCACCCACTTGGTAACCATCATTCAGCTACTTTGTCTATGAGTCATCCACTTCAAAACCCTGCTGACTCACAGGCCTCAAAAAAGAAACTTGCTCAAAGAACATACTGAGACATGGGTACGCCATCTACGCCAGCTAGGAATTCATCCAAGTTGACCTGGTCTCTTTACTAGAGAAAAGCAAGAACGTTACACTTCGTTTGTGAATCGTTATCATTTCAAAACCTAATTAGCTCACAGTTATTTATAACCAAAGTATACTTCGATGGCCTGATTTCCAAAAATATTTTGCACCCGGTAGCTCCCACCAAATCTAATGGACACTCCATAACAGAAAAAAAAAAAACAAAAAAAACCCACTACAAAATTAGCTATTGAAACAAGAAAAAAAGGCAGACTTCTTGAACCCACTGGTAAAAACTGTGACTTGATCATGTGATACTACATGTTTAACACCTTTGAAGAGTATGTGAAGTTAAAGCAAAAGCTGAAAAAAAAAAAAAGGGGGGGGGGAAAGAAAAAAGGAAAAGCGTACTGCAAAAAAAGACACAGTTGACCTGAGTTGACACTACTTCACCTCCATATATTCTGTTCAGAAAGAAATGTCTTTACAGAGGAGAGACAACAGGTCATCAACAAAAATGAAAGAACCAAACAAATTTTTCTCTTTCTTTCTCACTATAAAATTATTAGCACATTGGATGAGGTACCTGGAGAGGAAGCAAAACCTCTTTTGCCAGAGAGTGAGGGCTTCAGCAGCTTCCTCAGCCACACCTCTCATCATGAGGTAGGAATCCCTCATGCCTCATTATAATACAAGGCACTGACTGAGCAATGCCTTGTAGAGATATATTAAATGCACTTCATATCACCTCTGAGGAAGGATGGACAGTCTGGGTGACTTCTTGGGATCTCTTCTAAAACTGAATACCTTCTAAAAAAAACTGTCAAGACTATCAAAGAAATAAAACTAACTGCTCGCTGTAATATTATCTTTCCTGCCCTCACAGTTTCACCTGGGTTCTACCAGAATTCCTATGTCTCCACAAATCCTCCATTAAATGCAGTCTAGTTCAAATCCCTATCTCAATATTCAGTGGTTTGCCCCCAACTCTTTCTAGCTACCACTGGACCATTTCTCAGTCCAAAGTTACCAGAGACATCTATCTTAACTAGGAGGCAATTGGGAGACACTAAAAAATGTTGGCATCAGGAAGGTCTACAACCTGCTCTAGTATCTGGAGCTCACATGCACATGACATTAAAAAAGAAAAACAACAACAAAGACATGATGACAGGACCAGTCATCTTCTGACTTAACCACAGGATTCAGAGCTACAACTTGAATTTCTGAACGTATTTCCTACTGTTCACATACAAAGAAGGTACCCACGCATATAAACTAAGTATAAGCTAATCAAGGTATTTCTCTGACAGACTGGAAAGAAAGAGAAAGCAATGGTGTTCTTTTTATTTCCCTTTGAAATGATTTGGGAAGAGCTAAGTACCTTGTTTAAACAGACAGATTACATAGCTGGATAGGTAGATTAGCCACACAAGACTAATACTGAAATGGTTCAGAACTGAATACCCAAAACAGTTAGTAAATCCTCTCACTGTAATCTTGCTAGTTTTAAGACTTTATTCTTATCTACCAGTTTAATCATTTACTTTTACTTGAGTAATTTTAAAAGATAAAAGAATTCATCTAACAGTTCTCACAAGCTGATACAGACCTGGCATGTATCACCTGTAAAAACATCAATATTATTTGAATGTTTTTCAAACAATCTAGGTAACATCGAACAACAAAAGAAAACCTCTAACATAGACATTTGATAACTTGTTCCTTATCTGTTTGATGTGACATTTAGAAAAACACATCTTTCAAGTCAGTACTGCATTCTGACTTGAACAAGGGTGTTTCTTGTACCCCAGATCCTCAGTAAAATCATTAAAAAGAGAGAGAAAAAAAATCAGAAACTACTTTAATGTAGTCTCCAAAAGTAATGTTTCAGAAAAACTACTTTACTATTATAATGTAAAATTAAGTAAGACTAATACTTTATTTGAAAAATCCTATGCAACATGTTTTCTTAACCCCCTAAAGAAAGATGTGTCAGAGATTGCAGAGTTCACAGGGGACATCAAAGCTGCTATCAATCTCTATATAGAAAGCATTCAAGATACTGTAATGATGGGCAGCAGTCTAAAACCCTAAGAGAGAGAAAAATAAATAAAATGCCCTCAGAAACAGTTGCTTTCCAGGAAAACTTACTAACCCAAGGCTTGAATTGAAACAGTATTTTTTTTTCTATGTAGTGAAAGTTTTTCATCTCTTAACTCTCTGGTGTTTGTAATACACTCACAAAATTAAATTTATTTCCTGAAGGCCAACTTCTGCCAGTCTTCTTCACATTGAGTATTTCCTCATCACATGTGCATGGTGCAGTTTCAGCACAGCTGCTCATGAGGTGACATTCAGCTGCGAGCACACCCAGATGGCAGGATAGGGCCCAAAGGGAGAGCACCACACAAGTTATCAGTCTCCCAGCACAGGCAACCCATCTGTCACTAAATCCCTTCTACCAACAGCAATGGGAAGAAAAGTAATACAACTAAAAAAATCAGGCCCACATTTTTTCTCTGTTGATGTCTGCTTTGGATATTCCCACTGTTAACACTGAATAAGTGACAGATACAGCAGCACTCAGCAGAAATGTGGAACACAGACCCAGAATTTCAAAATATGTGTCTAATTAAAAAAAGTCAATGGTCATCCATCGAGTGTTAAGAAGCCAAAACCTCAGTCTATAAATTCAAGAAATACTCGGGACTGCAACCTACACTTAAACCAAGGGAGCATAGGTGAGGCTGGCAGATACAACCCAAGCTTTTTAGAAGACTTCCTTCGGATTTCTCTGTGTGACTTTTGAGCCTTTTATCTATCCCTGGTTTAGACATTCAAGCATTTCTCTGCAATCCTGGGGGAGACAAGAATTGGTACATAGAAATATATTGAAAATTTAGAACTTTTCGAACTAACATACCTTTAGGAGTAATAAATTCCTGCCACTTAATATGAGATCTGGTAACAGACTAAAACAGTGAGTATTTTTTAAAATGCACATCTCAAAAATAAATTCCATATAACTGCTAGAAAAGCTTTATCATACTTCTCTTGTCTAAGCAACTAAATATTTTATAACAGCCCTTGCATACCAAACACTACAACATATTTAAAGTTAAGGAGATACAATGGAAGAAATTACATCCATCCCCAGTATTTAAAGTTGCCAAAGGGGAATGAACAATAAGGTTATTTAAATCATTAACATTATGCTGCTAACAATGTCAAGTTTTACCTATAAGAGATACATAAGTGTTTGCAATTGGAAACACATTCTATAACTGGTGGGAAAAAAATAATAAGTTCTTCCATTGGTCTTTTTTTTTCCCCTTAAGAAAAATACCATAAAAATAAGAGAAGATTTCCCTGTCAGCTTGTAACAGCTAAAAAAAAAGAAAAAGATAACATTTAAGGCCAAAGGAGCTCCTGGTCTTCAAAAGTGCAAACTATGTAAGGTTCTAGTTTAAGTTAATAGGAGCTGCAGGTGACCAGCACTTGTGACTCTGAGGCCCCAGACTACTGTACAAAGCACTGTCCCTTTGAAATTTCAGCCTAACATTTATCAGCAGCCGACTTGCTGAAGTGCAAGACACATGCATCCCTTTCCCCCATAGTATTTACTTTTTTAAAACGCTCAACAGTTGTGAGAAACACGGCTCTCCTGCAACATTACAGCCCTGGTGAAATGGGAAGCAAGTATGAAAAAAATACCAATCTAATCCTCGCCGAGCGCCAGCCCCCAGCCACTGCACACCATGATATTTCTAGAGCTCTCATCTGCTGGGAATAGACTTGCTGTCTCACACTGACCTCAGCTGCTTTGCTCTTTTGTCCAGTTCCATTTCGTTCCCTATGAAGCCAGCCAGAAACATCAGCTAAGATTTTATTTTTGAAGTGCCAGCATACCAACCCAGAGAACCACACCGTGGCTTCCTTCGCTTGACTGCCAACACCCAAAACCTGCCAGACAGCAACACACCAGACAACAGCCACCAGACAGCAAAGGTGGAGAAATCAAAGCCCAGACAAAACCCAGGAAAGCATAAAAGTATTTGTGAAGTGTACAACTGCAACCCTAAATATTAGAAAAGAAAATGAAAAAAATTAGCAACGCATGAACTGGGAAGGCAGAGTGACTCATTCCCCAGGTGATGGGGTAGCACACAGTATATGGGTAAAAAACAGGTACTGGTTACCATCTACCATCCAGGTCCTGGCACTGCTCTGCAATGTAGCTTCAAACCAGGCACTTCACTTCTCTCTGCTTCTCTTCCTACTCACCTTTGTGAGCCTGCCTTATTTACATTGCTCATAAACTCTCGCGGGCAGGGACTCTCTCTTACCCTGGTTTTGTATGCAGCTCAGCATAGCAGAACTGCACAAACAGAGGCATTTTGCAAACTGTAAAACACCATCAGAAAAAAAAAAAAATAGAGGGGAAGAGTATAGCTGGCTTAAGAAAAACAATTGCAACATCTGTATTAAAAAAAATAAAATTACAATGGTCAAATGACAGCAGCATGATATACACATAAGCATTAGGTGAAAGAAAAAGGAGGGGAAAAAAAAAAAAATTAAAAAAACCCCCACCCACTAAGGGTGAAAAAAGCCCAAGCTGAGAGAAAACAGTAAAGAGGTAGACTTGCTAAAGCACAAAAGACAGACAAAGCATAGAATTAAGAATAAGGCTTGTGGCTCTCCCTAATGGTGCCCACACCTTGTACTTCAGCCTTTTCAAGCTCTTTCCTTGTCACCTAAGAATTGGAACACCTCTTTGCCACTCAGGATGGTTAAAAAGAAGGCACAAACTTACCTGACAATCTCTCCTGAGAGCAAACGAGAATCAGGGAAAGAGAAGGAAGAAAATAAAATTCACATAACTCTACCCCAGAATAGCTGACTAGCAGAGGAGGAAAGTCACCCACTAAAGGTTAAGACATAATAAACAACTAATAATTTACTCCCTTGCTAAAAGGCCAGAAGAGATGAAGCATAAATGCAGTCTACTTCATTGGCTGTTGTTGGAGCATGGCAGTCATACTTCATTCCTCAACACACACTGTAAAATCACAATCTACATCTTTGTGGCCATTGGCACGGTTCCTTGTTCTGCTTTAAAAATGCTATATACAAGGGTAGGTTATTGGTGCTTTCACATATTTAAAGCAAAACCCTTGGGATACAAGAAGCTGTCAGCATCAGGAATATCATCCATTTCTCTCCCATTTACACAAACTACCTTCGATTCAAATGTGTTATCATTTTTAAAAAGTAAACACTTGCAGCACAACAGTAAAGAAAGCACACTTGATCATGTTACAAGTCAAGATAAAAAGAATGAAAAAAGTAATGACAATTTAAAAAATCTAAAATAAGTCCTGGCAAGACACACAACATCAGGCATGAGAAAATCAAAGCCAGTTGCTCTGATAAATCTGTATCTATCAACAACTATTTAGGTAACACCTTCCCATAAATAACTTCTTTGCTATTCCCTTGATGATTAACAGTGTGCTGTAGATTAGAAAAAGTATCCTGAAGGATTTGGATGCAGACCAGTCCTTACATGATGTTGATCAAATTGTGACAATCGTTTTAAATGCCCTTCCCATCATCACCTTACAGGAGGCTCCACAGGCCTCAGCACAGAGGCTGTGAGGCTGTGCGTGGGCAACTTGAAAGAGTTGTTCCTTCTGTCACTTGAAAGGATTAAGTAGTCCTTTGGATCCTAACACAGGTGTCCACTAAGTTTTTAGTGTCTTCTGGAAAAATTTGGGCTGAGCACTGTTGGAGTATCTACAACAGTGCAATCTGGGCCCTGATCTGCCCTTCACATCACTGGTCACACACCAAAAATGTCCATTCCCCCCCACACACACACACTCTGAGTGCCTAAGTAGGACTGCAGACAACAGCTTCCCCAGCAACAGAGAATTCCTCTCCTCCAGGAAGTGTCCCCTTTTACTCTGTTCCATTTTTCCTCTTCCCCAACAGAAAGGCACAAGACCTGGGTGCTCTAACATTGAATCAGTCAGTCTGGTTCAGGCATTCATTTCAGGTAAGTGAATTTTCGAAGTGCTCTGTAATTCTGGATGCCTTATCTGGGAGTCATATTGGGTCTGGCTTCTGATGTTTTTCAAACAGCCATCTGTTAGAGTTGTGGTACTCAGCACTTCTGGATAACCAGAGATTAACATACCACCTTCTGCAAATGTTTTCCCTTTATTATCCCAGCCTTCCCTCCACTCTTCGACTACTTACATGCTGCATCTGCTCATAAAGCAGCAACAACATTCCCCACCCCCAGGTTCTGCCTGAAAAGAGGTGTGAATGCCATACAAGCCTATCCCCAAACTCTCAATAATCTGATACAGGCTTCTGGAGCCAGAAGCCATTATTTGCATGCAGCCATCACACAAGCAAATAAGGTGTGTAAGTTACCCCTCAGAATGGGCTCTGAAGATAAGCTCATGTTTATACAGCCCACTGAAAACTGAAATGATTGCTACATGCTAAGTATTACCTCCACCAAGGATCCATTCAAGTAAAAACAAGACAGAAAGCAAAGGAAACAAAACTTATTTCTTCTGTCCTGCACAATTATTGCCTGACTTACGCATGCTAAGAAAACCCCAGTAACCTCTCTAACACAGTAAATTAATGTTTATGCTATTAAGTTTAGACAATCTTATGCTGAAAGCTTCTCAAACTACAGGAAATTGCACATTGCGCAGGGACAACTGTATACAATTACAGTGATTTTGCAAAATGGCAGAGATATAAAGCAGAAACAGAGTGGCTGTCAAAGCTTCTAAATCACACAGATAATAACTATGTCTTGGTGTGCCAGTAGTCTACAGCTTCCTCATGGCTGCTTCTGGAGGTGGGAATTAACCATAATCTCAAGATCCAAGATGACTCTGTGCATTGCACACCTGCATCTGAGAGGCAATGACAGACAGGTGGCCTCAATGAGTACCACTACTGCCATCCTGGAACCATCATACATCAGCCAGATTTATTATCGCCCCATCTTCCACCACCAGCCAGCACCCACAGTAAAAGTGCCACTGAAAACAATACTTTCGCTGGAAGTAATTGAGTCAACCCCCATGTTTCTTCAGGATGTAAAAGCACCAAAGAGCTACAAAGAGCAGAAAGCCAAAACCCAGCGAGTGCAATGCTCTCCAAGGCAGAAAGCTCCCAGGTGCTTTGCTAAAGGCCACAGCGATATGTCTGCTTTGTGCTGATTTTCACAAAGGGCTGTTTAACAGCACTTAGTGCAGCTCTACCTTGACACAGTAAATGTTGTCTTAATACAGCCTAGGCACAGCATTCAGCTGACCAAGTCCCACTGCACACTTTGTCAAACATCTGAAGGACTGCAGCGCCTCTGACTTTTTTCTGATGTCTTTCAGGTATAGAGTGGTATAAAGGGAGTTTCTGTGAATGCAAGAACCAGGCAGGGACTTGCATAAGAGCCATCGGTCCTCTTCTTTACCTTCATCATTGTGCTATTCACAACTCTTTTCATCACCAGTGCGTCCTTCTGCTAAACAATTTCAGAAGTGCCATTTGCACACAAAACAAGTAGATATTGTGCCGTTCAGTTACATATGGTAGATTATCAGTTTGTGTGCATCAACTAAGCAGAACATTGGCAGCTGTGTAGGCACATCTCAGCTGATAGGAGAAAAAGTCTTGTCGGCAGTTCTGATCTTAAAGTAAATACACTGAAGAACTTAACTCTAATTAGGCTGAAAGGCAGAGAGGATTTTCTGGAATGAACACTAAATGCATGCTGCCGATAACACCATCTTTGAAAAAAATATCTTGGTGTGGTTTGTCTTATAAAACTAACATTTTCAAGATAAATTATTCTGACTTACATGTGATATGTCCCTGCTGTTTGTGTATTTACAGGAATCTGAATTTTGTGTTTTAAGCTGTGTCTTAGGCTTCATTAATATGAAATCCCCTTCCTGTATCATCGACATATTAGCCAAGATCCAAGTGCCCTAATTCATTTTTAATATTTCATAGTTTGTTAAAAGCTGAAACTAGAGATCACTAACACAGCTCTGACACCCCCTGTCATGATTCAAAAGATGTAGGGAAAAGGTCATGTACTTACTAACTGGCACTAAACCAAATTCATCACTCTAAAATGAGAGAAGAGAAATGAAGATTGCATTTCCCATTATCCTTCTCTCTTTCTAAGAGCATCCATCAGCTTGCACAATACCAACAAGCAGAATTTATTTATATGCCTATGCCCCAATTAAAGGTCAGAGAGATTTGAGAAAGAGAAGAAATAAGGATTTCAGCCTTTGTCTATGCAAGAAGCAGTTCCTTCCCTTTAAAGCAAACTCAGCAGCAACAACCTTTGAAGACCAAAAGGAGAAATAATTGCCAACCACATAAAGAAACTAACAAGTCCCTTATATGGCTAAGGACTGCAATGCCATTTTTTTTTCCACAGACTGAAAAATTAGAACAAGAGGGGAAAATAGAGCAAACTTTAAACAGGCAGTTCTCAGAGCACCAGGGAATTCACACAGGCACATCATTCCAGCTTTAAGAACTGCCAAATACTTTCTTCTTTAAAGAGAAGGAGGACATTACACCAGGTGAGTCCCTGAAATCTAGATTTTAACTCTCCTGCTGTAACTATGGATACCTAGCTTTAAAAAAAACCTCTTGAGAAGTAGCTGTACATCAGGCTCCCTTATCTCCTCCTCTGATGAAACACCTCCACCTGAAGTCCCCTAATCTCCCCAGTCACCAATTCACCACCTCAAGGTTTTGCCAGCTCTGGTACCGCACGTCCAAAACAAACCCTCTGCCCTCTCAACTTTATCTTCACTCTGCCTCTCACCCCCCGGTAACACTGGGGTGAAGGTTACCAGCTTCTCACCCAGGAAGGCAACTAAATCACATAACGTGGTGTTTCAAATAACCAGACAGTTTCCCACAATCAAGTCAAACGGGGGACTCGATGGCTGATCCAGCCCTGCCACCTCCCACCAGCGCGGGGACGCTTGCGGAAAGGTCAGGCTCCCGCGCGGCGTCGATGCTGAACTTTGCATGGCTCAGCCTGGCCGGGCTCTAAATATAGCTGGGCAGAGGAAGGGCTGTGAAAGGGGGTGGGGAAGGGAGAGGGACAGAAGCCAAATGAGAAATCAGTTAAATAAAACAATATCAAGTGGGTCTAACCGTAAGACTCTTCAATACTTCTCGGGCACTCGCCGCAGTGGAGTAAGAGGAGGTATTCAAGAGCAGCTTCCACATTTAGTCTATTAATGCAAACTCACAGCATAGAAAGGAACCACTGCATGATTTATACTTGGGGAAGGGGTGTACAAATCTGTTCAGCAACTTTTCTTCTTGAAAACGTTTGAATCACACAGAAGTGACATCACTTCCTCTGCATGACAGCCCATAAATCATCATCAACCACATGGTACCATCCTTAAAACATGTGTCACGGTGATACCAACAAGGAACAAAGTATCACTGAGCTTTACATTGTAAACATGCAATCTTATGCATCTTTAGGCTTCCATCATGATCTATATTAGTGAGGTGGTTTATTTCATTCATTTGCATCTGAATAAAGTCAATACAATTAACAGAGGAACCCTTATGGAAAATCTGTCCAAACAATTTTAATCTGCATAAATTTACCACAAATGAAACACTTTAAAATGTAAATATTTACATTTTAAATAAAAGTTACTATACTTGATAGTGAAACTAACTTTACAGCAAATAAGCAAAGAAGGGATTTATCCCCCCAGGGTTGCAAGCAATCAAGCAAGCACAGAAAAAAACAAACAAACAGAAAAACAAAAAACAAAATAAAAGATGAAAAAAATCTCTTATTTGACAATACCAGGCCTGAAAAATCTTTCAGCTAATAAAAACTACTAGGAGAAGAGATTAGACTTTACTTTAAACCAACGAAATCAAAAAGATGGTATGGCTGAGGAATTCACTAGGAGCCTCCACTCTGCAACTACAGCCAGAAGAAGCAACCTTTGCTTCAGATCTTCATTTAGAAACAATGTATCCTGAGAAAAGAAGCTAACTTGTTTCAAATTTCAAAGAAGCTACATAGTATTTTTGTCTTAAGAATTATATAAATAAAAGCAAACCCAGGCTCTTTTCTCTACCTTTTACTTTTTGTGGATTAACCATGCTCACTACGTCAAAGAAATTGCTAATCTTCATTATAGGCACTGGGCTCCATATGAGACCTCTCCCATGGCAATTACAGGTCCACTAAGTATAAATCATGTCTCAACTGTGGCAAAGAAACAGAGAGAAAGACAGAGCGTCTGGTTTTTGCTGCTCATTCTCTAAAATTATAAATCAGAATAAATAATGTTAAATAGAAATTACAGCCACAGAAAACCCAAAATGCTGTCAAATATCAGATGAGGTATGACCTCATCCACTTGTGCAATGCAGAATCATTTTGATAGACAGTTCTTTTTTCTTTCGTAATCTGCATTTTTATTTCTTTTTAAAAACCTGCATATTGATCAGCTGTCCTGGTTTTGCCATAGAGAACAGTATGTGCCCGATTCTGCCTTACTGAAGAAAAGTGAAGCTCTTCCACTGATTTTTTTCAAGGAAAATAGAAGGGATCCCTCTCATTAGAACTTCTTTTCAATAATATTGTTAATCAGCTGCTTAAAATATTGTTATGTCATTCTGCACCAGTAGATACCATTCTCAGGATGATACCCTGCACATCCAGAGTAGCTCTCTGTCTAAGTGTTTGCTTCTAAACTTCCTCCCCCCCTTACTCAACCTTACCCATAGGAGTGAAGAAGCTATTGCAAAACATCACTACAGGAACACTCACAACATAGGCTGTGACAATATCTGAGTAAATCACTGTTCTCTGTCTCCCTTCTCTGCCCATCTGCAGTCTTTGGTATGGAACAACTATATCATAAAAAGCTCTTATTCACACATGCTTTTGATATTACACTATTTAATCACATACAGCTGTAGCTGATGAGACTGTTACAAAACACAATTTTAATGCAGCACTGGAAACAAGTTCTGGAGACACATCAACCATTTTCCTCTACATAAAATTTCTAACATTAAAAGACTTTTCTTCAAGAAAAACAAAACAGAAAAAAAAATAATAATAAGCACAGACCACTTTTTTTTTTTTTTTTTTTTTTTTTTTTTTTTTTTTTTTTTTTTGCCTGGAGTATAGATAGTGACAAACCCACTTCCTCCACACACATACACACACACTAAAAAATAATAATAATAAAAAAATTAAATCCTGCTTGCAATTATATGCAAAGGGAATGCTATCCAGGCTACTAACTGCAAGACCTGAAATGAACTCAAGCATCCTGCTTGGAACACATCTTTTCTTATCTGGTTTTTAACTCACGGAAACTTAAGAACTGACAGTCTGATAATTTTTACCAACACACTCAAATTAAAGTGACAATATACTATCCCACTCAACTTTGAAAGGCCCTCATGCATTAAAAACCAATCCAGCCCAGTTCTCAAGTATTGTACTTAACTTTTGAAGGTGTATTCAAACTGTAACTATTAAACAAACTGCATTTGCCACAGCAAGATCTATGTAGACTAATCTGACAAATGTTTGTAACTTGCATCTTTTGTTATGGAAGTAAAATATATTATTGCAAAATAAATTTCCCTGGCATACAGCAATACATAAATGTTCAAAAGAATAACAAAATTATTTTTGTTGTTGGCTTTTTTTGTTGTTGTTTTGGTTTGGTTTTGGTTTAGTTTAAACAGACTTGCACTGAGACAACACATGAAAGGAAGATCGACTAAGAAATTCAATATTTTAATATATATCATGGTATCCCTTATAGCAGCAAAAGTATTTTCATCCAGACATATAAGGATAAATGGCAAACGGAAATGGAAAACAAAAATTTTCTTATGATCTGCATTTTTAAAATATTTAATATTTTTTTTTTCTTATTGCTTAAAGCAACTGGTAAAATACTAAAGTTAGATACTAATACTACTGTCAAAATTAGAGCCAGGCTTAAATATTCTTAAACAGGAATTAAACTAATTCATATTTCTTTGGGGCAGCGCTCAGAGGCATTTAAAGCATGCTGCTACATACTGAATCACACAGGGGCTAAGTGAGAACCATCTTCATTCCTAGAAATGCATTTCTCTGTTTGCAAGTGTTTGCCTTTACTTTGGCACAATCACATGGGCTCCAGCTAGACTTTTGAGCTCTGGCAGCAATCCAAGCTGCAGATGGTTGGAAATGCAGCCTGAAATCAGTGTGTGGTTGATGAATTACTCCTTACACCTGACCCCTGCTTCACACCAGGCACCAAACACAATCTGAACACTACCAGCCAGAGAAGCCCCGTCAGGCATCTCTGTATCTGGAACACTTTCTTCAAGGCCTTCTGCATGGCCAGATGGCCAAAAACTGGGGAATGCAGCAAACTCACTAAGCAGAAATGTGAGTGACAAAAGAGCATGGGGTTGGTAGGTACAAGGTGAGGAGAAGCAAGAGCTTTGCACCAACTCCAAAAATATGCTCTCTAAAAAGAGGCTGATGGAGCAAGGAGAGAGGCATACTTGTGGCATGCAACTTAAAGAGGTCCTCAATTCCTTTGTGTCAAGGGATGCCCTAAAAAAATGGCAAGAAAGAAACATAACACACAAACACACACTCAAATGTGTACCCACAGAATTACTTTATTGAGCTTAAACTTTCTTGAGTACACCTGTTTGAATTTCCCAATTGTTTTTTCCCTCAGCTGGGGCACAGATCTGTCACTTCATGGACAGGCTCATTAAGCCATTCTTGCCTGCTGGCTAGTCTGCAGGCTTTCCATGTCCACCGAGACAAGATTTTATTCAGGCAGGTGTTGGGAAATCACACTTCTTCCTTTTGCAAGTGTTCTCACATGTGCATCAGTCATACAGAGATGAAGAGGTATTGTAAGTACAGCAAACACTGCCTCTCCGTTCAGGGTAATTCAGCCTTCTGACAGGACAGCAGAGTCAACACCATGAGAGTTAAAACTACCAAACCCAAACCATGACTAATAGGTAGGAAATATCTTGAGAATGCATGAAAGCAAACCGCATGGAAATAAGCTGCCAAACCAGTGCGTTTTTACCCAAAATGCAGGTACAGCTACTGTAAACCAAGTAATTCCTATCGGTAGGTAACTGTGGCACCAATTCCTTGCTACACAGGTGATCCAGGTTTTTTCAGTAGACTGCAGAGGAAACGTACTCAAGTGCTAGCTCTAATCATAAGCTGCAGAGGGCAAAGATCAAATACAGCATCTACTAAGAGACCCTTACAAATACATTCATATAATTTGATTAATGTTTTCCCCCTTTTTCATATCATTACATTATTTTTGTGCTGTTTAGTTCTGTTTTCCTCCCCGCAAAATGGCAAAGAGAAAAAAAATAGCGTTGGCAAGCAAAAAACTAAGGAAAGAAATTCAGACCACGATGGTATCATCAATGAGACAATTCACAATGTACCCCTGTAAACCAGTTGCTTGAGAAGTTATGCCATCAGCAAGGATTCTCCTAAGGAAATTTGTTTAATGTCTCAAAATAAAAATCTACTATACATTCTCATCAGTTATACAAGTTAAACCACCTCCATGCAATATTCTTTGCAGCAAGAACACAAGAATATTCTTCACTGAAAACACTAGGAAAAATGTGTTTATTATGAAATAAACTCCTAAGGCAACTGGACTCTGCTCTCAGGATCTGCCTAAAGAAGTTCCAGTGCTGTACTTTCAAACTGCAGTTGCCAAACAGTGTCGTGCCAAAATGAGAAAAATAAGGTTATGTCTTTCCTCAAACTCAGTGCTTGTCCTTAAGAGACATATTAAATTCCTTGCCATTGTCTCTTATAAAAAAAACCAACAAAACAAAACAAAACAGAAAGAAAAAAACCCTCTCCCCCCACCCCCCCTTTCTTTTTTCTTGGATAACAAAGGTTTTACCTAAACTTGCAATTAAAGTTTTGAGCTTCAACGGTGGCATCTGATAATGAAGGAGAACAAGCAAATTGAATAATAAGACTGCGTGCTTTATGTTCCACAAAAGGCCACGAAAGACTAAAAACTTAAAGCGCTCAGACAAACATATGGAATCCATCTTTTCTATTTATAATCCCATTACCCATATAGCTATTCATTTACACCATTTCTGCACAACAACGTGGTAGCTATGTTAGAAGACACAAACACAGAGCAGAGACCGAGGTCTTGCGCAGCTCCGTGCTCCCCCGCGAGAAGGACGTGATGTGCAGCAACGCGGTACTTCTCAAAGAAGAGCTGAAAAAACTTCACCAAACAATCAAAGCAAAAGCAGTGCTGCACCCAAATGCTGTGGGGAACAAGTATTTCCAAACTTTGCCCGTTGAACATGCTGCCATTCTCGATTTCACAAGCTGTACACAAATACCATAAGAAAGCCTAGAATTTCTTTCTTAATTACAAATGAATGCAAGCACACCCCCAGTGTGCATGACTATGAGCATAAAAACACATTCCTTCTATAGAGCTGATTTCTACTATGCTCAGTACAAAGAAGAGTTTTGAGAAAATAAAAAGCTGGAGTTCACAGGACGGCTGGAATCACACAGAGGTTTATTAGTACGTGTTGCTTCAACAGGCATGATAAAAGATACAGCTTTCCACCACAAAGTTATTTGATTACCCGACTATTAGCTTTGGACATACAATGGATCTAACTGCTTTAAAATGTCCCAGAAGCTGATGGCTAGCTCTAAGGTAACAAAATCCAGATGCTGCCTGTCTGCACTACTCTGAACTCTTATGGTCTATAGAAGAGAAATACTTGTGTGCTTGTGTATATATACATGTGTGCATACGTGTTTATTATTTAGGTTTTATGTATGCACTTAACTGTGGAGCAAGGAAAAAAAAAAAATTAATGCCATATAAAACACACCACCAAATTGCAATTTTACCTGTCCTTATGGTAACAGTGCACGCATGCAAAGACAGATACGTAGGACTTTTCAGAGGGTTGATAATTTTATATACTGGCTATAGGAGTGTGTTTAGTTTAGTTTTTAAAGCATAAGGTGAAAAAAAGCTATGGTATGGAAAAGCTGTTGTTACTATTTTAAGCTTAAATACAAGGTTAGTTTCCTCAAAAAAGCTTATTTCACAAAATTAAAGAAAATTAGCAGAAAATGAAAAAATAAATTTTAAAGAATGGCAAAATCTAAGCTACATGAATAAAAGGCATGGAATGTCCAATATTTCTCCTCTAATATTTGAAGCTATTGTTCTTTCAAAAAAACACCATCAATTGTTTCATGTCCTTGGCTTGCCAGGTTTTGAGGAATAGCATCAGTCTGCACCCCCCAATCCCCTAAACAGTTAAAGCTGTGGGCAATATTGCAGTCAAGCTAGTGACAGGCTGCTACTGCAACAGCAACAATACACACTAAATGGCCACAAAGGTAAAACACAATTTGGATCGACCTTGAAAGGAATAAAAATAAAATAAAAAAAACCCCCCAAATCACCGCAAACAGTAAAAATCATTAAAAAATACAAAATTAAAAAAGGCTAAATGTTATATGCAAAAAAAATTGGCATGGTACAGTGAAAGAAACAGCAGAGCAAAGACGGAAGAGGTAACCCTGCCATGAATTACAATGCTGTAAGCATATTGAGTGGTTCTGGTGTCACTGCAACTCCAACCAGCCTGAATAGCAGTTTTGACAATTTGTTAATATATATAATGCAGTACTCAGGCTATAAACATTAACAGCAAAGTAATTTTATTAACACGGAAATATAACTTATCCTTTCAGAACTGAAGCCAGATCAACATGCTTCAAACCCAAAGTCTGGAGAAGTCAACCTCCCCCGTGGCACTTCACCACACACAGACACACACGTCAAATGTCCCATGTGTTAAATTTGCCACAGAAGTGCTACGTCTGTATGTGTATTCAGAACCATACACGTGTGTGTGGACCCTGCCTATTTTTTTTTTCCCCCTAAAGGACATTAGTTTATTGACTGCAACTGTTAACCTGTGGCTGTGAGGTCACACTTCAGAAGAGTACTAAATTAATTTGATTTTTTCTTTTCTCTCTCTCTCTTGTTTTTGTTTTGTTTTGGTTTTTTTTAATACAGTGTCCTAACAGGATCTGCTAAAGTTTAGGGATTTCTTTTGTTACTGACCCTTGGCCACACAGGAAACCTTTTCAGAGAGCAGATTATTATACACTAGTATTAGAAAAATAAAGTGTTAATTAACTAACTCATGGCCATGTAGCATCGACTTCACTCAGCTTCTTCAGGAGAGGGAGGCCTGCTTTCCAGTTTACTGGCATATTAAAAAAATTATTAAGAAAAGAAAGAAAGAGTCCCCTGCTTAGATAACGCTCACCCAAAGTAGATACCCTGTATTTCTAGACCTTTTAAATGCAACGGAGTACAGCCGAATCATCCTCAATAATTAATGAAATATTAAAAGCAGTGCGATGCACTGAAACAAACTCCCCCAGCCTTACAGTCGGTTAGGTCCGAGCTCTACAACATCTCCTCCCCAGCTGATAAAAAGTTTGAGTTGCCACAGACAGCTTTTCTTCCAGCAAAATGCTTTCAAGCTCCGAATAAACTGTAGAGATCCCTGGAAAAGCCACCAACAGAGCGTCTCGTGCCTGATGCTGTCCAGAACAATCCTTATCCTGTGCCATAATAAACACACTACCTGCTTGGTGGTGGTACGATAGCGTTAACCGCACCGGTCTCCTCGAACAATAAAAGGAATTAGCCGACGCCAGCAGCCCTCCGGGAGGGAAAAAAAAAATTAAAAAATAAATAAATAAATAAATAAAAGAAAGGAATGACGGCGAGGGCAGTCTATAATCTTCCTGCCTCTCTCACGCCTGCTTTCTGCCGACCATCTAAGGCTCTGCCTAACACCGAACCCGAGGAAGAGAGGGAAAAATCGCCCAAGAGGCGAGCCCACAGCTTTGCGACGCTCCGCTCTCCATCCCCCGCCAAGCGCCCGGCCCCGCCGGCCCCTACCTTGGTTTGGAGGTAGTGGGGGTAGTAGTAGGTGTACTGGGGGTACATTGGCTGCTGGTCCAGGCGTTTGCCCATGTAGCTGGAGTCCTTCTGGCTGGTGCAGGGAACTCGTTGGCAGGGTGTAGTGCCCCAGGGCCTTTCTTCCTCTCACGCCGCTATTCCTGACAGAGCGGGCGACGGAGGAGGCTGCCGAGACTTCCTCGCCGTCTACAGCGCGCTACTTCCAGCGCAGCCAAAAAAGCGCCCGCACGCACATATATGTGTGTGTGAGGAGGAGAAAAAGCGGGGGAGGGAGTGGGATG